>CM076571.1:58645738-59245738 GCA_034641835.2 Pinus albicaulis
GATAAGTCATAACAAGGTTACCATAGGTGAACCTGTGATAGGATCATTGATAGTAGGAGCTTGTTTTTTCGTTTGGGTTTGGTGGGTTTCGATTGTAATCTAGGCTCATGTGGTGTGTCTCTAAGAGAGTAGTTTTGTTTTTTTATCGGGGTGGTTTCTTATCTTGAGTTCACGCTTTTTGTTTCCTGTAGTTGCAAGCCATGTTTGTGATTATCCCATTCATTGTTTTTCTTTCCCCCAATGTGTTTTTTGTATGGGGTTCAAAAGCTCATTTCCTAGGAGCCCTCTCCAACGGTCCGTTCAGCAGGGCATGGTTTTTGCAGTCGAGGTTCTTGGGAAATACGATGGATAAATTCAGACTCATTTGTAGCGGTTGTGCTCTGTTTTTTTTTCATTCGAAGATGTGGGCCAAGGGTTCGGACCTCCATAGTTGGCTCTCTCCAAAAGGCAGGGGTGTTTTTTTTTTCTTGGTTTCTCTCTCTCACTCCCCCTCACGCTCCCTCCACCTCTCTCTCTCTCTCTCTCTCTCTCTCTCTCTCTCTCTCTCTCTCTCTCTCTCTCTCTCTCTCTCTCTCCCTATCCCTCGCCCTCCATCCCTCTCTCTCCCTCTCTTTCTCAATATCTCCTGTTTCCTCTCAATTCCCCTCTTTTTCTCCCTCTCCCCCTCTCTCTCTATCCCCCTATCCCCCTTTTCCCCCCACTCCCTCTCTCCCCATCCCTCCGTCCCTCTCCCTCTCCCTCTCCCCCATCTCTCCCCACTCCCTTCATCTCTCTCCCTCCCCCTCCACCTCTCTCTCCCTCTCTGTCTCCCTCTCCCCTTGTCTCCCCCTATCTCCCCCCACCCTCAACCTCCCTTTTCCTCCACCGACCAATCTCCCTCCCTCTCTCTCTCTCCCTCTCTCCCCCTCCCTCAATCTCCCTCTGCCTCCACCTACCACTCTCCTTCCCTCTCTCTCTCCCTCCCTCCCCTCTCCCCCTCTGCCTTCCTCCCTCTTACCCCATCTCCCTCCCCCTTCCACCCTCATCTACTTCCCCATATCCCTCTCCCTCTCCCTATACCTCCCCATCCCTGCCTTCCCATCTCCCTCTCCCTCCCTCCATCCCTCCCCATCTTCCTCACCCCCTTCACCTCCGCCCCTACCTATCCCTCTCTATCCTCATCCCCCTCCCTATCTCTCTTCCTTTCTTTCTCCCAATCTCTCTCCGCCCCCCTGTTGGGCCCAGATTAAGGTATGGTTTTCACCCTGTAAATATTGAAACTTATATTGCAATTTCAAGAAAATTCCTCTTCACATTAACAATAAGGAATAAAAATCATGAAAATGGGAAAAATAAGACTAATGATAAAAAGGACAATTTATAATAAGAAATTGACTCTTTTTTGTCTTTACCTGCAGGAAACTAGGAATTCCTAAACCAATAGTGAAAGGAAGCCAATCGACGAACGCAAGCACAAGAAGTCCTAAGCAGTCCCAATAGCGATAGAAGGCGAACAAGCAGATTGAGTCTAAGAACTCAAACTACAGCCACGCGTAGCGAGCTGTCGTTTGAGATACATTCTCGAAATTCCTGAAGATCTCCTTTAAAAGGGAAAAGAACAGAATGAGAGGGGAATCCGATAATAGAAAAATCCAGAACAGTATATCTAATTATATTTTGTAGCATTCCTAGATGTAACATAGAGTTTTTAATAACCATATTTTGAAGTTTCCTCAGTGCTAAGGCTTCTGTAGGTCTGGGCCCAACCTCCAGGAGCTCCACGCATGTTTTCATGTTCTGAATAGTTACAGAATCGATACCTATGAACTTGATGTAGTTGTAACACATACTTCCATTTAATATAATTACAACTCTCTTTATTTAAAGAATCATTGGAAATTGTGTTCTTAGAGTAATAAAAGTGTAATCTCGTTTATGATAATGTTTTGTTAATTCCGGTTCTTTTGCTGTCATGCCAATTGACTTCTAGGCCGTAGGAAGACCGATTTCAGCGTTCTTCGTCTCCATGCATTTCATTCTCCTTCTAGCATAGTAAAGCAATTAACCAATTGATCAGTGTTGCTTAATTAAGTCTTACGGAGAATTCCATTGCAAAATTACTTAATTATAGCCGTATGAGTTATTTGATCCATTTCAGTTATATTGTTGTTCAGTATTGCCGACTTAGTTCTATTGTTGTTTCATTATTGCACAGCTAGTCATATTGTTCAGTTATACTACTGTTTCATTAGTGCACAACTATTCATATTTCTCAGTTATACTGTTGTTTCATTATTGCACAGCTAGTCATAATTCTAGTTATACTGCTAGCCATATAACTGCTTCATTACTGCTTAGATCACTAGGTCATTGATTCAATTCAATTCCATTTCTGAAACAACTTAGTTAGACTACTCTTCTGCTTAATTTCATTACTGCCATTTCAATTCTTGCTTGATTTATTCAGATTGTTGTTCAGTTTAATTAAGTTGTTGTTTTGTTCCAGTAGAGAAACACCAAATCCCATTACTAATCTTTAGGCTAAAGATCCATCTAAGACACCTTCTCTAAGATCAATAAGCTCCAGGAGTTAGTAATTCCTTCTTTACATTGATAAAGAGCATACGTAGACCAGTTAACTCGCATATACTGTGCTGAAACTCTTGAAATAAAAATACTTACCCCAGGTTGATAATTAAATGAAGGAACACTAGAGTTGTCACAAAAATTCACCTCTATCCGACCCAACATTTTGGTGTCATTTCCGGGGAGAGTGTTGAGAGTTATCTCCTTTAATTCATTCTTTTTCCATTGCTGTGAGGAATCGGGTATTGAAAACAAAAGGTAAGAACCTGTGTGTCGGTAAGCAACATGCTTTCCCTTTAGCCCGCCCGCCAGCAAATTGTACAAGAGCCATAGGATAGGTTCTCTTGTTTTATGCCTAAGAAAAAGAAGATAGAAGCAACCCAAAATTAGTCACAACCACAACCCGAAGGACCAGTGATCCTTGGGAGGACAACATACATAGATGAAATCACTAAGAAAGCTGAATCTCAAGCATCTATAGGACCGAGAACTACTTCCATCCAAAATCCTAACATACTCCCTTGGGTGGTAGCCTCACCCTCTGTAGCCTACGTTGAGATTCATAGCAAGACAGAGGGGTCTGAGCGAAGCTTGTAGACTGCCATTCATCAAAACATTGACCTTTAAAAAGAGGGAGGCTCTTGCAACTTGCAAGAAGGCAGGGGAGAAACTAGTGGAGAAATTCACATAGACATACCTAAGTCCCCTGAAGAAGTAATCAAAATAGAACTTCTTAGAATCCCAGATCAGAGAAGTGATGTAAAAATCCCACCGCATTCACCTTCCAAGCCTATTAAAATCTCCCCTCCAGATCAAGAAATTCCTGAAGATTTCTGGCACCTCTTTGATCAAATGGCAAATAATCAAAATCAAAATCAGAGGCAGACATCAACATTGGAGTACCCCATTGTTGATCATGCTTCCAATGCCCCTATGAAAGCCATTCCCTGGCATAACATCCCCACCTTTCATGGATTAACCACAGAATATCCTGATGCATTCTTATTTGAATTTGATGTCTTATGCAGAGGATATGATTACACCACCGATCCCCAAAAACTAAAATTATTTCCCTCCACCTTGAAAGGGACGGCTCTCTGCTGGTTCATGGGGTTAGGAGGGGGAACTATAAAAAATTGGGACCAAATGAAGAATACTTTTCTTACCAAATACCAAGACTATTATCGAACCCGAGACCTAAAAGACGAAATCTTTAACATGACTGCAAAAGACAATGAAACATTAGAGGAATACGTAGAAATATTTCAATACAATTTACAAAGATCCCCATATATTACGTTGTCCAAGGACGTTTTGAAAACCACAATGCTTAAAGGGATGAAGGAGGAATGGGTTGAATTACTTAACATAATGGGAAAAGGAGATATTTATCAGGAATAATATGACGAGATTATCTCCTTATGTATTAGATGCTCTCGGGGTAGCTCATGCAACAGACCTATTGGGCGTGATCTTAAGCAGACCAGTGGAAATGTAACTAGGGAAGAATTTGGAAATCTTTTAGAAAATTTCAAAACCAACATCTTGGGCACTTTGACTATGCAACTTGATGTTTTGCGAGCAAAATAAAAACAAGCAATAGCCGAACAAAATCTGGCCATATTCTTCCCAAAATGTCAGAAGAAGAAGAGCCAGAGGGAGTGTCCTTTAGACATGGTCCAGACATGTGCTATCTGCACTAAGGATCATGCTACAGACTAGTTTCCTTCACTCCCTGGGCTGAAAGGCATCTACAAAGAAGCAGAAGAAGAAACAGAACCAGTCCATTTAATGAATCAGCGTCGGCAATGGCAAGCACGACCTGTCATACTGAAAGACCTACCTCAATACTTTCCATTGCCCTAGTACAACCAGAAAAACCCTGCAACAACTTGGCAGACTCAAAACCCCTTCCAAACTTGGCAAAACCAAACCTTTCCTATCCCACCCTGGCCTACACAAAATCCATCAGGAAGTAACTAGAAAAACTTCCCTAGTTCTCCCCCTTATTGGCAGAATATCCCTTTTCAAAACAAATGGCCAAACCCTCCTACTCAAAACAATAATTAGAAATGGCAACGACCTACGGGGATGGAAAATTTACCGACATGAGCAGGAACCCAACAATTACCAGCTGCCTACCCTATTCAACATAACCAACAGCCTACCATACGACCTTAATTGCCAACCCAACCCAATCCCAATCCCAATAATAGACCAGTTCAATTAATTCAGATCATAAAGGATCCAAAACCCAACAACAAACAAAAATAGTGTAACTAATTGAGGTTAAGATCTGGATGTACCATATTTCCCAAAGAGGCCACAACTCCATCTCAATCCCAAATTGAAACATCCACATGGCCTAGCTCAATGAAGATAACAAAAACATGTAAATATGAGGAAACAATTGAACAACAAAGACCTGAAGATCTTAAAATAGCTCTGCCACCATTTCCTGAGAGATTAAACCTACCCAGACCTATAACCAATTCAGAATTTGACATCCTAGGGGAATTAAGAAACCTTTGTGTTAAAACTCCTCTTCTCCAGGCCATCCAAGACATTCCCATCTATGCAAAAACAATCAAGGAGTTATGTGGAAAAAAGAAAGTTAGGAAAACAATGGCTGCACCTACCGTTCATGTAGTATGAACTCTTTCTGACCTACTCTTAGGTATAGAACAACCTGTGAAATATGAAGACCCAGGAAACCCCATTGTAACCGTACAAATTTCTGGACATTCATTTCCAAACACATTGGTTGACCTTGGGGCAGCCATTAACATCCTAACTATAGGAGCTTGTGAAAAACTAGGCATATCAGTCCTAGAACCTACAACCACACTCCTGGAATTAGCTGACAGATATGTTTTAGACCAGAAGGTATAGTGCAAGACATTATGGTCTCAGTGGACTCATGGGAATACCCTGCTGATTTTTTAGTTATTAATCCAAAAAAAAGGATGGAAGGGCACCCATTGATTCTTGGGCGGCCTTGGCTGGCCACGACAGATGCTTACATAAGCTGCCGAACAAGCAGCATGACTATCACTAGAGGCAATTCTATAAAAAATATTGTTATTTATCCGCCTACCAAACCAAGTCTGCCCATGATAAAAATTCACAAACACCTAGATACATATTGGGAGAAAAATATCCGTCCACCTCTCACACTAGTAGAGGCTCTCGAATTTAAAGATCAAACTGAAGATGTTTTGATTAGTAACGTTATGAATCAGCCTCCAAAACCTAAAAATTTTAAATGCCAAATGATGAAAACAATCCTCGAGCATGAAGGGCAAGAAAATATTGTGATGGACTTTGAGACCCATTATAATCCCACAACCACTGTTTGTAATAGTATACCTATTGAGATCGAACCAGGAAATATTTTTAATATTAACGGTGGCCTCGATGACAACCAAAGGCAGAAACTTGTAAAAATCCTTAAGAATCACCAGGGTGCATTTGCGTGGGATTACCAAGACATGAAGGGCTTGGACCCATAGCTATGCACGCATCATATCTATACTGATAGAGAGACACGACCTGTTAGACAACCGCAACGAAGACTTAATCCCCATTTAAAAGAAATTGTAAAAGAACTCCAAAAGCTCCTAGATGTAAATTTTATTTATCCTATCTCAGACAGCAAATGGGTCTCCCCTTTGGTGGTCATCCCTAAAAAGAATGGGAAGTGGAGGATCTACGTAGATTATAGAGAATTAAATAAAGAAACTCAGAAAGATCATTTCCCCCTTCCCTTTGTTGACCAAGTCCTTGACACATTAGCTAATAAAAAGTTTTATTTTTATTTTCTTGATGGATTCAGTGGATACAATCAGATACAAATAGACCCTGAAGATCAAGATAAGACAACCTTTACCTTCCCATGGGGCACTTTCGCTTACAGAGTGTTACCGTTTGGATCATGTAATGCTCCAGCAATATTTCAAAGAGCCATAATTAGCATTTTTTCTGATTTAATAAATGAAGGACTTGAAATTTATATGGATAATTTTGCACCCTATGGGGAAGATTTTGATCAAGCACTAGAAACATTAGACAATGTATTAGAATGATGTATTGCTACTAGATTGTTTCTAAGCAACGAAAAATGCCACATGATGATGATTGAGGGGGTAATCCTAGGCCACTACATTTCTGCAGCAGGAATACAGGTAGACCCGACTAAAATAGAGGTAATCCTTCTGTTGGCCACACCCTGTACACAAACAGAGGTACGCAGTTTTCTAGGATATGCAGGATATTATCGCAGATTTATAAAAAAAATCTCACAGATAGCTGCACCTCTGTATGCTTTAACTGGAAATGTTGAATTTCAGTGGACTGAAAAATATGACATTGCTTTTACAGAATTAAAGAAGCTGGTCTCCACAGCACCAATCTTGCGAGGTCTTGACTAAAAACTACCCTTTCATATCTCTTCTGATGCATCTGATACAACAATAGGAGCAGTCCTCAGCCAAGAAGAAGACCGAAAACCATATGCTATTTATTATATTAGCAAAAATTTTACTCCCGCCAAACTAAACTACACAGTAACCGAGAAAGAGTTCCTGGCTGTAATTTATTCTATCAATAAATTTAGGCACTACATAACGAAATATCAAGTATTCCTGTACACTGAGCACTCTACTATCAGATATTTAGGAAATAAACCGATCACGAATGGAAGAATAACTCGCTGGCTACTATTATTACAGGCATTCGATATAACAATCAGAGACCGTCCAGGGAAGGAAAACGTAGTCGCAGAATTTCTGTCGAGAGTCCCCAAAACATATGACACATTAATAGTCGAAGATCAATTTCCTGACGAACACATGTTTGTTGTAGCAGTCAAAACCCCGTGGTACGCAGATGTGGAAAATTATCTGGCAGTTGGGAAGCTACCCAAACATTTAACTGTAAAATAACGAAAGTTGATTGTACAACGCAGTTCACGATTCTCCTGGATTGAAGGATACCTATTTCATACAGGGGTTGATATGCATATACATTGATGCATAAGGGAAGATGAAATCCATGACATCTTATGCGCCTGTCACGATGAACCCTGCGGTGGTCACTTCGCAGACCGACAGACGGGGCATAAAGTGTTGCAATTAGGATATTTTTGGCCTATGATTTTTAAAGATGCAAAGAAGTATGTTCAGGCCTGTGATAGCTGCAAAAGGATGGGTCGTCCATGCCAAGCTGAATAAATTCTGCTGCAACCACAATTGGTGGTGGAACCATTTGAACGATGGGCGTTGGACTTCGTTGGGCCACGGATTATGTTACCAAATGGGTGGAAGTAGTAGCTTTGCCAAGAGCCATGGAAGAATCAGTAATTAAGTTTCTCTTTGAACTATTTGTACGATATGGCCTACCAAGGGAAGTGATAACCGATGGGGGGGCACAATTCACAGGCAATAAGATCATATCTACCTTAAGAAATCACCATGTCATTCACAGAGTTATGTCTCCTGACCACCCACAGGAAAACAGACAAGTCTAAAGCACTAAAAAAGTCCTGGAGGCAATCCTTACCAAGACAGTAACAACACACCACCGGGACTGGGCCACTAGACTGCTAGAAGCCTTATGGGCTTATCGAACAACCTAGAGAAATACCACTGGATATTCACCATATCAGCTAGTATTTGGGAGAGAACCTATCTTCCCAATTGAGTTCGAAATTAAAACACTGAGAACAACCCAGGAAGTAGGGTTGGACTTAACAGATGCTCAAACTAAAAGACTTCAACAAATAAATGAACTGGATGAAATCTGACTGCTTGCCTTGCAACGCACAATGATCATTCAACAACAACAAGTCAAGTGGCACGAAAACCTAATAAAAATGAAAGTATTTCAAAAAGGAGATTGGGCACTCCTATATGATTCCATATTCCAAGACTTTCCAAGAAAACTGCAAAAAAGATGGCTTGGTCCATATGAGATTCAGGAAGTGCATATCAATGGTACCCTCACTTTGACCACGATAGACAGATCCGGCTCAACATTTCGAGTTAACGGACATAGAGTACGCCTCTATCACAAACCTCTCACGAAGCAATCTTTTTGTCAACAGGCACGAGACGATCCCACCATCCAAGTTGTGGCGCAAGGGGGTGACAACCCCAAAAACTCAAGTACATGAGAGGTTTGACACCATCACTTGTAAATTATGTATATAATTATATATTTGTCCCATTTGCAATCCATTTTTCGTTATAAGATTGTGTTTTTTTCAGTTTCTTACTTTGTTGTTTAGTTTATGAACAATTGTTGTTCAATTTTTGAACAATAGTAGTTCAATCGAATTGAACAACTTTTTGTTGAGTTTTTATGTTTTGTTGTTCATTTTATGAACAACTGCTGTTCAATTTTTCAATAGCAGCAGTTCAATTGAATTGAACAGCATTTTGTTGAGTTTTTTTAATTTTGTTGTTCAGTTTATGAACAGTTGCTGTTCAATTTTTGAATAGCAGCAATTCAATCAAATTGAATAGCTTTTTGTCGAGTTTTTAAGTTTTGTTGTTCAATTCCAGAACAAATTCTATTCAATTTCTGAATGGCAGTGGTTCAACTGAATTGAATAGCCTTTTGCCGCAGTTTTAAGTTTTGTTGTTCAATTCCAGAACGGCTAATGTTCAATTTTTGAATAGCATCGGTTCAACCGAATTGAACAGCTTTTTGACCATGTTTTTAATTTTTTCCGTTCAAATCTAGAACAGCTGCTGTTCAATTCTTGAAGGGCAGTGGTTCAACAGAATTGAACAGATTTTTGCCGCGTTTTTAAATTTTGTTGTTCAATTCCGGAACAACTGTTGTTCAATTTCTGAACGACAGAGGTTCAATCAAATTTTAAACAATTTCTTTTGCTACGTTGTTTGTGTTGTTCCATTTGGAAACAACTATTGTTCCATATTTGAACAAGCTGATTGTTCCTTCAGCAAAAATACCCATTTTTTGAGCATTTTTGAGCATTTTTTGAATACCTTTGAACATTTTTAAGCATTTTTTCCAAGCAATCTTTAAACAACTGCTTCTCAATGTATTAAATAGCCATTATTTTTATTGAATAACATTGAGCAGGGAATGACACTTGAAAGAGAGAAGGAAAATGGTAAAATTCCAAATATGATGTTTTATGATACTACAATTCTTAAACAGGAAGCTGATATTATACACACATCAACATAAAGGCTAAAAATACCCATAGTTTGAATATGATATCAAACAATTCAGGACCTTATAATGATATGTCTTTTTGCACTATTCGAGTAATATGACCCTACAAAATGAGGAAATGGAACAAGGGATATTAATGGTATTATTTTTCTACTTCTTTCACCATCCCTCACTCTTAAGGAGTCAATGAGCCTCCCTTAGCAATCATTGTGTGACATGCAAATCTCAAAAGAGGATAGGGGGTCTCATCACGAGCCAGCCTACCATGATCATAGTGATTGAACAGGTGACATGCCCATTATGGCCACCACACCAGGGTAATAACCTTCTCATATATTAGAAGGACAGGAGGTTAAGCAGCCACAGCCGAAATTTATGAACACTTTGTTGGTAGCATTGGCTCTGCTTGTGGTATGAAAGAATGTTTCTTTAATAACAAAATACTATTACATACACCTTGTTTTCCATTTTCTTTTACTACAAACTTATTACTCGAATTAGTGACAATCATGACTTACCATAAGAATAAATAATGAAGATTTGATTACACATTTCGAACTTGGGAATGACAACGCCAATCAATACTTGATTAAATCTTTCTTCTGTCACAACTTTATAATCATATAAAGACATAATATCGTAATAATGACAATAGTATTTTCTCTCACGTCTCGGCCTTCTCCGCACAAGGTTCAATCATGAAAATTTTTAAATTTAATCGTTTGCTGCACATGAAGTAATTAATTAACCGTCGATCCTCCACACACAAAATTACCAAAATCTGACATCCCCATGCTCGCATTCATCACTGGTCAAATCTCTCTAGTACCTGAGGGCGTGGGCGCCCTTTTCTCAGGGGGGAGGGGTGTGATTGGCTTTTATTGGATTTAATTTGGAAAGCAGGCGAAATCCCTGCACAAATCCCATCAGACGCATCGGTAAATGCTACAAATAAGGCATGGATACTCTTTATACAGAACCACAATCTCTTTTTTTCTTACACACAACACCTAGACAAAACAAAAAATCCAGGAAGAAAGATAACCAGAGGAGAAGAGCATACCAGTCATGGGCAG
This sequence comes from Pinus albicaulis, assembly GCA_034641835.2. Taxonomy (NCBI): domain Eukaryota; kingdom Viridiplantae; phylum Streptophyta; class Pinopsida; order Pinales; family Pinaceae; genus Pinus; species Pinus albicaulis. The sequence continues at coordinate 58,656,586 of CM076571.1, forward strand.
AGATACTCTTCGAAACGAGCCATCGAATTTTCAAATTTCAGAAGTGACGAGTGCCATTCTCCAGTGAGCTGGATGGTTGACATATGTTCATAGATTACAAGGATACAACACAAAAATTTCAATCGAATTCCTGCAAAATCTGCAGGATGGGAAAACCAGAGTAAACGGACAAACCATACCTGTTACAAAATATATCATAGCAGCAGTTTCTGGAATACCAGCACAAGGGGAGAGATGAGCAGAAAAGCATCTACTCCTGCAGGAAGCAATAGCACTATACCAGGACCCAGAAAAACCACTAGAACGAAGGGCTAGAGGGATTGCCCCCACTTCCTTACACTAGCCATGGTAGGAGTTGGCGGTATTCATCCAAATATTCATAACATGTGAAGACGTCAGGAAGTGGTAAAACCTCGACAGCTCAAACTCTTAGCTGCACTCAAACAAAAAATTTCAATTAATCTGCCTGCCATTTTAAATTCTGTATTGCATGATACCTCTGTTCGACTAAGAAAAGCTAAGAGGCCCCAACCAGTGGTTAGTCACCAAGGCTTAATAAAGTTAATCATTATTCATGAGCTAGATAGGCAGCATCTAGCATGGCAAAATTTTGTCAACCTAGAAGTGCAGGAACCAGAAGTTAACCTCGAGGGTACTGAAATCGAGCCTCCTAGGGTAAATCCTCCAGAAAGAAAAAGAAACGGAGCCTCAACATCAGAGGAAAATAGGCAAAAACGGGCCAGAACACCCCAAGGAACTTCGAACACCATAGATGGAGCAGAACCATCCTAGGCACCCTTACTAGAATTTGAGGAGGAAATGGCCCTAGTCCTAGGGAAAATAAGGACAAGCTTCGAATTAAGAAACTCATCAGAAGCAGGGGAGCAAGAAGAATTTGCTGACAAAACTGCCTCCCCCAGTAGCTATGGTCACACTAATATCCTATCCGACCAAGAGGAACTACAAGAGAATGAAGCCCTATCTCCCATTGATGATTATGAAATATACGGTGAAGGACAGATAGAAGAGAGATTGGAATCACAGGCTGATTCAGGTGACACTGTCCTCATGGAACAAAGTGCACACACAGAGACAATCCCCTTGTCACTAGGAGGCAACATCACTCCTCCCTGTTAGGACCCTCATATTGAGGTCAATTCTGAAGAAGTAATTAGAAACACCATTCTAGACCTTATCCCTGAGAAAGAGAATTCTACTCCCCTGCCACCTGTTGAAGTAAAAACAGGTGAAGGTTCAGACATGAGAAAAATTGAGAAATTAAAAAAGACCTGCAAGAAATTGAAGAAGCTAGTGAAACACCTGAAGAAGCAGCTGAAAAGAGAAAGAAGGGACAGGAAGCCAAAAGCATAAACCTCCATTGTAGGGACCCAAACAAAACCAGAAAATACTATGGAAACTGGTACACAAACCAATTTGACAACCACCACCGAAGCTGGAGTGCAGACAGAAGCAACAAACAACATCGAAACATCCACCCAAACTGAGCAGAAAGTTTTGGAGGAAAAAGGGATCCAAACAGAGGGAGTCCCTGCCTATGCCCATTTAGTAGAGATAGCTGCTAAACAAAGATTACATAATGATCTAGTGCAATTATGGAATGAACTGACACAGTACAGGAAGGAGGTAGTGTCATTACGAGAATATCAGGCATTGCAAAAGAAGTTCACTGACCTCTCCCTTACAAAAGATGAGACATTTTCCCAGCTTAGAGGAGAGTAGGAAAAGGTTAAAGTGGTACAAAGGCAGGTAGAGCAAGCCAAAGAGCAGATCTCTACAATTTTCTCTCTATATGATGATGCTTTATCATGTAGGTCACCAGAAACTAACTATGCCCTATTCCTAATAGAGAGGTACCTACTTCTGAAAGTTAAAGATGTGAGAGCAGGAAAATCCACTTCCTTTAAGACTGTAGAGGAATTTTTCCAATGTTATAATGACCAAGATGAATAGGTTCAATGCCTCTTATGTGAGCTCTACATGCATAACTTATTTTTAGAAAATGACACTGACAGTCTACAGCATGGGGCTTGCCTGGCTAGGTTGCAAATACCAGAATCCCCTCCTCTGGCTTCCTCCTGAGGAGTATAATCACGACTACGAGTTTCCAGAACTAGGAGTCACAGGCACTACCTTTGCACTCATAAAAAGAAAACAAGGCTTCAGAGCACACAATGAGAAGGCCTACCCCGCCTATTCTTTAACATGGTTACATCTTAATCATTTTTTTGCATGAGGACACGCAACAAGGTAAGCAGGGGAGTATTTTGGGCCCAGATTAAGGTATGGTTCTCACCCTGTAAATACTTCAAATTATATTGTAATTTCAAGAAAATCCCTCTTCACATTAACAATAAGGAATAAAAAATCATGAAAATGGGAACAATCAGACTAATGATAAAAAGGACGGTTTATAATAAGAAATTGACTCTTTTTGTCTTTACCTGCAGGAAATTAGGAATGCCTAAACCAATAGAGAATGGAAGCCAATTGACAGACGCAAGCACAAGAAATCGTAAAGCAGTCCCAACGGCCGATAGAAGGCAAACAAGTAGATTTGAGTCCAAGAACTCAAACAACAGCCACGCGTAGCGGGCTGTCGTTTGAGATACATTCTTGAAAATCCCAAAGATCGCCTTTAAAAGGGCAAAGAACAGAATAGGAGAGTAATCTTGTATTAGAAAAATCCAGAACAGTCTGTCTAATTATATTTTGTGGCATTCCTGGATGTAATAGAGAGTTTTGAATAACCATCTTTTGAATTTTTCTAAGTGCTGAGGCTTTTATAGGTCTGGGCCCAACCTCCGGGAGCTCCACGCACGTTTTCATGTTATGAATAGTTACAGAATCAATACCTGTGAACTTGGTGCAGTTGTAACACATACTTCCATTTAATATAATTACAGCTCTCTTTCTTTAAAGAATCATTGGAAATTGCGTTCTTAGAGTAAGAAAAGTGCAATCCCATTTATAATAATGTTTTGTTAATTCTGGTTTTTCTGTTGTCATGAAAATTGACTTCTAGGCCGTAGGAAGACCGATTTCAGCGTTCTTCGTCTCCATGCATTACGTTCTCCTTCTAGCATAGTAAAGAAATTAACCGATTGATCAGTGTTGCTTAATTAAGTCTTATAGAGAATTCCATTGCAAAATTACTTAATTATAGTTGTATGAGTTATTTGACCCGTTTCAATTATATTGTTGTTCATTATTGCCGGCTTAGTTCTACTGTTGTTTCATTATTGCACAGCTAGTCGTATTGTTCAATTATATTGTTGTTTCATTAGTGCACAACTATTCATATTGCTCAGTTATATTTTTGTTTCAATATTGCATAGCTAGTCATAATTCTAGTTATACTGCTAGCCATATAGCTGCTTCATTATTGCTTAGATCACTAGGTCGTTGATTCAATTCAATTCCATTTCTGAAACAACTTAGTTAGACTACTCTTCTGCTTAATTTCATTACTGCCATTTCAATTCTTGCTTGATTTATTTATACTGTTGTTCAGTTTAATTAAGTTGTTGTTTTGTTCCAGTAGAGAAACACAAAATCCCATTACTCAACTTTAGGCTAAAGATCCATCTAAGACACCTTCTCTAAGATCAATAAGCTCCAGGAGTTAGTAATTCCTTCTTTACATTGAAAAATAGCATCCGTAGATCATTTAACTTGCATATACTATGCTGACACTCTTGAAATAAAAAGACTTACCCCAGGTTGATAATTAAATGAAGGAACACTAGAGTTGTCACAAAAAGTCACCTCTATCTGACCCAACAACAGGGTTTATTTTTCCAGTGGAAGAAGCAGAGTGGGTAAGTGCTATAGTTATACAAATTAAAAAGGAAAAGTCTAAGATCCGAGTATGTGTTGACTACAGGAGCCTCAACAGCACATGCATACATGATCCATTCCCCACTCCGTTCAATGATGAGGTGCTCGACAATGTGGTAGGGAATGAAGCTTATTCATTTACATATGGATTTTCAGGATACCTTCAAGTGAGGATAGCTAAAGAAGACAAGAAGAAAACAACTTTTACAACTGAATGGGGCTCGTTTGCATATCATGTAATGCCCTTTGGGCTGACGAATGCACGAGCGGTGTTTTCACGTATCGTAATAGCAGCAATTCAGGAATATATCCACAAATTCCTTTAGGTTTATATGGATGACTGGAAAGTTTACAGCCTTTTGAAAAATCATGCAACCTTATTGAGGATAGTGTTTGACAGATGCATACATCTCCATATTTCACTCAATCTTAAGAAGTGCATCTTTGCAGTACCTTTTGGGACACTGCTAGGACATGTTGTTTGTAAACAAGGTGTCTGCGTGGATTCAGAAAAAGTGGCAGTTATAATTAACATAGAGGCACCAAAAACCGTGAAACAGTTGAGATCACTGCTAGGACATACCGGGTACTACAGAAGATTCATCTGAAACTATGCAAAGATAACATCCCCATTGGAAAATCTATTGCGGAAATTAGAGCAATTCATTTGGACAAAGGAATGTACTACTACCCTCAATACACTGAAAGAAAAATTAGCAAGTGCACCCATATTAGTTCATCCTAATTGGAACAAGCAGTTCCACATCCATATTGATGCCTCCAACATTGCATTAGGAGATGTTCTAGCTTAGCCAGGAGAAACTTCAGCTGATCACCCAATCTACTTTGCGAGCAGGAAGTTGTCGACGGCTGAAAGGAACTACACAAAAATAGAATGGGAATATTTGGCAATGGTTTATTCCCTTCAGAAGTTTCTTCATTACCTATTAGGAGGTACATTAAAATTCTTCATGGACCATTCAACATTGAAGTACCTAGTTAACAAGTCGGTCCTTGAAGGAAGGATCTGTAGATGGCTCCTATTGTTCCAAGAGTTCACCTTTGAAGTGATAGTGAAACCAGGAAGACTAAATGTGGGTCTTGACCATTTATCAAGGCTGGAAAATGGAGAGAATGGAGATTCCCTGTATGATCAGCTGCCAGACGTTGATCTCTTTAGAGTATAAGCCATCTCGAACTATTTAGATCAGATATTAGTCTATCTGGCAATAGGACAGTGCCCGACTGAATATACAGTGACTCAAAGAAGACATCTTGTCATAAAGGCAGCCAAATATCAATTAATAGCAGGACAATTGTATAAGATGGGATTTGACCAAGTATTGTGGAGATGTGTCATGGACCATGAAAGGGAGGATATACTGTGGGAGTGTCATTGCAGAGTTGCAGGGGGTCACGTCTATGCAAAACCCACCGCAAGAAAGATATTACAAGCAGGGTTATGGTGGCCCACAATACACATGGATAGTAAAGCATTTGTAAATAAATGTGATATCTTCCAAAGAACGGGACGTCCATCACATAGAGATGAGCTACCACTTCAATGTGTACGAGTACTGTAGCCATTTGAGAAGTGGGCCATTGATTTTATAGGACCAATCGCACCTGTCGCAAGACATTCACAGGCAAGGTACATAATTACTGCACCAGATTATCTTACCAGATGGGTAGAAGCGGTACCAGTGAAGGATTGCACGGCAGAAACAACACCCAGGTTAATTTTTGAAAATATAATTAGCATATTTGGCTTCCCCGGAAGTCTAACCAGCGATCAAGGTACACACTTCATCAATACAACAATCAAATCTCTGTTAGAAAATTTTATGGTACAACATCATAAGAGCAGTCCATACCATCCTCAGGAAAATGGAACATTTGAAGCATTTAATAAGACCTTAGAAAGAAGACTAACAAATATTTGCAATGCTAATTGAGATGACTGGGATGAGCACATACCAACAACATTATGGGCATACAAGACAACTGTAAAATGATTGCATAATCAGAATCATTTCGAGCTGGTGTATGGGAGGGAAGTGGTGGTACCTGCTAAATTTATCTTACCAAGTCTGCTAATCGCTTCAAAAATACATTTAACAGAAGAAGACTCAATCAAGGAGTGCCTCCATGAGCTAAAAGAGCTTGAAGAGGATATATTTCTGGTAGAATTACATCAGATGGTCCAAAAATACATACAGATGGCTTGGCATGATCGTCATATCAAACATAAAATGTTCGTGGTTGGAGGAAAATTTTTATTGTATGAAAGAAAGTTTCAAAAGTTTCCAATTAAGCTCATAATTCATTGGATGGGACCTTACCATGTAATTGAAATTTGAGATTCAGAAGCAGTTCGGTTAGCACAACTGGACGGCCAAGTATTACCAGGATGGGTGAATGGCGCACGCCTGAAGCCTTATCATGAGTAAGTTTCATTATTTCCTTTTCAAATAACTCTCGCAACCGAGAGGAGTTAGTAGGGTAGAATAGAGATAGATTGAGTCAATAACTCTCTTGCACCCAAGAAGAGAATAGAATAGGAATCACAATAAAGCACAAACTGCAATAACAAAAGGAAACTCGCTGTGGGGGAGGGTAGTGTCCAGCGTGTCATCCATGTCAGAAAACAAGCGTGTCAACTATCCTTCCATCATAATAACCCATCATACCGATGTCAGTCCATAGGATTACCCAGATTTGAGAATTAATTGCCATAATTAGTAACATCCATACCGTAATAAATTTTCCATATTAAGCCATAATCATTACCCATCACGTCTACCCAAATCTCGAAGTCACAGTCAACCATGTCAGAATACACCTCATCGTGGTAACTAATCACATAATTATAGCCGCGGGGGAGGCAAAAAAATTAATTAGTTATGGGGTCTTATCAACCTCATTCATGCCGGTTACATTACTTAACCCACATGAAAGAAGAAAGCACGAGAATGCCGGAAAATTTCGAGTTAGAACAATAAACAGCAGTAGAAATAAGTGAAATTTCATCAGATGAAGTTCAAAGGGACAATCCAGTAGCAGGAATTTAAAGAGAGAGAGAAGGGGTAATGCTGCAAGTGTACAAAAGAAGATCAAATATGAACAAGGTAGCACCAGCAGTCATCAAGCCTGAGCTCGATGAGAGAATTTAGAAAATGGAATCGCTAGGGGAAAGTATGACAATGCGTCGTTGATCGACACAAATTTCACAGATTCATACTAGTTTTCGGCTATGAAGAGGTAGGTCTACATAGAGAATTACACTACGGAAGGAGGAGAGGAAAAAAAAAGACTGAATCCAAAGTTCAGAGGTATCCAGAGGTCGACAATACTGAACCTCAGGAACCTCCCAGTGTTCGGAACCACAAGAGTAGCAATGCAGTGTACCAAATTCCTGCTGAGTAGACTCTAGAATGGATCACTGTGGCTAGGGAGGGAGATACCGATACATGCAGAAGGTATTCATAGGCTAATGATATTATCAGCAGAAGGAATGGATGTCTCCATGACGTTCCATAACGTGTCCAAGAGATAAAATAAGGTGGGAGATTGTGATTACTATAAGAAATACAACACTAAAAGAGGAGGGAAGGGGACGAAGATAGACCTCATAAACAACCCAACAGTTAAATTTTCCTGTTACCTAATTGCAAGCAAGACAATGAGGCACTACACGAAGGGCTAATGTACCCTCAACACCATTTCAGTTGTGGAACACTGCCTCCAGGGAACCCAACTAAACTGGTCTACGTTTCTGCTAAACGAACTATTTGAAGCTTGCGAAGATAACTACAAAAGAGCCACTGGGTTCATTTACGGCTACCTCATCATGGCAATTTCAATGTGGAAATGGACTCAACTGGGGGTGAGACAGCTCTCGGAAATCACAAGTGATCAGCCAATGGCAATGAAGTTTACACCCTGGAAAATCTCAGGAGATCCCAACACAAAGGAGGTAAATGAAGAGGCGTTCACATTCTGGTACAGGCAGATGGTGGATATAGTGGCGAGGCAGAAAATGGTTTTGAGGAGTCTGCTAGACAGATATTCCTCTCAGATATGGTTCAAGGTCACTCACAAGCAGACATAAATCAAGCCCACTTGCGTGGATGAAACAACGTTTAAGATGAGACCATTAAAGTTTCAGGTTGACAAAAAGGCATTCCACACTGAAGTTTGTTCCTAGCCGGGGGTGGGAATGGAAATCAGAAGTGGAATACATCACTATTCGTTCGAGGGCATGCTGCCAAGAGAAATACCAGGGGAGAAACCAGATGAGACAATGAGCAGGGTGTCTCGGCTGCAGCTAACACCCATACTAGCGGAGCTAGACACAAGGGTAAAGGGCTTCAATTGGGTAACTCAAACTCTCACAAGTGCTTCTCCTATATTTCCTTATTTTTCAGAGTTTCATTCCTCAAGTTCTACATCACCTTCCATGGTTGCACCTATCATCATTTCCCTACAGTCCACCATGTTTGATTCAACCCCAGAAACCCCAGTAGTTCCAATCTGAAAGAGTAAGGCACCTAAACCACCCGTAGCTACCCTTAAGGCCAAGAAAGCAAGAGTCATGGTGCCTAGGAAAATATTTGATCTCACTGAGGAAGATCACATGCAACCTATGGATACAGGAGTACTAATTCAAGAGGAGCCATAGGTGGCCACTCAGGTCACCTCTAAGCTACCTGTGTTCAATCCATTTTCGATCTAGAATATTCAAACCTCATCTCCACCCCACACTCATACCTCTTCACCTCGCACTCACCATTCCTCGCCTTACATGTCATTCACTTCCAAAGACTGTTCCACCAGCACTCCATCCACATTAGCAACCATTTCAGACCCAGTCAAGACAAAAATCAAGACAAATGGGGACAATGAGGCAGAAGTTAACTCGAGTATGGCTATGGTACCCGAGGTTAACCAACCTCTGGTGGGATAGGGAACTTTCATGGACCTATTAGTTCGGGGGGGATATTTTACCACAGACACAACACATTCACCAAAGGAGCTGAACCCTTTTCAATAGGAAAATTTGATGCTATAGTAGATTCAACCGACTATAAGTATGAATAACCCAAGGAGTCAACTGTCATAACAGAACCAACCCACATCACCACATGAGCACTCAACCAAATCAAGAGCTAGTGGTCAACCGCTCAGAGAGAGACTGCCAAACAACAATATGTCTGGCGCTGAGAGTATGCAGACCTGGGGCATAGAAAAATTGTACAACTTCATACAGCGTGTGGCACAGCAGGCAGAAGGACTGTACAACGACCTCTAGCAGAAGTTGGAATAGCAACAACTACAGATCAGTGCACTTACTGAAGAGCGCAACCAGTTAAAGGGAGAGAAGGAAAGTCTGCAGGGACAGCTGGAAAAGGTAACTAATATTTTCAAGGATCTATGGCCAATAATAATGACTCAGGATGACAACACACCAGACGACATTTCGGCTTTCTCCTTAGTTGAACGGTCTACCCTCGTGAAGATAACTTGTGAAAATCTTAGAAAGGAAAACCAAGAGCTTAAAGAATCACTCGCGACAAGACTGACATTACCAGATCTTGCTATGGTATATGCCAAGAAGGTTACTGAGAAGCAAAAAAAAGCAACCGGAATGCAGGAAACCCTGGGGACAACGGTAAGAGAGGCTTACAACCTCCTAAAGCATTTACACGAGTGTTATAAATCATTAACTATGAAAGCCCAGCCAATCTCAGAACAACTGCAGCAGATTTCACAAGAAATAAAGGAGGCGACGGATCCCGTCGGCGTAACCCAGTTATACAATCAAGTGGAGGCACTGGAGACAACGATACATAAGATAGAGGAGAATTTTGCTGCCACAAAGTAGGTCCTCAGAGAACTGAGACAAAAAATCAAGCATACCACAGAAGCAGTACAACAAACGGTCGTTGAGGCCGAAATCAAAATTAAAGAAGTATTTAGTAAACTAAGGGTTGTTGTAGGAGAAACTGACGCTGAACGAGTTGCCACAGAAACATACAAGCTCATTAAGGAATGGAAACAGGAAATTAATGAATTTACCGAACTCAAATATTCAGCATTGGAAAAATTTCTCGAGTTGGGGCATTTGTTTGGACAGAGCAAGGAAACGGAGAAGATAGGTCCAGCCATAGAGGTAGATAGACCAATGGAGATTGAAGCATCAGAAAAGGATTGACTCGGGACAAGTCAATAACATGTGGTCGGGGCCTATTGGGGCCTTTGTTTTGAAAATGAAACAGTTTTGAGTTGTAGAGAACATGTGGCGGAGCGCAACCACGGTAGACAAGGAGTTGTCACGGTTGCGGAGAGCTAGAGAATAGGTGGTACGGTAGCTGTGGAAAACCAGCACATATGGTAGAAATGGGCAACAAGGACAGACAACGAAACTCCCAGTGATCAGGAAGAAGCGGAAAACAAAAAAGCAGGAAAAGAGGGAAGACTGATAATCACATTGGTGAAGGAACAAATAGGCAATCAGCCAGCGTAGATGGGAGGTTAGTCTTGCAGAGGGCTGAGGAAGAGAGCCACAGGAGAGCTCTTTTCTGTCATTTTTGTACTGTGTATCTCTGTAATAGACTCTACAGAGTAATGTAGTTTCTTTTTATTGATAATGATATATACTTCTACCTATATTTGATGTTCTGAGTTCCATGGTAATCAGTTGGTTACTGTGAATGTATGGCCCATTTTTAATTTTTAATTCTGCATCCTGAATATGCCTAATGAGTGATATCTTGTGCAAAGTAGTAAGATCTGTTTTCTATTCCTAGTACCTTTTTTTTTGTTTATAGTTGTGATCGGTTGATACTTGATATGTTCCTAACCTTACTAAGGTCACAACACGCCTCGGTTGAGACACTCTTCTCCTCAAAGTGGGGTGAAAATGTCGGCGTTGTGCTAGACTACTCGAAAACCTTATTGGCCTATATTCTAAACCTAGGTCTTGCTCAGAGACCTTCTTTCTCGCCAACATTTTCCTTGGTCATTGTTCCTCTTGCAAAAAATTTAGGCATAAAAAAATCCATTGTAAAATCAATACAAGATACAATTATGCAAGAAGAAAAAATTATTATGGAAGGAACGTATCAGGAAATGTTCGTAGATCTACCAATAGAAACTATAATCCATATGAACCACTAATGAATCATAATATTGTGTGCTACAAGCTCAATAATTTTGGTCACAAGGAACATGATTGTAGGCTTGAAAATATTTTAATCATAAAGACAGGAAATCCAACTATGAAATGGGAAAGGAAAAAGAAGGAATATTACAACTTACATTGTTCGCTGAAGATAAAGAAGATGAATGGTACATAGATAGTGGATTTTTGACACATATGGCTCGAGATATAAAAAAAAAAATTCAATTTAAAAGAAAAGAGCGGCAATGTTGCATTTGGAGATAATTATTTTGTCAAGATACTTGGAAAAGGTGTAGCAAGTCTTGGAAGCAAACATATCCAAGCAATTTTTTTTTCTATTTAAGGATTTGAAGCACAATCTTTTCAATGTTGGAAAAATGTGTGATCAAGGGTATAATATCTTGTTTTAATTTTGGAATTGCGAAACCAAAGAATAATACTCAGGAATATTGGTTGAAAAAACCACAAGAAGGCTAAACAACATATATGTTCTAAACCAAGCAGAGCAGAAGAAAATTTCAGCCAAGCAAAAGAGTTCTAATAACGACAAAGGAAAGGATAAGAAGAAAAAATTCATGTTGATTGTCATATGTTTAGGGGGAGAAGCCCCAAATACATGAGTCACTCTTTTCCATGGATGTCAAAGGGGGAGAGAAAAGGAAGTGCAGCATGAAGATGAAGGAAGTGAAGCATGGAGATAGGGGGAGCATGAGTGTTGAGATCAAGGAAAAATGGGGATATCGTTGGAATAAATTTTCATTGATGTCAAAGGGTGAATGAGCCCACACTTGTTTTGGTAAATTGCGTGCACAATTTAATAATTTTGGATACAAGGACCTCCTGAGGGATGGCCCTTGTCATGCCATTTCATTTAATAGGTGGCACATTTTGTGGGTTCTCTTAGTTGGAGAGATAATAATTTTTTAATATTGTTTCCCTAAATGAATGGGTTTTTCACTAGATCACGCCACATTAATTTATGAATTTAATATCACATTGCAACCCCTTTAAGAAAGTCAAAATTATTAACCAAAATAGATTTTTCCTAATCAACTTGAAAGAAGATGACGTGGAAGTCTAAAATTGATATTTTTAAGTATCCTAAACCTCCCATAAACAGGTTGGTTCATCTCCATCAAGTCAGTTTCAAATATAGTCATGTTTGTTCATAAAAATATCTCGTTGGCTCTATGAAAATCCATAATGTTTCATTGGGCAGGTCTAACCCAAACTAGGCTCTCCAAACCACTATATATTGCCCTAGTTGGGGTAATTGAGGATAGAAAATTCACTGATCTAAGGTAGAAAACCAAGAAAGAAGGAGATACAATTTGGGCATGAGGAATAATTTATAGGTTCATATTTCATTAACCTTATGGTTGGAAGAAGCACTTGGATTTTGGTTATAGTTTTTGTGTTATTTGGTAATAATTTGATCAAATCTTGGAGATATTTTTATCTACTTCTGGAGAAGACTTCATCCATTTTTTAGGACTAAATTTGGCCTAATATCAACTCAAATTTTTCACGTAATTTCAGCTTATTACAGACCTGTGTTTTTTCCTAAAGCTTGAGGAAATTCGACCCCTCTATGGACAACAAAATTCAACCCCTATGTGGCTAGAAAATATCGGCGTTGATGTAATAATTTTGGATTGTGGCAATTCAACCCTGAGGAAAGAGTTTTGGCCTCATGTAGAAGATCTCAGAACCAACGCAAAGAGACTTATTTGAACTGTGATTTTACCATAACGTGGATTTTATTTTGAGCAGACTCTAAGAGAATTTGAATCAAGTTTTTGTATCAGACATTGAAAAAACTTTGGCAGACTTTGGATTAGATTTTGTATCAAATATTGAGAAAAATTTAGAATAGGTTTTTGAGCATACCTTAAGAAAGGCTCACAAATATTTGAATCAAAAGCTTGAAGCATACACTTTGGAGATAACTTGAAGACATGTCTAAGCAGACTTGAAGATCCTTGGAGCAGAATTTTTGGAGCAAATTTTAAGAAATCTTGAGTGGAATTTGTACCCTTCCTTGAAGCAAATATTGGAGAGAATTTTGAATAAAATATTGGATGACACCTTGAAGTACTGTTATGCATTATTAATAGTGATTTGTAGCAAAAGTAGAAGGAATATTGAAGCTGGATGGGGTAAGGGCACTTGTGTTTTGATGATCTAAGTCATTGTTGACATTTCACTTTTCTATTCTATAAAAAAAAAAATTTTAAAAATGCAAAAAATAAAAGAGAAATATGTGTGTATATATATATATATATATATATATTGATTTCGGAAAAAAATCAGAAGAAGTAAAAAAAATAAGAAGCATAAATATGGGAATCTTTAAGTTTGTATCCTATAAATATTTTACATGTTTGCTATAAGCCTAATGTTACAAGCTTGAAGGTTTTAGAAATATTCATATGCATTTCAAAAAGGGGTGATCCAACCCACACACACATGATGCGATGAAAGAATACATTAAAAGGTGTGCAACTTTAAAAGTGCATCATTATGAATTAAATCAAGGGCACACTCAAAACAAAGTCCAACGCCACAAAACGAATGAACGATATGTCTAAGGGTGACCCCAAAGGGTGGTTTTGAAAGTCAACTATTGGGGAGATTGACGAATGTGATCTACCTTGAAACTACACCAAAAAAAACTACTTACCACCCAAGGTGCCCCAGAGGATGGTAAATGGATTCTATAAATCCAACCAAGCAGCAACAAGCGAGCATGAGAAAGTGAGAGGGTTATCCCTCCATGTCATTCCCACGTCAACTTCCTTCCCTCCACCTCATCCCTCCATACTCTCACGTCATCTGACATGCCATACTTACACATCACTCTTTTGTACCTTTTTGTTTATATTGTCATAACTCCTGTTTTCTCATGCTTATTTATCCGAAATCCCCATTTTTCACTCATTTATTATATTTTGTTCACCATTTTTTCTCTAGACGCTAGTTTAAATTACAACAATTCTGCCTCCAAATTTTCTTGAAGATTCCAAGTACTAAAATCACTCGACCACCTTTTATTGCTTTAAATACATTTAAAATGGCCAAAAAGGTTTTCTTATCTGATTCATCTACTAATTTAATAATTTTGGATACAAGGACCTCCTAAAGGTTTCAAGGATTGATTCATGCCATTTCGTTTGATAGGTGTCACATTTTGTGGGTTCTCTTAGATGGAGAGATTATAATTTTTGAATATTTTTGCCCCAAATGAATGGGTTTTTCACTAAATCATGCCACATTAATTTATGAATTTAATATCACATTGCAACCCCTTCAATAAAGTCAAAATTATTAACCAAAATACATTATTCCTAATCAACATGAAAGAAGATGATGTGTGTTATGCTCCTATACCAATAGGTGTCATTTATCATGATTGACTTGATGGGCTATGTAATATTTTCATACCTTTCCTTGTTGCAAAGGTTTTCCATATTGTCAAAAAAATAAAAAATAAATTAAAAATGTAAAGAGGGTGTACCCTAAAAGAAAAATCAAAGGGTGAAAAGAATAAAATGGCCAAAAAAAAAAAAAAGAGTAAAAGAAAATGAACCCCACCAAAAGAAAGGCCAAGGAAAGTGTGCAAGTCTAAATGCCACTACTTTTTGCTCTTATGTAATAAACAAATTGTGTGCAACTTGTAACTTATGCCACAATTGGTGAACAGTCAAACAACTTAAGCTTGGCTATTTCATGTTTCAATTTTATGTTTTAGAGATAGAGAATAAAATCTGACCAAAATGTTTAATCTTGGCAGATAAGTAGATAGGTAGAGTAAATAAAAGGAGCTCAACAGCTTAATCTGAGCCCTTGGATGTAATAAGGTTAGATTTAGATAGATTTCTACATGTAAAAGAAAAGAAAGTGTGATAAGGGTTTGCCAGTCTAAGTGCACCCTAATAAAGAAGAAAAAATGCTAGGTTAAAGTAGGTAGGGTAGGTAGATGATGTTGGAGAATTACATGTGATGGATTATGACTCTAAATGTGTTAATCCTTACTTTCATCACAAATGTAAGGCAGACATTACATTGGAATAATTTCAAGCAAAACAAGGTCAAATGATTAATTTAAAGAGCTATATATTTGAAATTAGAGGGGCTCTTGGTGGCATTAATTTTTATAACTTATATTTAGGGCCCAATAATTTAAAAAAATCCTAAGTACTTAAAACCATCCATAAGTCATTCATTTACTTTCATAAGTCTTTTTCTAAGTAAAATCTTATTTTACTTAGGAAAATTACACAATATCCCACAAAAAACCCTTTTTTCATTCGAGCCTAAGTTAAATACATAATCCTAATGTTTTTATACTTAGCGCTTTTTCATTCATTTTGATATATTAACTTTTAACTTATATTACATAATTCCCCTATAACATCTACCCATTCCCGTATTACTATAACTATATAAAACCCCCAAATATTACATATCCCACCCCTTGGTTGAAATATAACCATAATATAACATTAAATTCAAATAAGGATTAATTAACCCCCACGGTTAATTAATAACTTACCCGACCAATCACGTTGCTCCTGATATGATTAAAAAATCTTTAGTTATGTTGGGCCCACCCCTATTAATCTCCCGACATCTCGCCTCCGCGATAGTCGTTCGATTGACCCTTTCATATCCAACCGCTGTCATCCATATCACATGGCCCTCCACGACCGAACGATAGCGCGCGATAGCGGAGTGGTTTTACGAACAGTGCCTCGCCACGCGTCACAAGATGTATGGAATCGCTGGCTCCCGGCCGAATACCACCCATCCCCAAAAGCGGTGTGATACATACCGCTTACCGCCCTCCGCATACGACAAAAGACCCTTTCCCGCGTACGTCATCCGTCCAAAATAAAAAAACCCCCACCAACCTTGACTTTGTGAATAAAACAAACAAATGCACGTATTTTCATCATTTTTTGCTGCGACCAGTGCTCCCATGAAAAAAAAGATTTCCAACTGCCACATTGCTAAACGATTTTTAGTTGAACCAGTCAGCTCTTGCCTGCACCTGTTTCCTCACTATTTACTTCCCAAAACAGGTATTTATCCAATTACTGTCAAACCCTGCAAGTCTTGGTTTTTACTTTAAATTCCACAGAAAAAGACTAAAAAACAATACAATTCGGTCTTTGTTTCACCCCATAAGTTCCCAGGCTTGTAATTTTGTTCATTTTTCCACTAAAAACCCAAATTCATTTCTGAATCCAAAAGAACTAGAAATGGAAACCCTTGTGGCTTTGAATGTTGCACCTTTGAATGCCCCCCATAAAGATTTAGACTATCTGCCTCTAGCGAATAGGGATTTCCAGATAAAAGACCTCATCTTTAGCGAAAATCCTCTCAGAATCTTTTGCCAATGCAGAGATAATTGCTTGAATGGCTCTGATATTTTTGGACTGTGGGAATCCAACCTTCCTATGTATTTTTTACCCTCAGTTCATGTTTTTCCTAAAATAATTTATCACTGCCATGCCAATTACGACCCTAATCAACGAGCAGTTATGTCCTCAAGTCAAACCATTCTTTTTCCAATAACTTCTCAATCCATCAATGAAATGTTACAATTTCATCCCGGTCAAGCCCTGACTCCCCTTTCCATGGGAGATTTACTTGAGAAATCCATAAATTTATCCCAGGAAGAACTAAATTGCCTCGATCAAACTTTCATGCTACAAGAACATCAACCCAAAGGCCCCCCTCCTTATGGACATACCTTTTTCATAGATATGGACAGACTCATAATCAATATGATATCTTCAGTAATGGGATTCAACACTAGTGAATACGTTGATAAGTTAACCCTAGTGTTGTTATCAATTTTTACTCTTGGACAGCCCCCTGCTGTCAAATATGATTTTGCCTCTTACATTGCTAATAAGATTCATGACCAGTTCATAATACTGGAAAATGAAAGAGTTTTCAAATACTCCACTTTTATATACCATCTTATGCTCTATTATCAGTCAGATAATTTCCCCTTCCCTGTCATGAAACTTGACACCAAAGGAAATCCAAGGTCTGTAATCTTCTGGTCTGCAATCTTCCATAATTCCTTTGAGTCCCCTTACTCTTACAATGAATTCATTGACCTATTTGTTCACCCAGCAACCACCTTATTAACAGGAGTTTCCCCTCCTAGGGTCAATAGTGATATGAAGAAAATCCTCCAACTCTCAAAGCAATACAGGGTAGGTGATTGGTACCTATACAAAAACCATACAGAAATTAGAATATATGGGTGTGAGCTCTGTCCTTTCAAGCTACCAAAGTATGTTCCGATGAGGCTCTTTGCCTTAGAATACTTCAGACAAATGATAAATTCAGACCTAGTCCATTTTTATAATGCCAAGAAGAAAGCTCAGCTCCGAATCAAGAGTCAATTAGGCCCTTTTGTCTGTAATACTAGGGATGCAGGAAAAGAAGCAGAAATAATTCTAGAAGATTATCTCAAGTTGCAAAAAATTTTTTGGTGGGTACCTTATGACCCTAACAGCTTTATATGTGATAGGAGAACGAAAAACAGATTGTCACCATACCTTCACCATAGGATTCCAGAGATTGAACAATTTGCAAACATGGATGAATGGATGGAAGGGACCCTAGTAGAAAAAGATAGTGAACAGGTCAATGTTGAGAATGTTATAAAATATCTTGAGAAAATACTTGACCTGGATTCTTTTGGGCAGGTACAAAAATCAGGAATTGGTCCCTCCTCTGCTGGAACCTCTTAGCAACATCTACAGTAAACCAGCACACCAGCCACAGCAACATCCAAAGGTAAGGAAAAAGAGATTATTACACAGGACATAGAGCAATTCACAATGTCTGAGCAGCCTGAAACTTCCAAGGAACAAGCCCAAATACAGACTTCTCCCACTCAGATCAATGTGGCAGAAACTTCAATCTTGCAAACTCCTCTCAATGAAGAAAAAAGTAAAAAGAGAGATGCATAAACAACTACCCCTATCAGTGGACCTTTAGAACAGCCTGGTATCAAAAGGCAAAGATTAAATCCTCTCTCAGAAAAATAATTTGTTGAAGATACCATTGATAGTCAGAAGAGAGAAGGGTTAGATAGCCAGCAAACATTCACAATCAGTGGGACATCCACCAATTCACAGAGAAAGGAGCTAGAAAGAAAACAAAGTGCAGAGGTATCATCCTTTAGACCACCAGTGAAGGATGCTTGGGATATTAAGAAGACATTTATAAACATAAAAGCCAGAAATGATCCATTAAGACTTCAATTTTATAATCAATATTTGAAGATGGCCCCCAAAAATCAACATAGATTGATGTCAGCCTATGACATCAAGGAAGGTAAAATGGTGATGAGTCATTTCAAGACTAAAGTACAACAACCTCAAATAGCAGTAGACTATGTTAGAACCAATTTTGAATTCATGGCAAAGGATATTCATCCTTTGGATCAGATTGAATTGCACAAACAAATTGGAGAGATGATTTATTCAACCTTGACTGGTAAGTCAATGATGGCCCAAAGATTACAAAATTCCTTGGATAATACAACTGCTCAACTGCATCTAGAAAAAGCTTCCTCCCAGGCCAAGGATAACAGAATAAAAACTTTGGAAGAAATAATTATTGGATTGGGTCATAATCCCAAAGATGTTAAGGCTACAGAAGCCTTGATCAAAAATAAAGATGATGATATTGCAGCCCTAAGGAAATAGTTAAAGCTTCCACCTTCAAGGCATCCACAAACTGATGAGGTTATAAAGCAAAAATCTGAAGAAGAGCTAATGGATTTTCTCTTGAAACTTAATGAAAAACTGAATGAGATTGAACAAGAACTTGAAAAATCATTAAAGGAAAAGCAGGGAGAGTCGACCTCTCAGCCTCCCAATGTGATACCAGTAGTCTCAACAACAGTCCCTTCTACCCTTGGGACAACACTAGCATCAAACATCACAGCATCCACAACAGAAGTGGTTACAGGTACAACAACAACAGGGCAGTCAGCAGGACTAGCACAGGGTAACACTGCCCATTTAAACACAGAGGAACTAATAAAATCAATGGAGGAATTGAAGCTCCAAGTTACAGAGCTCCAGAAAGAAAAGGTACAATTTACTACCTTGGAACAAAAATATGATCTCTCACAGATAAATGTTGCAGAAAAGACAACAGAGATCAACAGATTAGAAAAATTGGTGAAAGCATTAGAAAAGGATCTCACATTGGAGAAACCTTTAGACAAAATCAAGGAAATTCTTTGGGACAACATCATTCAATCAATAGATGATGTCTAGCCATGAATCCAAATAATGTATGAGCAAAATGATTTAGTTAAACTAGATATAGAAGAAGTTCAAAAGGCAAGGGCAGAATTAGGAAATATGCCTGAAGAAGCCTACAAGCTCATACAATTTTTAAATACCAGGAACAAATATCAGCTTGAAGAACTGGGCATTCAAGACAAAACAAGGACAATTTTAGAGGTAAAAAATGTTTTTACTAAAAGACCTCTAATGCAAAACTTAGAAAGAAGGTGCTATGATATGCAGGAAGAAATCAATGCTTTTACGAAAAGATTTGATATTTTGCAGAGTAAAGGGTTGCCAAGTCCTTCAGTTACCCATGATAAACTAATGAGCCATCAAAGCTATGTTGAGAAATTGAATAAGTATGCAGACAACCATGCAAGTCCATCGACAAGTGCATCAACAACAAAAGCATTGCCTACAGGCAAAATTCTTTATGACAGTCTGGAAGATTTGTTTTATCTCGAACATGAGGTAAAACACTTATTTCCAATTCAGCCCACCTTTTTCAGATACACAGAAACTGATGAGACCCTAAGAAAGCTTCAAAGAACCAGAATACCAGAAGCACAATGGTGGGAAGACATGTTGGACATTTTGTAAAAATATCCTTGGGTGAATTTTGGTTATTTACTACAATAAGTAATGGTAAAAAGGATAAACATAAATTAAACAAAGATCAAACAGGTCAAAGTGTATCAGTACAGATAAAGAGTATCAGTAAAAACAGAGCAGCCAACACAGAGTTACCAAAGAAAACAGCATCAAGCCAAATTATAGTGCCTACCTCCAGCACACTCACAAAAATAGGAACAGCACAACATCGGTTTACTTCTTCTCCTATCTACGAGACTATCTGTCTCTATTTTCTTGTAACTTATTCATGAGTCATTCTAAAATATATCTCACTCTGTTAGGAGATATTTTTTGTAATTTTTTATATAAATACTCCCTCAATTAGAGTATTGAGGGGGGTGGATTCTTAGACTTTGTTGTAATACTGATTATTTTGGAATAAAGTGTTGTTGGAAAAATTTTGCATGGCTAGCTGGATAAAGAATTGACACAAAGGAATTTTCATAGGATTCTTGAGTCAGACACCGTATCAATAAGTTTTCTATACCTTATGTTTTAATGTTTTTCTTGTTTATTATACCATCTATGTTTCACATCTGAATGATAAACGAAAAAGAATAATTCAGAAAGTGCTTGAGTGCAATCTGTTTTCAATCGTTGTTATTCTTAATGTTTTCCTCTGAACTAGTATGAACAATGAATTCTTAATTGCTCCTGTTTCCTAGATTATTCATTCTGATTATTTAGTAAAGAATTCTTAATTGCCCTTTATTAATAATCATTCAAGTTCCCTTTTTCGAATATGTTGAAGGATTCTTAATTTCCCTTCACCCATTTTGAGTCCATTCCATTCATTTTAAATCTTTATTTGTTCCCTATTTGACTACCTTGCCCTGTGAAACCATCCCTTGTTAAAAAACCGAATCCAGTTAAGCCATCTTCTTTGACTCCATTAGCCCAATGGACTAAAATACTCAGTCCTACCCCTCTGCTATTGAATTCCATCACCCAAACACAATCAAAATCCCTAAACTTTCATAACTAGCCTAATATATTTCAAAAACAAAGCTAAAACTTAAAGAGAGAGCCCTCTTTGGGTACAGATTGGCTATATTTTGTACCTAAAAGTTGGTTTGTGGTTACCTTGGACCCCTTTCCTCTTCTCAACAACTTCAAGGAAAATCTGAGTGATAACACATAGTACCGCAACCCGCAACACAACATGTATGACATGCACACAATACAACATGTAAACCAGTACCATATGTACAACATGTACATATTACCACCTGTACACAACACCACCTACATATTACCACTTGTGCACAACACCACTTGTACAACGTATTCACAACATCACATGTGCACGGCACCACCTGCACAATGTGTACACAATGCCACATGTACACCGCACCACTTGTACAACGTGTACACAATATCACATGTACACAACACCACATGCACAACATGTACACAACACCACCTACACACAACACCACATGTACAAAGCACCACATGCACACAACACCACATGTACAATCATGCACACAACACCATATGTACACAGCACCACACATACAACATGCACACAACACCATATGTACACAACACCACATATACAACATGCGAACAACACCATATGTACATAGCACCACATATACAACATGTACATATCACCGCATATACAACATGTACATATCACCGCATATACAACATGTACATAGCACCACATGTACACATCATATCATATCCAACATGCACACAACACTGCATATCCATCATGTGCACAGTACAATATGTAAAAAACACCGCATATCCAACATGTACATAGCACCATCTATACCTAGCATTGCATATGCAATATGCACACAACACCATATATACAACAGGCACACAAACCATAGGTACAATCACTAAATGTATAATATGTACAACATATACACAACAATATCACTACACATTCAAAATCACATTGTCTCTACCAAACAACCTTGCTTCCAGTGTCTCTCTCCCATCCATGCTTATCCTAGCATGTCGCAGATCACATTGTTTTCATTCTGTTGATGTATCTCTCAACATTACATGTCCAAAACATAGGAATAATATAAACACATAATATCAACACATATCCACATGATTCTGACCTCATAAATTTTTCAAGGCTACTCTTTCCACTTGATTCCTCATAAGACCAAGAACCTCTTCATGCCATTCACCTGCATAAGAAATCATTCCTCCACAAGAATGATCCCTGAAAACCCTGTCAGACAGTGACATAGATTCATGGATACATACATATATATAATCATTAGCATAAAATAATCATGATCTTGTCATACAACGACATACATACACACATATATACATATAAAAATTATCAGCAAACAATCATGATTGATGATGACCCTGTCAGATGCGACATACATACATACATATATGTATACATATATAAATATCAGCATAATCATGATCACAACATAATTACCAGATAGCATAAATTCAAGGTTAAGAGAATGCCATTTATCCATGCACAACATGGACAACATTGAGAACAATAGTTCCCAACATAGCCAAGGCATCTGACGCCTCAAATCCATTTACTTTACCTTTCTATTTACCTTTCTCATGTCTATACTGCCACCTACCACTTACCACAATGGACCCAACCAGTCTAACTGGATGTCAAATTCTTACATTTTGTTTCCCTTATACATGCACTAGGATTCATTTGAGTCTTACATTACCTATCAGGTTCCATTTCTCCCTTCCTGAGCTTCGTTAGCTTTCCTCTTTCCCAAGCCAATTCCCAAGACCCTAAAAACATAAAAGGAAAGAACAAGAAACTAACAAAAAGAAAACCATTAAAACAAATAACATTATGACAACACAAACAAAGTGACATGTAAATGCACTAATCATACACAAAACTGAAAATAAATCACAAAATACTGAAAGCATAAAAATAGAAAAAAAACACCACGACTTAATACCGACGGGTTCCCAATGCTTCCAAGGGAAAGCTCAACTTGAGCCTTCGTCAATATTTCATAGCAGCCTCTTTTTCCATGCAATTCCCTGTATCATACTACCGTAAACACATAACTTTTAGTGTATGAATAGCTATAACAATATATCGGTTACCTTACCTTGATGTTCCAAGCACGTTGCCTTGTAACTAAAAATTTCCATGCCATCTCTCAAGGGACTCCAATTCCCTTGACGAATCCAACCATAACTGGAAACTAGTTGTTATACTTATCAAATACATGTTCAGGAATGTAACACATATCCATGTAATGTCAAAAAAAATCAAGGTTAAGAAGACTTCCTATATGCAAATAACTCACTCATTTGGAATCAAGGTTTCCAAACATATCCAAAAGAGTTTTCACCCAATTCCTTTCTTTTACCTTTTTCCTTGCTTTGATTCAGTATTACTATGCATTGTCATATCACCCAACTGTTATTTATATAAACAAATCAACTATTACCTTGTCACACTAATGCCAAGCATGTTTCCCTAAACTAGTCACACATGTTCCAAAGATCAAGACATCATATCTAGTAATTTAAATTAACCTTTACCAAGACTATCAACTATGTCATAATCAGTAGTCAACGCATAGTCGTAAATCATAACATTACAACTAGCACTCAATTGCACTCAAGTACATATCAGTTGTCTCAACACATAATGTGTTAGTACAACCATCTTAAAACAAAATCATTCATTCATGCAATCTTATAGACACATGCTCATATTATTCAATTAATCAAACATTAAAACAACTTGCAAACATACCAATTTAAATAAATCAACTAGATGACATAATCAAACACTCAAACACCAAATAGACGACATAATCAAACTCATACCCTGAGGTATCTCAGGGGAGGCTATCTTGTCTGCACAATCAATCTAGTTTAACATGATATAACTTCACAACACATCAACTCAAACATAAATAAGGTCATTATATCCATAATAGTAACTAGCTAACATGTTCACATCATAAGCTCCTAAACAATTGGTATTCATGCATAATAATCACATATGCAGAGCTAGTATAGAATAGTATAACATAATATCACAATATATTAACTCATACATGAATTTCATAACCATAATCATATGCATAGTTAAATCCAAATTAGCACAAAACATAATAACATCAATGCCTTAGCTACAATGACCCTAACCATCAGGCATGTGCCCATAATGCATAAAACAACAGGTTACTATCATTCATGACTGTTTGACACATGTGCATATGACTACACTAATCAACTAGCATCTATCATGTATGTAACCATAACATAAATAGGAATGTACATAAACATAATGTATATAACCCTAATGCATATAACAACCATTAACCACATAACTGCATATCTGCCATACAAATCTATATCACAATCTTCTCTCACCCTGAAGTCTAGTGTCACGACTTCACTTTGATGATTTGCATCTCCTTCTATATCTCAACCAACACATGAGCATCATAACATACCAACAACATCATGATGACCTAAAATTCCTATAATGACCTCATACACAACAAAGCAACAAAAAACACAAATTACTCCATTACTCCAAGCAACAAAAAACAACAGACAAATACACCATAAAAATAACCAAAACACAGCAAGTGATGAAGGAGTTCACCCCTCTTGGGTTACGTCTCTTGGTCTAGCTTCCAATGGCTTGGCCCTATATCATTATGCTCAAAAATGGTGTTACATCAATTTACAGTGCTCCAATGGCTTCAAAACTTGTTCCATTAGCTCCAGAATTGTCAAAAATGCCTATCTAGCCTCTTTCTACCCCCAAATTAGTCAAAAAATGAAGAAGTTATGAGATTCCCTAGCTTTACTGCTAGTCACTCTAAAAATTCCCCAAAATCCGGAACTGTCCTACAATTTCACCATGAATTCCATTAACAGAGCGTTAATTTGGCGAAATTCGTGGGAAATTTAAGAAGTGCGCCAAGGCTTAAAGTCTAAATTTTTAATTAATAAAAATAATAATAATAGATAATGGGATCCCGCCCACAGTTTCGCACCAGCAGTCATATGGTAAAGGTTTGTTGTGGGGTTAGGGCTAAGCCATGGACCCTTACCCCATTACTCCACCCAGACCAAACTTAAATACGGTTTGTGGGCTATGGTTTAACAAGAACAATGGTGAATTGGTTGGTTAAGGCGTTGCATTGTCTGTTGTGAGGTTTAGTGTTCGAATCTGCCAGAGGTTAATTTAGACTTCAACAAAATTTTTGGTGGCCCCCGTGCTTCCACATGGTGGCCTCTAGGTGAGCCACGTGGCAGCATGTGGTTGGCCACCATCCAACCAATTAAATTCTCCCACACCAACGGCATTCAGGGCCTGCCATGCGTCAGGCAGTGGTACGCCCAAATTTTTTTGATTTCAACCAATCACAAAGAGGCCACGTGGCAACCTGCCATTGGCCCAAAATTTGCCCAGTCAGTTGTCCTTATTGCAAAATTTTTTGTTTGGGAAAACAAATAGAACTCGTTTTCGGGAACATAAGGTGTCGGTTTTCTGCGAAATGAGTTGGCTAGATTCATAACGACGAGATATACACGGTCGTTCAAATTCCACACCATTTCGATAACTTTCATTTTTTAGCATATTTTTGAGCACCTGATCACTACTCCCCACTGGAAGATTTTGGACCCCAAAATATCACTTTCACTTATTCATTAGATGAGAGTAAAATTCCCTCACCTTTCCAATCTCGATCCATTTGGATTTCCTTGGATTTGTTCCTTTGAGTCCCACACGAAGGTACTCCACATTCCCTCATTTTAAAGTCTTTGTTCTTTTGCCAAGAATGGTGTCTTGTTGTAGTTATTCAAGGTATTCAGGAGATAAATACCCAATAAAAGGAATCTGAACATTCTCTCCTTGATCTTCAATCAAAGGAGGCTCATACAACCTTAAGTTCTCAACATTAACAATAGCATAAATTTGCATATATGAAGACAAATCCAACCTAAAGGCATTATCACCAATCTTTTCTAAAATTATGAATGGACCATATCGAATTGGTTTCAGATTTTCACCTTATCCTTGAAGCCTTTCTTTGCTAATGTCAAGCAAAACATCATCACTGAATTGGAAATTGTGATCTACATGATGCTTATCGTGCCTTGTTTTTTCCTTGACTTGGCTCTTTTCTAGTTTTTCTTAAACTTCTTGATGCACCAATTGGATTTGTTTAATGAAATTTTTAGCTTTGTCTATGTCACTATGACCATCAATAGAAACATCCTTTCCAAAAATAAAATATAAAGGAGATTTAGGCAGGTATCCCAAATATGCTTCAAATGGCGATGTTTGAGTTGAAGAGTGTTTGGCCTGGTTGTAAGCATGTTGAATATAGTGAAAATTTTCATCCCACAACTTAGGATGCTTGCTGAAATAACCACGAAGGAGATGTATCATCGTCCTGTTCACCACCTATGTTTAACCATATGTTTGCAGATGAAATGTTGCACTCTTTTTCAATTTGGTGTCCATGAATCCCCACAAGCTTGACGAAAAATTCCCAACAAAGCGAGAATATCGATCACTAACAATGGATGTGGGCAATCCAAAATGCACCCATACATTCTGAAATAATAACTGAGCAGTTTGTTCAACTGTAATTTTCTTTTTACATGGCATCAAAATACACATTTTGTTGAACCTATCCACAAATACATAAAGATAATCATGATTCCTTTTTGACATAGGAAGACCTCCAACAAAGTCCATAGAAACACTCTCCCATGGACAAGAAGGTATTGGAAGTGCTGTGTACAATCCTAACTTTCTATTGCTATGATTACTAATAGCACATAATGAACATCCTTTAATAAAACTTGACACACTTTCAAGGATACAAGGCCAATAAAAATACCTTTGTAGATGTACCATCGTCTTACATACACCGAAATGACCATCAACAAGAGAAGTACGTGCCTATCTTATGATGTTGACTCTTTCTCCCTGTGGAATACAAAGCTTACCAAGATGGTATAACAAGTTATCATGCATGTGATAATCCAATTCCTCTACTTGGTTCCCTTGACTCAAAGTTTCATATACATCTTGAAAATCATTATGTAAATCATATTTTTCAACAAAGATCTCATGGAAAAAAGAATCATGCTTAAGCATAATAGCAGAACTAACAGTAGGCCTAGAAAGCATATTAGAAAATTTTTTATAGATACCTTTTTTATACCCTATCACCAAGTGGAATTGTTGAAGAAAACCCATCCATTGAAATTTCCTTGATTCCTGCAACTTTGTTTGTGATTGCAAGTATTGTAATGGTTGATGATCAGTGTGAATGATCATTTCCTTACCCATCAAATAGTGTCTCCAATTTTTCACACTTTGCACCAATGCTTATAATTCCTTGTCATATGTAGGATATTTAATCACTGCACCATTAAAAGTTTCTGAATGAAAACAGATGGTCTTACCATGTTGCATGAGGACTGCACCCATGGAATAGTCACTAGCATCAGTCTGGATCTCAAATGATTGTCTCAAGTATGGAAGTGCAAGTAATGGAGTTGAAATGTTCTTTTCATTTAATGCATCGAATGCATTTTTTTGTTTACCTCCCCACTGGAAGACCTGCTTCACACTTGTCAATGCATGCAATGGAACTGTGATAGAAGAGAAGTTAGCAATAAAATTCCTCCAATATTGGGTTGCTCCCAAAATTCTTCTTACCTCCATAACTATTTTGGGCTTTGGCCAATTCAAAATGACATCAAACTTAATGGAGGGATCTATTTTCAATTCACCTCCTCTAACAATATGACCCAAATACACTAAAGAAGTTTTTCCAAACTCATAATTTGACATCTTTAAAAACAATTGTTCTTTCTTCAAGACATCAAGTACCTTTTTGACATGCATGACATGTTATTCGCGAGATTTACTGAAAATAAAGATGTCATCTAAGTAGACTATCACAAAATCATCTAGAAATGGTCTCAATACATCATTCATCACACACATGAAGGTAGTAGGCGCTGTTGGGAATCTGTAATTTATTAGCAAGATTAGCAGAGTCCAATTACAGAAAGAACATCGTTTCAACCAACTTTGGGATTCTAGGATCTAGCCCTCCTGAATCCGGAGAGGGATCTCTCCAATGAGTGCAAAGATGGATTTGTCTTTGAAGTTTGGAATAATGATATTAGGCTAGTTATGAGGTACAAGGGTTTTGTTTTGTTTTTGGATGGTTGAACATGATTGTTGTTAGAGGTAAAAAGTCCCAAAGGTAAATAGGTTCAAAAGTGAGAAGTTACAAGCAAAAAGAGTAAGTTTTGATCAAGAGGAAAGATGTAGGTAGGTTTTCAGTCCATTGGGCTATGGAGTCATGAGAGGATTTAATTGGAACAGCAAGAGGCAAGGATGGTCCATGGGGCAAGTCATCTATGTCTAAGGGTCTCTTTAAAGTTTGGTTTATGGAATGAAATGACACAATAAGAGGGGGAAATAAACAGATGTAGAACAAAGAGCAGCCCAGGATCTGGTAAGTAATTTGGAACTAGCCAGCCTTTGACCAGGCACTTAAGAAAAACATGAAAGAAAACTAGGATCTGGTAAGTACTTTGAAACTAGCCAGCCTTTGATACACTTCCAATAGAAAACATACAAAAAATAAGGGAAACTTGAAAGCAACCTTTGGAGAGGCTAGCGGGCTGGGCTCACCACAAATCCTCTCCTAGCTCTTCTTTACTTGGCTACTTCCTAGACAATCACAGAGATAACACAGAATGGCCTAAGATCTAGTAAGTACTTTGAAACTATCTAGCTTTTAACACATTCTAAGGGAAACAATCAAACAGTTATGCAAACAAGACTGGGACCAGGGCTCACCATAACTTCCTCAGTTCATCTTCACACAACATATACTGAAAGTAACATTCAAAAATAATATTCAGCTAATACAATAAGATGAGGGAACGCCAACATTCCTATGCTTAAACTGAATTAAATCATTTCCAAATAACACAATTGAGCGAAAACATTTAAATAAAGATTTTTTAGCCAGAGAAGGTTACTGGTATACAGTAGGTCCTAACCCTGTTTAAACTGTTCTTTACAGAAGAAATGAAACATAATGAAAACAGGAATAAAAAAACAAGTTACAATAAGAATAACATCACCGTCAACATAGACCAGGATCCCATAAATCAGCTTGTATTGATGCTCCAAACCGGTTACAATCTTCAAGTCCAGTATTTTAATTCATATTTATTTCACAACCTAACTTATCAGCTACAAGTAGAGCTCCAAGAGCCAGTGAACCACTATTTACAATCAGGGATCTTCAGCTCAATTACATTACAATGCTTCAGCAATTACATCAACAACCAACCCCTCACTCATCTTCTACTGAAGTATATATAGAAGGATGAGGAGGTGAGATCCAATTTAAAGATCTCAAAAGCAATTAATACAGAGTTAATGTTTTCTTGGCCCTTGGGAGGCTCAATGAAGAAACTGTACAAGTGTTTCACTGTATTAAATGGTTTACACTTATGAATTAAGCTCGGTGGGAGCTTTTGTTGACCTTTGAGGCTCAGTGTGATGCTAGGGATACTCTGCAGACATCCTTTCATTAAATCATTGGAAAAAATAACTCTTCAGCTGTGTCGAGGTAAAATATCTGATCTTGATCAATAAATTCTGTTCCTGATTGAATACTTTAAGGCACAGGTGGCACTTTAGTCGCTGGGAGGAATCAATTTTCCTCCATCTGTGGCGGTGGAGGGTTTTCTTGATAAAACACTTTAGGTTTTCCTTTAAACTGTGTTTTGGATTGGGGATTAGGCATTTGATAACTGTCTTAGCCATAATCCCCGATAATCTGTTCATCGATTTTCTGTTCTGGTTCATCCTCGTCTTCGACACTTATAATCCTTGACTGTGCCTGTTTCTTGGTTTTCCTTGCTGTTGCGCCGGGCTGTGCAGGGTTCATAAGGCATCAATGCTTGAGAAAACATCAATGAAACATGCATTTCAACTCTACGGATGATTTTCCTGATGTATTCGAAGGCCGGAGGATCGTCATCCTTGGCCGACGAAATTTCTTCATTTAAGCGGAAAAAACATTAAACCCTGCAAAAACAAACAACTGTTACGAAATCATGTGTTTATAGGTCAATCTGCATCGGCGGATGTGCGGAGGAAGAGGGGTCGTTGGATTGCATCATCCAACGATCGGGATTTAATCTCAGAATGGTCAAAAAATCATGGGGGAAGGAGGATCAGATCAGAGCCGTTGATCGCGCATGATCGACGGTCTGGAGCGGGCAATGGAAAGTCAGTGGCGGGGAATCGTTGACTGGGCAACGGAATCGGGCAACGAGATATGTGCCATCGATCTGTAGATCAGATTGATGGTGGGGATTGATCCGCTGCTGTATGAGGGCCTGTTTATCGCGCGGGCACTTTGGTTAACCATCAGATACTTTCGAAGAGCGATGGTCGTTAGATGAGGGGGCCAAATCGGACGGCGGAGATTTATTTCGCTGAGCATCCTAGTACGAAGTATAACGCACGATGAACGACGGTTGCACTATGGTTTTCAAATTGTGCAAGGGACACGCGTCACACAGTGTATGGCATCACTAGCCAATGGACGAAAACAGCTTTTGGCCCGAAGGCGGTGCGAAAAATACCACGCGGTTCTGGGCAACCGGCACGCTGGAGGTGGGGACCACGGGAAGACGCGCTCTGCACCGTCGGATTCTGCGAGGCAGATCGAAGGTCGAGATTGTTCCACAATTTATGCGGCAGAAAAATTTGGAAAATAAATTAAAACCCAAAAAACACGAATAACAAAGGTTTTTAATGTTTTGGGCAGAGAAATATTATTGGAGAGGATAAGCGCCCGCAAGGTTTAGCAGTTGGTTCTGGCGCTTGGGCACATGGAAAAAAAAGGGTTAGAGGCTTGGTCCGTGGGGGCTTAAGCCCAGAACATAGAAAATATGCATTTTCTATGGTTTTTTCAAAGGAAATGGAGGTTGCGGTAAGGTTAAAAAGTGGGTTTTTAACCTTGTAAAATGAATTTTGATGAGGGAAAATAGCAGAACCATGGAAAAAGGGATTTTCATGGGGAATGGAGAGATAGAAGAGGAGGCTAGTTTTAAGGAGAAGGAAAGGGAAGAAAGGGTCCGCAGTATGGATTTTTATAGGATTTCAGAGGTTTTTAGGATGTAAACAGCAGTATGGGACCTGGACAGAGGCATGAGGCCTTCAAGAGTCTTCAAGAGCCAACAGTTTTTAATAGAGAAAATTGTTCCTTGAAGGCTCAAAAAATATTTAGCCACCTTTGGTATAATCAAATTTTACAGGTGGCTAACAGTGGCTCCACTTGGGGATGGTGCCTTCTTGAAGGCATCAATAATTTAGACTTGATTTCTCTGGGAGGCTGACTTGTGCCTGATCCTTTAGATTGCTCTTCTTTGCTGGATGATCTTGCTTTGCTCTGAAAAATAACATCAGTTATGAAAAAATAATGGACCTCATCAATACAAATTTCTACCTACCCAATCCTACTGATCTAACATTTTTTCTTCATCAGAGTGTACTTGGATTGGCAAACTCTTTTCACAACATTTTATTCTTTTGAAAGCATAAAAAATAATCTAACTCCACTCCTTATTTCTCCCTAAACTCAGATTAAACAGTTGAGCTCAGATTATTCTCTACCTAATCTACTGTCTGTTGGGATTAAATTGTCCAACAGACTTCATTCTCTAAATTCTACAACGGAAATTTAAAAACAACCAAGTCAAGATTAAGCTATTTGACTAGCTGTGATCTATGGCATAAAAACAAGCTGCACATAGATTATTATTTGCAGAAATTTTAAAATCAAAATGGAAGGCTTAAGATCTGAAAGTCTCTTATCATGGCCTTCTCGTTTCTACACAGCTCGGTTTTTGCTTTTGTTTCAGCTGTCCTTGCTTTTTTGCTGGTTCAGATTTTAAGATGATTAGAACTAGATCTTTACATTCTTTGACTCAGAATTTAACATAGATTTGAGTCATATCCCTTTGGAAACTTTGGTTCAAATTTTGAGCTTGTTTGAACCTTCAATTTCTATCCTAATCCATCTACTGATAAGCCAAGATTGAAAAGTTTGGCAAATCGAATTCACTATCCTATCAGCAGAAAAATTTAAAGCTAATTAGTCAAGATTGAACAGTTTGACTAACTAGAAGTGTGTTTTTGAGGAGTGACATTTGAGCTTGCACACTTTCAAAGTTTTTTTCTCTTTTTGGCATGGGGCTTTGCCTTTCTTGTTTTCATTTCTGCCCTCTTTTCTTCTTTTCTTTTTTTTCTTTTTTTGTTTTTGTTTTTTTTTTATTTTTTATAACTTTGGTGAATGGAATATTCATAATGGAAAAATATAAAAAGGCTTTAAAACAAAAATGGATCAAGAGAAGTAATGTTTAAGCGTCCTGCCATTGACAGGACCCCCAAAAAATTCTGTTCCATCTAGTTCCTGTAAGAAAAATGCACTATTACTAGCAACTGAATGAATAGAGTAAGGGCCAAGCCATAGATTATCAAATTTTCCATGATTTCCCTTTTCTTCCCTCCTTGAGTCCCACTTTAAAACTTTGTCCCCAATCTAGAAATTGCTGGCCTTTGTTCTTCTGTCAAAAAGCTTTTTGATGTTGTCCTGTTTCTGTAATGCTTTGTTATACACTTCCTCTCTGGTCTGCTGAAGATGGATGGTCTGATTTATTCTTCTGATCATGTCATTTTCTTCAGTCTGCAACTCTTGAATCAACTTCATAACTGGTACACCAAGGCTGTTAGGAAAAATTGCATCTGTACCATACACAAGTT
Organism: Pinus albicaulis; assembly: GCA_034641835.2. Lineage (NCBI taxonomy): Eukaryota > Viridiplantae > Streptophyta > Pinopsida > Pinales > Pinaceae > Pinus > Pinus albicaulis. The sequence continues at coordinate 58,689,431 of CM076571.1, forward strand.
GGAAAGGTGACATACCAATAGATTTCTTCAAATTTAATCTGTCAGCCCAAAGTGCATGGACCAGCTTTATGTGCCAAGACTTTTTGTTGTCCTCCAACAGTTTCTTGATTATGTTCACTAAGCTTTTGTTGGAAGATTCTGCAAGTCCATTACCTTGAGGGTAATAGGCTGTGGAGTGCCCCAATGATATCTGATATCTATGACAGAAGTCAACCATCCTCTTTGATCCAAATGTTGTTGCATTATCAGTGATAATTTTGGTAGGACAGCCAAATCTAGAGAGAATGTTAGTCTCCATAAATTTTATGATAATTGAATCATTGGCCTGCCTACAAGGAATGGCTTCTATCCACTTAGTGAAATAGTCTGTGGCAGTAAGGATCCACCTATGCTGGGCAGAATATGGTGGATGGATTTCTCCTATGAAGTCAAGTCCCCACTGTTGAAAAGGAGCTTCAACAGTGATTGGATGCAGTGGAAGGGGTAGAAATTTTCTCTTTCCTTCAAACAATTGGCATTTGTGGCAAGTAGTGGTCATCTTGTGTATATCAGGAAAAAGAGTAGGCCAATAGAAACCAGCCCTCAAAATTTTTTTGACTGTTGACTTCCAGTACAAATGACCCCCACACTCTCCTTCGTGGAATTCATGTTTAACCTTCTCTGCATCAAACTCAGGCAAACATTTAAGCAATATTCCACTTGCATTTTTCCAATAAAGACATCTATCTATAATGCAATAGTTTACTGCTTTCAGCTTCAAGAACCTTGCCTTTGTTTTTGTCAAACCAGGAGGTATATTTAAATTAAGCAAAACATAAGCAATATCAGCATACCAAGGATAATTCATAAAATGATCTTCAACAATGGGAGTTGAGAGTTCTTCTTGGTTATCCAAAGCATTAATGACGCAAAGAGATCTTGGGGTAAGCCAAAATCCCCTTGCAAGTATAAAATTCGAACCTGGGCCTGTGGGTTATGGCCCACTAATTAACTTACCTTGCCACCCATACTATGGAATTCAGCTTCGTGGCATAAGCCGAAGTCTTCCATTGAATTCTCGAAATTTTATACGTCGTTTAAGCCGCCAGGTTCAACGCAATTCATACTGATGTGAATTCTTCAACGCAATTGTCACAATGTCTTCTGCTAACTTGGCTTTCATGGCCAACGTTTTCAGAACCCCGGCCATTCAAAAAAAAACTGGGCTTTCGAATTCCATTCAACGTTGTTCTGTGTTACGACTCCGACTATGGATTGGAAACATCAACCAATTTTCAACGCTGTTCAACGCATCTAGACTGTGGATTGGAAGTATCAACCGATTTCCAATGCTCTGCAATCCGCCTTCTAATTGAAAAGTCCAACGCATTTACTATTTTCTCAACAAATCGACATAAAAATAGTCGATGCATTCAACATACATAACTTCACACCGATTTACCATTATAATCAACGATGATCCCTCCAACGATGTGCATAAATCGATCTCAGATATTACAATTTAAGTTCTTGGTTTCCTTGAGAAATCTCGTTTCTGCAAACAGACCACTCATATACAACAATTAAACAATATTTTAGATCACCATCGATCCTTTAAGTGATCGATGGTCGATCAACAAGCTCACACACAGGATTTAACTCATTCATAAACACACGATTTATATTATTTCCGAATTCAAATTACAACACGTTTCTATGAGCCAGGTTGCCTTGGCAGCACTGGATATACCTGCGTCTGGCTCCCCCTACGAATGCACGAAGACTAGTTTATAGGAATGGAGGAAAATAGATTGGATCATTCCAGATCCGCTATTCCTTCATAAGATCCCTAAATTCACTCAACCGAGTCACAACAAATGCTATTAATAATATGAAGGTAATGAAAATATGGTTTTTGTATCCACGTCAACTTCTGGAAGGCATGAAAAATCAATTTGATTTCCGTGGGTTGATGCTCCTACATCAGACTCCCGAGGTACAAAAATTTATGACTTCCTGGTCATATGTTTCTCCTTGTCCTTAACAATTCTACCCACTGCATTTCTTCAGTGGAACTGCCTTCATGATCTTCTGTGAGCTGCGATCAACCTCTGTAGTAACAGTCTCCTCTGTTACATGATACCTCACCAAGCCCTCCTCACTCGGTCTTTTGGAATCCTTCTGGTTCTCTTCTCTGGAACCAATTGAGCACACCTTGCTCTAGGTTGCTGCAAATCTTCTCACCTTTCGCTACCGCCATCTGCACGACAGTAAGACCATAAACTCTCCAACTTTAACACAAATGTACCTCTTTCCCCTTCTACTTACATTCTTCCTCCTTCTCGCAGGAAATCCCTTCCCTGCTCTGATACCACTTGACGCAAAGAGATCTTGGGGTAAGCCAAAATCCCCTTGCAAGTATAAAATTTGAACCTGGGCCTGTGGGTTATGGCCCACTAATTAACTTACCTTGCCACCCATACTATGGAATTCAGCTTCGTGGCATAAGCTGAAGTCTTCCATTGAATTCTCGAAATGTTATACGCCGTTTAAGCCGCCAGGTTCAACGCAATTCATACTGATGTGAATTCTTCAACGCAATTGTCACAATGTCTTCTGCTAACTTGGCTTTCATGGCCAACGTTTTCAGAACCCTGGCCTCTCTTCATTCAAAAAAAAACTGGGCTTTCAAATTCCATTCAACGTTGTTCTGTGTTACGACTCCGACTATGGATTGGAAACATCAACCAATTTTCAACGCTGTTCAACGCATCCAGACTGTGGATTGGAAGTATCAACCGATTTCCAATGCTCTGCAATCTGCCTTCTAATTGAACAGTCCAACGCATTTACTATTTTCTCAACAAATCGACATAAAAATAGTCGATGCATTCAACATACATAACTTCACACAGATTTACCATTATAATCAACGATGATCCCTCCAACGATGTGCATAAATCGATCTCAGAGATAACAATTTAAGTTCTTGGTTTCCTTGAGAAATCTCGTTTCTGCAAACAGACCACTCATATACAACAATTAAACAATATTTTAGATCGCCATCGATCCTTTAAGTGATCGATGGTCGATCAACAAGCTCACACACAGGATTTAACTCATTCATAAACACACGAATTATATTATTTCCGAATTCAGATTACAACACGTTTCTATGAGCCAGGTTGCCTTGGCAGCACTGGATATACCTGCGTCTGGCTCCCCCTATGAATGCACGAAGACTAGTTTATAGGAATGGAGGAAAATAGATTGGATCATTCCAGATCCGCTATTCCTTCATAAGATCCCTAAATTCACTCAACCGAGTCACAACAAACGCTATTAATAATATGAAGGTAACGAAAATATGGTTTTTGTAGCCACGTCAACTTCTGGAAGGCATGAAAAATCAATTTGATTTCCGCGGGTTGATGCTCCTGCATCAATTAATCATATTAATATCAAGAACTTCACAATTTGACTCAGCCATTAATCTAGCTAGACCTTGTCCTTTGATGAGCTTAGTGGGTTTTATCTCTAAATCATATTCAAGAATAACAACAATCCACTTACCTCTCTTACCATCTGGGTCCTGTGTTAGAATGTCTTTAATCACTGAATTTGGGACAAAGGCAATGATGTGTGAGTGAAGGATGTATACTCTGAAGTCTTTCAAAGCTTTAACCAAGGCAAAAGCTTGTTTCTCCATGATGTTATACTTCAAAGGGGCATCCCTCAATGCCTTGCTAAAGAATGCGATAGGTTGCTCTTGTCCTTGTGGATTTTTCTGTAAAAGGACAACAGCTATGGTATGTTCTGAAGCAAATGAAAAGATATAAAAATATTTTGAAAAATCAAGACTTATGAGAACCGGTGTTTTGGTTAATTCTTGTTTCACTAGCTCAAAATATGTCTTTGCTTCCAAGGTCCATTTTACCCCTTGCTCCTTCTTTAACATGTTTGTGATATTCCTAAGGAGCTCAGCTAAGTTGGGGATGAACCTTCTCAAAAAGTTAATCTTTCCAATGAAAGATTGCAACTCTTTGATGTTTCGAGGATGAGAGATTTGCAATATGGCCTCAATCCTCTTTGGATCTATCTTTATACCCTCCTCAGAAATAATGTGCCCAAGAATTTTACCCTCTTGGAGACCAAAAAGTGTTTTCTTAGGGTTTAAAGATATCCCAAACTTTCTGCATTTCTCGAAAACTTTTCTTAAATGTTCTAAATTCTCTTCATCTGTTTTTGAAAACACAGTTACATCATCAAGATAGATAATGATGAAGAAGCCTAGTTCTTCCGAGAATGCTATGTCCATGGCTCTCTGAAAGGTTGCTTCAGCATTCATTAGACCAAAAGGCATTTTCACATATATGAAAGTGCCTCATGGTGTAGTAAAAGCTGTCTTTAATTGATCAGCAGGGTGAACTAAGATCTGATTATACCCTGAATAGCCATCAAGCAAAGAAATTCTTTTGGACCCTACCACCCTTTGTAAAATATGATCCATTTTTGGTAAAGGGTAGTTGTCTTTCAATGAAGCTTTGTTTAAATCTCTAAAATCTATACAAAGCCTGATTTCTCTAGTCTTCTTCCTAACAGACACCAGATTAGATACCCATTCAGAATATCTAATAGGGACAATAATACCAGCGTCATACATCTTCATGATTTCCTTCTTAACCAAAGGCAGCTGTACAGGGTTTATTCTGCGCAGTTTCTGTTTGAATGGTTTTTGGTTTTCTTTAAGAGGGATTTTGTGCTGTATGATTTCAGTGTCATAGGATTTAAGATCTTCGTAACTCCATGCAAAAACATCAGAAAATTCTTTGAACAGCTCTATGTATTTGAGTTTAATGCGAGCTGGCAAAGTTTTGGACAATTTGATCATCTTCGGTTTCTCTTCACTGCCAATATTTCACTCTTCCACTTCAGACTCTACAGGTTCCAGTTTAGGTTTTTTGGCCACATCACTAAAATCAAACAATTCTTCCAAAGGTGTTAGACCACTTGGAAAACTTTCATTTTTAGAATGCAGAGTTTCTAATTCCTCTGTTTCTGATTCTGCACTTAATTCTGTTTCGTTTCTAAGTTTGCAAGTCTGAAGGTTAATAGTGACAAGCTTAGGAGAAGGTTCTTCTTCACCAAGAAAATTTTCTTCACTGCAGTTTGTATCATAATGTGAATCTGAACTATGCAGTTCAAATTCATTTCTGAATTGCATGAAGTCTTCTATTTGTTTATCTCCGTCAAACACCTACCAATATTTTTTATTATCAGGCACAGCTGGTCTAAATTTATCTGAGTTGAGCAATCTTCGGTCTCATATAGCGTTAGACATGTCCTAGCTGCGGAGGCTAAATTGTGGGCCATAAGATTTCTTTTTCTCGGGACAAAACTCAGTGTGGATTCCTCAAATGTTTCAAAAGATCCATGACATCATTTCGATAAGCCCTAAGTCTGGGATGATTTGCATTATACTCCCCATTGACTTGCCTAATTATTAACTCAGAATCCCCATACACAGTTATTTTCTTGGCTCCTAACTTTTTCAGCAAATGTAAGCCTAAGAGCAGGGATTCGTACTCTGCTATGTTGTTGGAACACTGAAAGTTTAATTTGCAAGAAATGCATTCTGTGTGGGTGCTTTCAGTGTTAGTAATCCAGACACCTGCACCAGCATTTGTTCTAGTGCATGACCCATCAAAATACATACTCCAAAGAGGATCATTTTCAGTTTTATTAGTTTGGTGAATGTCCTCCGTATGATTTGATTCCTCAAGTTTCTCATCGGGTTGAGGATCGTTCTCTTGAATATCAAGATTTAATTTTAATGGATTGATGACTTGTATTTCAAGACTTGCGTTTGGTTTGCTAATGTTTTCAAATACAGCAAACTTCTTAGGCACTTCAGCATTATTTTCCTCTTCCTCCCTATCAGCCATTGATCCTATTAAAGTGATTTGTTCAGTAAGTGTTTCATCATTAAACATTATAAAAGAATCAAGGCATGTACTTACAGAATATAGAGGAGAGTTTTGAGGTCTGTCTTGAGTTGTGACTGTGTATTGCATATGGGACTCTCTGTAAAGTCTTCGAGTTTGGTTGAAAACAGCGATAGTCACGTAGGTCATGTCCATTTGCATAGTCCCCTGTAACTTAGCCCCCCAAGATCTTGATAAAAGCATTCCATATTTTGGGGGCACATCAGCCACAACAACATCCATAACTAAGCATTTGGCTAGAATCTGGGCTAAGTTAACACAAAGGCCTTTGATCAATCCTAAACACTTGACTCTACTTGAGTCAAAAGAGTAAAGATCTTTATAAGGTCTGGTGATTTCAAGACCCAGGCTCTCCATTACAGCTTTTGGCATTAAATTATGAGAAGCGCCTGAGTCATGCATAGCGCTGTGTAGAATTTTGTCATGAACGTTCAAACTTACATAAAAGGGAGGGACAGGTCCCTCTTGAAACTTACCTTCAATATTTGGACCAAAAATAAGCTCTGGTTGGTCCTCATTAAGATTGAGTGTATCCTCATTTTCTTCTATGTTCAAAGCCTTCAAAATTTTGGACCTATATACATGTTGGGCAGCTAACTCAGTCAAGGGAACAAAGATTTTGATCTTTGAGATTTCCTGCTCCAGGCTGAAAGGAATTTGGTTCTTTAAGGTACTGGTTTCAACCCTATTAGCTATCACTCTATCAGCAACAACAGCTTGCTGATTGGTTCTATTTACACTTGTCACAACAGTTGAAAAAGGAGTACTAGCTGAAGTGTTAGTACTACTGATGTTTTCACTCTATTTTTCAAAATTTGAAGTGTCTTTCTCTTTACCTTTACCAGAATTAACAGCCACCGTTTTGTCCTTTTGTTTAACTTTTTTAGGCTTGGTTGTAGTGGTGTTTAGAGAAGATTTGTCAGAGGTTTTGTTGTTGGGGGTTGGTTGACTAGATTTACTTCTGAGTTCATATTCTTTTGAAGGTTCTATGATGGAATTTTCCATATCTTGACAACGATTTTCATCATCATCTCATTTGTCATCATAAGGTGTATAAAGACCTTGTTTCTTATCATAATGAACCTCAAAGTCATCATCATCTACCCCAAATAGGTTTATATCATCTCCCTCTGTCATTTCATCTGTTTCCTCAACCTCACTCACATAGTTTTGATGAAAGGGAGGAGCGATCTGTTGATCATCTTCCCTGGGTCTGTTTGGAGGCTGGTTTCTTCTTATATTCTAATTCTGGTTTTGGTTTCTGTTTTGAGGAGCAGTTTGGTTTTGAATTTCTTGTGCTCTCTCAAGAATGCTCATCTTCTTCATCATTTCTTCCATCATTCTTTCCATCTTTGAGCTTGAGGTATTAGGTGTGGATTCCTCTCTAAAATATACTCTCTTTGCATCTTTCATCCTTGCCCTCTTCTCCATTAGGTTGACTTCCATAGAAAGAGCACCTCTTTGCATGTCTTCAAGGGTTTCAAAATCTCTCTCTCTGAGTGAATAGGTCATGTCAGCGTCAAACCCTTCAGGAAACTTGTTTAAGGCTGAGCCTTGTGGAGGTTTTAATTCTGGGGAGAGTGCATTATACACACTATTAAATCTAGTACAATAGGCTTGTACACTTTCCCCGGGGTTTCTATGGAGATTATTGTAGTCAACAAGGACTTGGAGAGGATTCTTCCTCACCTCCCATTTGTTTAAGAATGTTTGGTGGAAGCCTTGGGGATTTTTATACTGTGGGGGGCTAGGGCTTTAAACCATTTTCTTACTTCTCCCCCTAAACGCTGAGAAAACAATCTGAGTTTGATAGAATCATCATCAATTTCATTTCTGTCAAAGTAGTCATTCATCTTGTCCACGTGTTGTGATGCTGTTGTAGCATTGCTAGCATCATATAATGGAATTTTGGACTAATAGTCTTGTGGAATATTGATTAATGGTACAGGAAGGACTAAGGGTGCATACCATGCTGCCATGATATGTGGTGGAGGTGGATTGACAAGAGGGGGTGTGGGCTGAAGTGAAGTGGTTTGAGCGGTGGATGAAGGGTGAAAAGAAGTGGATGGGACTACAGTATATTGCTGAGCTGATCTTGGATGAGAGACACCTAGATTATAAAGAAAATGTAAATCAGGAGGTGTTGTTTCTCTACTCCCAAGATGTTCACTTGTTTCATGGGATGAACGTGAAGACTCAGAATCTAACTGATCTAAATCATCAAGGGACCTAGTCCTAAAGGGATTGACCAAGTCGGCTTGTGATTGTTGTAGAGCTGAAAGATTTTCAGGGACTGAATTAGCTCTCAAGGGTGATCTGAAAACAGTTGAAGATTCTGTCTTAGGAGACTTCCTAAGGATTCTGTCTGGGTTATCAACTATCTCCGGTGGATCTGGGTCAGGATGGGCTCTAGTGTGAATCTTTCTAGGAGCCACTATGCTGGTGTTTTTTAGACCCAAATAACAAGAAAAGTTTAACCAAGTATGATAGTCTTTAAGAGGTTTAACTAATCTGTTTTCACAATTTTAATTCAACAATCCTCTGACTGAGTTTTAAATGATGTTATGATGCTAAGGGTTCTTCCCAGTGGAGTCTTAAGGGCTGTTCAGGATTGTGGAGTCGCCAGGTGGAAATTTTAGAGTGTTTTCAAAGAGGTACACAGTCCACCACAGTGCTTGTGAAACATCCCTTTTCAAGGATATCCCGAAACACAACAAACTCTAACCAGAGATTGAATGGGAGGGAATTAACCAGATATGTCACCTCTTAAAAGAGGATGAGATCCGGAGGCTATCTGGCCCTTTCCAAACTCTATCTAAGAGTGTGAGTTAAAACACAACAAAAGGTGAATGAAATATAAGAGTAAGTGTTTTACAACCAATATGAAATGTTTTTGGTGTTTTCTAAGTTATTTTTATCTGTGTGGTTTCTAAGAATATCCTAACTCTGCTTCAAAACTCAGCTACGGTTGTGAGACAAAGACAGCCTACTCTTATGGCTAAGCTAGCTGATTTTTCAAGGTTAGATAAAGTCTTATGAGAACCCTAGGGTTGACCTATTTTGTCACTGATTCAAACAAGTTTCATCATGATTACCATTTCTTGGTAGCGCTTGAAAAGGCTGATTTTTACTCTCAAAGTTTTGTGTGAAAATCAAGGGAAAATGAGATGAAAACTCAGCTCAATTCCCCAGTGGAGTCGCCAGAAATGTTGTTGGTGGCTCCAGATGGTTAATAAAGAAAATTCTCTATGAACCAAATCTCTAATATCGTATCGTTAGCTTTAAATGAAAATGATTAGGGTTTTCTTCCCCAACGGAGTCGCCAGAAATGTTGGGAATCTGTAATTTATTAGCAAGATTGGAAGAGTCCAATTACAGAAAAAACATCGTTTCAACCAACTTTGGGATTCTAGGATCTAGCCTTCCTGAATCCAGAGAGGGATCTCTCCAATAAGTACAAGTATGGATTTGTCTTTGAAGTATGGGATAGTGATATTAGGCTAGTTATGAAGGCCAAGGGTTTTTTTTGTCTTTTGGATGGTTGAGCATGATTGTTGTTAGAGGAGAAAAGTCCCAAAGGTAAAGAGGTTCAAAAGTGAGAAGTTACAAGCAAAAAGATTAAGTTTTGATCAAGAGGAAAGATGTAGGCAGGTTTTCAGTCCATTGGGCTATGGAGTCATGAGAGGATTTAATTGGAACAACAAGAGGCAAAGATGGTCCATGGGGCAAGTCATCTATGTCTAAGGATCTCTTTAAAGTTTGGTTTATGGAATTAAATGACACAATAAGAGGGGGAAATAAATATATGTAGAACAAAGAGTAGCCCAGGATCTGGTAAGTACTTTGGAACTAGCCAGCCTTTGACTAGGCACTTAAGAAAAACATGAAAGCAAACTAGGATCTAGTAAGTACTTTGAAACTAGCCAGCCTTTGATACACTTCCAATAGAAAACATACAAAAAATAAGGGAAACTTGAAAGCAACCTTTGTAGTAGAGGCTAGCGGGTTGGGCTCACCACAAATCCTCTCCTAGCTCTTCTTTACTTGGCTACTTCCTAGAAAATCATAGAGATAACACAGAATGGCCTAAGATCTGGTAAGTACTTTGAAACTATCCAGCTTTTAACACATTCTAAGGGAAAAAATCAAACAATTATGCAAACAAGACTGGGACCAGGGCTCACCATAACTTCCTCAGTTCATCTTCACACAACATATACTAAAAGTAACATTCAAAAATAATATTCAGCTAAGACAATAAGATGAGGGAACACCAGCATTCCTATGCTTAAACTAAATTAAATCATTTCCAAATAACACAATTGAGAGAAAACATTTAAATAAAGATTTTTCAGCCAGAGAAGGTTACTGGTATACAGTAGGTCCTAACCCTGTTTAAACTGTTCTTTACAGAATAAATGAAACATAATGAAAACAGGAATAAAAAAACAAGTTACAATAAGAATAACATCACCGTCAACATAGACCACGATCCCATAAATCAGCTTGTATTGATGCTCCAAACCGGTTACAATCTTCAAGTCCAATATTTTAATTCATCTTTCTTTCACAACCTAACTTATCAGTTACAAGCAGAGCTCCAATAACAAGTGAATCACTATTTACAATCAAGGATCTTCAGCTCAATTACATTACAATGCTTCAGCAATTACATCAACAACCAACCCCTCACTCATCTTCTACTGAAGTATATATAGAAGGATGAGGAGGTGAGATCCGATTTAAATATCTCAAAAGAAATTAATATAGAGTTAATGTTTTCTTGGCCCTTGGGAGGCTCAATGAAGAAACTGAATAGGTGTTTCACTGTATTAATTGTTTTACACTTATGAATTAAGCTCGGTGGGAGCTTTTGTTGACCTTTGAGGCTCAGTGTGATGCTAGGGCTACTCTGCAGACATTCTTTCATTAAATCATTGGCAAAAATAACTCTTCGGCTGCGTCGAGGTAAAATATCTGATCTTGATCAATAAATTATGTTCCTGATTGAATACTTTGAGGCACAGGTGGCACTTTAGTCGTTGGGAGGAATCAATTCGCCTCCATCTGTGGTGGTGGAGGGTTTTCCTGACAAAACACTTTAGGTTTTCCTTTAAACTATGTTTTGTATTGGGGATTAGGCCTTTGATAACTGTCTTAGCCATAATCCCTGCTAATCTGTCCATCAATTTTCTGTTCTGGTTCATCCTGGTCTTCGACACTGATAATCCTTGACTGTGCCCGTTTCTTGGTTTTCCTTGCTATTGCGTCAGGCTGTGCAGGGTTCATAAGGCATCAATGCCTGAGAAAACATCAATGAAACATGCATTTCAACTCTTCAGATGATTTTCCTGATGTATTCGAAGGCCGGAGGATCGTCATCCTTGGCCGACGAAATTTCTTCATTTAAGTGGAAAAAAAATTAAACCCTGCGAAAACAAACAAATGTTACGAAATCCTGTGTTTATAGGTCAATCTGCATCGGTGGATGTGCGGAGGAAGTGGGGCCATTGGATGGCATCATCCAACGGTCGGGATTTAATCTTAGAATGGTCAAAAAATCATGGGGGAAGGAGGATCAGATCAGAGCCGTTGATCGCGCATGATCGACGGTCGAGAGCGGGAAATGGAAAGTCAGCGGCAGGGAATCGTTGACTGTGAAACGGAATCAGGCGACGCGATATGGGTCATCGATCTGCAGATCAGATCGACGGTGGGGATTGATCTGCTGCTGTACGAGGGCCTATTTATCGTGCGGGAACTTTGGTTAACCATCAGATACTTTCGAAGAGCGATGGCCGTTGGATGAGGGGGCCCAGATCGGACGGCGGAGATTTATTTCGCTGAGCGTCCTAGTATGAAGTATAATGCACGATGAACGACAGTTGCATGGCATTTTTCAAATTGTGCAAGGGACACGCGTCACACAGCATATGGCATTTTTCAAATTGTTCAAATTGGCCTGAAGGCGGTGCGAAAAATACCACGCGGTTTTGGGCAACTAGCGCACTGGAGGTGGGGACCACGAGAAGACACGCTCCGCACCGTCGAATCTGTGAGGCAGATCGACAGTCGAGATTTTTCCACAATTTACGCGGAGGAAAACTTTGGAAAATAAATTAAAACCCAAAAAACACGAATAACAAAGGTTTTTAATGTTTTAGGTGGAGAAATATTTTTGGAGAGGATAAGCACCCGCGAGGTTTAGCAGTTGGTTCTGGCGCTCGGGTGCATGGACGAAAACGGGTTAGAGGCTTGGCCCGTGGGGGCTTAATTCCAGAACATAGAAAATATGCGTTTTCTATTGTTTTTTCAAAGGAAATGGAGGTTGCGGTAAGGTTAAAAAGTGGGTTTTTAACCTTATAAAATGAATTTTGATGAGGGAAAATAGCAGAACCACGGAAAAAGGGATTTTCATGGGGAATGGAGAGATAGAAGAGGAGGTTAGTTTTGAGGAGAAGGAAAGGGAAGAAGGGGTCCGCAGTATGGATTTTTATAGGATTTCAAAGGTTTTTAGGATGTAAACAACAGTATGGGACCTGGATAGAGGCATGAGGCCTCCAAGATTCTTCAAGAGCCAACAGTTTTTAATAGAGAAAATTGTTCCTCGAAGACTCAAAAAATATTTAGCCACCTTTGGTATAATCTAATTTTACAGGTGGCTAACAGATCATATCTCCGAAAATATTCTAAACCAAGCTCTGAAATTCTGCGAAGATGTTCATTAGGATTTCAACTTCACACTCTAAAAATTTCATCTTCTGAACCTTCGTATAAAAAAAATTATAGCAAAAATTCCATGATGACCTGTTTGGAGTAGTGAAACCCTAGAATCCAAAGCTTTGATACCAAATGTTATGAAACCAAATCCAAAAATAGAAGAAAAGAGAGATCAACACCTTAGAAATCAGCCACTTTGAGGGGGCAACCTTCAATACATTACATAAATTAACAATTCTTGGATGATACAAATGACCAAAACCTCCTTCTATATATAGGAGTCCATGGGCCCACAATATAATCCTAACCGACCTAACAATAAAAATGTAAGGGCACAATAATAACAATATTGGGGTTACAGGGGTACAACAGTAACAAGAAGGGGGATACACTAATAACAATAAGGGACTAAACTAGTAATATAGGGACCTAACAGAATGCATGAGATGGAGATGCAACTCCATCAAGCCCAAGAGGCCTTGACCAAGAACATGCGTGAAGCAGAGGTAATTCACTCAAATTGGTCTTCAAATTCCTCTTCAGAAAGATGTGTAGGTTCATTTGAAAATCACACTAGAGGTATAGGGTCCAAGTTAATGTTAAAAATGGGCTATGAAGGCAAGGGTTTAGGCAAACATGCACAAGGCATGATTGATCCTATTTTGGTTGAGGAAATACCTAAGAAATTTGGTCTAGGCTATGTTCAATCTTATGACAAAAATTCTACAGCCATGAAGGCATTTGAGAAAACTTCAAAAAGAACTTTTGTTGTAAGCTATAAACCAAAAACATGTCAAGTTTTTTATTCAAGCTGATTGCCATTGTTTGAAGCCTATGTTGCAGTAAAATGTTTGTAGACATGCAGCTTATGGCGAGCAAGAGAGTTCCGAAAGCTATCAAGACAAGAACACTAATGTTAGTCTTCAAAGGAAAGCTAGAACCTCTAAAATTTCATCTCCTCATGAAGGTAAAAAAGATGGACATGCAAAGCAACATGCGAGGTATAATTATTCCCATAGTCAAGTTTATTATGTTTCTGATGAGCATGAAAAATATTCATGCTTGAGTGGAAGAAAGAGTTGATGTTCCTATTGTGGTTTGCGTAACCATGATGTTTCAAAATGTTGGAAGAGGATGAAGGAATACAGGAAACATTTTAAGCGAAGGAAACTTGCAAAGAAGGTGTATAAGACTTGCACACATTTCCAGAGAAAGGGACATGTTATTTCCCAATGCTGGACATTGCATCCAACTAATCATCCCAAGCATTTGAAGCAAAGGGATAGAAAGACTGGAAAAAGTGTAACCAAATATTCCATCATTGATGTGAGAACAGATGTTTCACATGAATAATATTTTCAGTGCCAAAAATCGCCATGGAATTGGCTTGGTAAGAAGTGGTTTGACTTCTCAATTTAGTAAGACATACATTCATTTGTACATATACAAATTTTATTTATGTATTCATTTTTGTTGGAAACTTATATTTTTTTGAGCCACCTTGGATTAATGATCAAGGACATGATGTTCAACTACCTTCTATAAATTTCTCGCCAGAAATTTCTAGATGAGTAAGGAAGACAATTCTTGACAGGATGACAAGAGAATCTAAGAAGGGAAGTGTTGACTACCTTCGAGTTGGGTTCAAAGGCACTAATCCATGCAAGGAAAAGTGTATGGAGGCTAAAAAAGTAAGGGTGTTGTACTCTCATCTACTGAACAGAACAGGTAATCAGTCTTTTGGGGTCCAAAAGATTTCCAATGGGGAGGTGTGATCAGATTTGGATCAAGGACCTAAGTGATAGTTCAAAATTCAAAGTGTTCAAAAATGTGTCAAACCTGAGCGACCGGATAGATCTCATCTTCCTGATTCCGGTGCTATGAACGGTTCGAAAAACTGACACCGTAAGAAGAAGTTATCATGATTTGAAAAGTCTAGTGAATTGCAATTTTTGGCTTTTGACCAAGTTTGAATAGGTATTTGAAAATTCAAAAAATAATATTCTGCGAAATATTCCTAGAATATTCATAGAATATTCCTCAAAATATTCACTGGAATATTCCTTAAGGGCTAGTCATATGCTGACACATGGCGTAGATTTATTGATTGGGTTGTGGTTTTGGCCAATCAGAGGCTACCACATGGCAGGCGTGGGGGCCGCCACATGGCCCAGGTTTGGTGTGACAAAATTTTGTTCAAACTCCACCGAAGTTAACCCTAAGACCTCTCGCCTGCACATGCACTCTCTTACCGCTTGTGCTATGGTTTGTTTCTTAATAGTATTGTTCATGTGTTTCATTTAACGTGTATTGAAATGATATATGGGGGTTCGGAGGGGGCCAACCCCCTCCCATGAGACCGATAGTAAGAAACTAGGGGCTCTGACCTTTAAAACTAGTGGGATTTAAAACAGTCTCCACTAATGGTTAAGCCATGTCACATGGCAACAAACATTTAACTTCGTGGATAACGCGACCCCAACTACAATTCCACCAAATAGTTAAGATAGCCATAGTTTTGGGGTCATGTGGCCAGCCTCTACGGATCACATTTAATGCTAAAAGTTAACTAGCAGTTAATTCGGTGGGTAAGTTGGAAGCACCCCAAATTTAGGGCAGTTTCCTATTTTAACTTTAATTTAACTTAAGTTTTCCAAAATTGGTGGAGCTTTTTAGGGGTCACTAGACAAATGTTGTTTAGGCTCTATCTTTAGCTAGATTCAACCATTCTGAGAGTGTGAATAGTCAATTTCGACTATCTCAGACATTCTAGACTCATTGGTGAGGGTTGTAGAGCCATCATAGGAATTTTTAGTAGGTTTTTTCTTCATATAAGTTCTAGGGGCCACGAAGGCCACTAGGGGCGAGCAGCAGTTTGAGGCCTAGCCAATGTTGCTAGAGGCCTTTCTCAGTAATCCAATATTCAGTTTTGTATGTTTCATACATTATAGAACTAATGGTGTGGTTTTAAAATCTTGTATAGGGATTTTTAAGGCCTATATGCTTCAGAGAAGTTCCAAGGGCCACTAGGGCCATCAAGTGCCAACAGGGGAATGAGGCCTATCTAGAGCAGCCAGTATCCATTCTCAGCAAACCAATAGTCATTTATGACTGCCTTGATACTTATTAATCCATTAAGGGAGTTTTCAGAAGATTTTTAGGACTTCTAAAAGTCTATATGCTTCAGAGAAGTTTTCAGTGAACCTAGAGCCGAGGGGTGCTACCAGGCGTTGGAGGCATAACCAGAGAAACCAGAGGCCAATTTATGCAAGTGAATAGTATATTATGACTATTTTTGACATTATTAAACCAATGGAAGGATTTTCAGATTCATTTGAATAATTTTGAAGGTATCAGAGTGATAGGGAAGTTTTGGGCAGCCTAGGGCAATCAATGGATGGAGACCTCGATTGGGGAGCCACTGCTCATTTTGACCAAATGATCAGCCTATTTTGGATTTCTGATGTACGCGAGAGACATTGGAAAATATTTTAGGGATAGAAAATGGATTTTTATGGATTTAGTTCCAAAGAGAAGGTCAGGGAAGCTTAAGGTCACCGACTCAAGGAGTCAAGTCTAAGGGAGTCGAGGTTCATCTTTAGAAATATTTCAGCCATTCCAGAGATATGAATGGTATTCTAAACCCATCGGTTCAATTTAGATAACCATTGGAGTTGATTTTTTAAATTGTAAAATAAATTTTCCATCCTAATCCCAAAGAGCCAATTCAGTTGACATAAGCTCAAGGAGACGTAGCCCAAGATATTCGGGTGAACTCCTATATTAAATTTGATGTTATGTGTTGATGTTTATTTTCTGCATTACATGGTTGTTGCACATGCTTAATATCAGAAAAAACAAATGTTCTTAAAGAACTTAAAAAATTATAAAGAACATACACCTGTTTCAAATATTCATTTCCACACAAGTCAAGAATAAGCTAGATCTTAATTGTTTAACTGAGTGGGAGGTTCTTGAAAAGCATAACAAGTTATCCAACCCATTTTCAGATCAAATCTTCTACCATCCACTTCCAGTTTCTCCAACTCATGGCTGCTTTTGGAATTCAGGATTCTTATGATCTTGTTGGTAGTTTGGGGCTTATCTCCAATTGTGATGATAGTTTATTGGTTCTTCTCATTTCCTTGGTCAGGTCCCATGCTGATCCTGGCTCTCTTCCTATATTTCATTTTGAACTCCTTAGTGTAGGAATCAATGTCCATGTATGTTGGATCGTCCCTGGTCCTTTTACTTCCTGTTTCCCTTTCAGACTCTTTTCCTTTGTCATCTGTCATCTTGAATTCCTACTCCTTTCTTCTCTTGTGGAGTTGGTGTTTGGAATCTTGAAGTAGACATGAGTTGCTCTTCAGTCTCCTAGAGTGTGTCTGACACCCATTCTTCTTGGTTCATGTACTTCTCTATATATAGTCTGTGGGTCTGGGTGTAGGGTGTGGACTTGTTTTCCACCCTCTTCTTGGATATGATCCCCATTGGATCATAGGAATAGGTGAAACTGTGTGTGAATTTCATCTCTTTCGGTATTTTATCGGCCTCTCCCCCTGATGACCTGTTGTTGTAGATGAATGCGCTTATTTGGGATTTTATCCTGAATTGTGACTTCTTCTTGGCTGAAAAAAATGCACCTCATCAGCATCTATCATTTTCCTGATATACTCAAGGGAAAATATCCTCATGGAGAGGTATTTGGTTAGTTTATAGGGGACCAATTCACTGCCATAAACCCTAATCTTCATGTATTTCTGGTAGACATACCAGTCATCTGTCCTGACCCACTTTCTCAGCTACATCACTTTCTTGATTTCCTCACTAAACCTGGGCTCTGTGGTGTTGTTGAGTGCACTGATTACTGGATGAACAAATAGGTCTACAAAGCTCTTGTATGAATAGTATTCCTGCTCCTTTCTCAATAGAGTTTTCCAAAAAATGACAGGTTGGGCTTGAGAGTCTTCACCTTGATTTTTCATGTCAAATTCGAACTTGCTGGATTGAAAACAGGTAAACATGTACACCAACATAGAGGTTTATTTGAATACCCCTTCTGTTTGAAAATTCAAGAACTGATCGTGGATTGCATCAGAAAGGAACTGAGAATAGTTGAACATAACAATGGGCTTGGCTTTTGCAGAGAGGATAGACAATAAAATAATTATGGCTTCATCTATCCACTAATAATTATGATAACCTAACAATAAGACAGGGTGGTGATAATGTGATGGTTCCTTTCTGGGAAGGTGGATGATGAATCTGGAGGATTTGTTGTAGGCATTGGTGCATTGGGGGCCATGAAAATCTCCAAGGTTTTGGCTATGCTATAAAAATATAATCCCTGGTACAGTCCTATAAGGGCTTCATATGAAAAAGGGACAGTGTTCTCAATAATGGGGGCTTGTAACATCTCTTGAATAGATGGGGCATTTACATGAAACAAAATCTCTCCAATAGAGTTCACTATGGATTTTTTATTAATGTCATAGCAAGACTAAAATTTCCTATTTATCTTAGGGCAGATATGGGTTCTAGGGAAGATATAATGTGGGAGCTTGGTCTTCCACAGGCTGGTACCATCTTCTTCGTCAAGGAGTTTATCTTCGAGCTAGCAGTAGACATCAAACATGTCGAGGTCTGACTCTGTCTCGTGGATCTTGTAATCATTGTCAGCCAAGGGAATATGGTCCAAGTCTACGAGGGGGTAGACCATGGTATTGAAGGGCTGTTGATCTTCCTTTGGAGGCATGATTTGATTTTTCACTCTCTATTTCACCTGTAATGGAGAATGGTTTGCAAGAGAATGAGAATAAAGTAGGGAGAAATGGTATGAATTGACACTAGGGAAGGGGTAAGACTGAAGGGGATCGGGATCAGAAATGAAAAAGTCAAAACGATACTGTAACCAGGCTTATCGAGTGTTTGTGGCTCCTTATTTGATGTTCAATTCACCCTTCCGCCAAGATAGATGGTCGTGATCTCTTCTACAGATGTCTGTGAATATCACAACCTGTGGAAATTCAGGAGTAAAAACAATGTAAAACTTGGTGCCGCAGTGAGTTCCCATTTTACCACATGGCTAGAGGGTAGTTGTTGAGTTGGCGCGGGTCCATTGGATAACGACATGACCATTCATGGTGCAACGGTGCTATTGGTGGGAAGGGATGTGACGGGGCAGAGTGGACAGTTGATGGAAGACATGGCGCAGTAACATTGGAAACGGTCACAGGCAGCAGTGGTTTGGGGATGGAGGAAACAACATTTTGGAAGGGGGCTTAAGTGGTAAGAAATAATAGGGAGTGGGGTTGTGAAATTGCGGGAGCGTGACATGTGGAGGAGGAGGCAGTAATGGATACTTCCCATTTTGGACACCCCCCCCCCTTTGTTAACATCCGAAGGCTGAAGGGAGGCCGAAGTGAATCGAGGGTCATGGATGGCGAGGTGAGGGGAAAATATGAAGGGTAATATGAGAGGTATTTGGCACTGACGCGATAGGGTGACGGGACCGTGGGCCTGGGTCATGGGATGAGCACCTGGGGGAAAGTGTGACATGGCAGGGAGGTGGGATGTGACGTTTATAGCACATCGCACATCAGAGGATTTAGTTGTCTGTAGTAGAGGTAAACCTTAAATTTTTCAAATTACAGAGTGCAGGGGAGAGGGAGGTGAATTGGAGATGAGGGGCCCACAGACATCACAGATCGCACATCAGAGGGTTTATTTTTAAGCGGTAGGGGTAAACTGTAAATATTGCGAAGTGCAAAGTGCAGGGAGGTGGAGTAACGTAGAGGGAAGCTGGGACTGGCACATCGCAGCCCACAGATCGAAAATTTTAAGTTTTAATTATAAGTGTGGAGGAAAACTTTCACAGACGCGACATGCGAAATGTGGGGAGGAGGTGAGTGATGTGGCAAGGGAAAGTGGGTCCGACTGCATCGTAAATCGTAGATCCTAAGTTTTTTTATAAGCAGCGAGGGTTAAACTCTAAAACTTGCAAAGTGTGGAGAGAGGGAAATTGATTTGGGAGGGAATGTGGGACCACCTATAGCCCACAGATCACAGGCTTTACCATTCTCCTCAGCACTATCCTTTTATACTTTCGAAGTGCGAATTTCAAAGGGGGAGTGATGTGGCAGGGATGGTGGGACCACTTGCAACCCACAAATCACAAATCTTACCAATTTCTTTAGCGTTGTCCCTTTGAATTTGTGAAGTGTGATTTGGTGCTTGGTGGTACCTGCATAGAGCTTTAGATGAAATAGACTTCCCCTCAAAGGATTTTTAAGTCACCATTTCCTTTTTTCTTTCATTTCTTCCTTCTTTGCATATCTACCTACTCGAACGACTCATCTAATATTTTTTCTTCCTTTTTAGGGTGCATTTAGACTTGCAAACACTGAAAATTTTCCTTTAACATTCTAACCTAACCCCTATCCCTTATTTATCCTATTGGTCCAGATTAAGCTGTTGAACCAATCTCATTTTCTACCTATCTACTGATAAGTCAAGATTAAGTAGTTTGGAAAATCTTTATTTTCTAACCTATCAACAGAAATTGAAAATTGTTCAATCATGATTAAACCGTATGACTAGATAGACCTGTCTAAAGAGTAGTGGCATTTTAACTTGCAACACTTTCAGTTTTGTTTCTTTTTTGGGGTTCTTCTTTCCTTTTTCCCTTTTTTTTCTCTTTTCATTCTATTCCCTTTCTTCATACCCTCTTTTCTTTCTTTATTTCTTTTTTAATTTTTATTTGAAATCATTTAAATTTTGAAAATCCTTTTCAATAATGAAAAATTTGCATGAAATATGAAGTATCCAGTCACCTTGAGATCCTATAATTTATAGGGTACTAACAGTGGCTCCAGCTAGGGATGGCGCTTCTTGAAAAGAAGTGTCAAGAACTTGAGACCAGTAGCCTTGGATGCTCCCTTCTCTACACATATTTAATTTCTTTCCTTTCTTTTTCAACTTATTTCCTTTCTGTTTGTATATCTACTCATCAAACTAGGCTTAGGGCCTTCACTTCGGGCTTCAATCTTGTCCAATGAATTATTGAAAACTATGAGACTGAGGTATTTACAATGATGAAAATTTAACCTGAGTTTAGAAGAAATAATTTTTTAGCATCCTGCCATTGACAAGATCTCCAGATACTTCGGTACAATCCAATTCTCTGAGAAAGTAAGCATTATTTCCCCTGAAATCATGAATGATTTATGGCCCTTGCCAAAGATTGTAAAAATTTCCATGCTTTCCTTTATCCTCTCTTCCGGAATCCCATTTCATAACCTTGTCACCTAGATTGAAATCACTGGCCTTGGTTCTCTTGTCAAAGATATTTTTGATATTCTCTTGCATCACTTGGGTTCTGTTGTAAACATATTCTCTAGATTGTTGTAGCTGAATGGTGTCATTAATCCTCCTTTGACCGGCATTTGATTCAACTTGGATCTCTTGGATTATCTTCATTACTGGAACTCCCAAGGAAGAAGGAAACACTACATCCATTCCACAAACCAGTTGGTATGGATACATGCCAATTGATTTCTTTGTGGTGAACCTATTAGCCCACAGAGAATTGATCAACTTATTGTGCCATTATTTCTTGTTCTCCTCTAGAAGCTTTTTTATTATGTTCACTAGGATTTGAAAGCTACAACATTGTCTGTAATGATTTTTCTGGGACATCCAAATCTAGAAAGGATGTTGGTTTCTAGGAATTTTATGATGACAGAGTTGGTGGCATTCCTAGAAGGGGTGGCCTCTATCCACTTGGTGAAATAGTTTGTAGCAGTAAGGATCCATTTGTGTTGAGCAGAGAATGTAGGGTGAATTTCTCCTATGAATTCTAATCCCCACTGATGTAAAGGGCTTTCTATAGCAATAGGTTTCAGGGGTAGGGGTAGTAGCTTCCTTTTTCCTTCAAAGATTTGACATTTATGGTAGGTAGTAACCATCTTATGGACATCAGAAAAAATGGTGGGTCGATAAAAAATAGCTCTCATGATTTTGTTAGAAGTGGTTTTCTAGTAGAGATGGCCATCACAGTCACCTCTGTGGAACTCCTGCATTGCTCTATCTGCATCATCCATTAATAAATATTTAAGAAAAAATCCTCTAATATATTTCCAATACAAAAATATTTCCAAAATGCAGAACTTAACAACTTTGAGTTTTAGAAATCTAGCCTTTGTTTTAGATAAACCAGGAGGAGCATTCAAATTAGAAAATACATACAAAATATCAGCATACCATGGAGAATTCAAGAATGCTTCATCAATTGGTTGAGTCACCAGTTCCTCTTGATCGTATAATGTGTGTACCACATTGATGTCTAGTGCATGAAAATTAGATTCTACCATCAATTCAACTAGTCCTTGGCCTTTGATCAACTTGGTAGGATTGATTTCCAAATCGTACTCTAGGATCACTACAATCAATTTCCCTCTTTTTCCATCAGGACCATTTTGTGTTAGAATGTCTTTGACCACTGCATTTGGAACGTAAGAAATGATATGTGAATGTAAAATATAGACTCTAAAATATTTCAATGCTCTAACCAATGCAAAAGCCGATTTTTCCATGATATTATATTTCAGAGATGCATCTCTTAATGCCTTTCTAAAAAAGGCTATTGGTTGTTCTTGTCTTCACTTATTATGTAACAAAACAACAACAATAGTATGTTTGGAGGCAAAAGAAAAAATCATGAAATCTTTAGTGAAATCTGGGCTGATTAGAATTGGGGCATTTGTCAATGCTAGCTTGACCAATTCAAAATATTGTTTCTCTTCTATGGTCCACTTTATTTCAGATCCTTTCTTTAGCATGTTAGTGATGTTCCTCAAAAGTTCTGCCATGTTAGGTAACAAAATCTCCTTAGGAAGTTGATTTTACCAATGAAGGATTGGAGTTCTTTCAAATTTCTAGGATGGCTGATTTTCAATATTCCTTCAGTTCTACTTGGGTTGATTTTGATTCCATCGTTAGAGATAGTATGGCCTAACAATTTTCCTTCTTATAAGCCAAACAACGCCTTCTTAGGATTCAGGGAGAGTCCAAATATTCTGCATTTTTTGAAAACCCTTCTTAAGTGTGTTAATTGCTCTTCATCGGTTTTAGAAAACATAGTAATTTCATCCAAATAAATCACGATAAGGTGGTCAATGTCATCATAAAATGCAATGTCCATGGCCCTTTGAAAGGTAGCTCCAGCATTCATTAGTCCAAAGGACATTTTCACATACATGAAAGTCCCCCAGGGAGTTGTAAAAGTTGTCTTATCTTGGTCATCAGGGTGTATTAACACTTGATTGTAACCAGAGAAGCCCTCTAACAAATATATCTTACTGGAACCCACTACCCTTTGTAATATGTGATCCATCTTAGGTAAAGGGTAGTTATCCTTAACAAATACCTTATTAAGGTTTCTGAAGTCAATACATAGTCTAATCTTGCCTGTTTTCTTCCTAGTTGGGACAATATTGGAAACCCATTGGGAGTACCTGAGCAACACTATGATTTTTGGTTCATACATCTTTTTAATCTCTTTCTCAACTAAAGGCATTAAAACAGGATTTATTCTTCGTAATTTTTACCTAAATGGCTTTTGATTTTCTTTAATTGGAATATTGTGTTGAATGATGCTGGTATCATAGGATTTCAAATCCTCATAACTCCATGCAAACACATCGATAAATTCTTTGAATAAGGATATATATTTTTTCTTTGTAATAGTAGGCGGAGATTTAGATAGTTTGATGATTTTTGGGTTCTGCTATGTGCCTATATTACATTCCTCAATGTCTGCTTCAGTTGGCTCTATTTTGGGTTTTTTTGCCACATCATTAAATTCAAATAAATCTTCTAAAGGGACTAGCCCCCTAGGCATATTATTGTCTTTAAGCTGGAGTATTTCAAATTCCTCTTTTTCCAGGTCTTGTTGTTTGTCGGTATTATATACAGTGTTGTGAGATGGAATATTTACAGTAGTATTTACATCTAGAAAGGTGTTTTCAAAAACAATGGATTTTGTTTCCTCAGTAGCTTGTGCCTTGATAAGACTGTCTCCCTCACAATCCATAGCCGCATTACTATTTTCAAATTCATCTCTAGATTGCAGGAAGATCTCAATTTTTTTATCACTGCCAAAAACTTACCAGTATCTCATGTTGTATGGAACTGCAGGATGGTGTTTCACCTCAATTGTGTGTTTCTTGTTTGGGTGAGGTAGTTTACAGGTGCTTTCTGAAATAGCTAGGCCATTGGCAAGGACATTTTGGTTTCTGGGAATGACCACCAAATCATATTCCTCGAAGGTCCTAAAAAAATCAAGGAAAACATTTCTATAAGCTCTCAGTCTAGGGTGTTTGGTTGTGTATATCCCTTTAACATGTTTAATGACTAACTCGGAATCACCCTGCACAAATATCCTCCTTGCTCCTAATATTTTCAACATTTGTAGCCCCAACATCAAGGCTTCATACTTGGCAATGTTGTTTTTGCACTGGAAGTTTAATTTTTATGAATGACCCTGTCCATTATTGTATCTTGTGTTATACACTCAAATTCCTTCCCCAGAACCATCTTGGCCACATGGGCCATCAAAACTCATGTTCCAAAGAGGTTCATGGGCCTACTCTAGTTGCTCTGTTTGGGTTTGATTGTCAGTGTTTTTCGTGGGATCATTTTCTACTTGGGAAATCTGTGAATCAATGATTCCATCATTATACAAAATTAAAGAATCCAGGTTGGTGTGAATAGAGTAAAAAGGGTAGTTTTGAGGATTTTCTTGGCTGCTTACCATGTACTTCATCAGTGTTCCTCTATAAATCTTCCTCGATTGACCAAACACCAGAATGGTAGCATAAGTCATGTCTAGTTGCAGAGTTCCTTTTAATCCCCCCACCCCCCCCCCATGAGCAAGATAACAACATTTCATATTTTGGGAGTATGTCTACCACAATGATATCCATCACTAAACTCTTCGCAAGTATTTGAACTAGGGTGACACAGAGGTCCTTGATCAAGCCTAGGCACTTGACATTTCTAGAATAAAAGGAGTATAAATCCCTATAGGTTCTAGTGATTTAGAGGTCAAGTTTATCCATGACTGCCTGGGGCATTAGGTTGTGTGAGGCACAGGAATCTAACATGGCATTATGTAGTATTTTATCATAAATATTCAAACTAACATAAAAAGGGGGAACCCCTCCTTCTTACGGTCAGTCATCAACCTCTGGCCCATACATGAGTTAAGGTTGGTCATCACTCAAATTGACAGTGTCTGTAATCTCCCCTATATTTAACACTCTCAAATTGATCAATTCAGTGAGAGGGACAGAAATCTTTACCTTCGCAAGTTTGCTCTCAATATTTAAGGGTGCTTGATTTCTCAGTGGGTTCGGCATATCAATCCTTTCAACCTCTATTATTTGGGTAAATTTGGTCTTTTTTCTTGTACTGGAGATGTCTTTCTGAGGGTTTCTAGTAGGGACATCTACTGTTTTCTTGGAGCTGTTCTCTATGTTTTCTTTTCTAAATTATTTAAATTTTTCTTAGTGTTTTCAGTTGTTTTCTTAGATTTGTATTCAAATAATTTCTTGGTAGAGTTCTCTAAATTCCCTTTGTTTGAGTTCTCTGAATTCGGTTTTCTCCTTAAGTTGTACTGTCTGTGGACTTCCAAAATGGCATCCTCAAAACCCAGTTTGTAGTCATCTGATTCTTCGGGTCCAAGGTCAGCTTGGGCTAGTGAGAACAAGTCCTTCTCTTCTTTGGTGAGGAAGACAAAATCCTCTTCATTGATTCCCATCAGATTTATATGATTTTCCTCGTCTTCCTCCACTATCCCTTCATTATCATCAACATCATGTTCTTGGAAGGGAGGTCTGATCTGCTAATCAGGACGCCTCTGCTCTCTCTGCCTAATTTGTGGAGGGTTTCTTCTCGGGTTTTGATTTCTATTTTGGGGGGTCGGTTGGTTGTCTCTGGGTATTTCTATTTCATTAAAACTCATTCTCCCCATCATCCTTTCCATAGTCCTTACCAAGTTATCAATCTTGGTATCGGATGTGGAAGCTATAGGCTCTTCCCTTATGGTGACTCTCCTCTCAGTCCTCATCCTAACCCTTTTATCTAACAAGTTAGACTCTACACTCACAACATTATTCTACATTTGTTCTAAGGTTTATGAGTCTCTTTCCCTAAGATGATAGGCCATGTCTAGGTCAAATCCATCTAGGAATTTAAGTAGGACTATCCCCTAGGGTGGTCTCATATTTGCAAGGAGTGCATTGTATAAGTTGTTGAACCTAGTACAGTAGTCTTGCACAATCTCTTAAAGGGATCTTCTGATAGTCTCATACTATGATAGGATATGCAGTCAATTTTTCTTGACTTCTCACCTATTGATAAAATTTTGGTGAAAAGAAGGCAGATCATGGATACTATTGGCAGTTAGGTCCTTAAATCATTTCCTGACCTCTTCACCTAAACTCTGGGCAAACATTCTAAACTAGACATTGTCATCATCAGTTTCTTGCAAGTCAAAACAGGCATTCATATTATCAATGTGTTTTTGGGTTGTCGTAGGACCAGTGCTATCAAACTGGGGAATCTTAGGGAATAGGGGGTAAAGGAACCGGTAGCACCAATGGGGCATATCTAGATGCCATGATTGCTGGAGGTGGTGGAGGAAGATGAATGGTGGATGAAGGTGGGTGGGTAGTGATGCGGAGTATGGAGGGATCAAAAACTGTAAAGTCAGTCCAATTTTGAGATTTGGTTCTAAATATACTTAGTTCGAACTACAAATCAAATTGAATTTATTGTAAAGAGACAAAGTTGTTAGACAAGGAGCTAGATCTATGAAGAGCCCTGCTACTAGTTGGACTTTCCATTATGGGAAGTTCCCTCAATATTTTCTCACGATTATCTACGATAGGAGAAGGATTTGGATCTGGATGGGATATGGTGGATATTATTTTGGGAGCCAGAAGTTAGCTCAAAATCACAGACAATTGATTATTGAATATCAGAAGAAATCATTCTCTAAGAGAAATTTGTATCATTCAAAGTTTTTTTAAGCTGGGGTTTCTGAATTTGAGTGAAAATTGAAAATTTTTAGCTATGTCCCCAATATGCTCGCCAATATGTTATCACCCTATAATTTAGAATACTAGCAAGACTAAACAATAAATCACAACATCAAAACCATTTGAAGCCTAGGATCTAGTCCTCCTAGACTCAGAGAGGGATCTCTCTATTAAATTTAGATTTGTTTAAGTTTACAGATATTAGGCTAGTTAAATTTATCGTAAGATTTGTTTGATTGTTCTTGGTTGGATAGGAGGGGTATTTCCTAAACAGTTTCCATTAGGCTATGGAGTAAAAATAGGCTGGGTGTACACATCAAATCCCGGAGTGAATGCAAGGTAAGCTGACTACGAATACTGGTGTTTATAGCTGAGTGAGATTATGGGATGAAGAAAAGTGCTTTCATTAATGACTTAAAAGCAACTACGAATTCCTAAATCATACATTAGAAGAAAACATTGAAATTGTAAAGATAGTCAAAATAGAGGTACTCTGAAACATCAAATCTTAATCTAACCTTCCTCTTTTACAAATAGAATTATAAGTGAAACATGTGAAGAAATTACAGTGGGAAAAGCATTAAACATTAATGAGGAAAAAAATCACCAGGACACACAACACATGAATCTTGCAGAATGATCTCTTTATTGATGCTCTAGCATGAACAGTATGAACACTTGCAATGAAAAGTGTTTACAAAACCAGGGTCCGACCCTTATTACAGAATGAAAACCTTTACTTCAACTATTGCAGCAGCTTGCCATTATTGAAAGGGAAATCGGTTTCTACTCTAACAGTAACTAAAAATGGTTCTGTTGAGATTGCAACAAGATGATGAGCTTAGTGAAAAGAGTCTCCTTCACTAAGTGGGCCCGCAGGCTATTTTTGGCACAAAGTCTATTTTTAGACATGTCAATCATATTCTATGAGTTGCAGGATGCTATTTGTGGATGGTTGGTCAAGTTGAAAAAAAAATATATGGACTTCTATTTTTAGATTTCCAGTCTAAAAATAGATATGTCGAATATTATTAGCTCTTAATAATATTTGGACTCTAAACATTATCTTATTCTCTTGGAGCATTTCAGTTAAGTGCACAGATGTGGCACAGGAGCTGATAGAAGGAATTACACTATTCCTAAGGGTTAAGTGGAGCTATTGCATGGAGACTTCAGTTAGAACTCATGTGATAGATTTTGGTGGAGTTGCAGAAGTAGTTGGTGGAGTTGTGTTCAGCTTAACTCAGTTAGACACAGTTGAGATAGATGTATCTAGTCTAACTGATTGATACACTAGTGAGAGTGGTGTGAATTAATTATTAATTAATTCACTAAATATTAACTCATTAATCAATTGAAGAATACATCAGTTAACTAAAGTGCATGGACAGTTTCAGTGGAGACCAGTGCAGAGATAGGTGAAAGAGCAGGTTGACTATCAGTTGTGACTATAGTGATGCATTTATTGCATCCAAAACTCAGTGGAGATGCCAATGAGGATTGTGTGAGCAAGGTTGAATAAATTCAAGTTAATTCAGAGCCATTCTTCATTAGGGATTGCGTAGTAGAGGCAAGCTAGCAGGTGGCAGAGATCGGTGCATGGATTTGCTAGATCGGGCCTGATTAGTGTGTAGCGATTGTATTGTACTGAGAACTTGATATGATTAGCTTTGTATGAGGATTGTTACATGATCTCTATGACATATATTATATATAGATAGTTGGGGTTTTCAGCTTTAATATTTCCCGTTAAAACACTATGTTCATATGTGTGAATTTTATGGTTTCAATGTGTGCATGCAATTGATTTAATTTCTGCATGTGATGATCAATAGTAGAAGAGATTTTGTATTGCGCATGAAGTTAAAATAGTGTGTGATCAGGAGAATATTGGATGTATAACACATTATTTATATGATTTTCTACATGGTATCAAATCTATATTGATCATTGGAGCAATTCCAAATTATTGAAGTGGTTGAGTTTTTGTGCTGGTGGAATTCGAATTTGCAGCAGTGTTTTCTTGGTGTCGAAGTTGAGATGTCTTTCAACGGATTGTGATTGGAGTATGCCCTTGAGGGTAGCTCAAATTATATTGCATGGAAGGATAGGATGGAGGCAGTGTTGGAAGATAATGGGTTGAAGGAGTTCATAGATGCAGAAATTCCAAAACCTGCTTCTAGCGATGTTGCCGCACTTGACGCATGGCAAAAGAAGACAGCTAAATGTCGAAGGATTCTGTTGGAAGGTGTGAAGGATCACATAGTGTCCAGCCTTCATGGTAAATATTCTCCATTCTTGATGTCGAAAGCTTTGACAGACTTTTTCCAAAGCAAGAGTGACCAGAGGAAGTTGGCACTCAAAGATAAACTCAGGAAAATAAAAATGGAGAAAGGCGACAGCATACCCAAGTACCTCACAAAGTTTGTCCAGTGGAGGAATGAGCTAGGAAGTGTGGGGGTTACTGTAGATGAAGAGGAATTGGTGAGCTTGGCTCTCCTTGGGCTTTCGAATAGTTGGCATTCCTATGAGGACTCTGTCAATGGTCGGGAGGAATTGCCAGGATGGGAGCAACTTTGGTCAGATCTTGTGCAAGAGGAGATAAGGCAGAGTACCAGGGATGGATCTTCATCGAAGAATGAAGATGAAGAAAATTGTGCTTTGGCTGCCAAAGCAAGGGAAGGGAAGGGAAAGAAAAATCCTTCTCAATCTGGTGCGAAGGGAAAGAAGTAGGACATGTCCAAGGTGAAGTGCTTTCATTGTCACCAACACGGACATTACACCACTAATTGTCCACAGAAGAAGAAAAATAAGCAGGCTGCTGGATCTGCAACTAGAGAGGCCTTAGCCTCGTAGTTTGAGCTAGATTTTTCACTGATTTCATGCTTGGTCTCAATTATGATGGGATCAGTGTGGTTTCTTGACAGTGGTGCATATTTTTATATGACCAGAGACAAATATTTTTTTAGTGATCTAGACGAGAAGGATCTTGGAGTGCACATCGAGATGGGCGATGATGGTAGATACAGTGCGACCGATATCAGGACCATTTCCTTTGAGAGGGAGTCTAGTAAACCCTTCATATTGAAGGATGTCAT
Source organism: Pinus albicaulis (assembly GCA_034641835.2). Taxonomy (NCBI): domain Eukaryota; kingdom Viridiplantae; phylum Streptophyta; class Pinopsida; order Pinales; family Pinaceae; genus Pinus; species Pinus albicaulis. The sequence continues at coordinate 58,719,335 of CM076571.1, forward strand.
GCATGTTCCAGGATTGAAGAAGAATTTGATCTCTGTGGCTATGTTGGAAGACAAGGGCTATGATGTTGTCGTTAGCAAGGGAAAGGCTTTCCTGCGCAGTAAGGCAACTGATGAAACCCGGAGGATAGGGGTTCGAGTTAAGAACCTTTATCAGTTGCAGGTAGATGGCTGCACAGCAATGGCAGGCAAAGCAGAAGGAGTGGTGAGCTGGGATGAGGGCGAAATTTGGCACAGGAGATTGGACCATCTTCACCATGGAGATTTAAAAATTTTGCAGCAAATTTCTACCAAGCTTCCCAAAGGTACATTTGTGTAGTCAGATCAATGCAAGGGATGTACTTTGGGAAAAATTTTGAAAGCCACCTTTCATGAAAATTTATGAAAGCCACCTTTCTTAGTAGCTTCGACAACAAAGCACAGGTACTATGTGATATTTGTTGATGATTTTTCTCGTAAATGTTGGATATTCTTCATGCAAAAGAAGAGCGAGACATACTCAAAGTTTTGTGAGTTCAAGGCACTAGTTGAGAAAGAATCGGGGAAGCAGGTGAAGGCTCTTAGGAGTGATAATGGTGTTGAATTCATCTCTGGAAAATTCAAATACTTTTGCAGTGCAGAAGGAATTCGAAGAGAGCTCATAGCACCTCATAACCCATAGCAGAATGGGGTCGCAGAGTGAAAGAACAGAATGATCCTGGGTGTTGTACGGGCGATGTTGCATGATCAGGGCCTTCCCATACACTTTTGGGCAAAAACATGCAACACTGCAGTTTATGTGCAAAACCGTTGTCCTCATAGAGTACTTGGCATGAGTACACCCAAAGAGACGTTTTCTAGTAAGAAGCCTGATATTTCTCATTTGAAGATTTTTGCCTCACATGTTTACATTCACGTGAATAAGGATGCTAGGAAGATGCTGGAGCCAACCGCAGAGGTTGGGATAATTTTGGGGTACATAGAAACACCCCACAACTATCGTGTGTATTTTCCAAACAGTCAGAAGACTATTGTGCGACGGGATATCAAATTTCATGAGGAGAAATCCATGAAGGTGTCGCTTGAGAGGGAGCTACACTTGCATGTAGATGAGGAGCTATTAGTTCCTAAGGATGAGCCTCAGGATGTGGATCATCCACAAGAGGAGGTTCATGGAGTGGAAGAAACCACTCATGCAGTGCTAAACATCAGAGGGCGGAAGCGCACTACAGAAGCTGAGCGACTAAATCATGATGCATCCCCGAATGTAGGAGCCCTTACATCACAGCGTAGATAGAGACAATCACCTGATCGATTTAATGGATACATGGCTCTAATGAGCAAGTGTATCATGATAGAGCCATCCTCTTTCGAGGAAGCTGTGGAGGACCCTGCATGGGTAGATGCCACGGTGGAAGAGTATGATTCGATTGTCAGAAATAGTGCATGGGAAATTGTCCCAAGGCAAGCAGGGAAATCAGTGGTAGGTTCGAGATGGATCAACAAAGTGAAACAAGAAGCTGATGGGAGCGTCGAGAAGTACAAGGCAAGATTTTTTTCCCATGGCTTCTCACATATTGAGGGAATTGACTATGAGGAAACCTTTGCACCTGTCTCAAGGTATTCCTCCATATGGACCATCCTTGCTCTCTCAGCATAGATGGGTTGGCACATTCATCAAATGAATGTGAAGACTGCATTCCTCAACAAATTCATTGAGGAGGAGGTGTACATAGAGCAGCCTAAAGGTTTCGAGATCTTCAGCAGCAAGTCGCATGTCTGCAGGCTCAAAAGAGCGTTGTATGGGCTGAAACAAGCACCTCGTGCTTGGTACACACGGATAGACAGTTATTTCATCGGACTTGGATTCTCCAAGAGTGAGGCGGATCCTAACCTGTACCAGATTGTGGTTGAGGGTAAGTTGCTGATCATTTTACTTTATGTAGATGATTTTATTTTGACGGGTGATGAACTGTTGATACACTCATGCAAGGCTGATCTTGCAAAGGAGTTTGAGATGAAGGACTTGGACCTCCTTCATTATTTCCTGGGATTGGAAATTTGGCAGCGCAGTGATGCACTATTTGTGTCTCAAGGAAAGTATACCCGAGAGATATTGGAGAATTTCAACATGCAAGGCTGCAAGCCTATCGACACTCATCTTCCCGGTGGTTGGAGGAAAGAGGATGCTACATCAACAGAGGTAGTGGATGCCACTGTTTATCGAAATTTCATTGGTTAGCTCATGTATCTAGTCATATGCTATGCTATTAACCAGCTATCACAAGCTATGGTTAAGCCTACCAAGCTCTTTTGGAAGGCAAGCAATCATGTATTGAGGTATCTCAGAGCCACATCGGGATATGGATTATGGTACAGACAGTCGGATGAGGTGAAGCTACATGGCTTCACGGATGCAGATTGGGCAAGAAGCCCAATAGACATAAAGACCACATCTGGAGGGATATTCAGTATCGGGTCTATAGTATTTTATTGGTACAGCAAGAAACAGAGATCCGTGGCACTCAGTTCAGCGAAGGCTGAGTACATGGCAGTAAGTTTGGTTGCATGTGAGGCTATATGGATGAGGAAGATCCTGGTCGGGTTGTTCGGTTCACACTTAGATCCTACTGTGATATATTGTGATAATCAGAGTTGCATCAAACTCTCGGTTAATATATTATTTCATGATAGATCTAAACACATTGACATCTGGTATCATCATATTAGAGATTATGTGCAGCAGAAGATCATGTTACTTTCTTACATTTCCATGTAGGATCAGGATGTAGATATCTTAACGAAGGCGGTCACCAGGAGAAAATTTGAATACCATAGAGACAGGATCGGGGTGGCAAATAATCCCTATCTTGTTGAGAGGGAGTGTTGAGATTGCAACAAGATGATGAGCTTAGTGAAAAGAAGTCGCCTTCACTAAGTGGGCCTGTAGGCTATTTTTGGCGCAAAGTCTATTTTTAGACTATGTCTATTTTTAGACATGTCGATCATATTCTATGAGTTGCAGGATGCTATTTGTGGATGGTTGGTCAAGTTGGAAAAATAGATGCACATCTATTTTTAGACATATTGGGCGAATCTATTTTTAGATTTCCAGTCTAAAAATAGATATGTCGAATATTATTAGCTCTTAATAATATTTGGACTATAAACATTATCTTATTCTCTTGGAGCACTTCAGTTAAGTGCACAGATGTGGCACAGGAGCTGACAGAAGGAATTATGCTATTCCTGAGGGTTAAGTGGAGCTATTTCATGGAGACTTCAGTTAGAACTCATGTGACAGAGTTTGGTGGAGTTGTAGAAGTAGTTGGTGGAGTTGTGTTCAATTTAACTCAGTTAGACACAGTTGAGCTAGTTGTATCTAGTCTAACTGATTGATACACTAGTGAGAGTGGTGTGAATTAATTATTAATTAATTCACTAAATTAACTCATTAATCAACTGAAGAATACATCAGTTAACTACAGTGCATGGACAGTTTCAGTGGACACCAGTGGAGAGATAGGTGAAATAGAAGGTTGACTATCAGTTGTGACTATAGTGATGCATTGATTTCATCCAACACTTAGTGGAGATGCCAATGAGGATTGCGTGAGCAAGGCTGAAACAATTCGAGTTCATTCAGAGCCATTCTTCATCATGGATTGTGTAGTAGAGGAAGGCTAGCAGGTGGCAGAGATTGGTGCATGGATTTGCTAGATCGGGCCTGATTAGTGTGTAGCAATTGTATTGTACAAGAGCTTGCTATGATCAGCTTTGTATGAGGATTGTTACATGATCTCTATGACATATATTGTATACAGATATTTGGGGTTTTCAGCTTTAAGCTTTCCCGTTAAAACACTGTGTTCATATGTGTGAATTTTATGGTTTCAATGTGTGCATGCAATTGATTTAATTTCCGCATGTGATGATCAATAGTAGAAGAGATTCTATATTGTGCATGAAGTTAAAATAGTGTGTGATCAAGAGAATCTTGGATGTATAACACATTAGTTATATGATTTTCTACAGGTTCTGTTCATTTCATGCACAGACACATGTGACTGTTTCTAGAAATATGTCTGAAGTAGAAGTGGAAGTGTCCCTTCATTGTGATGGCCCTCTGGCAAGTGCCCAATGTCCTTATCGAGCCGTTATATGACGCGGTGGTGGTTTTTTATGTTGGCTGATCTGATACACTGGATGCACTGAGACTGAAAATTCAATGATTCATTGAACTAAGTTGTCATCCTTCCTGGAGCCTATATATATTTTCCCAACTCTCTGGAGTCGGGATCTTGGTCTTGTTCAAATTTCTGTAGACTTCGTCAATCTTGGTGTACTTTACGAATGTAAGTTTCAGCTAAAAAATGTGTTTCACCTCATGTTGTATGAAGACAACATTGTTGATGACTTCATAGAATGTTTTTCCTGTCATGGTGCTATTTAGATTTACAAGCTTTGCAGTTTCCTCAGAGATATTTGTGAGCCTCTTTACATAATCAGTCCTGGGCATCAGTTTATCATTGATGACAAACAAGGAAGGAAATTATCTTTTGTTCAATGGCTAAATACTGTTAAAAAACCTACTCACCCCAATCTCAAGCTGATGGCACCTTTCTTCTAGATGTGTGACTAGACTCTTCTTATACAACACCCTTTTAACTTCAAGAATAGAGGTTGTTTTGTCAGCCACTTCCAGTTGCTCCAACTCATGGCTGCTCTTGGAATTCAAGAATTTGATGATCTTGTTGGCAGTTTGGGCCTTATCTCTAATTATGATGATAGTTTGTTGGTTCTCCTCATTTCCTTGGTTAGGGCCCATGCTGATCCTAATTCTCTTCCTATATTTCATTTTGAACTCCTTAGTGGAGGAATCGATGTCCATGTCTGTTGGATCCTCCCTGGTCCTCTTACTTCCTGTTTCCTTTTCAGGCTCCTTTCCTCTGTCATCTTGAAATCCTGTTGCTTTCCTCTTGTGGATTTGGTGTTTGGATTCTTGAACTAGAGATGACTTCCTCTTCAGCCTCCTCGAGTGTGTCTACCACCCATTCTTCTTGGTTCATATACTTCTCTATCTCCAGTCTGTGGGTATGGGTGTAGGGTGTGGACTTGTTTTCCACCCTCTTATTGGAGATGATCCCCATTGGATCATAGGACCAGGTGAAACTATGTGTGAATTTCATCACTTTCAGTATTTTATCGGCCTCTCACCTTGCTGCCCTGTTGTTGCAGATGAATGGGCCGATTTGGAATTTGATCCTGAATTGTGACTTCTTATCAGCCAAAACATAATGCACCTCACAGCATCTATCATTTTCCTGATATACTCAAGGGAAAATATCCTCATGGAGATGTATTTGGGTAGTTTATATGGGGCCAATTCACTGCCATAAACCCTGATCTCCGTGTAGTTTTGGTATATGTTACAGGTCAAAATACCTCCTCATCAGCTCAGAGGGGAAGACAAATATGGAAGGGATACAAAGACCTAAATTAAACCTATTTATGCCAGGGTAACGACTATATAGAACAGAACAAGAGCGTTATAATGCAGGAAATCAGTACATTGGCCGCGTTAGTGGCTAGGGAAACGCTCTGTTTACACTGGAGGGGAGCGTTACCCGTGTTTTAAGTTTGAATTGGGAAAAGAGCGCAGAGAATGATTTGAATCTCTGACTTTCCCTCACAAAGGAGTCTGTTCACAAAGGAAACTGCAGAAGCACCAGTTCATTATTGGTCATTGCCATAGAAGACTGAACTCCAAAAGAGGCAAAAGTGTAGAGATCAAAGAAACATCTAAGATTTTTCCATTCCAAACTAGTGGAAAGAGAAGGGCAACAATGGCCTTCTCCCTCTCCTATAAGAAGGAGTTGAAGGCTCTTAATTGGAGGTCGAAGGATTGCTCAAGGTTCTTGTATACTTGTGGAATAGAGAATAGTGTGACATTGTGAAGGCCGAGAGTCAAAGAGGTTCCTAAAGAGCTTGTTGAATTGGACTTCTTCACTTGAGAGAGAAGAGAGATTTGGAGACTGAGGAGGGCTTGGTACAACCGATGGTTGTAATCCTCCTTCTTTCAAAATCAATAGAACTGTGTTCGTTTTGTCCATTCAATGCTTAATATTGTCATTATTGTTTGAACATTTACATAGTATGATATGAATGGCTCAGATGTGTATAATCTAGATGTTCAATGTGTATTGATTTAATTGATAGGATATTTGTTATATTAGAAATTACGCGGGTGCTTTGACCGATTGCAGGACTCAGATTTGGAGCCGGTGAAGAAGGACTCTTGCTTCGCTGCGCAGCGCTCTCCAAGGGACTCCAAGACTGTCAAAGAGGTAATTCTCTATTGTATTCCTTCAAGTTATTTCAAGCTAATATGAACATGCTCATGCCATATTTGTGAACATCATAGCTAATCTTACTGTCTACCTCGGGCACTGGAAAGCCCTGAGAGGGATATTTGAAAACCAGCAACCCAAGCAGTTTACCCTATAGCAGAATTGGCGACTCCACTGGGGACATCCCCCATAGTTTCCAGACTATTTTTTCTTTCCTTCCTTTCTTCTCTCCTCTGTTCACAGATCCTTCCGACCATTTTTTATGCCCAGTAGACATACCAAACGCTTGCAGAGTTCAATCTTGTTCCTGTCTGGCCAACTGAAGAGCTTTTCCCTGGTTAACGTGACCTATGCAGGCTATCCAGTGCATTATAACATGGTCTATGCTTAAATACAGTGCGTTATAATGCTGTATTTTCTCACAGACAGAGCGTTACTCAGCCAAAAACCTTGTTGTTCACTGCTGTGACTGTGTTTTAGCTGTAGAGTTTTTTGGCCATCAGTACCTTTCACTGACTGAATCCTTGTGCTTGTCTGCTAAGCTGGCATTGTTATTTGTTTCTCTTGTTTAGTTAGTGTGCAAATCATTTACTTTTTAAGATAAAATATTTCTTTTTATTATTTTTCTGCATCGAGCTGAGTTTATTCTGAAAGTTTTAGTTCATAGACTGTTAAAAGAGGTAGATAGAAGTTTGAATCTTTAAAAGATGAGCTGTGTTATTTACATGTTGGTGCATAGATGATTGAAAAATAAACCTCTCCCTGTAGAAACACTCTTCATTGAATTTAATATTTAGAGCATGTTTTGCATGGTTTCTTGAGTCAGAGTCTCACTATACTTCATACGTCCATTCCCCCTCTGCAAGACTAATAATAAAGTACACTAAAAATAAAGAGATACTAAAATCAATCTAATTACTCTTTTTTGAGCTCACACAAACAGTAGTTCAGGCTAGGATCTTGGGTTAGGAAAGTGAGAAAACTACCCAAGATCTCAAAACTTGAAAACTAGAGTCATTAACGAGTGAAATCCTGCTGCACTCATATTATCGGGACCGTTCCTTTACCAGAGCTTAGCGCGAGACAACACTTGGGTGCACTAGAAGGTAGCCCCTCTTCGACTGCATCCTATGGGTGTGTTATATATTGGGGTTCCCTTTGGGGATGTCGAAACTAGATCGGGGATCTAGGTATTCTGCCCATATAGCACACTGTCCTTGACCGTGGACCCCACTGATGATGTCTGTGATTTGAGGTATCCTTAGTGGCCATACTTTTAGGGACTTACACAAGGTAACTAGGACGGGCTGTCCTGGTATGTGAAACAGACGGACCCACTCTGTCTTCGGCTTTTAGGAGGGTACTCGTCTTCACGAGAGTGCTTACACCTATCGTCTGAGGTTCGGGCGAAGCTCTAGAGTGACCGTAACTGTACTTTCGACCAAGCCTCTCTGTATACTATTGTGATACTGGATTTCATCACCAGTGAACGGTAGTACTCAGACAGGGCACCCTATTCTAGCTGCTTGCTGATTGATTTTAGAAAGTCCTTTTTCTTTTTGTTAGGTGTGTGGTTACTGTCATTTGAGACTTTATAATAGATCACAATTTAATAAAATTTGTTAAAATTAAACCGGTCACCATGGTGTCCCCTGACCCACACCGTCTGTCTTGACGACAACAAGGTCTACCTCCTCTCAACGTTGAGGAAGAACTGAACCTTGGTGAACCCGGGCCTTCTACGGAAGAGTAGTCTCCTCTGACTAATCTTGATTATCACATAGACCCTTATCAACCGGAACTTCCGGAGGACCCTTTCACTGAAGGCGTTGTACCTAATTACAATCCTCCGCTCACTGATCCGTTAGGACCTGTGATAATCCAGATTCCACCACGTCGAGATATGTCTGCGGCCGCACCAACATCTATTTCTCCACCGGCATCCACAGGGTCGATACCAATGGCAACCATCCCTGGTTCGCCACCATCTTCCTTGCCGGTGGTCAGTTCTATGCCATTACTGGGTAACCCCAGTAGTCAACACATACCTACCCCCAATCCTATGGTCAACACAACTGTCAGTAGTTTACCGAACCCTTCGGCATCTACTCCTACCGTGACCACGTTGGGGCCCACGGTAGATCCTCCCGCGAGCATGACTACTTTGGTGCCCTTTAGCAACCCTTTCGGCTGGAACCCTCTGTTGAGTTCAAACCCCCTAGCCACTATACCAGGGGGCAGTGTTATCAATACGCAGATAGCAGGGAATATTTCTCTTCCTACGCAATCCTCATGACAAATGGGACAACCCATTGTAAATACTATCCCCTTAAGTAGTTCAAACATAGGTGTAGGATCTATACCGTTGCCAAATTATGCAAGTACTAGTATGCCTCCGGGAAACTCTATTGCATCCATTTGGACTAACCAACCCCAACCTCCATCTGGAGTGGGAGGGCACTTTTATGCTGGGGGCAACCAACCGTTTGCCCCGCAATACACTATGCCCTATGGACAGCAACCGTATGTTCCTACTCCTCCACCTATGGGGGGTTTTTATCAAAGTCCCACTTACCCTTCTGGTAACACATGGATGGGGGGACCCTATGGTCTAAGTAGTCAGCCCATACCGCCTTGGTTAGACTCGGGGGCAAATCCACAATTTCCATTCTTGGCAGCTTTGGACATACCCGACATCCTTAAGCTGATGAACAACCCCATCAACCACAACCTTCTTTGGCCTCCAATACCGCATAAGATTCCTTCTGATATCCCGAAGTTTAACGGGAAACATGGGGATGACCCGACCGCACACATCACTACCTTCCATTTATGGTTCACATCCAATTCCATGGTAGATGATAGTGTCCGACTTCGACTGTTTCCCCGCACCCTTACAGGCAATGCCGCCAAGTGGTACATTGAATTGCCACGCGCTGCCATCAATACGTTTGGCGCTTTAGCGACGGAGTTCTTAAAGAACTTCCAACTGCCAATTAGAGTGGAAACTGGAACAAAATTTTTAACATCGCTGTGCCAAGACACCGCCACCCACATCTCCGACCATATTCATGAATGGAGACGTATGAGGAGGCTCGTCAAAGCGCCAATACCGGACCATCTCTTGGCCAATTGGTTTTGCAAGTCTCTTTTACCCCACATCTCTAAATACATTGGCCTTTCTGGTGCAGTGACAAAATATCAATGTATTCGTAGTGCCCAACACCTGGATTTAATCTATTCACAATCCGGCATGCTTTACGATCTGCTTCCCCATGCCCTTGGTAACCCAAACCCTCTGGCTACTCAGAAAACCGGAGCTCATGCCGATGGTCTCGTTGGCGCGATCTCTGGTGTAGCCACCAATCAGTCTCGGGGGCAAACCTCCCAGCCATCCTCGGCTGCCACCACCCCCCATAAAACGACTCCTCTTCCTCCCGCTGAGATAAATTCGGTGCAAATCTCACAAAAACCTAGCGGGAAAAATAAGAAGAACAAGAAGAAAACGTCTTCTTCGGAAGAGCAGTCGGATAATCAGAATAACCCTAATCAGAAAAGTGCTGCCAGAAATGACAAAGGAAAGGATAAACCCATGAAATTTCCTTGCAAAATCTGTGCGGAGGATCACTTGACATACAAATGTCCTTGGCTGCAGGAATGCACCGATTTTATTGCTAACAAGGATTCTGGGCGAACACCTGCCGTTCTTCACAATCCTTTCCCCAATCAATCGTAGCAACATCAACACATGGTTGAAAATCTGCCACAACCCCATCAACGGGGCAATGGTGGTTCGTATCCTTCCAGCGAAGGACCATCTGCCATTTATGGCATTGAGAGTGTTGACCTTCAAACTTGCGCCAAGCTTTATGGAAATCCTACCATAGATGCTTAGGAACCTGGAACTAGTTCCAATCCACTGCCGCCCAACGATTTACATATCGAAAGGCCTACTGTTGAACCTGTAATTCATCCCCCCAAAGGGACACTTCGACACACGACTCATAACACCTCTGCACGTGCAGCCCAAAACTACAATATTGTAGAAGATTTGGCGCAGGCACCGTCAGCTATGTCTGCTCTTGAAGTATTACAAACCTGTCCAGCACAAAGGAAAGCCTTACTTTCGGCCATTGGTGGAATAGATCCCCAGGATTCCATGCTAGCAATCTTTGATATGGAAAAGGCTAAACCTCACCTCTCACATCAACTCGCATTCCAGGTTCAAGTTGTGTCGAAAGGGAGACCAATCCATCGCACTGTCATAGACGAAGGTGCTTCGACCTGCGTTATGTCACAAGCTTGTTGGCTCCATTTAGGTTCTCCTACTCTAACCCCGCCATCGAATTCCCTCAAATCTTTCGATGGCCACACTTTCCTACCAAAAGGATACCTTGCTAGCTTTCCCATCACTCTGAGTGGGAAAATGGTAAACGTGGATGTTGAAGTCGTAGAGCGTCATCTCGACTATAATCTATTGCTCGGTCGCAGTTGGTCTTATGCTATGACCGCCATCGTGTCTTCGGTCTTCCGACTCATCCTATTTCCATTGGATGGGAAAATAGTCACGGTCGATCAGCTATCCTTCTACACCCCTGATTATGCCACTTTACCAAGTAGCACTGTACCCCTAATAGGAGGTGTCACTGACTCTTACGTCAGTATCGGTACCGTTCTTCTGAAGGCATCTTCCCTACTGGGTTGTTTTCCTCTACCGCCGTCGCAGATCCCAAACACGATTGCAATGATATTCACCTTTTCAGATGGCTCTATCGACCCATGGATCGTCCCGGCACCTTCAGATATTGATTCTTATGGAGATCAGATGCCGCTTTCGCCGGTTGAGTTGGCTTACCAAGCCATCCAAATCACATCTGAACCCTCCACTGATATAGTTTCGACCACAGGTACAAACCTCTCTCCTATCACAATTCTCTCTAAGGATCTCCTCAATGAAGTCTGGCCTACAGACGAAGCTATTCAAGAGATCATGTCATTAGAAGAACGACCCTGGGGAGAGTTTCACCATCGCACTTCGACGATTTATTCGGAGGTGAAAAAAACTGAAATCCTGTCTTTCGACCAACTTGAGATAGTTCCCTCCTCTTATACGACTGTTCACACTATCGATTCAGAGGGGAACATGGGTAATATTTCCAAGACACTGCTCATTGATATCTCGATCAAAACGGGTATCGTGGAAAATATTTAGATTGGAGCCGACTGCAATCCTGAGGAAATTGCGTCCTTCACATCTCTTTTTAAAGAATTATGCGATGTCTTTGCTTGGTCTTATGATGAAATGCCTGGCATAGATCCTTCTATTGTCGAGCACGAAATCAAGACTTATGACAATGCTAAACCAATCCGGCAACGACTCAGACCTGTCCACCCGCGCAAAGCAGCCGCCATTAAGGTTGAAGTAGAAAAAATTTTAAACGTTGGCTTCATCTACCCCATTCCCTTAACTGAATGGGTTTCCAATCCGGTTCCCGTTGATAAAAAACAAGGCACTATTCGGGTTTGCGTCGATTATCGCGATCTGAACGCCGCTTGTCCCAAAAACAATTATCCTACGCCGTTCATTGATTAAATTCTCGACGATTGTGCCGGATGCGAATCTTTTTCCTTCATGGATGGATTCTCGAGATACAACCAGATTGCCATAAAAAAAGATGACCAGCATAAAACTGCTTTCATCTGTCCTTGGGGCATTTTTGTGTATAAAAAACTCCCATTCGGTCTGAAGAATGCTGGAGAAACTTTTCAGCGGGCTATGGACTATGCTTTTCATGACATTCGACACATTGTACAGGCTTACTTGGATGACCTTCCGGCTCATTCCAAGAAGTGACAGAATCACCTGACTCATTTAAGAGAAATTTTTGCTAGGTGCAGGTTCTAGAATATACGCTTGAATCCTCATAAATGCGTATTTATGGTCAAGTCCGGACGATTGTTAGGTTTCATTGTTTCCAAGCACGGGATTAGGGTTGATCCCGATAAGGTCAAAGCAATTGTTGAATTGCCGGCACCACAATCCATCCTTCAACTCCAAAGCTTGCAAGGAAAGGAAAACCTTTTGCGTCATTTCATCGTTAACTATGCTGAGATGACGAAAGGATTCATGCGATTATTGAAGAAAGGAACACTATACTTGTGGGATGACCAAGCTCAATGGTCATTTGATGCTTTAAAACGTGCACTTGTTTTAGCCCTACTCCTTACTGCCCCCAATTACTCACGCGACTTTCTCCTCTATCTGGAAGCATCACCATCCTCACTTGGAATGGTTTTGGTTCAAGTACACGATGACGACAGTGAACATGTGATTTACTATTTATCAAAAGGTCTAATCAGACCTGAGTTACGTTATTCACATGTGGAAAAACTATCTCTGGCGGTAGTTTTCGCCATCACCCGACTCCGACATTATATATTGCTGTGACAGACTACGGTGATTGCTTTGGAGAATCCCATGCGACATATCTTGTCTAGACAAATTATTGGCAGTAAATATTCCAAATGGATCGTCATCCTCCAACAATTTGATTTGGTTTTCACAGCTGCCAAAGCAAAGAAATCCCTTGTCTTCGCCGAATTATTATCGAACCTTCCCAGAATCGACCCAGTAGAAGTAGCTCATGATCCATTCCCTGATGAATCTGTCTACTTGGTCGATTCTTCGGACCCATGGTATGGAGACATCTTAATCTACTTACAAACTCAATGCTTCCGCCCAGCTCTCACGTCTGACGACCGTCGTCGTATCTGCCACCAAGCAAAGCACTACCTCGTGCTAAACGATACACTATATCATCGTGGTGTTGATACTATTCTCCGACGTTGTCTCACTATCGATGAATCAGAACGCATTTTGAATGACTGCCACGCGGGGGCATGTGGTGGCCATCTTTCGGGCATATCTACTGCCCAAAAAATCTTGCGCGTTGGTTACTGGTGGCCCACTATGTTTAAAGACTGCATTGCAGTAGTCCAAAAGTGCCATCCATGTCAAATTTTCACAAAGAAAATGCGCGCACATCCTACCCCCCTTCACCCGGTTATCTCCGTCGGTCCTTTCGCTAAATGGGGAATTGACTTCGTCACCTGCAATCCCGCTTCGAAAAACGGACACAACTACATCATGGTTGCAGTCGATTATTTTACAAAATGGGCAGAAGCCCTTCCCATTTTTAAGGCCGATGGCGAAACTGCCGCTCTCTTCCTGTTTAATCAGGTAATCTGTCGGTTCGGAGTACCCCTATCGATTATCACAGATCTCACTTTCAGAATCATATGATGACCGAATTAACATCCATGCTAGGTTTCCGACAAGATCAATCTTCGTCTTATTATCCTCAAGCTAATGGTCAAGTAGAAGCCGTAAATGGCGTCCTCAAAACCATGATTTGTCGATTGGTCGGAAACCATAAAACCACATGGCATTGGAAGTTGTATTCCGCGTTATGGGCATACCGAACGTCAATTAAAACTGCCACAAGCTTCACACCTTTCCAACTTGCTTTCGGCCTGGAGGTAGTACTTCCAATCGAGTGCGAAATCCATCACTCAAACTTGCCGTTGAACTCCTGCTTGGCACCACCGCCACTGAAGAGCGCTTTCTCTCACTCGATCATTTGGACGAAACTCGTCGAGATGCTACACTAGCACTCGAAGCTCACCAGCGCTAAGTTAAAGCTCAATACGACAAATCTGTCAAGCCTCGTTCTTTCCAAGAGGGCGATCTCATTCTACTTTATGATAAAAAACATGACCTCTTGGGGGCAGGAACACTCCAACCATTGTGGCTCGGTCCTTACATCGTTACTAAAGCCCTCTCAAAAGGAGCTTACGAACTCCAGGACTGTAATGGAATTCCACTTGAGGAGCCCCGCAACGGGCTCTATCTGAAGAAGTATTTTTCCTAATTTCGCACTAAGCATATGCTTTGTAGTTTTATGTATATAATTTTTGCCTATTTTATTTTGATGCTTCTGGATTATTTTTTGGTTTAAGGTGTTTTTCTCATGTAATCTTTTTCTTTAGCACAGATGTCATCACATTCGTTATCATTCGTCGGATATGCGGACGGTGCTAGTCGTCACACTAGACGCATTGCTTCAGCTGCTTGGGTTCTCTATACTCCTGAGTCGGACCTTCTTGGTTCCGGGGGAATCTTCCTGGGTAACGCCACCAATAATGTTGCCGAATACATGTCAGTGATCCAACTCCTCACGGAAGCAGCATCTCGTGACATCTCCGATTTAGTGGTCAGGTTAGATTCCCAACTCATCATTATGTAGTTAAAAAATCATTACCGTGTCTGCCACCTTGTGTTGCTATGTTATTTTTTACGAGTGCAACTTTTAGAGCGTCAATTTCAAACAATCACATTTGAACACGTTCCTAGAGAATTTAATGCATTAGCCGATTCTTTGGAAAATTATGTGTTAGATTGGCATTTATCGCATTTATTGTAAAGGATTTACTCATGAGTACATATATTTTTATCACATCAGAAAATACATAAAAATTTAAAAACACAAATGACCAAAAATATATATACATATATATATGTCATGTCCAGTACACAGTAAACATCGAAAAGAAAAATCTTCCAAAACTTGGGGTGTTTTACAAAAATTTGGCTACACTAAGCCACGCTCTGATACTAATACATCTACTCCACCAACTAAGCCTGATGCTCATAATAGCATACAACTGCTCTAGCTATCCTCATCAGAGGAACTAGGTATCTCTCCGGCACACCTACAGTATGTCGCTGCAGACGAACTGGAACCTCCCGCATAGGAAGCGGTGGTATACCCATACTCAAACCCTCCAGGTTCCTGGAGAGTTCATGTAAAATTTGGGTATCATCGTCATCGCTGACTTCCGCATCCTCTACTGGTGCGCCAGCCCCGGGTAGCTGCAATCCTCGCCGTGCATAGCGAGGGGCCCCAACTGGACGGACAGGTGCCACATCTGTGTCAAGCAAGCAAAAGCTTCATGTCAAAACTTAATTTTCACCCCTTTTCAACAAAAAATTTACATAAACATTCAAAAGCTAAAAACACAAAAACTTCTTTGAAAAAACACTGATCATTTTTTCTTACCATCGGGCCCCCACTGGGTGCCAGGGGGCAAGACTAACTCTGGATCGCCTGTGAAGTTCATCCCTGCATAGGGATAATCCTCAATCATGATGATCTGGGAGTCTAGCCAATCAAAAAACCTATCATCAAAACAGTGACGGACGGGACTCTCTCCAGTCCATGGAAGAAAAGTGGCCCACTGAGCCCTCCTCGGCTCGCGTGGACCCAATGGCGCTGTAGGGATCCTAGGCCTCATCAATGGTATCTGCTCCAGTATGAAATAAATAATCAGTGTACCGTACCCAAACTCTCTTTGAGTACGGGTCTTGCATGCAGTAAGCTCTGCTCGGACCACACCGTCACACCAGTCGAAAACCTGAGGCTGCATGCAATCCAAGGCTAGGAGCATCTGAGCCTTGGTGGCCACATGCTGACTCTTGGCACCTGCCAAGCGAACAATCATCCATAGTATAGACCGTAGTGGTCTCAGAGTCACCTGTGCAATAGGTATCCAGTTACTCACAGTCTGGGTGCCACGTATGCAGTGTGCATGGATCATATCAGTAGTGGAACGAGGGTCAGCTCTGGACCCCGTCAAATTGGGCCTCGCCCCACGACATGACAAACCGGTCAAAAAGTACACATCATCCTTTTCGATGGCGAGCTCATTGCCCCCAATCCGAAAGACATGATGTCGTTCGTCCCACTGCTAGGTCAGCCACCTCAGGAGGTCCTCTTGACCCCTCATCAGTTCTAAACGGGCATACTTGAGCAATCCGCACCTCCGGAGAGCCATTAAGCTTGCTGCATCCGTCACCATCTCTCATTATTCCCGTTCATGTTCTCTCTCTCGCCAGATACTCATGATTAACAGCTGAACACCTGCAAATGCAACATTTTCAACCGATTAAAACTTGCCTGGACCACTTCAAAATGGAAAAATTGAATTGTTAGAAAACACGGTGCACCTAACGCTGGCTCTAGTACAAAACAGAGTGTTCTAACGCGGAACCCCTTCACGGGTTGTGCGTTTAACGTGGCCATTGTACTACTGACCCGCGTTAGGCGCAAATATTTTTCTAGGGCTTCAAAATTTCCTAATTTTGAACCAAAAAAAACTAACAAAACAACTATTAAATGATAGCAGGAGGTTCTAGCTCTTACCTGGATCTCGCGGAATAGAAAACTGTTGCCCGGATTGACCGTAATCGTCAGCTGAAATTTTCACCCCTTTTCCACTCCAGAGCTTCTTCACAGCACTCAAAATAGTGAAAATGAAAGTCTTCTGACCTTCTTATAGCAAATTCTGGGGCATGAATCTCTTAAAGTCAGTCGGCAAAGTCGTGATTTCTTGCTGTACACATGTCGCAACTCTCAAGATTTGGTATTGTTGTTCTAATTAGGGATCAAGATTTATGAGCAAACATACTCATGTTTTATCGAGCATTCTTTTTACGGTATTTTTCTTGCTCGTTAATTCAAAAAACCTCGAGTTCTCTTCTTCGGACTCGTTAAACTTATACGAAGTTGGCATCGAGCGTTCTTTTTTTGGTCTTTTCTTGCTCGTTAATCCGAAAAACCTAGAGTTTTCTTCTTCAGACTCGTTAAAACTATGGAGAAGTACTGAGCATTCTTTTTAGGAATCTTTTTCTCGCTCATAAAACCAAAAAAATCTTGAGTCGCCTTTGTCAGGCTCGTTAAACTATCAAGACAGAGAACAAGGAGCCATTCTTTTCCTCTTTTTTCAAAGCTCTTTAAACAGAAAAAGTAATCGAGTTTTCTCTGCGTGACTCATTAAAATTTCACGGAGGTACTGAGTTTTTCTTTGTTGGACTCGTTAAAATTTCACAAAGAATATTGAGTTTACTTCGTCTCCTCGTACTCATAACAAAATGAGGTAGACGTCCATTGAACATAGATTTCTCACTTTTCCGGATTCGATGGACTAACTCACGGAAAATGAATTGTTTCAGGCTTACTATTATCCCTTTTTCGTGCCCGGTTATCAAGACATGACAAAGGTACCCCAATGGAGTCGTCTTTTACGACATTTTTCAGACTCTCTAAACATGAAAAATTCACTGATTTTGCTCATCTGGACTCGTTAAATCTAATCAGATGGGGCACAGAGTTGTCTTTCTTGACATTTTTCAGACTCTCGAAACATGAAAAATTCACCGAGTTTACTCGTCTGGACTCGTTACACTTAATCAGACAGGGAAACATTTGGACAAAATGGATACTACCTCTGTTACATTTCCAAAAAAGGTCGATTTGGCAGCAAAATTCTTGAACATGGCACTTCCCAAAAACTCTTTCGCAGTTAGTCGAACCCTGCCATATATGAGTATTAGCCTTCACTTCCCAGCGTCCCTGCACCAGTAAAATCCTAACACACTCTTTGGTGTTCATCACGCTTCAGCTGCCTAGTACCCTACTAGAGTGCCTTCTATTGTTCAAGCAGATCTCGTTATCTACTGCTCCTGTTATCAACCAAACCGCTCATTATGCCAGAAATTATTTATCGTCTGACGTTCCCATTTACTCTTCCTTATCTCAAATCATAAACAAAATCAGTTGGTTTCCGTTTCGTGTTGAATGATGTAGGACGCCTCAGTGCCTACCTTTCAACAGATCACTTCCTATCAACTTCAACATCTTATCTAGGAAGTTGATCCAGAAACCCATCAGTACCCGGATACTTGCAGACATCAGTGGCAGGTAGTCTTGTGTTTGATCAAGGTTCTTCATCATTGGCTCTTGTTCGAATTATTCTACGAGTGTTCGACTTCAACTCCTTTTATTCACACTCGCTAGATTGTACTGGGCATCTTAGGGACCATCATCATTATCGGTGGCCACCTTCGCGTCTGTTAACAGTTTTCATTATTGACTGGTAATAAGACGATTTCTCACATGTTCGACGACAACTCCTTCATTCACATGTTGAGAAATATGCAGTTTAAGTGAATCGGCAGTCAAGACCTTGGGGAAAAGGCTACACCATTAAAGTTGTGTTCCCTTCCCCAAGCTGCGATATTGTTTATGGAGATAGCTTCTTCAGCCTGATCCTGTTATGACAGACACTTCCACATTGTGCCTATTGGTGGACAGATTCTTCATATCTCTATTCTAGAGAAATCATGTTTTTTAAGCTACTGAGCATGGGACATGCCCGACTCTAGGCAAATACTATATTTTCTGGCATATGTTGTTGTTTCATGTTTTCATCAGTCTTTCAATCTCTATATCTCTACACAAATTGTAAAGTATTTCGGCCATCGTCTTCATCTCTGACCTCACACTTTAGGGGGCATCTGTTACAGGTCAAAATACCTCCTCATCAGCTCAGAGGGGAAGACAAATATGGAAGGGATACAAAGACCTAAATTAAACCTATTTCTGCCAGGGTAACGCCTATATAGAACAGAACAAGAGCGTTATAATGTAGGCAATCAGTACATTGGCCACGTTAGTGGCTAGGGAAACACTCTGTTTACACTGGAGGGGAGCGTTACCCATGTTTTAAGTTTGAATTTGGAAAAGAGCGCGGAGAATGATTTGAATCTTTGACTTTCCCTCACAAAGGAGTCAGTTCACAAAGGAAACTGCAGAAGCACCAGTTCATTATTGGTCATTGCCATAGAAGACTGAACTCCAAAAGAGGCAAAAGCATAGAGATCAAAGAAACATCTAAGTTTTTTCCATTCCAAACTAGTGGAAAGAGAAGGGCAACAATGGCCTTCTCCCTCTCCTATAAGAAGGAGCTGAAGGCTCTTAATTGAAGGTCAAAGGATTGCTCAAGGTTCTTGTATACTTGTGGAATAGAGAATAGTGTTACATTGTAAAGGCCAAGAGTCAAAGAGGTTCCTAGAGAGCTTTTTGACTTGGACTTCTTCACTTGAGAGATAAGAGAGATTGGGAGACTGAGGAGGGCTTGGTACAACTGACAGTTGTAATCCTCCTTCTTTCAAAATCAATAGAACTGTGTTCGTTTTGTCCATTCAATGCTTAATATTGTCATTATTGTTTGAACATTTACATATGAACACCTTAATGGCTCGGGATGTGTACACAACCCATATCATTGTATTTGATTTAATTGATAGATATTTGCTATGGTTAAAATTATGCAGCTTGACCTACTCAGGACTCAGATTTGAGTCAGAAGAGCACTCTCGCTTTTTGGCCGCGCACAGCTTCTCCAAGGGACCTAAAAGAGATCCACAAAAGAGGTACCTTATTGTATTCCCTTCAAGTTATTTCTTAAGCTAACATGAACATGCTTAAAAGCATTTTTGTAATGCATAGCCACCTTATACCGGGTTTCACTGTGCACCGGAAAGCCCTGAGAGGGATATTCGAAAACCAACAACCCAAGTAGTTTACCCTATAGCAGTATATATACTAGTCAGTTGTCCTGACCTACTCTGTCAACTGCATCACTTTCATGATTTCCTTACTAACCCTAGGATTTGTGGTGCTGCTCAATGCACTGATTGCTAGATGAAAAAATACGTCTACAAAGCTCTTGTATGAATAGTCTTCCTGCTCCTTTCTCAATAGATTTTTCCAAAAAATGACAGATTTGGTTTGAGAGTCTTCACCTTGCTTAGTCATGTCGAATTCGAACTTGCTGGATTGAAAATAGGTAAACATGTACACCAACATAGAGGTGTATTTTAATACCCCTTCTATTTGAAAATTAAAGAACTAATCATGGATTGCATCAACAAGTCACTGAGCATAGTTGAACATAATAGTGGGCTTGGCTTATGCAGAGAGGATAGACAAGAAACCAATTATGGCTTCATCTATCCACTGATCATTATGATAACCTAACAAATAAGAGAGGGTGCTGATAATGTGTTTGGTCCTTTATAGGAAGGTGGATGATGAATATGGGGGATTTTTTGTAGGCATTGGTGCATTTGGGGCCATGCAAATCTCCAAGGTTTTGGCTCTGTTGGAAAAATCTAATCCTTGGTATAGTACTATAAGGTCTACGTATGAAAAAGGGACAACGTTCTCAACAATGGGGGACTATAACATCTCTTGAATAGATGGGGCATTTACTTGAAACAAAATCTCTCCTACAGATTTCACTATGGCTCTTTGCTTAATGTCATAGCAAGACTGACATTTCCTAATTAGTTTAGGGTAACTATGGGTTCTAGGGAAGATGTAATGTGGGAGCTTGGACTTCCACAGGCTGGTACCATCTTCTTCATCAAGGATTTTATCTTTGAGCCAGTAGTAGACATCGAACATGTCGAGGTCTCACTCTATCTCGTGGATCTTGTAATTGTCGTTAGCCAAGGGAATATGGTCCAACTCTACCAGGGAGTGGACCATGGGAATTAAAGGCTATTGATCTACCTTGGGAGGCATGATTTTATTTTTCACTCTCTATTTCACCTGTAATGGATAATTGGCTGCAAGAGAAGGGAAATAAATAAGGGAGAAACGGTATGAATTGACACTGGGAAAGGGGTAAGACTGAAGGGGATCAGGATATGAAATGAGAAGGTTGAAACGAGACTATAACCAAGCTTACCGAGTGCTGGTGGCTCCTTCTTTGATGTTCAATTCACCCTTCAACCAAGGTAGCTAGTCTTGATCTCTTCTGCAGATGTCTGTGAATATCACAACCTGTGGCAATTCAGTAGTAACAGCAATATTGTAAACTTTGGCGATATGGTAATTTCAGGTTTTACCACATGGCTGGAGGGTAACCATTGAGTTGGAATGGGTCTGTTGGATAACGGCCCAACCATTCATGGTGCAACAGTGCTATTGGTGGGAAGGGATGCGATGGGGAGGAGTGGATAGGTGATGGAAGATGTGGCACGGCGACATTGGCAATAGTTAGAGGAGGCAGTGGTTTGGGGACAAAGGAAACAATATTTCGCAAGGGGGCTCAAGTGGTAAGCGGTAATAGGGAGTGGGGGTGTGAAATTGCAGGAACACGACACATGGAGGAGGAGGCGGTAATGGATACCACCCATTTCGGACCCCCCCCCTTTGTTAACATCCGGAGGCTGAAGGGGGCCGAAATGAATCTACGGTCGTCGATCGCGAGGTGAGGGGCGGAGATGAAGGGTAATGTGAGAGGTGTTTAGCGCTGACGTGATGGGGTGACAGGACCGTGGGCCTAAGTCTGAGGATGAGCACCTGGGGGATAGTGTGACGTGGCGGGGAGGTGGGACCCGACGACTATCGCACATCGCACATTGGAGGATTTAGCTGTGCACGGTAGAGGTAAACCATAAATTTTGCGAAGTGTAGAGTGCGAGGGAGAGGGAGTTGACGTGGAGATGAGGGGCCCACGAACATCGCAGATCACACATTAGAGGGTTTAGTTTTAAGCGGTAGGGGTAAAATGTAATTCTTGCGAAGTGCGAAGCACAGTGAGGTGGAGTGACGCAGAGGGAAGGTGGGGTGGACACATCAAGCCCGCAGATTGCAACTTTTAAGTTTTAATTATAAGCATGGAGGAAATATTTCACAGACGCAACATGCGAAGTGTGGTGAGGAGGCAAGTGACGTGGCAGGGGAAAGTGGGACCTACTGCATCGCAAATCACAAATCTTATTTTTTTGTTATAAGCAGTAGGGGTTTTACTCTAAAACTTGCGAAGTGCGGAGAGAGGGAAAGTGACGTGAGAGGGAAGGTGGGATCGCCTGTAGCCTGCAGATCGCATGCTTTACCATTCTCCTCAGTGCTATCCTTTTATACTTGCGAAGTGTGACTTCCGAGGGGGGGAAGTGACGTGGCAGGGATGGTGGGACCACCCGAAACCCGCAGATCGTAGACCTTACCACTTTCTTTAGAATTTTCCCTTAGAATTTTCAAAGTGTGATTTGGTGCTTGGCGGGACTTGCACAGAGCTTTAGATGAAATATACTTCCCCTCAAAGGATTTTGAAGTCACCATTTCCTTTTTTTCTTTCGTTTCTTCCTTCTTTGCATATCTACCTACCCAAAATACTCATCTAACATTTTTTCTTCCTTTGTAGGGTGCATTTACACTTTCAAACCTTGAACATTTTCTTTTAACATTCTAACCTAACCCATATCCCTTATTTCTCCTATTGTTACAGATTAAGCTATTGAACAAATCTCATTTTCTACCTATCTACTGATAAGCCAGGATTAAACAGTTTGGAAAAACTTTATTTTCTAACCTATCAACAGAAATTGAAAACTTTCCAATCATGATTAGTGGCATTAGTGAAAACAGACCTATCTAAAGAGTAGTGGCATTTGAACTTGCAACACTTACAAATTTATTTATTTCTTGGGGTTCTTCTTTTTGTTTTCCCTTTTTTTTTCTCTTTTCATTCTTTTCTCTTTTTTTATACCCTCTTTTCTTTCTTTCTTTCTTTTTTTATTTGAAATCATTTGAATTTTGAAAATCCTTTTCAATAATGAAAACTTTGCATGAAATATGAAGTATTGGGTCACCTTGAGATCCTACAATTTACACAGCTAGCAGGAGCCTTTCACCCAGCCCAAAATCCCTTACAGAGACAAATACTATCAGAATATCAAAATATCATAACATTCATTGACTATATAGCTTAGAAAAAATATATCTATTTATAATACACCTATCATGCAGATATTATGGTCTCAAACCATTTTTTGAGGCCCATTGTTTATATTTAAGCTTAATTACATCCAAAATTGGGGCAAAAATCCCTTTCACTTCATTTGCGCAGCGCGCACATACAAACATACAAAAAAAATCTTTGGAAATTATGCCTCAGGGGACCCTGCTCCAACGGGCCCCCAACACAAACATGTGACTCATCTCAATTCATTGAGGCATGATCTCCTTGGCTTTAGCCTTGAGTGTCTTAACAAAATTCTGGAGAGGGAGCACTAACTTGAGGCTCTGCACTATTGCACCCTGCACTTGTTGAACCATTTTTTCTATTGTAGGCCCTTCAATAGCCATCTCCATGATGCATTGAGTCTGCTGAATAATCTTTAAGATATTGTCCAACATATGAGATAGTTTCAGGGCTTCCTCTTCCCACAGTTGCATGCATTATTTGAGCACTTTTTCCTTGTGGCACAAGTCTGCAATCTCTGCCTGGACAGAGGCCCAAATTTCCATGGCCTTGTTCAAATATGTGTCACACTGAGTGACCATGGCAACAATTCTGTCTTTTTCTTGTTTTATTTATGTTTCCCTCTTTGCACGCACCTCTAGCAGGGTCTCTCGCTGCAACATGGTTTGGAGGTCCATGATTTTTTGCTCATACTCCATCCGAATTATTTGAACCTCCTCGCCAGTTGCTTTGATTGTAGCAGCTAGTCCTTCTAACTTCTCAGCAGGCACATATGTGGCTAAGACAACTAGAATCTCTCAGCACACCTAGTTGTTTTTTGCTTCCAGCGCAGCGCGCTAGGCCTCTTCTTCTCTGCATGTTGCTTCACCCTGTTGTTGTATCTAATGCGCTTATGTAGCCGGTTGTTGTAGTTGATACACTTGTGCAACCTACAGTTGTGCATCTCTAGTCTTTTTGTGTGCAATCGCTTCTCTGAATTGGAGCTCATGTGCAATCATTGAATGCAACAAATGGAGTTTACCATTGGGCAACACTGAAAGGTTAACATGAATATCACCTGTACCCATAAACTTAACACACTAGCTAGCATCCATTTGTATTGCTGGTAGGGGGATGTGAACAATTTGAGCATCCCCTGATGGTGGTAAGGCAACATCCAATGGTTGCACACTGGTCTGGCTCGCCTAGATCACACTCTCCTGGATCTGGCTGACCTAAACTTTTAGTTCTTGTAACCCCACTTGGACAATCTCCAATGCAAATTTTTATTAAACCTCCATGTTTTTCCATCCATCTTACTATGTAGATGTAACTGTGTTCACAATCTCATTGAGCTTGTCCTCTGTAAGGTCTAGGACCTCTTGTCCTACTTTCTTAGAGTCCTTCTTATTTTTGTGTGATCCACCTGTGGCTTGAGCACTGCGCTTTATGCCTTTTGATGTTGCTGCTTCTCCAACCTCCTTAGGCATAGAGCCATTTTTCTCTGGAACTGTGGTTGTATCAATGGTTTCTCCAGTTGCAGTCGAGGTTGGTTCCTTCTTAGCAGATTTCTCTGTGATCGTGGCTCGCACTATTTCTGTACGCATTTGAGTAGCCTTCTCTCTAGATTTTCTCGTTGAAGTGCATGGCTGGGTTGGTGGAGCCAACTAGGAAGATGAACATTTTGCTATTACTCTCTACGGTCGTCCTCAGTTACCAAATAAGGTAACTCATACCACACACCCTCGACAACGCCCTTTGTGCAGATGTGGATGTTGTGAAACATAGCCTTAAATTCATCTATCATTTTGTATTGATCATATAGAGGAGGGGACAGTCATGGCTTCGACTATACTGCTTGATATAAGGTCGCATCATACAAAGTCCAAAATATTTTGTTCTGTTTCATGCACACTAGGTCACATGAGTTCCACAAAGTGGCATAGCGTGTAGCTTCACACATATTCTCTTCAATCTTAGGGAAAACACATATTCTCTTCAAGCTTAGGGAACTATGTGTCTTTGAGGGTTCTCCATCCAATCAATGCAATCAATAACAAGAGCCAAGCATATTGGAAGTGCTTGCCCTCCTTCTATGCCTCGTGCATATTTTCAAGAAACTCTTTGCAGAGATATCTACATCAGTTGTATATAACTCCTTTCTCGCATGTTCCAGGCAATGAAATCACATGCGTAGGCACTTCCTTGGGCCTACACTTGTGCATCATCTTGCAAGCCAAGATGAGCGTGTCAAAACAAAAAACAGGGACGTTAATCTCCTTCACAATGAATCCCCAGGATTCATGCATGCCATCATATTTTTTCTTTATCTGATCCGCCACCGCTTTCTCCTGCACTTTGCCACCAAAGTCTACCATAGGTTCATACCCCTTATTCAGAAGACCTATGATTCGGTGAATTAACTCTGCATAAATTAGGATGCGATCTCCCAATCAGAGTGCATCATCATGAACCAATGCTAGCAACTTCCTAACGCAGATATAAATAATGGGATTGCGCTCAAAATGAGGGATCTGCAACAGATTAAGCAGGCATTCCTTGTGCAGACTTAGAATTCCCCTCTTTGGCTCGAGGTGCACCATGCCTCCTTCATAGGTAATTTGTTCTAGATAGAGCTCTGGCGCGAGCTCGAGAAACTTTTCGAAATCTGCAATTTCCTAGTCATCAAACCATAGTTTTTGGATTTTCACAAACATATCCCCCTCCATTGGGACGTTCTTTGGGATCATAGGCACTTGGATACTTGCACGCACCTTATCCAAGTCATTTGGTGCTTTTAAAGTAGGTTTTTGTGGTGCAATATAAATAGGAAGCTACGGGAATAGGGCTAATTCTACCACTTCATCGTCCCCTTCCTCAATAGTCTGCGGAATTTCAGCCATAAGCCTCTTCATTTTCTCGCCCGCGGAACGGTGCGGATTTGGGGTCTTTAGTCTGGGTGACCTATACATTCTAGAGGTTTGGCCCTTATTTTCTTTTGATGGCGGAGGTGTTTCTACAATGGGTACTTCCCATGTAGCAAGGTCATTTCCTAGTCTTGTGGTTTTCATCTCTCCAAGAATTACATACCCTAGCCCTACTCGGCGTAATGCATCCTCAAACCCTGGATCCAAACTAGACATAGACACAACAAATGCAATGGAAAAAAATATCTAAGAGCATAAAAATCACTTAGAATTCAAAGGGAACTATTGAGACCCCATAGGTCATATTTATACGTGTGGCTTATCTACGATGGTTCCTTGTGCATTAATGAGGTTCCATTACTGAAAAAATTGTCCCAAATCTAGAAAAATCCCTTCATTAAAGGCATCTTGGATGCTCCTAAAAATGGTAATAATTTTTTCTTATCCAGTTTTACTGTTCCAACAGCTAGTTTTTTACACCTTTGTGCCCCATTCAATTTCTTGGCGCATATACCATGCATGTGTTGCACCTTATTTCACATATAATCCACAACTATAGATAACCATATACATACCATCCCCCCAACACAAGCTTGTTGACTAAGTAATTCAAAGCATATAAAGTAGTATCTATCATATCCATAAATAATTGCAAAATTCTCTGACATTCATCATCCCAACAGAATGTCGCACCTCTTCTAAGTAATATGGTCATGGGTGCAATTATCAATTCATACTAGGGAATGTGCTTCTGTAATATCCCACGAGGCTCATCATGGAGCACACTTGTCTGATATTTGAGGGGATTGAGGTTCCTTTGAGCGCACATAGTTCCCTAAATTCCACTATTGCCAATTGTATGCAATGCACAGTCTCCCTTATCAGTGCATTAATGATTTATGAGATCAAAGCTTCACCAACTATACCAAACCCACTGTTAATGCTAAAGGTAAGAATTAAACTGTGTACCAATGCAAACCACTTGCTAGTGCCTCTGCGCAGCTCTGTTTCCAAGTACCATTTAGTTGGCACCTTTCCCATGGTATGAATAAACATATGAACCCATTTAGGTCTTGGTTCTACTCTGCATACCTGATTCCACTTGGCCAAATGGCTGCACAGATCTTATTTTCCATAATATAAATCCTCTTATTTATTTTCTTGGCATTCAAATTGCAGCCTCATCATTTGTGCACATTCCTCCCAATATCCCATATTCTCCTTCTGTGTTTCCCACAATCTTGTTGGAGTAGCGCACAAGACAAGATCCAAAGCATGGAATCTCTATTCTATAGGCACAGATCTTTCAAAATCGCCTAGAAACATGTTTACATCAGTGGAGCCATCATAGTGTTGGAAATCACATACCTCTGATTTTATACAACGTAGAGCGTGGATCACAGGATTATAGGGCAATGCAAACACCTCATGTAGTAAGTTCTACCAATTATCTAGTTCTTCATCAGAGTCTGAAAAACAATAACTATCCTCCTCCCATTTAAGATTCCCATCTATTTTTGGATTAATCCAGTCTTCCTCACGCAAAGTTAGTTTATATATTTGACCAATCTCTTCCTCAGTGCACACCGGTTCAGTATAACTTTGACCTTCTGCAAGATCCAGAGGAGTGATTACCCTAATTCCATTTCTCTCAAATTCCATTCTCCTTTTCTTTGGATTGATAACACCGTCCATGTCAATGGCCCAATCCAATCCTAGTAGCGTAGGATAGGGATTAGTATCATCTACAATCTGTATGACTTCAAAGTCTGCCAACACCTTAACACCTTCTATATTGACCACAAATTTTGACAATCTCCCCAAAGGGATGATATTATGCTAATTAACCATGTGTAGTTGGATAGTAGACCATTCCATCTTTGGCTCTCCCATGCGTTGCCATGTTTGTTTAGGTAAAACATTAGCATCTGATCCCAAATCTAAAATGACTTGGTCCATTTCGTAAGCACCAATATACGCAGTCATACGCATCTCTCTACTCGTTCTCTTATTGTTCTTATAGATTTTTTTGACTACTCGTTGTTCTATTGTGGGTTTTTCTTTTTCTGTGCAATTATCTATTAATTCCTGCAAATTTTCAACGACCTTCTTGTTGCACAACAACTTTATGCATGCTTGTAAAAATGTCTTAATCGCATCTTCTCCTCTAGCTTCCTATAGTGTTCTACCAATTTTTGATGTACCTCCTGCTGCAAAGTCTTTCCTTGCTTCAATAAAGGTTTCTTTTGCACGCTGAAGATTAAATCCTTCTTTGTTTTCAGGTGCTTTTTGGATTCATACATCACTGGAAGGTTTCTTTCCCTTATCTTCATTGGTAGCTACACCAATCCTGGTAACTATATTCACGCAAGGATCTTCTTCCTGAGTTTCTGCATGAACCATCTGAAGATTCTGCGTTAGAGTCTTCTTTTCTTGTATTTTAGCAATCAATACAGGACAATATTTTATAACATGATCAAATTGTCTACAGTACCTGCAGGACTATCATGTTGGATTCAAATAGTCACTTGCATAATGACCAACATCTCCACATTTATATAAAATCACTTGTCCTCTTCCTCGACCAACTGATCCACCTCCTTGGCCTCTTCCTCTGCCTTGGAATTCTCCGTGCCCAAAGGGGATTCTGGTGATGTAGGCTCAACCTGAATTCTATATATATCTGATTTATCCAACATCATATCATAGGTCTATCAATTTTTCTCATCATGCCCTAATCATGAACCAAACTTGCGAAATAAATACTTCAAGTTAGGTTGATATTTTCCAATCCTTGAGAAAGAATATGTGTCATGTAGTATAACAATTTGACATATAATGCACCATACAAGTCTCTTCAAAGGACTAGGACCTCGAGCATTTAGATAGTTGTTGAAAATAGGACACTAGTCTTTATGATTCCCAGAAGCTTTGCATTTGATACACCACAGCTCTGCGCATACCTCCTTGCCTTTTTCCTTGCACGGATTTTGAATTTCCAGATGCATTTATTTCAACTAACTCTGAATCTGTTGAGTTCCTAGTGCAATAGGTGTTTTGGTGGCCTCCATTTTCATGGAAACTTCTACAGCTTCAGCTTGTGTAGCAATATTTTTCTGACCTAATGGTTGGCGCAGATGCGAGAGCAACATAGCAATGAACCATTCCTTATGCTGAGTATCTATCATGAATAAAAAATCCACCATATTTGATGGTGTGCTTCAACCTTTGATCAGCCTCCCATACAGATTCATTAGTTTCTTGATGGATATCCTTCATCTCTGTCACCAACTGTGCATATGACTTAGGTTTCTTAAACTTCTCTTTTAGGGCTGCTTTAATTTATTCCAGGGTAGAATTAGGGTTTTCTTGCACATACCTATTGTACCAATATAGTGCGCGATCTTGAAATGCAGTATCTAGCTACCCTTTTCTAATATCAATAATGTTTACTTATCGAGCCTGCCATATGGCCTCAATTACAAACCACAAGTGATCAGTGTCCTCATTTCTAATGCCTCTGAGATTAGGTAACTTCATGGATGTAGCCATATCTACTCTAGGAGGAGGTGAACTAGATGGACTGTGAAGTGGGGTAGGTGATCTATGATGTGAGCTCAGAAGTGGAGTGGATGGAGTGGGGAACATACTCAAGGGTTTCTGATATGATGAGCTTTCTTCTTCAAAGTTAGTTTCTGGTTCAAGTTCACTATCAGATCTAGGCTTCATAGGGATATAAAGGAATTTTTCAAAGTCTTCTCGGTAAATTATTCTACTGCATGTAACTGAACCTCTTTGATGCATTCAAGTAGTATGTTCACATAAACAGCCCCATTCACACAATAACATTTTCAGTAATAATTTCAATGAGCGCAAGAACTTACCTCTAGGGCCTTTGAAAAACCTTCTTTCTGATTCATAGTATGACACAAATTGGTCAACAACAAATTCATTCACAAATCCACCTTGAAGGCGATCGATCCAATGATCTACTACACGTGTGATCTTATTATCAAACTTCTCTACTTGTTGGATCAATTCAAGATTCCACTCAGTGACTACGCTATTTTTTATGCGATGATGGAATTCAAATAAGCACAAAAACCACTCCTATAGACTATAGTTCGTGCGCAAAAGAGAAAAATAAAATTTTGTGCACTTATGTATAAATATACTTCCGTACCCATTGTTCGTCAGACAATTTGGTGTTTCTATTCTCTTGCAGCACAAATTCAAGGATCTTTCTATCCTGCTGGGGTTTCCATGTTTTGGCCAAATTGGAAAGACCAAAAGATGAGACAACATCAGAACCACTTTTAGACCTCAGGATCTAGCCCTCCTGGGTCTAGAGAGGGATCTCTCTATCTGAGAAAAATTTTCATGTCTTTAAAGCTCAAAGTTAAGATGTCAGGCTAGTTATAGGCACGGGGTTTGTTTGTTTGATTATTTGTTTGGTTGTTGGGAATCAGGAAAGAAGGGTTTCAGTATGAGACAAGGATTAGTAAAGAGGATTTTAGGCAAAGGAGGGATGATTCAAAGAACATCAGGAACATTGGGCAAATGGAGTTAAGAAAGGGTTTACTTGCTATTCAATATGCAGGCTTTCAGTTGGGCTAGTCATCTAAAGCATTGGATCTTAAAGATGATAATGTGGTGTGGAAAAGCAAGAAGGAAAGTGAAAGCAAGGAAAACCTCCAAGGTAACCTTCAGAAATCATATCCAGGGACAGGACATGCCATTGGACCACCTGTGATCTGAAACCTAAAGGTAAACTCTTCAAAAAAGGAACATAAAAGATTCAGAACACGAATTTGAAAACCTGAGATCATAGAGAGACTTTGAACTCTCAATGCTTTGGCATCCAGCTTAAGGGAAATTGGAGAGGTTTAATTGAGCTGAAAAGGATCCTAGTGAGATAGAGGCATATTTCTAAACTCCCAATGTTCCCAATTCATACAACTAAATCCTAACAAGAAAATCTAAATATAGATTTCATTCATTCATACATCAGCTAGCAATATATCCGACCACTACACTGGTTAAATAAACTGAAATCAATCCTCAGATAACACATTTAGTAGAAAACATTAAAGGCGAGGAGAAAAAAAACATAGGGTACCTAACAAGGGTAAATCCTATGCCATATTTCTGATGCAAGCCAGAAGAAATGAAATGTAATGAACTACAAGAGAAATCAGAGACAGATAGAAAAACATCAATGCTGCTTTAAATCAGGATCCAAATAAAAGTGCTTGTCATATTAAAGAGAAACACCAGTCAAGTACTACACTACCAATAGCTTGATATTCAGTCTGAAAACATCTTCCTCAGCCTATCTTACAACTTTACACAGAGAAAATGTCTCAAAAGAAACAGCTTACCATTCACAGGTAGCCGATCAACAACCCTTACAATGATTTTCTTCATGAATTTTATAGCTGAAAGACGAACAGAGGAGGTAGGTGAAAAAATAAATGTAGCATTGAAGCTCAGAAGAGGAAGAGGGCCAAGGCCCATTCTATTTTAAATTTTGCGCATTTATCTCGGGTACTCTTTGGATGAAAGAGTGGTCTTCGTCAGGTTTCCATTTACTTCAGGTATGCCTCTGATGCACTTTGGTTGCAGTACTCTGTAGTAATTTAGTGAATAAAAAAAAAG
This sequence comes from Pinus albicaulis, assembly GCA_034641835.2. Classification (NCBI taxonomy): domain Eukaryota; kingdom Viridiplantae; phylum Streptophyta; class Pinopsida; order Pinales; family Pinaceae; genus Pinus; species Pinus albicaulis. The sequence goes on from CM076571.1 coordinate 58,750,902, forward strand.
TAGATAAATGACCTTTAGGGCTGCCATGCCGTGTAACAAATGCTCTGGCTAGCATTAGAACTGTTGTCAGGGAGGATATTTTCTCAGGAACATGATATAGAATGAAAACAGTATGGGCCCTTCGTCCTTTCGCGGGAAAAAACATTCTGCTGATTGTGACACAAATGTATTGTTTTCTGTGCTTGGGCCTTCTGTGTGATTCATGAGGTCTTCAATCTGGTACCTGGCCTTTAAAACTCTGAATTAAGGATTAATATTTTCAATGATTGTGCATTATAACTTATTAACTCTGTGCTGATACTCTTTGTCGCTTCATGACTATCTTTGTCGGTGGAAAGTGAGCTTTGATGGCGCTGGAAAGGTTTCACACAGTTTGAACTCTGCACCTTTAATGAGAACTTCTGTGGACACCTTCCCAAACAATTCCTTTGTAATATCGGTGCTCGGAAAAGATCTCCCCTGTGCTCTGTGTCACTGTAATAGTGACTGCGAGTGATGGCGGTTCTTACTGCCTACAACTTGCAAAACCCACAAATTAGTTAAGAAAATCCATGCATGGGGAAGATGGCTGAGATGGAATTCTTGTGATGGTGTCGGCGTGACTGGAGTGAATGCTATGGATGCACTGAAAAGTGGTGGGAACATGCAGTGAAATAGTGGAAATATGTATGTGGAAGTGGGGCAAAATGAAAAATTTAGTGTAAAACATTAAAATTTAGACGCTTGGTGGGATGATATTATGTTAATACAAAACAAAGGTTCAGACCTTTGAACCAAAATCCAAAGGAAATGCACGTAAAACATGTGAAATGTGTTTGAAAGGTGGGACCTGGCCATGGGTGGAGGGCGATTCATTTAGAACCGTCAGATCTCAGGAGGGGATCGACGACCAAGATCTGATCGAAGGGGGGAAATGGGAGGGTCGACACTCCGATGAATGATGGCGCGATTGGTTTATGACCGTCGGATATTGGATTAAATGGACGGTTGAGATTGGATCGGGGAATCATAATTACAAAGGGTGGAAGGTGGCATCATTTGGAAATTGCGATTGCGATTGGAGTGAGGAGGTGAGGGCCGTCGGATCTATATGGATCAACAATGGAGATTACGGTGCTGGACTTTAGGCCTACTCCAATCGCATTGGGACTTTATCGCATAACACAGAAAAACGTTTCACCGAAATATTGCGATTGCGATTAGCACCCAAGCTTCAGCGCTTGGTCTTAGTGCTAGGGGCATGTGGGGAAGTGGTTTTTGGGCTAGGCTGAAAGGGGCTAGCCCTTAACATAAGGTGGAAAGTGGGTTTTTCCGACCTGTTTTCAATGAAAATTAAGACCAAAAGGGAAAACGATAGAGGGATAAAGGAGTTATTTGGCCGAACAAGGGGTATGTGTAGGATTTAAAGGGGATTTTGGGAGGATTTAGAAGGTAAAAAGGGGAACTTTAACAAAGGGGAAAAAGGGTTGAAAAGGGACATTTTGCAAGGATACCAAGGATAAATGCAGGCCTTTTGGAGCACAATTTTTTGCAATCAGTGAGACTTTTTGGATCGAAACAGTAGTGAGGATCTTTAAAAATGAAATGGACACACAGAGGCTTCAAGGATGAGAGATTTTCATGGGAAATGTATCTCTTGAAGGCTCATAAAACAATTTAGCCACATGTTTGCTTGACAAAGATTTCATAGGTGGCTAACAGTGGCTCCACATGGGGATGGCTTCTTCTTGAAGGAGTCAGGAATTCAAAAAATAAATCTTTGGAGTAGGCCAGATGCCTGATCTTCGAGCCATCTTCATTCTTTGATTTTCAGCTGCCACAAACATGATAGATCAATAGAAACAATCCCAAAAAATCTACCTACCCAGACTATGGTCCTATCATTTTTTCTTCTAGGGTGCATTTGGACTAGCAATCCCTTTACATCATTTATTTTTACAAACAAGAAAATAAACCTATTCTATATCTACCCTTATTACTTCATGAGACCAGATTAAACTGTTGGCCTCACATGTTTCTCTACCTAATCTAACTTCTGCTGGGATTAAACTGTCCAGCAGAATTCTTCTCTACATTCTACAACAGAAATTTAAAAACAGTCAAACTAGGATTAGATAGTCTAGTTTGTTGTGGATCCAAGGCATAAAGACAGTTGCACATGGATAGAAACTTGCAGAAAATTGCAAACAAAATTTTGAAGGCTTAAAATCTGAAGTTTTTAAGCATCCTTCTTCTCTTTGTGACTCAAGTTTTGAGCTTGTTAGATTCACTTTCTCTTCTTCATCTCAACTCTGGTTTTGGGCTTGTCGGAGCTGATCCTTTCCTTCTTTGTTGGCTCACGTTTTGATGATATTAGAGCCAATCTTTTGCACCTCAGAGGTTCATGTTTTGAGCATGTCTGAACCTCTCCTTTCTCTTTGTTTTTTTGGAACATTTTCTCTATTTTCTTGAAAACATAACACAGCAATGGTATTTACAATGGAAATGGAAACTAGAAAATGGAAATCAGAGGAAGTAGTGTTTGAGCATCCTTCCATAGACAGGACCTCCAAACAGCTCTGTACCATCTAGTTCTTGTATAAAAAATGCTTTTGGTCCCACAGTGGCCTAGACGATGTATGGACCTTGCCACAAACTGTCAAACTTGTCGTGCTTTCCTTTGTCCTCTCTCCTTGAGTCCCACTTCAGAACTTTATCTCCAATTTTGAAATCAGAAGCTTTGGTTCTCTTGTCGAACAACTTCTTTATATTTTCCTAATCCTTCATAGCTCTGTTATAGACCTCTTCCCTTGTCTGCTGAAGATGAATTTTTTGGTTTATCCTCCTTACCATGCTATCTTCTTCTATCTGGATTTCTTGGACAAGTTTAATCACTACACCAAGGCTGGTAGGAAAAACTACTTTTGTACCATACACAAGCTGATATGGTGACATGCCAATGGATTTCTTTGTTGTAAGCCTGTCAGCCCACAAAGCATGCACCAACTTCTTATGCCATGACTTCTTATTCTCTTCCAACAGCTTTTTGATGATGGTCACCAAGCTTTTATTTGATGATTCGGCTAACCCATTACCTTGCGGGTAATAAGCAGTTGAATGACTGGGTGCTATTTGATACCTGTGACAAAAATCAACCATTTTCTTGGATCTAAAGGCAGCAGCATTATCAGTGATTATTTTCCTTGGGCAGGCAAACCGAGAGAGGATGTGGTCTTCTAGGAATCTAATGATGATAGAATCTGTGGCATTCCTAGAAGGTATGGCCTCTATCCACTTAGTGAAGTAGTCTGTGGCTGTTAAGATCCATTTGTGTTGTGCAGAAGAAGCAGGGTGAATTTCTCCTATGAAATCTACGCCCCATTGCATAAATGGACCTTCAACAGTGATGGGTTGTAGAGGTAAGGGGAGGAGCTTTCTTTTGCCTTCAAAAATCTGGAATTTATGGCAAGCAATTATCATTTTATGGATGTCATTAAACAGTGTGGGCCAATAATAGCAGCTCTGAGAATTTTGTTTGCAGTGGCTTTCCAGTTCAGGTGGCCTCCACACTCTCCTACATGGAATTCTTGTTTAATTCTCTCTGCCTCATTTTCAGGCAAACATTTAAGAAATAGGCCATTTTTACTTTTCCAGTACAAGCATTCGTTCAGTATGCAATAGTTTCTGGCTTTTAGCTTTAGGAATATGGCCTTAGTCTTTAATAATTTAGGAGGGGCATTGAGGTTTATGAGAACGTAAAGGATATCATAATACCATGGAGAGTTCTGAAACTTCTCTTCAATAGTGGGATCAGGCAGTATTTCCTGCTCATCCAAGGAATCTATCATGTTTATGTCAAGGGCCTGTAGATTTGATTCAGCCATTAGTTGAGCTAAGCCCTAACCTCTGATCAATTTTGTGGGTTTAATCTCAAGGTCATACTCTAAGATCATAGAAATCCATTTTCCCCTCTTCCCATCTGGGTCTTGGGACAATATATCTTTGACCACTATGTTAGGAACATAGGCTATGGTGTGGGAATGAAATATGTACACCCTGAAATCTTTCAAGGCCTTAATAAAAGCATAGGCCTGTTTTTCCGTTATGTTGTATTTCAAGGGTGCATCTCTCAGTGCCTTGCTAAAGAAAGAAATGGGCTGTTCCATTCCCTCTGGATTTTTCTACAGTAGAACTGCAGCCACTGTATGCTTGGAGGCAAATGAAAAGATCAGGAAATCCTTTGAGAAATCTGGGCTAATTAGGACAGGAGCCTGGGTGAGTGCGAGTTTAACTAATTCAAAATATTTTTTAGCCTCAATAGTCCATTTAAATCCTATGCCTTTTTTCATGTTATTCATATTCCTAAGGTGTTCAGCTAATTTGGGAATGAACCTCCTTAGGAAGTTGATTTTCCCAATAAAGGACTGTAACTCTTTGATGTTTCTCGGGTGTGTGATTTGTAGTATTCCCTCAACCCTTTGTGGGTCTATCCTAATCCCCTTCTCAGATATGATGTGGCCAAGAAGCTTACCTTCTTGCAGCCCAAATACATTCTTTTTAGGATTCAATGACAGACCGAACCTTCTACATTTTTCAAACACTCTTCTCAGATGTTTTAGGTGTTCTTCTTCAGTCTTGGAATAGACTATTATGTCATCCAGGTAGATGACAATGAATTTACCTATTTCATCTGAAAAGGCTATGTCCATCGCTCTTTGGAAGGTTGCACCAGCATTCATCAGTCCGAAGGGAATTTTAACATACATAAAGGTGCCCCATGGAGTGGTAAAGGCTGTCTTGAGATGGTCTTCTGGGATTACTAAAACTTGGTTGTAACCTGAAAAACCATCTTATTAGTATGAATCATTTGTCGAAGCGTACGAAAAAGGACCACTTTAGCTACGCATAACTAATAGCCCTAACAACAAAAGTGGCTGCCAATATCTTCAGATCTGCAGTTAGTTGAACAAGAAAAGAGCTGCAAAAACTAGATCTATGCAAGGAAAGACATTAAGCAGTAAAAACAAGGGTTTGCTCCATATACCAATAGACAAGACAAGAACGTTTTTTAAATGAATTTTTGTATTAATAGGGCACCTGGGAGGAAAACAAGAAGGTGTATCCAATTCTCCTCAGTGGGATGGGTTCTTGGAAGTCCTCAGCACTTCAGATCTAAGATTTCTCTCTCTTGTTGGTGCAGAAAACCCAATGCAAAGAAAAGAGCTCAATGGGAGCTCACACAGCAAATGATAGAAAAATGTGACCAAGTGTATAGATCCAGAGTGATTTAATAGGCAACAAAAGGTGAAGAATGGTAGGAAAAACCCTCCTATTTATAACAAAATATTGGGTCATTCTAGATCTTGGTGCATGATTAAAATAATGTTAACCAAATCTAGATCCACCTTTTATGGAATATTTTATTATATTTGTTGGAGGAAAAAAGTATTTGACTTGGGTCAAATCCCTTTATTTGTCAAAAATAAATAAATAAATGATTTATTTATCTTTTTAAGGAAGTGGTTGAAAGATAATCAAATAAATAATGATTTATTTAATTATTTGTGGGTGATTTGGTCATATTTAGCAAGGAATATTATCTAAATAAGATTTAAATAATTATTCCTAGAAAATAATAAGATAAATAAAGGTTTATCTAATTAATTTCTTTGATTTTGGGTTAAACATGACTGGGAATAATAATTAAATTATGGTTTAATTAATTATTCCATGAAAAAAATCAAACAAATATAGGTTTGTTTAATATTTCCTTTTGGGGTTTCCTGTTTAGACCATAAACAACCTAATAAATGTGGTTTATTAAGTTATTTAACATAGTGAAGGCAATTTTACTTTGGGTAAAATTGGTCTTACATGGTGTACTTGGGTCCATCTAATGATAATAGGTTAGATGACCAAAAAATGGTGTAACAGATTGCCCCCCAGCGTGCGAGTGTCAGGAGCAAATCGTATGACCGAAGTATGTTGTAAGAACTCAATCACCAGACAACAAAAGGGAAGTCAGAGAGAGAAATGAAAGGTAGATAGTGTGCTGAAGAACTAGACCCTGAGGAGACGAGACTCGCAGGTGCAACAAGTCTCTTTTTATGAGAGGGTACATGTGCTGAAGGCGGCGGGGGAGGCATACCTATGCCCGCCGAGACAAAGTACAAAATAATAGTGTGTCCAGTAAACAAGGGACCGAACCATAAAGTACAGCCGGCATAATCATGAGCCAGATAAAAATACAATGAGGAATCCCACATACATGCTGTGCCTGGGATAACAGCTAGGACTGATACAAATAATATCTGAGTACATGAGATATAAGTACAACCCAAATGCCCCCTGTAAATGGGGAAGGGCTCACAAAATCTGACTGATACATGCAAATTAAAGAGGCGCTGCAAGTGGCTAAGGCCAACATCATCAAATATCTGGAGCTGCATCGAAGGCTGGAAGGAGGAGGTCATCCAGGCATGTGGGGGGCTACCTGCAGGGCCACCCCCTCATGAGGGTTGAGACATCTCACACACACCTGGGAATCATCAAGAGCCGCTGCTGTATCACTGAACCATCAAGTATACGAATATCGATCATGCGGAAAGGAGCTGGAGTGGAGAAACAATCAAGTCAAAGGGAAATGAGAGATCCCTTTGCCTGATCCGAGGCACCGAACAAGAGTGGAAGCTGGAACCAAGGTACACAGCCCTCTAGACCTGGCTTCTGGAATGAATGAGCTGATGTCGACAGAAGGAGGTCCGCCATAGGTGAGGCAATGAGAGATCCTCAACTAGGGCATGAGAAAAAATAGTAGAGCGACAGACAGACTGACACTAATGATGATAGTGAAATGGAAAGGACTGAGTGGCGAATGGACGACTTCCCTTGTTAGAGCATAAAGGGCATGAATGACATGGCAGCGACTGACACAATATCATAAGGGATAGGGGACAGTGGGACTGAAGGTCATAATGTGCGACACAAGAGAGAGACCAAGAAATGAAGGATGGAGGGCTATAGTAGGGTACAAAGGGACTCGGGATAGACTCCATGAATGCGATGATGACTCAACTTGGATGCTCTAAACAAGGGCGACTCGATGGTGCTGCCACACAGTAAAGGCCCAATGGGGGACCATGAAAACATGAGTACAAGATGGTAACTCATGACAAAAATTGACACGAACAAAGACAAGTAAGGAGGCAAAATGGTGCCCCAAGTACAAGTGTCGTAAGTGAGGAAATTTGATTTTTGGGAGAGGTGAAGTGACCCTTCTTGGACAAAATGTGTCCTGGTGAAGTATCAAATCACAAAAAACTAATAGATACCCATTTTAGGGCTCGGTGAGAGCTTTCCAACAGTGCAGACGGTTTGTCAAATGGGGCTACGGTATGGTCACAGTAGTCGAAAGAAGAAACAGGGGTTCTCTTTTAATAAGGTAGTTTTCCCTCCAAATTCACTCATTTGCTATTGTTGCTGTTGTGAATGTAGAGAGGAGAGAAGGCCCTAAATCTTGCGGCGAGCGTAGCGGACAAACTGACCATTGGAATCGAGATCCGTCAGTTGCAGGTAAGAGGCCTAACCTTACTCTTTCATTTTGATGGATTGAAAGTTCAATTTAGGGCCCAAAATCTCAGAAACAATCCCTCCTTCATCTCTACGGCTGGGTCGCACTTTTTGGGCCAAAAAGTGCAACCTGGGAAGCAGGTTGCAGGGCAAAAAGTGTGACCTGTCCCAGAATTGGGCAGAAAACTGCGACCTGGGAGATGAAGGGGTTTTAGTGCTGTTTTGTGGATGAGAGTTGGGTTTTTGTGTTTGGTTATGGTATTCCCGATCTGTATGCTGACAAAGATGAGGTTTTTGTGCAGGTATGGTAGATTTACGGGTTAACTGGAGAGAGAGAGACCTGGGTACATTACAGGCAGAGATCCAGGCAGATCAGGGTGTCCGTCGTGTGTTGGCCATGTTTGGGGTTCTAAAGTTTTTGGAGAACCCTTTGATGAGAGCAGGAGAGCCTTTGTTGGCCCGGATTATTAGTTATTGGGATCCAGAGCATGAGGTCTTTGTAGTCCAGGGTCACAGGATCGAACTGACAGTCCAGGATGTGTATTTCTTGGCGGGTCTCCCGCCACTGGGGATGGTGGGAAACATGCAGCTAGTATTACCGCGGGGGCGACATATCATGGAGTTTGTGGAGTGACATTGTCGACCGAGTCTCCAAGTCAAGGGGACTCGGATACCGATCGGGGACCTAGAGAGATTAGAGACCCGTGCAGTGGCCGCAACAGTGCTGTGTATCCTGGGCAACCAGGCGCTCCATCACATCACTGGGGGGCAGATGATGATTATGGAGAGTGTGTTGAGTGGCACCTACTATGGGTGGGCCCAAATGATGCTGGCGTCGCTAAAGCCACAGTTGTCGCTCTGCAAGCGGGAAGTGAACCACGACTGCTCGTATGGGACTTTATTGTGCGCCTTCTTCTTTGAGAAGATCCCAACCTTGCGGCCTCGTATACAGCTCCCAGATGGGGGCCCTAGAGAGCCCAGGATGCGCCGGTGGGGGCGGCTACTGTCCAGAGGAGGAGGAGGGGCGATCGGGCGAGTGTTTCGACCTGAGTTCTTTTCCCATTGGGATCAGATGCCGTTATACATAGACGACTATCCCTATAGTGGGATGAGTTATTGTGGCGATCCAGACCTACCACTTTCGCCTGGTCGAGTATGGGGGCCCGACGGTAAGTGATAAGTAACTATTCTTGTATTAAAGTTATTGAATAGTAGATATGGTACTGATTCATGTACTTTTGGTATGCAGATATAGCTCCGGTAAAACCGGCCGGATATATGGGACGCCTGGCAGCCTCTGGGGCTGCAGGGCCGAGTGGGTCGAGAGCAGCGCGCAATGAGGATGTCGCCCTCTTGGAGGACATCCACCGTAGATGCAAGACGTTGCTAACCAGAGTTTCAGAGCGCGGGTGGCAAGACTTAGCCGACCAGTACGTGGAGGCATGCATTGGTCTTCCCTCAGAATGGCGAGGTGTCATGCGGCGCATGGCGATGGCCGGTCAAGGCATACGTGATCTACGGGCTGCAGGGGCAGAGCCATTGGCTCGGGATCCGCCAGATAGTGAGTAGGTGCGGGGCGTGTGGTGCCCCCTAGTGTGTATGTAGGGGCAGGTGGTGCCCCCAGTTTTGAGTTATTTGTAACATGCTATGGGCATGTCATATGTATCAAAGTAGATGGACTCTAAACACATGTTTTGCGACACATATTATGGATATGCATCATTTTTAATGATTATAAATGTTATTTTCTTGTATGAAATGCATGTGATAAATTCCAATCTAAAACATGGTTTGCAATACTATCTACAAAGTGATTCTGTTCTCGAGGTACATGGTTGAAAGTTATGGTTTCAAATGCACATATCAAAAGCTTCACTTGTAAATAGCGTCTAAATAGCACAGGGTTATGCACATGATAAACACAATTTAGTTGCATGAAAAGAAGTAGGGAATCCAAACGAACGTGCAGATGGAGGATGCGATGGAAGAGGGCATCAACTAAGAGACCACGCACTGCATCATATTCAGCCTGATTGTTGGTGGCAGAACCAATGCAGACCCCGTTGGAGAGAACAAGGGCATGCAAGGGGGTGAAGATGGCCCAACCTGCCGAGGCTAGATTCCGGGAGTAACGACTTGCACCATCGGCATAACCGATAAAAGGTGTGGACGGGGGGTCCTGCGAAATGGTGTTACAAGACAAAAAATGAGGGGAGGAGAGACAATGACAACAGCGTGAGTGGAAAGAAGACATCGAGCGACAACTGCGGGAGGGAGTGCAAGGAGCAAGATGACTATGACTCATATACAAACTAGAGGGTGGTATATGAGGGCTATCGGAAGTATGGTAAGGACTCGGACTGCAGAGGTCAACAGAGAGACGGGTGGAGTGATCTCGTGTATGGGTAGAAAAGAGGTGGTTAGGCGAAACAACAAGGGAGGATGCAGGGGGACTGGGCTCTGAGTGTCTCGCAGAGGAGGATAGGTAAAGAATGGTTGTGGTAGACTCTGTCATCTGAACATCAGGGGGGGAATGTCGATGGGGGCGGGGGAATCCTCAGGCTGGCCCGAAGCATACTGCGCGAGTATGGGAGAGGCGGATTGATTCTGTTCAACCTCATACTCTCAGACTACCTCTAAAGAGGCGCGGTAATGCGTCAGTTGAGGACAATGGTGGGAGTAATGGCCATGAACACCACACAAAGCATAGGGTTTGTTGGTGCGGAGAGTCTTGGGGTTCTTGGTTACGGACGAAGAAGGAATGGAGGTTTCAGGGACCGTAGATTCAGGGAACGCGACTTTAACCATGGGTTGGATACGGGGCAACTCGGGACAAGCATGGGTGGCATGACCGGTGACATCACACAAGGCACAAGGCTTTGCGGGTGGAGGAGGGGCCGGGTCAGTCGTGGTGGTCTTGTCTTTGGGTGCCCCCTTGCGAGCTTTGCCTTTCTTCCCGGGAGCCGTCACGACAGGAGAAGGGTCCTGTGGAGGTGCTGGGGGCACAGTGGCAACGGAGGAAGCGAGGGGGACCGGTTGAACCGTTGTCAAAGCCATGTAGGGTTTGGGGTGACTAGGAGGGGTAGCTGCCAGAGGATCAAGGTACTAGACCGATATGCCCAAGGTCAGGTTAGGGAGAGAGAGGGTGGCCATGACGGGGACAGAATATACTCCAAGAGGGGGAGCTAGGACAGGTATCTTCCCAGCAGGGTAATGACCAGGAGGGACGACTCTGAGATGGTTAAGGCCTGGGGGAACCGATCCAGGAGGATAAAGGGGTCCAGGGATACCAGCTGTAGGGGGAGGGCCAGAAGGAGGAGGTCTGGCTGGCTGAGATGAATGGCTAGAAGCGAGCTGTGGAGGGCGAGGGGGAGGTTGCTGACTAGCCGAAGCATGCCTCTTAAGGGCAGCCTAAGACGATTGCATCATGCAAACATTCGATAAGCTGGGATCAGTGATAGGAGGGGGGAGACCAGGAAAAGTTCCAAGCAGGGAGGAATCTTTGTAAACGCCGGGGGAGACACTGGTCAAGGAATCAACGGTCTGCTTGTCGGCTACAGAAGAGATGATCGTCTCAGGTGAGGTCTGAGATTTTGGCTCATGATATGTCAACTGGTCAATGGTGACTATCTTTCCATTATGGGGGAAAGACATCTTGCGGAAAACCGCGGATGGGATAGCAAACATAGCATAGGTGTAGCTTCGCCCCAATAGAATGTTGTAGTCTAGCGGGGAGTCTATGACTTCGACGTCAACGCAAACCGTCTTACCGGCGAGGGTGATAGGACAATTACAAAACAGGCCAATGGGCTGGGAGGCATGGCCGTCCCACGCTCGAAGGGTGATCGTGGAAGGGGCCAACTCAGGGGATTCGAGTTGCTTCCAAACCGAAGTGGACATCACGCAAGTGGATGCCCCCTCATCAATTATACACCGGGAAACGTTGGCGTTCCGGATTTTGATGGGGATTTGGAAGGCGACGGAAAGAGGAAGAGGAGGATGGTCTGATTGAGTGGCGTTGAAAACAATCATTTGGTCATCAGCAGGATCTACAGCGCCCACGGCAGATAGTAGAGCCTTCTTTTGGGAAGGGCATGACTGGAGGAGTTCCAGTGTGAAAATGGCAGCAAGAGATTGCGCCAAATCATCTACTATGCTATACGAATGAGCAGCTCGACCGGAAGCAGCGTTTTGACGTAATAGTCCCTTAGGAATCTTGGTATGAACCTCAACTTTGGGTTGAGGGATATGCAAGGGGCCACTGGGTGTCGAAACAGGCTCTGTAGAACCTGAAGAAGGAGGCTCGGGGGCAGACTGAGCAGGAGGCTTGGGGTACTGGCGAGACCAATTTTGAAGGTGGAGGTCGACGGTTGGGGATGGATCAAAGGTCATCATGAGGATCTAGTAATCGAAGGAACCAGAAATGGAGGGTGGAGTGGAGACCCGCCTGTCAGGTGGTTGGGTAGCCATGAATCCTTGCTAAGGGAAAGGATCAGTAAACACAGCTGGTTGAGTAGTGGCCACATTAGGGGGAGCGTGAGGGGAGGCATGTTGTCCGCGCAATGTGGCTTGAGACTCCCACATCTTCCGCATCTATGGTAAAAGGGGACAATCGTGGGTGTAATGACCATAAACACTGCAACATGAACAAGGCTTGTTGTTACAAAGAGGCCTGTCCGGCTTGGGCTGAGTGCCCTGTTGCTGGTTAGCAGTGTTAGGGTCAAAACCTTGAGGATTGGGTCCACGAGTACCAGGGGCAGATTGATTTGGATTGCCTCTCCGCCTTCTTTGAGAAGAAGGGGGATTATTCGCACCCTGCTGTGCAAATACTTGCCCTGGAGGGGGCTGTAGGTGCTGTTGCTGGGGTTGAGGAGGCAAGGGAGGTGGAAGCGCATATGCTGGAGGAGCTGGCATACCAGGCTATGGATAAGGGTAATGGTTAGGTTGGGCAACATTGAGGTAAGCAGGAGGTTGGGCAAAATGAGGAGGCATGCCGTATCCTAGGTACATGCTACCGAGAGGGGGAAGAGTGCTAGAGGTGCTGGCCCCTCTGGGAGGGAGACCGTAGCCCATAGGAGGGTGAGCATATGGATGGGAAAGGGCTCCAACGATACCGTCGGTGGAATGAGATGCCCTCGGGGCGTTAGCGCCACCGGGCCTGAGGAGGTTAGGAAGGACGGTATAAACATAACCAGACTGGGCGTAGATCAGGTCATATTTCAAGGCTATTTGGAGGGCGGCTTCTTTGGTTTGAGGGAAATGGGAGGCGACATCTTTGCTGATGGGAGCTAGGAGAGATCGAAGAAACCAGTCCATATAGATCCGATCTTCGAAGGGGGGAGCTCGACATAAGCTGCATCTCTGTCGCCATTCCTGAACATGGGTGGAAAGGCGGGTCGAAGATGTTTTCTCAAAGGAAGTCAAGAGCTCCGTGTCGGTATCGTATCGGAGAGGGAGCTGGAAGTAAGATAAAAAGGCTTGGGAAATGGTCGCAAAGGTGGTATGGGAAGAGGTGGCTTGGTCGACATACCATTTAGAAGCTTCGCCGGTAAGCGTGCATTGGAACAAATGAAGACGGATGGAGTCATCGGTAATGGAACTGGAGGAACACCACATGTGGAAAGATCGGACATGATTGGTTGGATCTTCTCCAGCAAGGCCTTCGAACTTAGGGATGTCGAAGGGGAGCTTGGTTGGCATAGCAGGCCAACCAACATCGTGGCGGATAGGGTCATTGATCAACTGATTGAAATCGGGGAGGCTGAGGCCTGCAATGTACGGCAGCAAGGGTATGGCCGAGGTAGTTCCCGTGGCGGTTCCGCTAGTAGTGGTTCCGGCATTAGGGCCTGGAGCACCGCTAACATTAGGCCCTGGACCAGACATAGTGAAGGTGACAGGGGGAGAACCAGGAGGAGAAGCAGAACCCAATGAATCAGAAGAGGAGTCGGAGTGTGGACTCGGAGGAGGATTGGCTCGACGACGGCGGGACGGAGCAGGTCGATCGACTGGAAACTGAGGGTGAAGGCCAAGAAGTCTCCGGGAAAGGCGCCTTGGGGGCGCAATGATGACGGGAAGAAGGAAACCGACAAGGGAAAAAAGGGATAGAATCAAGTGAGGTCAAGGGCAGAAAAGGTGCAGTGACAATTGATTTTAGAGTCTTTGCCAGGCGGTGTTAACCAGGCGCTTCTTCACTTAGGGTCGGTGTGTGGCGTGCGTTAATTTTAATTTTTAAACCCTTTCCGTTTTGAGAGCAAGAAAAAAGTGTGCTGCGTAACTGAAAATAAATCTGCAGAGAACAGTATATAATGCTGAAATAACAGAAAAATAACAGCTACTAGTGCATCGATTCAACCCAAGAAGGTGGGTCACTCAAAACTAATCTAAAAAGGGGAAAAAATCTAGTCAAAACACACTTAACAAGAGGCCAATAGATCTAGGGTCAAGAGGGACAGGGATCTAAAGGATAAAGCTGCTGAAAAGAGGTGCAGATCACAGCCAAGAGGCAGAGGCAAGGTGGCTGGAAAAAGGGAGGAAATCAGAAAAAAGCGGAAGGGGCAAGGAGGAGGCCCTAAAAGTAGATCCAAACAAATCTTCAGGAGGTGATTTGAGAGGTAGAAGAGCTGATTAAAAGGGATCTGAAAAGGAGGTAACAGATCTGGAAAAGGGGAGGCTGAAACTCTGAAAAATTAGACACCTGAAGCAGCTAAAACTCTTCCACCAAAAGTGGAGGGTACTGAAGCCCTAGGGGGGCTAGGTTCCCACTTAGATGAGCAAAACAGATCAGGAACAGGTCGAAACGGGCTGAGACAGAGGCTGGAAAACCTTGACAGAAGCTTCAGAAAAACACAGAAAAATTGCAGAAAAACAGCTGAAAAATTGGCAGGTCGCAGGTTCTGACCTGTTTTCAGTGCAGGTCGCAGAAAAAAGGCTGAAAAGTGCGACCTGGAGGTCCAGGTCGCAGGTTATGGGCCAAAAAGTGTGACCCCCCGTTCCGGTTGTCTCGGCGGTAGATTTTCAGAAAAGTTGTCGTCTCAGTTGTGGCTGATGTCGCTTACCTGCGCAATAGGGCCAGAAACACACGGAAGTTAAAAATTTTAATGTTTTAGGGTTTTATGTGAGAAAAAAAACATAAAAATAGGAAAAATAAACAGCTGAAAAGAAACCCTAGGGTCTGAAGTAGCTGGATATGCAGGAATATGAAAAACGACAGCGGTCGTAATTTAAAACCCGTGTGGAGTCACCATTTGTTAGTATGAATCCTTTGTCGAAGCGTACGAAAAAGGACCACTTTAGCTACGCATAACTAATAGCCCTAACAACAAAAGTGGCTGCCAATATCTTCAGATCTGTGGTTAGTTAACAAGAAAAGAGATGCAAAAACCAAATCTATGCAAGGAAAGACATTAAGCAGTAAAAACAAGGGTTTGCTCCATATACCAATATACAAGACAAGAACAATTTTTAAATGAATTTTTGTATTAATAGGGCACTTGGGAGGAAAAAAAGAAGGCGTATCCAATTCTCCTCAGTGGGATGGGTTCTTGGAAGTCCTCAGCACTTCAGATCTAAGATTTCTCTCTCTTGTTGGTGCAGAAAACCTAATGCAAAGAAAAGAGCTCAATGGGAGCTCACACAGCAAATGATAGAAAAATGTGACCAAGTGTATAGATCCAGAGTGATCTAATAGGCAACAAAAGGTGAAGAATGGTAGGAAAAACCCTCCTATTTATAACAAAATATTGGGTCATTCTAGATCTTGGTGCATGATTAAAATAATGTTAACCAAATCTAGATCCACCTTTTATGGAATATTTTATTATATTTGTTGGGGGGAAAAAGTATTTGACTTGGGTCAAATCCCTTTTTTTGTCAAAAATAAATAAATAAATGATTTATTTATCTTTTTAAGGAAGCGGTTTGAAGATAATCAAATAAATAATGATTTATTTAATTATTTGTGGGTGATTTGGTCATATTTAACAAGGAATATTATCTAAATAAGATTAAATAATTATTCCTAGAAAATAATAAGATAAATAAAGGTTTATCTAATTAATTTCTTTGTTTTTGGGTTAAATATGACTAGGAATAATAATTAAATTGTGGTTTAATTAATTATTCCATGAGGAAAATTAAACAAAATGGGTTTGTTTAATATTTCCTTTTGGGGTTTCCTGTTTTGACCATAAACAACCTAATAAATGTGGTTTATTAAGCTATTTTACATAGTGAAAGCAATTTTACTTAGGGTAAAATTGGTCTTACATGGTGTACTTGGGTCCATCTAATGATAATAGGTTAGATGACCAAAAAATGGTGTAACACATCTAACAAGGAGATCCTTTTTGAGCCTACTACCTTCTGAGGAATGTGTTCCATTTTTGGCAAAGGGTAATTATCTTTGAGTGAGGCTCTGTTAAGATTCCTGAAATCAATAAATAGCCTGATCTCCCCTGTTTTCTTTCTCATATCCACTAGGTTTGATACCCAATCATAGAACCTCACAGGAACTATTATTCCTGCCTCATACATATTTTTAATCTCCCTTTCAACTGCAGGCAATTGTTTTGGGTTTATTCTGCGAAGTTTTTGTCTGAAGGGCTTTTGATTTTCCTTCAAAGGTATTTTGTGTTGTATGATGTTCGTGTCATAGGCCTTTAGGTCCTCATAGTTCCAACCAAACACATCACTGAATTCCTTGAATAGGTTGATGTACTTCCTTTTCATGTTTGCAGGTAGGGACTTAGCCAGTTTAATCATCCTAGGTTTATCTTCAGTGCCTACGTTGCATTCCTCGACATCAAAGTCTGCGTGTTCTATAGTAGGATTTTTTGCTACATCGTCGAAGTCAAAAAGGTCTTCTAAAGGTGCCAAACCTCGAGGTATGTTCTTATCTTTGGTCTGCAGCACCTCTACTTCCTCACTGTCTGCGTTTTCACATTTTTCATTTGGATTTCCAGTCTGTTCGTTTAAAATGCTTATTTCTATGTTACAGGGTGTTTCTCTTTCGTCTGAGGGCTCTTCACTTAGGCAGCTATCATCAGATTTAGAGTCTAAATCAGAAAATTCAAACTCATCTCTGCCTACCAGGAAATCTTCAATCTGTTTATCGCCCTCAAAGACCTGCCAATATTTTTCGTTGTCCGGCACTGCAGGTCTGAATTTGGTCTGAATGATGATTTTTTGGTCATTAGGAAGCTCGTGATACGAACTAGCCATGCAGGCTAACCCATTTGCAATTGTGTTCTGACTCCTAGGGACAAACACTAGGTCGTATTCTACAAAGGTTTTCAATAGATCCATAGTGTCATTCCTCTACACTCTTAGCCTAGGATGTTTCGTTGTGTATTCACCATCCACTTGTTTAATGATCAGCTCAGAGTCTCCATGCACAGTTATCCTACGGGCTCCTAATTTTCTCAACAGATTCAAACCTAGGATAAGGGCCTCATACTCTGTGATATTGTTCGTACATTTGAAATGCAGGTTACAGGCATGGCTCTCTGCATAGTCACTCTCTATGTTATGTACCCACACCCCTGCTCCAGCAGTTCTCTTGGTGCATGACCCATCGAAATTCATTTCCCATAAGGGTTGGCTCTCGGGCTTATCATTGTTTCGTTCTTGGTGTGGTGTATGAGCTTTTAAAGGGCGACTAATCATTTGACTACATCATATTTCTAGCTCACTCTGAGCTTTATTTTTAGTGAACTACCCATAGGTTTCAACATCGTTTTCTTCCGAGTCTAGAGTAGCGATTATGTTAAAGTCTATGGGCCCTGTTTCATTGTTCGTATCTCTATTTTGAATCATGGATCCTCCAAATATTCATCATTGCAAAGGATGAAGGAGTCAAGATCTATGTGTACAGAGTATAAAGGTGAATTTTTAGGCTTTTCAGGGCTACTGACCAGGAATTTCATTTGTGCCTCTCTATACAGTCTTCTAAGTTGGCTAAAGATTGGGATTATGGCATATGCCCCATCCATCTGCATTGTACCTTGCATCTTGGCTCCCCATGACCTTGACAGCAACATGCCATACTTAGGTGGCACATCTGACACTACAACATCCATGACCATGCATTTAGCTGAAATCTGGGTTAGGCTTACACATAAATCTTTGATCAGGCCAAGACACTTTAGTCTGCTAGAGTCAAATGAATATAGGTCTTTATAGGGATGGGTTATCTGTAGGCCTAATCTTTCCATAACTATCTTAGGCATAAGGTTGTGTGAGGCCCCAAAGTCATGCATTTCATTGTGGAGGACCTTATCATGGATATTGAGACTGATATAAAAGGGAGGTACTATCCCTTCTTGAAACTTCCCTTCTATCTTGGGGCTAAATAGAAGGGCTGGTTGATCATCACTTAGATTTACCATGTCACTATTCTAACCTAGATTTAATGCTTTCAAAATTTGGCCTTTATATACATCCTGAGTGGCCAGCTCAGAGAGTGGTACAGAGATTTTAATTTTTGCAATCTCACTTTCCAAATTGAAAGCAGACTGACTCTTTGGAATGCTCAACTCTGTTTTGTTAGTCACTACCTTGGTGGCAGAATTAGTGGGCTGATTCTCACTATGTACAGGCTTAGGAACTGTTTTATCAGGAGTGTTAACTGCAGTGCTAGTGCTACTAGTTGGTTGACTTTGTTTGTTAGTGTTTTGGTTGTCTTTCTCTTTGTTTTTCCTAGAACTCTCAGCTACTGATCTGTTGCTCTCAGCAGTTGCTTTAGAAGTTTTCTCAGGTCTTTTCTTGATGGTAATATCAGACGCTTTTGGTTTGGAAGTTTCTAGGCTCTTTTTTCTTCTAAGTTCATATTGTTCTCTGACCTGCATGATGGCATTCTCAAATCCAAGTCTGTAATCCTCAAATTCTAATCTTTACTCATCCCAATAGGAGGGATAGGGCTGATCTTCCTCTGTGGAACAGCTGTGGATTGAATTTTCTACTTCAAACATGTTTATAGTGGTTCCCTCAAACTCTTCTATGATCCCCTCATCTTCATCTAGGAAGTTCTCTTGAAATGGAGGAATAACTTGCTGATCTAAGTCTCTTTGTCTGTTGGGAGTGGTATTGCTTCTTCTAAAGTTTTGGTTCTGGTTATGGTTTTGGTTTCTGTTTTGATTGCTAACCGTGACGACCATTTTTTCCATCATTTTTTGTAGATTTTCCATGTTTTTGGATAGGCGGTCTTAATTGGAATCAGATGTGGAAGCTACAGCATCATCTCTATATGTCACCCTTTTTTCAGCTTTCAGTCTTGCCTTTTTCTCAATTAGATTTTCCTCTACACTCACTGCTCCTTTTTGCATGTCTTCCAATGTGTTGTAATCTCTCTCCCTAAGCTAGTAGGCCATATCAGCATCAAAGCCTTCAGGGTATTTCACTAGAGCCATACCTTTGGGAGGTTTCATGTGTGGAGGGAGAGCGTTATAAACGCTGTTAAACCTTGTAGAGTAGTCATGGACACTCTCTCCTACGTTTCTCTTAAGATTCTTGTATTCTGCTAGGATTTGGAGAGGGTTGGCCTTAACTTCCCATTTGTTTATGAAGGTCTGATATAAAGCAGGAAGATCTTGGATGCTATTAGGAGGTAGGATTTTGAACCATTTCTTCACATCACCTTCTAGGCTTTGGGAAAATATTCTCATTTTTACTGTATCATCATCTATCTCCATGTAGTCAAAAGAATATTCCATCATATCTACATGGTGTTGAGCTGTGGTAGACTCTTTTGTAGTGAAGTGTGGGATCTTTGACTGATAATCATTGGGTAAGGGCACTAGAGGCTGAGGTAATACTAGAGGTGCATACCAGGCTGCCATGATGATGTTCTGAGGAGGCAAGGGGTTGGTTTGAACAGCTGGTATATGGATGACAGGGATACTAGGACCAGTAGAAGTCTGTTGCTCAGATCTAGGATGACAGAGCGCCAAGTTCTGAATGAAGTGAATATCAGGAGGTGTAGATGGAGGGGCTCCTCTATTCCTAATGTGTTGACCACTATGAGATGGTGAACCGGGAAGCTCAAACTCTAGTTAGTCTAGAACACTGAATGACCCAGCTCTTGGTAATCTGTTTGGTAGGTCTAGGTCAAAAGGTGGGACTAATAGAGCTGTAAATTCTTCCAGTGCAGCGTTAGCTCTATGGATGTGGCTAGAAATAGTTGGTCTTATAGGTGCAGGAGATGTCTTGAGGATGCTCTCAATGTTTTCAACTATTTCAGGGGGGTTTGGGTTAGGGTAAGCTCTTGTGTGAATGGTTCTTGAAGCCAGAATGTTGTTTTCCAATCAAGCAGCTTAACCTTACTTGTTACTTTTATTATGGCTCATGTTGTTATGAAGGCTGGTCTCCCAGTGGAGTCTTATGTGAACCAAGATAATCAGCAAGCCTACTGATCACTAGTGGAGTCTTTGATCTTTAAGGAACTATGGAGTTGCTAGGTGGAGGTTTTAGGATGCTTCTCTGGGGTACATTGTCCACTACAGTTCTTATGTGATGTCCCTTTTCAAGGATATCCCGAAAACATAGCAAACTCTAACCAGAGATTGACTGGGAGGGAATTTACCAGATATTCCACCTATTATAAGAGGGTGGGATCCGAAGGCTACCTGGCCCTTTCCAGACTCTGTCTAAGAGTGTGGGAGAAACACAACAAATGGTGTAGAAAGTGAATTGCAAATGGAAGTGTTTCACTACCAACCTGACCAGAGTTTCTAGGTTTTCTGAGGCTCTTGAGGCTCAGAATTTTTCCAACGGAGTCGCCATTATGTTGGGTTTCCCATGTTTCGGCCAGATTTGCAAGACCAAAAGATAAGACAAAATCAGAACCACTTTCAGACCTTAAGATCTAGCCCTCCCGGGTCTAGATAGGGATCTCTCTATCTGAGAAAAATTTTAATGTCTTTAAAGCTCAAAGTTAAGATGTCAGGCTAGTTATAGGCACGGGGTTTGTTTTTTTGGTTGTTTGTTTGGTTGTTTGTTTGGTTGTTGGGAATCAGGAAAGAAGGGTTTCAGTATGAGACAAGGATGAGTAAAGAGGCTTTTAGGCAAAGGAGGGATGATTCAAAGAACATCAGGACCATTGGGAAAATGGAATCAGGAAAGGGTTTACTTGCTATTCAATATGCAGGCTTTCAGTTGGGCTAGTCATCTAAAGCATTGGATCTTAAAGTTGATAATGTGGTGTGGAAAATCAAGAAGGAAAGTGAAAGCAAGGAAAACCTCCAAGGTAACCTTCAAAAATTAGATCCAGGGACAGGACATGCCATTGGACCACCTGTGATCCAAAACCTAAAGGTAAACTCTTCAGACAAGGAACATAAAAGATTCAGAACAAGAAGTTGAAAACCTGAGATCAGAGAGAGACTTTAAACTCTCAATGCTTTGGCATCCATCTTAAGGGAACTTGGAGAGGTTTAATTGAGCTAAAAAGGATCCTAGTGAGATAGAGGCACAGTTCTAAACTCCCAGTGTTCCCAATTCATACAATTAAATCCTAACAAGAACATCTAAAGACAAATTTCATTCATTCATACATCAGCTAGCAATATATCCGACCACTACACAGGTTAAATAAACTAAAATCAATCCTCAGATAACACATTTAGTAGAAAAAAATTAAAGGTGAGGAGAGTAGAAACATAGGGTACCTAACAAGGGTAAATCCTATGCCAGATTTTTGATGCAAGCCAGAAGAAATGAAATGTAATGAACTACAAGATAAATCAGAGACAAAGATAGAAAAACATCACTGTTGCTTTAAATCAGGATCCAAATAAAAGTGCTTGTAATATTAAAGAGCAACACCAGTCAAGTACTACACTACCAATAGCTTGATGTTTAGTCTGAAAACATATTCCTCAGCCTATCTTACAACTTTACACAGAGAAATGTCTCAAAAGAAACAGCTTGCCATTCACAGATAGCCGATCAACAACCCTGACAATGAGTTTCTTCATAAATTTTATAGATGAAAGATGAGTAGAGGAGGTAGGTGAAAAACTAAATGTAGAATTAAAGCTCAGAAGAGGAAGAGGGTCGAGGCCCATTCTGTTTTAAATTCTGTGCATTTATCTCGGGTACTCTTTGGATGAAAGAGTGGTCTTCGTCAGGTTTCCATTTACTTCAGGTATGTCTTTGATGTACTTTGGTTATAGTACTCTGTAGTACTTTAGTGAATAAACAAAAAGCAGATAAATGACCTTCAGGGCTGCCATGCTATGTAACAAATTCTCTGTCTAGCATTAGAACTGTTGTCAGGGCAGATATTTTCTCAGGAACATGATATAGAATGAAAACAGTATGGGTCCTTCGTCCTTTCGTGGGAAAAAACATTCTGCTGATGGTGACACTAATGTATTGTTTTCTACGCTTGGGCCTTTTGTGTGATTTATGAGGTCTTCAATCTGGTACCTGGCCTTTAAAACTCTAAATTAAGGCTTAATATGTTCAATTATTGCACATTAGAACTTCTTAACTCGGTGCTGATACTCTTTACCGCTTCATGACTATCTCTGTCGGTGTAAAGTGAGATTTGATGGTGCTTGAAAGGTTTCGCACAATTTGAACTCTGCACCTTTAATGAGAACTTCTGCAGACACCTTCCCAAACACTTCCTTTGCAATATCGGTGCTCAGAAAAGATCTCCTCTGTGCTCTATGTCACTGTAATAGTGACTGCGAGCAATGGCGGTTCTTACTACCTGTAACCTTCAAAACCCATAAATTAGTTAAGAAAATCCATGCATGGGGAAGATGGCTGAGATGGAATGCTTGTGATGGTGTCGGCGTGACTGGAGCAAATGCTATGGATTCACTAAAAAGCGGTGGGAACATGCAGCAAAACAGTGGAAAGATGTATGTGGAAGTGGGGCAAAATGAAAACTTTAGTGTAAAACATTAAAATTTAGATGCTTGGTGAGATGATATTATGTTAATGCAAAACAAAGGTTCAGACCTTTGAACCGAAATCCAAAGGAAATGCACGTAAAACATGTGAAATGAGTTTGAAAGGTGGGACCTGGCCATGGGTGGAGGGTGATTCATTTAGAACCGTCAGATCTCAGGAGGGGATCGACGGCCACGATCCGATTGGAGGGGGGAAATGGGAGGGTCGACACTCCGATGAACGATGGCGCGATTGGTTTATGACCGTCAGATCTTGGATTAAACGGATAGTCGAGATTGGATCGGGGAATCGAAATCGCAAAGGGCAGAAGGTGGCGTCATTTGGAAATTTCGATTTTGATTGGAGTGATTAGGCGAGGGCCGTCAGATCTATATGGATCAACGGTGGAGATTACGGCGTAGGACTTCAGGCCTACTCCAATCGCATCGATACTTTATCGCATAACACGGAAAAAAATTTCACCGAAAGATTTCGATTGTGATTAGCACCTAGGCTTCAGCGCTTGGTCTTAGCGCTAGGGGCATGTGGGGAAGTGGTTTGTGGGCTGGGCCGAAAGGGGCTGGCCCTTAACATAAGGTGGAAAGTGGGTTTTTCCGGCCTATTTTCAATGAAAATTAGGACCAAAAGGGAAAACAATAGAGGGATAAAGGAGTTATTTGGCCAAACAAGGGGTATGTGTAGGATTTAAAGGGGATTTTGGGAGGATTTAGAAGGTAAAAAGGGGAACTTTAACAAAGGGGAAAAAAGGGTTGAAAAGGGACATTTTACAGGGATACCAGTGATAAATGCAGGCCTTTTGGAGCACAATTTTTTGCAATCAGTGAGACTTTTTGGATGGAAACAACAGTGAGGATCTTTAAAAAGGCAATGGACATACAGAGGCTTCAAGGATGAGAGATTTTCATTGGAAATGTATCTCTTGAAGGCTCATAAAATAATTTAGCCACCCGTTTGCTTGACAAAGATTTCATAGGTGGCTAACATATCCAACCTATCCTGTAATTTGTTGTGCGATGCATGCCATAACATCAAATATCCCTCAAAATGATGATCCTAGTCCCAGAAATGGAACCATTTTTTGGCTTGAGGGGTCCTGACCTAGATTTAGATTTTACAGATAAACCAAAAAACCCTCCTATTACTAGCCCTTTCGACAATGATCTTCTTGCATAGACCAAAGTCTTACCCGAAGAAGTATGGGGGTTGGGAGCGGTGATGGAACCAAGTTTTTTCACATTGAGAAAGAATTTAATGAAGTGGTCCTTGGCAAAAACCTAAGTGATTTTCTACAGATTCCTGCAACAGTTTATAATAGAATCATAGGAAATGCACAATTATCAATAGAATAATACAAATTAGCGCAGATAACCAATCATAACCAGGTATAGATCTTAATCAATGTAACACTTAACAGATATCAAATACTCATGCATAATCATATCAAATAGCTTTGTGCATTCATCAATAAGTAAGTAGATATTGTGATCTAATCAAAGCATAATCAATACACATAAATGCATAACACAAAGAGCTTCGCCAAAACTACTCTTTCTTTTATCTTCCAGGTCTGTCAATACATTAACTGTCTTTCCAAAACCCTTTCAAAACCCTTACAAACCCTTCGCACACACATCTAGTGGAGTTCGCACACAACGAGGACTAGGTCTCCGTGCACACAGCCAATAGGAGCCTTTCACCCAACCCAAAAACCCTTACAGACGCAAATACTATCATAATATCAATATCTCATAACATTCGTTGACAATCTAGCTTAGACAAACTCTATATATTTATAATACACCTAACACACAGATACTATGGTCTCAAACAATGGTTTGAGGTTCATAGTTTATATTTAAGCTTAATTACATCCAAAAGTGGGGAAAAATGCCTTTGACTTCATTTTCACAGCTCACTTATACAAACATAAAAAATATATCTTTGGAACTTGTGCCTCAGGGACCCCGCACCAACAACCATTAGGGGTAGACATCCAATAAGCCACCATGGTCATTCTACATTTTGAAACATAGATTTTGACTTTGTAGGGAGCTTCAAATACGTCAATCCGCCCATGGGAAAAATACTTGAGCATTGCCAAAGACCCGTTTCAAAGGGGGTTAATATTAGGCCTAGTGCCTGCGGTACTTTTTGGGGCTACCTGACCCATCTAGTGCTCGATACTGGTAGCTGAACACCAAGAATCTCAAGACTTGAATGCTCGTGTGGGATGACAGTACTTTAGTGGCCAAAACTAGGAATTCTTCCCTATAGGTGATGGTGCAGGCAACACTAGATCCTATTACCATTACCTTAGTCGATTCTTTGGCTCCTGGAAGACATCGCTAGTTATTTTGGGACGTTAGCCCCAGTACCCATCAGAAGACATCTTCGCAAGGCCTAACTACATTTGAGAGTGTAAGGATGATTAAGTCTATTTAGGATTTTTGAGTATCATATGCAAAACAACCAAACCATATTTTTTTCTTTCTTGGTCACATAACATTAAATTAAATGAAAACTTACCTCTGATTTTTTTGCTTTGTTTTATGTACGTGATCATATTTTCTTTGACAAAAATATTCCTTCCCTCAACAAACCAAAAATATTACCAAGTTTAATCTATTCGACACCATAACAAACCCAACATGACCTCGTCGATCTAGGTGTTTTTTGGACCTCCCCCCATTAGATGGAGTAGTGCCAGGTATTTAGCCATTTAGGCATCAAAGACAACACACCGCCACCATTATCGGTTTATCCTTTATCGGTGCATATGTGATTGGAAACCCCCAAGGGTCACCTAACACCACACTAATGGAAACCCCAGTAGGGTCACCACACGCAAATCATCCCACAACCCCTAGAGGGTAGAGGAGTGCTACCCATTCAGGGAGTCAGCAGAACATTCATCAAGGTACACCACATGGTAATATTCCCCAGGAACCCCCCATAAACCATCACACTCAGACACCTATGTTTGCACAGTACATAATGGCAGTCAATACTAAGTTACCTTTCTTAGCATCTTTGAATCTTCCAGACCTAACAAAGCTAACTAATGATGCCACTGCACATATCCTTAATTGGCTTCCCATGCCCATGAATATCCCTTCGGATATACCAAAATTCGAAGGGAAGAAAGTGGACGACCCAGGAAATCATATTATGACTTTCCACCTATGGTGTTCGTCCAATATTATCATTGATGATACTATTCGACTAAGACTATTTCAATGCACCCTTACTAGGCCTCCGAAGAAATGGTATTGTTGAGGCAATTTAATTACCTATCATTTAATTATCAACTCGGGGGTTTCCTAAAACTTCCAAAATGTGCGTGCACTATATATGCTAGAAATTATCCTCTAATTTAGATTAACCAAACTACGAAATCAAATGATGACAAACTAAAAACATAAGGAAACTAAAATAAATCTCCGTAAAGGAAAAACTTAATCTATGAAAGGAAATTCAAATTATACTCTTAAAAGTTATCTAATATGATCGTGCACACAATATCTTGAAAATGAATCTTTTAATCTAGGAATGAACATAAATTTAATCTTCTTGCATGAAATGAAAATCTGATCTATACTTGCATTATTGAAATAAAACTTAATCTAATGATAAGAAAGTAAATTTATGCTAATGAAAGAAAATCTTGTCTAGGAAAGAAAGAAATATTTAATCTATGAAAATAGAAAATATAATCTAGGAAAGCATTCAAAACACACTTACTAGAATTGAAATCTTAATCTACCACATGTGTATAAGTGGAAATATAAACTATCACACATGCATAAATAGAAATCTAAACTATGGCACACTTGCATAGAATTGGAAATCTAATCTAGGCACACTTCATGAATTCAAAATATAAACTTCTTGCAAGAATTCAAAAGCATGAATTGAAATCTAAACAATCTTAACTACAATAAAAGAAAAGTGACCAATCCATCTAAACCTGCAAGAGCACACAAAAAAAATGAGCATATGAGAACTTAATTTATGAAAGCATGTAAATGAACATAAAGGAAATAATATCAAAGCATGAAATGAAAACTAAACTAAACATAAAGAAATGAATGAAATTATGATACAATCTCACACTTATTTAGGTGGCCAATCCAATGATGCATGAGGATGGCAAGTGAAGAAGATCCATATGCAAGAAAAACCAAATCAAAGTGAAAGAACACTCATGAGTATGTTGCCAAATCCAATTATTTATTAAAAACTTGAGCATAACTCAAAACTTTACCCATGCCTTCGAGAGGAGAAAACTATCCTATTTATACAAAAACATAAGAAGCTACCTCATTAATGAGGATCCACGATTCTCTCCCAAGATCCCTAAAAATCTCAACCAATTATAAACATATCCCTTTATCCATGATTTTTATCCATGAGTTATGGTTGATTACTATCACAAATATTCTTCCAAACTTGAAGATAATTCGAAATTGATCCTTGGAGGCCACATAAGAGTGTCTTGGAAGCTTCCAAATGACCTACACTTGTCATTAAACTCAATCCACTTTTAGATATTAGCAAGTATATGTCATTTTTCTAATTTTTAATCATTAATTCACTATAAACACTTGAGAGATATAACTTTTATAAAAATACAATTATGAACCCATATGATGATAGATATGTAGGTTATATAGTGACAAAGTGATGGAATGAAGGTGATAAAGGTGAAATAAGGTGTGAATGAAGTGAAAATATATGTCATTTTACAGACATTTTGGAGACCCAACATAACCTTCAACTAGAGTGATTTCATGTCCTCATGCAAATATTGCATTAATTCCTTTGATTTTCTTGAAACGTCTTTTCTTTTGAATGAACTTGGCTTATACCAATGCTCTTTAAACTTTTCATTTGATTATATTTGACACTTTCATTTCTTTTTTCAAAGTATTCCTTGTCATATATCGAATTGCAACATGTTTGGTTGGTTCTTGTGTGGCAACCAAATTTTAATTGGTATTGGTTCTTGTGTATCAATACCTTGTTTCTTTTTGTTGAAGCAAGGTTTCTTTAACATTTTGAGAATGCATCTTTAAATCAACCATATAATATGGTCATTATTTAGTTGTAATTTTTCAAATCATACAATTTTTTGAACCATAATGCAATCATAATTGATTAGGACAAGTATGTTAGGATGAAATGAAGTGAAACAGAATGAAGTATTACAAAAAAATTTCATAATGGATGTCCCCCCCTCCAACTAAAGGTGTTTTTTGGTTTTTAAATGAGAAAGGAAATATGGTAAAGTATTTTCTAAAAATTATAATTTCAGTATTTAAGTAATTTTATGATTAAAAGCTAGAAAATAACATACCTTTACATACCTAAGAAGTGGAAAAATTGTGCATATGTAGAGAAGTGTAGATATTGTCATTGGATCATGGAATATAATGTAGAATTTCATCTGTTTCTTGGTTGTATAAATGGTGGATGAGGTCGTGACAGTTGATTCTTTATTTCTGCTGCTAAATCTGTTGTATTCATTGCAAAACACTAAAATAATATAGTATTCACCTACTACAAAACCCGATAGTACAATTATAGTCATGCGAAAAATGTGTTGTTTTCGAGCATGAAGAGAAGTCATTGGATTACCGGCCATTAATGAATGTCGTTAACCAATGCGAAGCAAACTCGCCATTAATGTCAATGAGTGCCAAGGTACCTAAGTAGATCTTGCGAAGTGAAAATAGATGAGCTGACGGCGAGCCGCTTGCAAGATTCAACGATCAAGGGACATTGATGTATTCCCATGATTGTTAGTGAAAGAACTTGTCATTAATGCATACAAGCCTCAAGTTACTAATAAGGACTCTAGCCTTGAACCTAGATAATGTGTTGATGTCAATAGGCCAAGACTTGTTAGAAGGGAAGAATTAATTAATCCCCCATCATCTAACGTGATTATGGAATAATGATTTTGGAAGGACCATGGATGAAAATTTGAATCAAGCAAGATTTATCTAATGGAAAGGAAAATGACAAGAAGGTAAACAAGTGAATAGAAAGCAAAAGGACAAAGTAGCATGTAAATGAGTTGAATGTCTTTATTAATGGGTTAATGGAAATGAATGGAAATTATGGAAAATGTAAATGGAAAATGTGAAGGAAACATGCGACACTTGCAAGGAAAATGCTGACGATAATGATTAGAAAAAATTCTTGAATAGCTTGTGAGTTTGGAGAGGAAAAGTGATGGCATTTATGGATGATAGAAATGGATTTAATTGGTTCATGTTTCTTGAAATTGGTAATAGAAAACCAATCATGCATAAATTAGCTTTTTTCAATTTTCTGATTTTCCTCGAACCTGAAAACAAAACAGGGCACTAACATTGCAACAAAACGTAAGTGTGTTCAAAGAGAAGTGATCAATTTATCTTGGTACTTTACACAATTTGTTTTGCATAATTAATGCTTAATAAAATAGTTTTATGACATGTATTCATTTCAAATTATCATGGTTAGTCCAATTTCACAATTTTGATAATAAATCCAATTTCTAAGAAAATGATGATATGCACAATTTCCTCAATTAATGTTTCAACCATAACAAAGAAATATTAATTTTTGAATGCTTAATGATTCCTACAAAACAATCTTCGATCAAAATTTTCCAATATACCTTATAGATAAAGTGCTCTTATGGTTCTTCTTATTAACTGCATAAAGCTTGAAAACGTAATATTAGAAAAAAAATATTTCGATAATGCAAAAACTCAATGTTAATAAAATTCAATTTAAAATTAAATTTAGTTAAGGTGAGCTATTGCGCCTTTATTCAATTAATTTTGTCTAGTGTTTTCTCATTATTTCCTTTGTTTCTTTCTTCGATGAGTGTGTTTAAATAAACCATCACAAACCCATGAGTGTGTTTAAATTTATCATTTTAAACCTAATTCACCCCATTTTGAGAAAAACCCATGTTTTATTTTTCTAAGATTTGTTTGAATTTGGTCACAAAATGCGTTTTAAATGATGTTTTTAGGTTGTTACGCATTCTAGCAAATAAGGCTCTAAAGAACTTCGAAGATCTCTCAAATGGTTACGAATTTGAGGAAATCACTCAAGATAAACATAATTTACCCCATTCTGATAAAACCCCTTGTTTTATTATTTTGAGATTTGTTTTCATTTGGTCACAAAATTCTTTTTAAAAATGTCATTTTTAGGTTGTTACGCATTCTAGAAAATGCTCCGGTTAACAAAATTGATTATTGGTTCGTGGGATCCTCTTTTTATCATTCCAGGCCATGGCATCATTAAAGAGTTGATTGGAGGTATAAGGCCAAATCGCGGTATCGTTGGCCCTCTTGAAGGCGATCCCATCTTCCATCACCAATTTTGATCTCCCATGTTTTTTTTTCCATAAAAATTCATGTCATAGATTGGTACATAGATTTCTTCTCAGCTCGTTTAGAATTCATAGATTGAAGATTGATACAAATCCTATTCTCAATTTGTCAATTCTATTGGAAATGAAAACAAAAACAAAATAGAATTGATTTTATTTCAAATTTTACATTTTCCTTATTCATAAATGTGATTTTTTTGTATTGAAAATATTTTTTTCATGGCTCTTACTGCACCACTATAAATCCAAGAAAAATTTAAAAAAAATGAAAGAAATGAAAATTTTAAAAACTTTTAAAAAAATTAATCAAGAGCTAAATTAAGAACCAAATATAATTTTATTTTTCTACTTTATCCTATGTTATTTGAAAGGTTTTTTTTTTAAGTATATGAATGTTTCCAATGGAGCCATTTACGGATTAAAATTTCTGAAATGCTTATATCCAAATTTGCAAAATTTACCTGATTGCGTGTGAGGACATGAGAAATCGTTTTCATTTTTGGATCCAGCGCAAAGATTAGTTGAACGCTGAATGAATGTTGTGACATAGTTACTTGTTGAAACCACTCTCCAATATAGTTTTTTTCACTTCAAAGAATATTTGATCTACATTCTAGATCTTTCACCCATAAATAGTTTAGTATCGAATTTTTTATTTTATTTTAAATGATTGAAATGTATGCAGCTTTAAATGATTTATTCATCTACATATTTTAACCATTCATCTAAAAACTAGAAATAAAAATAACTGAAAATAAACTCTATATTGCAGGCTAGTTTCTATGCACACTTCCCCGGCAACGACGCCAAAATGTTGAGGCAATTTAAATACCTATCATTTAATTGTCAACCCGGGGGTTTCGTAAAACTTGCGATGCGTGCATGCACTATATATGCTAGAAATTATCCTCCAATTTAGATTAATCTAACTACGAAATCAAGTGATGACAAACTAAAAACATAAGAAAACTGAAATAAATCTACGTAAAGGAAAAAATTAATATATGAAAGGAAATTCAAATTCTTATCACAAAATTTATCTAATATGATTGTGCACACAATCTCTTGAAAATGAATATTTTAATTTAGGAATGAAAATAAATCTAATATTATTGCATGAAATGAAAAGTTGATCTATACTTCCATGATTGAAATCAAACTTGATCTAATGATAAGAAAGTAAATTTATGCTAATGAGATAAAATATAGTCTAGGAAAGCAAGAAATCTTTAATCTATGAAAATAGGAAATCTAATCTAGGAAAGCATTCAAAACACACTTACTAGAATTGAAATCTTAAACTACCACATATGTATAACTGGAAATATAAACTATCACAAGTTCATAAATAGAAATATAAACTACGACACACTTGCATAGAATTGGAAATCTAATCTAGGCACACTTCATGAATTCAAAATCTAAACTTCTTGCAAGAATTAAAAAGCATGAATTGAAATCTAAAAAATATTAACTACAATAAAATAAAATTGACCAATCCATCTAAACCTAAAATAGCACACAAAAAAAATGAGCATATGAAAACCTAATTTATGAAAGCATGTAAATGAACATAAAGGAAATAATAAGAAGCATGAAATGAAAACTAAACTAAACATAAATAAATGAATGAAATTATGATACAATCTCACATTCATTTAGGTGGTCAATCTAATGATGCATGAGGATGGCAAGTGAAGAAGCTCAATATGCAAGAAAAACCAAATCAAAGTGAAAGAACACTCATGAGTATGTTTCCAAATCCAATTATTTAGTCAAAACTCGAGCATAACTCCAAACTTTACACATGCCTTCGAGAGGAGAAGACTCTCCTATTTATACAAAAGCATAAGAAGTTGCCTCATTAATGATGATCCACTATTCTCTCCCTAGATCCCTAAAAATTTCAACCAATTAGAAACATATCCCTTTATCAATGATTTTTCTCCATGAGATATGGTTGATTCCTATCCCAAATCTTCTTCCAAACTTGAAGAGAATTCGAAATTGATCCTTGGAAGCCACATAAGAGAGCCTTGGAAGCTTCCAAATGACCTACACTTGTCATGAAACTCAAGTAACTTTTAGATATTAGCAAGTATATGTCATTTTTCTAATTTTTAATCATTAATTCACTATAAACACTTGAAAAATATAACTTTAGGAAAATACAATTATGAACCCATATGATGATAGAGATGTAGGTTATATAGTGACAAAGAGATGGAATGAAGGTGATAAAGGTGAAATGAGGTGTGAATCAAGTGAAAATATATGTCATTTTAAAGACATTTTGGAGACCCAATAGGTATGTTGAGCAGCCTTTTTCTTCACATGGAACCTTTAGCGACATATGTACCACATTTCTCACTTATTTTCAGCTAACCATTCACCATGATTCAAGAATAGAACTACTGACTCACTTTTAGGCAAACTTCAGTCGTACATGTTGGAGATAATGCTTACACTCCATATTTGAGAAGTTGGTTTGATGGTTGAGAAATTCTCTCAACCTCTCTCTGTCTAATTTAGGAATAAGTTGGATCTCAGAAACTCTATTTAGTAGAGTAATCTGAATGTAAATCTGTGTGTGAGTGTGTGTGCACATACACCATTTGTGCATGATATATAACTATGTTTCTGTAATTGTGTGATTTTCAGTGATTTCTAACATGGTATCAGAGCTTCAGGCTCATACTGGGATTGAGAGAAAATATAATTTGCAGAGAGAGTGTGATTATTTTTTGTTTCTTAATAGTGTGTTATTTTGTATATAGAAGTGGGACTTATTGGCCCGTCAAACCTGTAGATTAGGAGAGGACGTCAAGATTTCCGTGGGGGAAATTCGCACAACTCATGAGCAACAATCCGGGACATTTCATGTGTGTTTCTGAATTTTTGCAGGCTGGTCGCTGGATCTCGGCACTGAGAGCAGACATAGAAATCCATTTTATAGATTGTCCTTCAGAGCCTATGTGTATGCATGGTGGCTTCTGGCGTTGAGAACTTCTGGACTGGTGTACAAATCGGGTGAAGTCATGGCCTTAATTTTCCAGCCACTCAACCACTGTGTTCAACGTTGTGTTCTGGGACTGTTCAAGAAATTGTGGGAACAATGTGTCACTGTGTCTGAGGGCCGCCATATGCATTAGAATGACTCTGAAAAGCGCGTTATAAACGACTGCTGCAATGATTCTCATGTTACTTCTGGAACTGGGCATTGAAACTTTTGTTCGCCATGGATTGTTGGGAACTTCAGAATGTCATACTTGATTTCTAAAAGTGCGGCTTGGTCTATCGACAGAGCATTAACGCAGCAAATAAGTGCAAGTAATCCGCCAAAATAGTGGAAAATATTGCAAAGTAGAAAAGCTATCTTAAACATAAAATTATATTCGTTCAATCTCATTATCATGCTCTGGTGCATGGATCATAAAACTGGTCTAGGATGCCGAATTGGTTAACTATTACTTAGTAATATATTGGCCAGAGCGATGCTATCGCATACAATTGAATGAGACGGAGTCAACCTGCCAAATTCATAGAGAGAGAATGTGTCGTCTCTGACCAGGAAACCTCCATTATGAGTGGAGAACCTGCTCAAATTGAATGCGTGCCAACAGGACCTGATCGTTCATGTTGTTGAGTTCGTGTTGGAGCTTATCTGTGGACGCCGGCAAACTGTGAGAATTAAATCAACTGGGACGTGACTTTGTGAGTTGTGAGAAGTAAATTGCTGGCATGATATAGTAGGGTCGAGTAGTTGAAATATTAGTATTATAATTTGTTTGTAAATTAAGTCATGATGAATTTCAAATCAGAGGAGGTTATTTTGTAAAACTGATCCTAGATACATTCTGTATCTAGATGGCTTCCCTAGATAACTAGCGAGTACAGCAGTTAGCACCCATGTATTTCGGTGGATGGGAGCTCGTCCATAGAATGACTAGGAGTTCAGTGATTGCAATCAATTGTTTTCGAAGAGATCAAGTGGCAGTAAGGCTCAATATGGATGGTTTTCCAGATAGCATGGTAGTTGCGGATCTAGGGAAGGATCCCTCGTTAGTGGTAGACGTGGAAGTGGTCTCCTAATGAGGTTATGCGACAGATTGGGATGTTGTTCAGTAATTGACTTCGGGAGGTCCTTGATTCGGGAGTTGAGGAAGCGAACTCGGGAATCCAACTTGCCAACTACACCTTTCAGAGGGTTATGAGGCAACTTGATGGAGCATCTACTGATAAGCTTGATTATTTTGTTATTTTTATGTAATGTAATCATTAAGGGGGGATGTTCGAGATAATTCTTACATTCCATATTTGAGAAGTTGGTTTGATGGTTGAGAAATTCTCTCAACCTCTCTCTGTCTAATTTAGGAATAAGTTGGATCTCAGAAACTCTATTTAATAGAGTAATCTGAATGTAAATCTGTGTGTGAGTGTGTGTGCACATACACCATTTGTGCATGATATATAACTATGTTTCTGTAATTGTGTGATTTTCAGTGATTTCTATCAGTACATATATCAGACCTTCTTCACGAATGGTGGCAATTTCATAGTTTGTGTAAAGCTAAACTCGACAATAGATTTTTGTTGGACTTGTTTTTGGAAACTCTCATAGCAGAGATCTCAAAATATGTGGCAACATAGAAACCTACCTCTGATGAGGACGCCATTTGCAAATCCCAACAGCTTGAACTCATCTACACCCAGTCAGGATATATTTACAATTTCCTACCAAACGCCCTGCGCTTGCAAACTTATGGAGAGTTATCAGGCGCATCAAATACTGCAAACGGTTTTATCAGGTCCTTGAATCAAGGTCACCTAGGCAGTAGTATCTAGTACCTAGGATATTTGTACGATTATACCCAAAATGTGACACAACATGGCCACAACCAAATTCAATCTGCACCTTTGCAAAATATGATGAATAGGGTAACAACATACCATCAACAGTAGGGAGGCTTATATCCTCCCTCACAGGGGACTTAGTACTCAGTTAGGAATGCTGATGGAAGATATCCCACCCACCAACCTTACACCAACGAGGGATAGCGAAACCAATATTTCCCTTTCCCCACACAAAATCCACCAATGCAAAAAAATGTGTTGGTGAACCTAGTGCAACTATCCTAGGCTCAACAACGCCAGGATTATGACCAGGAGAACTGCAATAACCCTCCTAACATTGCAAAAAAATAACCCTAGGAATAAAAAAAAAGGGAGACTCTGGACAGGGGGCAGTAACCAACAACACCTCTCGAGATCTCAGTCTGGGGGCAACCCCAACCGAAGTAAAAACCATGAGCCAAACAACAACTCCCAAGGGAAAAACAAGAGGTCCAATGATCCAGGTGGATATTGGTGGCCACCCACCTATTCCACTTGGCCCCCCACCATTGTCTGTTTCAGTTTTTCAGTTTTGGCATAACTTACTATTTTAGCAGTTTTTCGGGTCGTGAACTTCCGGAGCCGTTTTGAGGCCCTAAACGACGTTTTTTTGGGCATCATTTTACCAGCGAATTTGATCATCAAATTCATCTCAAAAGTTTTAGTCCTTGGATAGAGCTTTCTAATGATGTATCATGTGCTTCAAACGGAGATAGTATGCCAAAGTTACGTCCCTGGGAAGTTGAAACACCAATTTACCCAAACGGGGCCCATAGTTTTGGCACTTCATCTCCTAGGGTTAGGTTTTTGGGATGTTTAGGGTTCTCCATTGTTTCTCAATAATAAATAGGCCCTCGAGCCTCATTGTAATGCAATTCAGAGGCCTGTAGCCACCACATCTCTTCTCAGAGATAGCTACCAGTGCCCTAGCTAGTTTTATTTCCATTTTGTCTATAAGCAAATTTCAGTTCTTTGATATTAATGAAATGAAGTGTTATTTCCGTTGCATCTCTGTATTTATGGTTATGTGTTTATTCTGTTGCGTTCCTGCATAAATTCGGATCAGTGGTATCAGAGCGGTCTGCTTTTTCTCGATCCTTCTTTGCATGTCCCCAACGAGGTCGGGGTATAAGGAGTTAGGGCTCGATCTGGTGGAACCTTTGCAAGATCAGCCTCGCAAACCTCGACGGACGCCCATGGGGGACGAAAAGAAAGATGAGGGAGCAGGAGATCCTATCAAAATATTGCTCGAGGAGGCCCTCGAAAAATAAAGGAACGCGATGATTGGATAACTTTGCTCAGATCCTTCAACGGCTGCCCACCGGCAGCGCATCTGCATCCAGTAGCCACTCTGGAGTTGCGACTCCTTTTAAGGTACAAGTAAATTTTGACATTCCCATATTTGAGGGTCAAATAGACACAGATGTCGTAGATAGATGGTTGAATCTATTAGAAGGATATTTCTCTGTTCATGACTTTTCAGAACGGGAGAAGATTATTTTTGCACTCCTCAAAGCTACCCCCCATGTTAAGGACTGGTGGGAAACCTACTGTGAGAACAAGGACCAGACAGAACCCTCTCTGTTCTCGGCCGTATCAACTTGGAATTCTTTCCGAGACGCCGTCAAGGAACAGTACTATCCCGTGGGGATCTATGAGGACAAGTACATACAATGGACCACGCTGCGACAACAAAGGGATCAAGATGTGCATGAGCTGACGAATCTGTTCCATACCCTGCGCACAAAGTTGGGTATCAAAGATTTAGAGAAACATTTGGTGCTAAAGTATCACAGCTGTCTGCACAGATACATTCAGGAGGAAATGGAGTTCCTCGACATCTCCTCGCTTGGTACGGCATACCGGTATGCTGCCAAGATTGAGCAGAAATTCAAACAGAAGAAGCGGGACTTTGGATCTGTGAATCAAAAGCAAGGAAAAGGTGCTTCCAAACCGCAGAACAAAGGACAGAGCATGGCGGCTAAAGACAACCCTTCAAAGCCACAAGAAAAGAACAACACCGTAAAGCCAAAGAAGGACACGGGAAAGTGGTGTGAGTTCCATAAGAGCTCCACTCACAACACAAGTGAGTGTCGGGCCAAGCAGTCGCTAGTGGCCGAGATGAGGGCTTCTGAGTCATATGCATGCTCCGACTCCGAATCAGAACCTGAAAAGGGGAATGAAAAAGGGAAACAGATTATTGATGCGGAGCCCAACGCCACTGTTGCCACTACAAAGGTCGAGAAGGAGGAACCGGAAGATCCAGAGGAGGAGGAACGTCTCTTCCACTCCCAGATGTGGGTAAAGGGCTCCCCTGTACAGTTCATTGTCGACAATGGGAGCCAAAAGAACCTCATTTTAGCAGACGCCGTGAAGCAGTTGGGCTTGCCGACCATAGCTCACCCACATCCATACACCATCGGGTGGCTTCACCAAGGACGAGATCTCCGCGTCAGCCAGTAGTGCCGCCTTCCCTATAGCATCAAGCCCTTCACGGATGAGGTATTATGTGATGTTGCTCCTATTGATGTTTCTGATGTATTATTAGGACAACCATACTTGTGGAAGCGTCATGCTGTGTATGAGTCTCGACCTCGTGCTGTTATTGTTACTTTGGGAAATAAGTTGTACAGGATACCGGAGGTACCACCTCCTGCGGCTATCTCTTTGGTTACTGCAAAACAATGCAGTAAGCTCATTTCCCAAACCAGGAAATTCGTTTTCCTGATGATCCGCCCCCAGGGCAAGAAGAAGACTGTGGCCACGACCTCCAGACAGGGCTCCTCTGCACAATAACAACAAATGGATAAGGTTGTGGAGGAGTACGGGGACATATTCACCTCACCCACAGGGGTTCCTCTGCACTGTCAGGTCAAGCACCCGATTGATCTGACCCCCGGTGCGCCGCTACCTAATGGACCAATCTATCGGCGCCCTGTTCTGGAGAATGATGAAATCAAGAGACAGATTCAGGAGCTGTTGCAGAAAGGTCACATCATACCAAGTTCATCACCCTGTGGGAGCCCGATCGTGTTGGTACAGAAGAAGGATGGGACGTGGAGACTCTGTATTGACTATCGGGCGCTGAACAAGATCACTGTCCGGAATAGGTACCCAATCCCACGGATTGATGACCTTCTGGACCAACTCCAAGGTGCAAAATATTTCAGTAAGATCGACCTGAAGTCTGGGTATCACCGGGTACCAATTGAACCCTCTGATGTGTGGAAGACTGCCTTCAAAGCTAAGGAAGGCCTTTTTGAATGGCTGGTCATGCCTTTCGGGTTGACGAATGCTCCCGCAACCTTCATGAGGATGATGGACGACATCTTGCGGCCATTCACCAACTCATTAGTAGTGGTGTACTTGGATGACATTCTGATCTTCAGCAAGACTTGGGAAGAGCACCTTCATCACATCCGACAAGTCCTCCAAACACTGCGGCAACACAAGTTGTGTGCCAATTTGGAGAAGTGCACGTTTGGCATGACCCAGGTTCAATATCTGGGATAAATTATTGATGAAAGGGGGGTGCATGTGGATCCAGCCAAGATCCAAGTCATTCGAGATTGGCCAGCCCCGACTACTATAACAGAGCTTCGCATATTTCTGGGTCTTGCTAATTTCTACCGTAGATTCGTGTTGGGATTCTCTCATATCACTTGGTCCTTGAGTCAAGTCAACAAAGGAGGAGCGAGAGAAAAATTATTTTGGTCGGAACCTCAACAGAAGGCATTCAAAGAATTGAAAAATCGCCTCTATTCTACCCCAATGCTCACCTTACCAGACTTGCAGCAGCCATTTGAGATCGATACAGATGCCTCTGACTATGCTATTGGGACAGTTCTTACTCAACAGGGACATCCAGTGGCATATCACAGTGAGACATTGTCTGAGACAGTTCACAAGTATCCCACCTATGACAAAGAAATGTATTACATTGTGCAAGCCTGTCGACAATGGAAGCATTACATTTTGGGGAAGGAAAAAATCATCCACATAGACCACCAGCCCCTGCAGTTCATACAGACACATGGGAAGTTGCAAAATGATCGCCATCAGAAGTGGTCCACATATCTGCAACAGTTTCATTTGAACATCAAGTACAAGAAGGGTAGCACCAATAATGTTGCAGACTGCCTCAGCCGACCACCGATCGTGGCGCTCACCACCGTGCTCAACTCTTGTGGGCATGAGACTTTTGATTGGCCGCTTCTCTATGAGAGTGACCCAGAATTCGGCCACACTTACAAGGCACTCTTGGGGGGCACACAAGTTCCAAATTTTCACCTCCAAGATGCACTTTTATGTCACCTGGGACACCTTTGTGTTCCTTCAAGTGAGCGTGCCAAGATGATATGGAAATCACACTACAGTCGATTCGCTGGGCATTTCGAGGTCGAGAAAATAGTAGCGATACTACAGAAGTATTTCTATTGGTCGAACCTTCGAAAGGATGTCAAGAAGCACATCAGATCCTGCACTGCTTGTGCCATTGCCAAACCGACCATCAAGAAGCAAGGCCTATATACTCCACTACCTACCCCTAGTCGACCTTGGGAATCCATCTCCATGGATTACATGTCGGGCATGCCCTCTACTAAGAATGGCAATGACTGTTTTTTCGTGGTCGTTGACAGATTCTTGAAGATGGCCATTATGGCGGCCTGTAAGAAGAATATCACAGCAGAAGCTACTGCTAAACTCTTCTTTAAATGAGTATGGGTGCACTTTGGGATCCCACAGTCTATCATATCAGATCGAGATAGTAGGTTCCTCAGCACATTTTGGTCCAGCCTCTGGTCAATGATGGACACAAATCTCACCAATTCCACAGCTTTCCATCCCCAAACAGATGGCCAGACATAGGTCGTCAACAGAATGATTGTACACATTCTGCGCATGTACAATTCAAAGCATCCATGCACATGGGATGAGAGCCTCCGCTATGTACAACATAGTTATAACCGGGCTCTCCACAGTTCAATTGACCATAGCCCCTTTCAGGTGGGCTTGGGATTCCAGCCACTATGTCCCATTGACGTAGCCATGCCATTTGCAGCTGCTCAGGCCGATTCAGCGCACGTCCAGTCTGAAGTTGACAAAGCAAGTAGCTTCATCGAACGCATTCAACACATCCGCCAACAGGTTCATGATATATTGGACAGAGCCAATGCGAAGTACAAGCAGCGCCATGATCAACACCGGGTGCCACACAACTTCCAAGTGGGCGACAAAGTATGGCTGCATTTGCAGAAGGAGCGCCTCACTGGACCTCACCGCAAGCTTCGCCTGCTCCGATACGGGTCGTACACCATCACCAAGGCTGTAGGGAACAATGCTTTCGAGCTTAGTATTCCACCATTCCTTGGTCTGCACCCAGTCTTCAATGTGGATTGCCTTCGTCCTTACTTCCCACCTCTACTGGACACTTCGGACATTGCAGAACAACTCACACCAACAGAGTTAAACCCAGACTGCATGGAACAGGCCACCACAGATTGTATCATGGACATGCAAATTAAGAACACTCGCCAACAAAGGATCCAACTGTATCGGGTTGTCAAAGCTGGCCAACTCCTGCACCAAGGAAAGTGGTTCACCAGGGACCAAGTTCAGCAGAAATTTTCTCATCTCATGGAGGAACTTAACGCAATGGGGACCATTGCTTCCTAAGGGGGGAGGAATGATCCAGGTGGATATTGGTGGCCACCCACCTATTCCACTTGGGCCCCCACCATTTTCTCTTTCAGTTTTTCAGTTTCGGCATAACTTACTATTTTTAGCAGTTTTTCGGGTCCTGAACTTCCGGAGCCGTTTTGAGGCCCTAAACAACGTTTTTTTGGGCATCATTTTACCAGCAAATTTTATCATCAAATTCATCTCGAAAGTTGTATTCCTCGGATAGAGCTTTCTAATGATGTATCATGTGCGTCAAACGGAGATAGTATGCCAAAGTTACGTCCCTAGGAAGTTGAAACACCAATTTACCCAAACGAGGCCCATAGTTTTGGCACTTCATCTCCTAGGGTTAGTTTTTTGGAATGTTTAGGGTTCTCCATTGTTTCTCAATAATAAATAGGCCCTCGAGCCTCATTGTAATGCAGTTCAGAGGCCTGTAGCCACCACATCTCTTCTTAGAGATAGCTACCAGTGCCCTAGCTAGTTTTATTTCCATTCTGTCTGTAAGCACATTTCAGTTCTTTGATATTAATGAAATGAAGTGTTATTTCCGCTGCATATCTGTATTTATGGTTATGTGTTTATTCTGTTGCGTTCCTGAATAAATCTGGATCAGTGGTATCAGATCGGTCTGCTTTTTCTCGATCCTTCTTTGCATGTCCCCAACGAGGTCAGGGTATAAGGAGCTAGGGCTTGATCTGGTGGAACCTTTGAAAGATCAGCCTCGCAAACCTCGACAGACGCCCATGGGGGACGAAAAGAAAGATGAGGGAGTAGGATATCCTATCAAAATATTGCTCGAGGAGGCCCTCGAAAAACCAAGGAACGCGATGATGGATAAATTTGCTCAGATCCTTCAACGGCTGCCCACCGGTGGCGCATCTGCATCCAGTAGCCACTCTGGAGTTGCGACTCCCTTTAATGTACAAGTAAATTTTGACATTCCCATATTTGAGGGTCAAATAGACGCAGATGTCGTAGATAGATGGTTGAATTTATTAGAAGGATATTTCTTTGTTCATGACTTTTCAGACCGGGAGAAGATTATTTTTGCACTCCTCAAAGCTAACCCCCATGTTAAAGACTAGTGGGAAACCTACTGTGAGAAAAAGGACCAGACAGAACCCTCTCTGTTCTCGGTTGTACCAACTTGGAATTCTTTCCGAGATGCCATCAAGGAATAGTACTATCCCGTGGGGAGCTATGAGGACAAGTACATACAATGGACCACGCTGCGACAATAAAGGGATCAAGATGTGCATGAGCTGACGAATCTGTTCCATACCCTGCACACAAAGTTGGGTATCAAAGATTTAGAGAAACATTTGGTGCTAAAGTATCGCAGCTGTCTACACAGATACATTCAGGAGGAAATGGAGTTCCTTGACATCTCCTCGCTTGGTACGACATACTGG
Source organism: Pinus albicaulis (assembly GCA_034641835.2). Taxonomy (NCBI): domain Eukaryota; kingdom Viridiplantae; phylum Streptophyta; class Pinopsida; order Pinales; family Pinaceae; genus Pinus; species Pinus albicaulis. Next base: position 58,792,755 of record CM076571.1, read on the forward strand.
TATGCTGCCAAGATTGAGCAGAAATTCAAATAGAAGAAGCAAGACTTTGGATCTGCGAATCAAAAGCAAGGAAAAGGTGCTTCCAAACCGCAGAACAAAGGACAGAGTCAAGGCATGGTGGCTAAAGACAACCTGTCAAAGCCACAAGAAAATAACAACACCGTAAAGCCAAAGAAGGACACAGGAAAGTTGTGTGAGTTCCATAAGAGCTCCACTCACAACACAAGTGAGTGTCGGGCCAAGCAGTCACTAATGGCCGAGATGAGGGCTTCTGAGTCAGATGCATGCTCCGACTCCAAATCAGAACCTGAAAAGGGGAATGAAAAAGGGAAATATATTATTGATGTGGATCTCAACGCCACTGTTGCCACTACAAAGGTCCAGAAGGAGGAACCGGAAGATCCAGAGGAGGATGAACGTCTCTTCCACTCCCAGATGTGGGTAAAGGGCTCCCCTGTACAGTTCATTGTCGACAATGGGAGCCAAAAGAACCTCATTTCAGCAGACGCCGTGAAGCGGTTGGGCTTGCCGACCACGGCTCACCCACATCCATACACCATCGGGTGGCTTCACCAAGGACGAGATCTCCGCGTCAGCCAGCAGTGTCGCCTTCCCTATAGCATCAAGCCCTTCACGGATGAGGTATTATGTGATGTTGCTCCTATTGATGTTTCTGATGTATTATTAGGACAACCATACTTGTGGTAGCGTCATGTTGTGTATGAGTCTCGACCTCGTGCTGTTATTATTACTTTGGGAAATAAGTTGTACAGGATACTAGAGGTACCACCTCCTACGGCTATCTCTTTGGTTACTGAAAAACAATGCAGTAATCTCATTTCCCAAACCAGGAAATTCGTTTTCCTGATGATCTGCCCCCAGGGCAAGAAGAAGACTTTGGCCACAACCTCCAGACTGGGCCCCTCTGCACGACAACAACAAATGGATAAGGTTGTGGAGGAGTACGGGGACATCTTCACCTCACCCACAGGGGTTCCTCTACACTGTCAGGTCAAGCACCCGATTGATCTGACCCCAGGTGAGCCGCTACCCAATGGACCGATCTATCGACGCTCTGTTCTGGAAAATGATGAAATCAAGAGGCAGATTCAGGAGCTATTGCAGAAAGGTCACATCATACCAAGGTCATCTCCCTGTGGGAGCCCGATCGTGTTGGTACAGAAGAAGGATGGGATGTGGAGACTCTGTATTGACTATCGGGCGCTGAGCAAGATCACTGTCCAGAATAGGTACCCAATCCCACGGATTGATGACCTTCTGGACCAACTCCAAGGTGAAAAATATTTCAGTAAGATCGACCTGAAGTCTGGGTATCACCAGGTACCAATTGAACCCTCTGATGTGTGGAAGATTGCCTTCAAAGCTAAGGAAGGCCTTTTTGAATGGCTGGTCATGCCTTTCGGGTTGACGAACGCTCCCACAACCTTCATGAGGATGATGGACGACATCTTGCGGCCATTCACCAACTCATTCATAGTGGTGTACTTGGATGACATTCTGATCTTCAGCAAGACTTGGGAAGAGCACCTTCATCACATCTGACAAGTCCTCCAAACACTGCGGCAACACAAGTTGTGTGCCAATTTGGAGAAGTGTACGTTTGGCATGACCCAGGTTCAATATCTGGGATACATTATTGATGAAAGGGGGGTGCATGTGGATCGAGCCAAGATCCAAGTCATTCGGGATTGGCCAGCCCCGACCACTATAACAGAGCTTCGCAGCTTTCTGGGTCTTGCTAATTTCTACCGCAGATTCGTGTTGGGATTCTCTCATATCACTTGGCCCTTGAGTCAAGTCACCAAAGGAGGAGCGAGAGAAAAATTCTTTTGGTCGGAACCTCAACAGAAGGCATTCAAGGAATTGAAAAATCGCCTCTGTTCTGCCCCAGTGCTCACCTTACCAGACTTGCAGCAGCCATTTGAGATCGAGACAGATGCCTCCGACTATGCTATTGGGGCAGTTCTTACTCAACAGGGACATCCAGTGGCATATCACAGTGAGACATTGTCTGAGACAGTTCGCAAGTATCCCACCTACGACAAAGAAATGTATTCCATTGTGCAAGCCTGTCGACAATGGAAGCATTACATTTTGGGGAAGGAAACAATCATCCACACAGACCACCGGCCCCTGCAGTTCATACAGACACAAGGGAAGTTGCAGAATGATCGCCATCAGAAGTGGTCCACATATCCGCAACAGTTTCATTTGAACATCAAGTACAAGAAGGGTAGCACCAATAATGTTGCAGACTGCCTCAGCCGACCACCGATCGTGGCGCTCACCACCATGCTCAACTCTTGTGGGCACGAGACTTCTGATTGGCCGCTTCTCTATGAGAGTGACCCAGAATTCAGCCACACTTACAAGGCACTCTTGGGGGGTACGCAAGTTCCAAATTTTCACCTCCAAGATGCAATTTTATGTCACCTGGGACACCTTTGTGTTCCTTCAAGCGAGCGTGCCAAGATGATATGGGAAGCACACTACAGTCGAGTCGCTGGGCATTTCGGGGTCGAGAAAACAGTAGCAATACTACAGAAGTATTTCTATTGGCCGAACCTTCGAAAGGATGTCGAGAAGCACATCAAATCCTACACTGCTTGTGCCATTGCCAAATCGACCATCAAGAAGCAAGGCCTATATACTCCACTACCTACCCCTAGTCGACCGTGGGAATCCATCTCCATGGATTACATGTCGGGCCTGCCCTCTACTAAGAATGGCAATGACTGTGTTTTCGTGGTCGTTGATAGATTCTCGAAGATGGCCATTATGGTGGCCTGTAAGAAGAATATCACAACAGAAGCTACTGCTAAACTCTTCTTTGAACGAGTATGGGTGCACTTTGGGATCCCACAGTCTATCATATCAGATCGAGATAGCAGGTTCCTCAGCACATTTTGGTCCAGCCTCTGGTCAATGATGGACACAAAGCTCACCAAGTCCACAGCTTTCCATCCCCAAACAGATGGCCAAACATAGGTCGTCAACAGAATGATTGTACACATTCTGCGCATGTACAATTCAAAGCATCCACACACATGGGACGAGAGCCTCCCTTATGTACAATATAGTTATAACCGGGCTCTCCACAGTTCAATTGGCCATAGCCCCTTTCAGGTGGGCTTGGGATTCCAGCCACTATGTCCCATTGACGTAGCCATGCCATTTGCAGCTGCTCAAGCCGATTCAGCGCACATCCAGTCTGAAGTTGACAAAGCAAGTAGCTTCATCGAGCGAATTCAACACATCCGCCAACAAGTTCATGATATATTGGACAGAGCCAATGCGAAGTACAAGCAGCGCCATGATCAACACCGGGTGCCACACAACTTCCAGGTGGGCGACAAAGTATGGCTGCATTTGCAGAAGGAGTGCCTCACTGGCCCTCACCGGAAGCTTCGCCCGCTCCGATACGGGCCGTACACCATCACCAAGGCTGTAGGGAACAATGCTTTTGAGCTTAGTATTCCACCATTCCTTGGTCTGCACCCATTCTTCAATGTGGATCGCCTTCGTCCTTACTTCCCACCTCTACTGGACACTTCGAACATTGCAGAACAACTCACACCAACAGAGTTAAACCCAGACTGCATGGAACATGCCACCATAGATTGTATCATGGACATGCAAATTAAGAACACTCGCCAACAGAGGATCCAACTGTATCGGGTTGTCAAAGCTGGCCAACTCCTGCACCAAGGAAAGTGGTTCACCAGGGACCAAGTTCAGCAGAAATTTCCTCATCTCATGGAGGAACTTAACGCAATGGGGACCATTGCTTCGTAAGGGGGGAGGAATGATCCAGGTGGATATTGGTGGCCACCCGCCTATTCCACTTGGGCCCCCACCATTGTCTCTTTCAGTTTTTCAGTTTCGGCATAACTTACTATTTTTAGCAGTTTTTCGAGTCCTGAACTTCCGGAGCCATTTTGAGGCCCTAAACGACGTTTTTTGGGTATCGGACTACCAGCGAATTTGAACATCAAATTCGTCCCGAAAGTTGTAGTCCTCAGATAGAGCTTTCTAATGATGTATCATGTGCGTCAAACGGAGATAGTATGCCAAAGTTACGTCCCTGGGAAGTTGAAACACCAATTTACCCAAACGGGGCCCATAGTTTTGGCGCTTCATCTTCTAGGGTTAGGTTTTTGGGATGTTTAGGGTTCTCCATTGTTTCTCAATAATAAATAGGCCCTCGAGCCTCATTGTAACTCAGTTCAGAGGCCTGTAGCCACCACATCTCTTCTCAGAGATAGCTACCAGTGCCTTAGCTAGTTTTATTTCCATTCTGTCTGTAAGCAAATTTCAGTTCTTTGATATTAATGAAATGAAGTGTTATTTCCGCTGCATCTCTGTATTTATGGTTATGTGTTTATTCTGTTGCGTTCCTGCATAAATCCGGATCATCCAATCTAAGTACAAACCAATATTGTGCCATATGTGGTAAGTACAACCATTACTCTCACCATTGTCCTAAACTCCCTGACTGAAAAAAATTCAAGGTAACCATGGATAAGGGGGACCTACCCAACAACCTTCTGTTATGCAGGAGCCTTCCCCCCGCCAAGGAGTCGTTAACACCCAACAACAACAACCACCCCAAAACAATACAGGAGGCGACAACCACGAAATTTACATGACTAGCGAACAAATTTTCTTCCAAACAAGGAATAGGAACTATGAACCCCCCCCCCCCCTAGACACCAACCCGTCAAGTATGAGCATGAGTGCACATACTACACCATTAACCATATCCAAAGTACCAGTAGAGCCCCTTTCGAAAATGGTCAAGGGACTAACCAAACGCATAGGACAACACTCAAAATTTTCCCATAGATATAGTATAGTGGATGAATTATCACAATCACCTGCTTCCATCTTAGACTTATAAGTCCTAAAATAATTCCCAAGACAACGGAAAGATCTAATTTCCACATTACTTGCAATAGATCCTTCTGATTCATGCCTAATGGTTTTTCACCTAGAAAAATAAATCCCCAAGATTCCTTCTCTGGTTTCCTTCCAAATACTAGTTTCAATCCAGAATATCACCATATGCTGATGCATCATTGACGAAGTAGAATCCACATGCAACATGTCAAAATCCATTTGGAAAAAGTTAGGATCACTTGAGTTGAAACCATATAACATCATGCTTAGGGCCTACAACAGTCGCCCTTCAACCCCCGTCATTCTATATAAAAATGTCATTGTAAACCTAGCCGGAAAGACGGTACTTATAGACATTGAAGTCTTGGATGCACCGCTAGACTAAAATATACTCCTCGGGTGGAGTTATATGTATATCATGACTGCAATAGAATCCTCTGTCTTTCGGGTGATGATGTTCCCCCATGACGACACTCGATGTCATGTTACCATACTTAGACACAACTATGGAACCACTTACGCGGTATACAGAATTTCTCCCCAGCCAATTCACACCATCATCGATCTTAGGATCATTCCTAGGATATCCCCCTATCATACCAGAAGTAGCCCCAAAAATCATGGGGGCGTCAGTGTGCATGATGCTATCATCAAACACTGAGACCAGCATGAATATGGAAACATGTAGTACAAATACTGAAGCCACTGGCATGACATTCCTACCCTACGCCATCGCCCAAACCCCATTTTTATACCCCCCACCTCGTTTTGTGTCAAAGCAAGTCTTGGAAACTATAACATTTCCAAACATGGCTTTCACAATACTTGTGTGGTATTTGGTCCCACCAGACATGCTAGGAAGTCCTGGCATCAATTCTATAGGGATAACCCCTATCACCCCTCAGGAGGCCACAATGGTTAACAAACACCTGTAGTGGCGCTAGCTAACGCAAACAAGAAAACCAACAAAAAATGGAAAAAATTGAAAACCCCAAAATACCTAGGGCACTACAACCTTGCACATTATGTGATATCATAGGCCATCCTACTAATATTTTCCTGGATTTAGATGAATTAAAACCTCTTTTAAGCACTGAAATAAAGGTCACGACCTCAAGTTCCCATAAAAAGGAACAGGCCATGAAAAACCAAGGGAAAGCATTGCGCACCAATCATGCATGTGCGATATGCGACAGTTATGGGAATGATACCCACCATTTCCTATAGATGCCACGATATAGGGATGCCCTGCATGACCTAGAGAAATCTTACCAACAGGACCCCTCAGACCCACCCATGAAAATGGACGAGGGAGAACCTAGAACCATATTGTACCTACGAGAGGAGACTACATCCTGCTCATACATAGTCACCCCAACAGACCAAAGATGACAAACGGAGGCCACTCGGTAGGCCCTGGTTTGCACACTATGCAACAAAGCTAACCACTTAGTCACACAGTGTCCCGAATTAAGGGCATTTAACCATTGGTATGAAGTCCCTCACGTTGCCCAAAGAAACTTAGTTTGGCATCGATGACATATGTTTCAGATTTTTCGAAGAAACCACCAAGTGTGTTGTTGTCCCCACATCCATCCGTTCCGGTCTATGTTGGATTCCATGTAATAATTCATTGCTGAAAACTCCAAATTAGCTGGCTCAGACACGAAATCCACGAAAAATACTACCACTCAAGGGACAGAAGCAACAAGGATCATATTTTATGTGGCTGAGGAGAAAAAGTCACCTAAATGACGTCCTCCCCCCATTATTGCCCTCAAGCTCCAGTGCAACTCTGCACACTCTGTGACAAACAAGATCACTTCATCGCTGACTGTGCAACTCTAGAGTTGTTCGATAGATGGTATCCAGTCAACCGAGTATACTACTACAGCTTACGAGGAGTCCAATATTCATGTTGGGTGTGTTCATGCGACCACCTGGTTCACTGTTGTTATTACATCCCCCGATTATGTTCGATGTTAAATTTTTTACATCAAGCCATAACACGCTTCACCACAGCAGAAAGATCGGATTCAGAATCCGTGGAAAGTTTGACAACTAAAGAAAATGAGGCAAACAGGTCCATTTTCTTCATTTCAGTAGAAAAACGACTAACAAAGGAGCACATCATCACCCCCAACCTCCCTCCACATATAAGCCCAACCTGCGCATAATGTGACACTCGCAACCACTTGGTATCCTAATGCCCAAATCAAAGATCATTCCGAAAATGGTACCCAATTACTCCAGCATTCCAAAGAGAGTGGAGAACTAAAGAAAAACAATCTTATCTAATTTATCATGAAAACCATCATACTTGACACTGTACTTACATCTCCCAATTTTGACCTTTGTTAGACACCATATGCTCATTAGCTACCCAATACCTGATGGTATTATAGAACCAAGGAAGCCTGGCACAAGGCAGCTTGTCCCCCATCTTTACCAAAAACCTAGGAGGGCTAAGATGACCCATCGTCATAGCAGGGCCCAAAACCAGCCAATGACAACATGTGTGATGTGCGATAGAAATGACCATAGGGTCAATCAATGTTAGGAACTCAAGAAGCTCACTGACAGTCTTCGCATGGTCACCATCATCCCACAGATCAATATCTCCAATCAAGAGAATATCACACGTTGCTATTGTAGGATTTACTCGCAATTCCCCATACTATGAATTGTGAATACCTCCCAAGGTTACGAATGGAAATAGCAGCATTGAGTTTTAACTCCCTAAAAGAGCTAGACAAACCAAAACCAAAGACTCAGAGATGGAAGGAGCACAAGAATGCCCCAATTCCCAATAATCTTCGAGCATCCACTTCGAGAATTAAGAGTAGCTCTGGTTCTGACACAATCTACTCGATAGGCACCTTGACACCATGCACCATTTGCACAACTCATAATCACAAAATAGAGTTGTGCCCCTTAATGGAAACATTTTGGCACCTATGTACTCAACGCATCTTCTAAATCCATGAAAGTGTGAGTACCCTTAGTACATCATGAGAAGAACACAAGCTTGCTCTCACAAAAACCACCACAATGGAAATTTCTGCACCATCTAACGTCGATGACACACAACAACATATATGATTCATTGTATCATGCATGGGAACCGTGACTCATGCTGCCTACTCATCTATCATCGGTTTCAAGACTACCACAACTACAACAGTAGTTGTACCATCAACGGTGCAAACTCAACCATTCTACACCCTATAGACCTCGTCTGGTTCCACAACATCAACTATGGAATCATATTCATGTATGTTGACTAGCACTGTTAGGCCCGAACCAATTCCTCACGACCTCACACAAACCAATTCCCCCTAGACATCTTGTTTCATTCAGACGAGGATATTCTGGAGGCCATGATGGAACCATATTTTCCATGGGACTCAATGCATCACCACTTGTTTTTTCTTCTAGAAAAAAAATTCGGACCTAACAACCCAGAAACCCAAGATATATACACCATTGAATCTAAATACTTCCTCTCATTTGGGAAGGCAGACTGGTTCAAAAATTCCATCTCGGTGCCTGATGCATTTGAAGAAGGGAATATGTCAAATATTTCGCCAACCATTAAGGTGAATATCTCAAGAAAACCAGGAAAAATCAAAGAAATGTTACTGGGGGTAGCATGTTCCCCAGATGAGGTAGTCGTGTACACAAAATTTTTATAAGAGTATAGGGACATATTCACATGGTATTATTTGGAAATGTGGGGGCTTAGCCCCACTATCGTATAACATCACATTGACACCTAGTTTGACATACCACTAGTCTGCCAGAAACAGTGTCAATTACACCCATATAAGTCAGAAGCGATCAAGCAAGAAATTGACAAGCTTCACAAAGCCAGGTTCATATACCAAATTTCTTACACGTCATGGGTTTCCAACCCTATTCCCATCATGAAAAAATAGAGCACCATTCGATTCTACACTGATTTCTGATATTTGAACAAATCTTGTCCCAAGGACAACTACCCTACCCCATTTATCGACCAAGTCATTGACTCTTGCACTGTTCATGAGGCATTATCCTTCATGGACAGATTCTCAGGGTACAATCAAATTCAAATATTGCACACAAATTGGTACAATACAACATTCACTACCCATTGGGGCACATTTGCATACCAGGTTATTTCTTTAAGTCTTAAAAACATTGGAGCCACCTTTTAATGGGCCATGAATTATATCTTCCATGACCTAGCCCAACTCATCTTAGCTTACTTGGACAACCTCACTAAATGATCCAAGAAACAAAGTGACCATATGGAGGATTTATAGTTGGTATTCCAACAATGTCGGCACTACAACCTATGCTTGAACGGTAATATTCCCAATTATTCATGAGCTAATTGGAATATTCAATTTTGTTTTATTTTTTTGTTTAAAGAATAAGAGGGAAAAGGAGGTCAAAAATTCTCCTTAATAATGAATAAATCAATGCCAAATGTGAAAGAGACAAATCTTGGCAACTTAATTAAAGCACCCTTGGTGTGAATGGGGCTGGATCACTTGACTGGGTCAACCTTGACCAAATCAACAACGCTATCATGGAGGAGTGGCCATCAATGAGGGACAGTGCATTTTTAGATGGAGATTCTTTGTGTGAATGTAGTGATCTTTTTGGATGGAGCTTAGGGTTTGCAAGCACATATCCTATTTAAGGAAGAGGATAGTAGCCATAAGGGGTTGTTGATGTATATTATATTTCTGAATATATGGTCTATTTAGACATATATATTTCTCTTGCTTTTTAGCTGAGATAGAGTGTTGTTTAGCACAAGGTATTTCTGATCGGGAATCCCACCTCTTCCATTGAGGAGATCTTGGAGGATTCTTGTACTACATTGTCCATTATCTAGCTTAAGGCCAAGCTTCTTCTTTCAACTACAGTGCAGATCCTGTTGAGGGTTTGGTTGTTTTTTCAAGCTGCAACAAGTGGAGACTAGATCTCTAGATCTAGGCCATTTCAGTGCTCATTTTCAGTGGAGGAGGTTTCCACTTCATTGGGAGGACAGTATTGAAGGGATTTGAGATCATTTTCATATCTTGGCATTAGGCCAACCTTATTTTGATCCCTACAGCATAGTTTTACTTCCAGATCTGCGTTATTTCTATAGGAGGAGTTGCAGGGTGGTTTAGCACACCATTTGGAGATTTGGTTTTCAAGTGTTGGGGATATGCCCTTCACTTTGAGAATATATTTGAGGAGGCTATTTTATTGATCATATTAGATCAGCCACACTTTCTAGATCTTTATTTCTCAGTAGATCTGAAGTCTTAGATCTCATATCTACAACTTGTACTTGGTGTTTTGTTGAAAACCCTTAAGGGGTTCTTTAGAAGAGCCTGTATAGTGCATGGATTTGATATAGATCTAACTTTTGAGGCACATATCAGCTCTAGATCTGATGTATAGTCAATTTTTGTAGCAAAGGAAATAAAATAACATTGTAATGGTTTTCCAGATTTCCTATATAGTTGCAGCACCTCATATTGAGGGATTTTCTTCATTGGAGGCTTGTATTTCGTGTTATGCATCTTATGGGCCATTTCTTACACATATTTTTCTGCTATAATAACATATGAAAGGTCTCCATATTGGCCTCGTGCTTATTAAATGATGATCTGCAATATTGTTCCAACATTTTTCACTATATTCCTGCTTTTCCCATTTGGGAATATTACAATGGTATCAGAGCATAATCTTGGTGCAGCCTATGCATTCTAAAAGCCAATATGTCATATAAATAAGGAGAGCCTCTTCTTGATAGAGATAATAGGTATCAAATAAGAAGACATAGAAAGTTTGATTATACAGATGAGAAAGAAGACAAGGGTAAAACCCCTTTATCTGGAGGTGAAGATGAAGAGAAGGTGTTTCCTAAAATCCTTCTTAGAGTCATGCAATACATTGCTAGAGAGATCAAAGAGATGAGAATGGATAGATTCAAGGAATCCCCTAAAGGATTTCATCATGGATAAGGCTCTGACATGTCTCATCACTGGAATGATCAACTAGTGCATCAACCACAAGTTTCCCAACGCTCTACTATGCCGATATTTTTGGCTGTGGGAAATGAAGGGTTTCAAGAGCAAGAATCCCTTGAAGAATATTTTATGGAGTATGAATCTCAAACTCAGAGGTTCAAATATCACTTGATTTTTTAGGATTTTTGTTAAATAAAGGACAATAGAAGACCAAGGCATCATCACAGAGGTGGTGGATTCATTCAGAATCATGATCGACACCACACTATGGGCAGATTCTTTTTACCCAACTTTGATGGGTCATCCAAGTGCACTACCAAATCTTGGGTAGAAAAACTTGACATCTACTTTTAGTTGAACAAGTTTCCAGAAATGGAGGCCATTAAGATTGTAGTGCTGCACCTTGAGGGTGAAGCACATGACTGGTGGTTCCATGGCTTGTCTACATTGGGTCACACTAATATGACTTCTTATTCACAGTTCACTAGAAGGCTGGTGGAAAGATTTGATAGAAGAGATCCAGAAGCACCATTCATGAGCCTTGCAAAGCTAAAGCGATGACATAATGCAGAAAATTACATCTCTGAATTTTTAAGACTTTCTGTTATGGTTCATGATTTATCTACAACAATAAGGGTGTACATGTTCATTGATGGGTTAGATGAACCTCTTCATGGGTTAGTTAAGTCTACAAAGCCCACTACCCTACAAGATGCCATTGAAAGGGATAGATACCTTCAAGATGCCTTGTCAAAGGCAAAGGAAACATTTCAACATAAGCCCTCTTATCCATCAAAGGGAAAAGAAGAGAAGGTTGCTCCTTCAAAGGAGAGCTCATATAAAAAACCTCTTGATGATGATGTCTGGAGAGATCTAAGGAGAAGGAATTTTTGCTTCACTAGCAAAGAAACTTGGGCACCTGGACATAGATGTGTAGCTGGAAAAGCACATTACATAGATGTCTTCTCAGATGATGAGGAGGAAGAAGAAGATGAACCAAGAAGAGGTCACAGTGCTAACACTGCAGGAGATGAACCAACACCATCAGGAGATGGGAATGGAGCTTTTTCTCCTATTGGAGGGGCTATTGCATATTTGATAGGAGTACCTAAGTACTTGACCTTAAGAGTTCAAGGTTCCATCTTGAATTAGAGGGTTTCTATTTTGGTTGATAGTGGGGCTACCCACAATTTTATTGATGGAAAACTAGTGAAAAGGAGGGAAATACCCACTTATGATTTTGAGGGATTTTATGTTTTGGTCCCAGGGATAGAACTATGCAATGCATGCATTATGTCCCATCATTATCAGTCACCATGGGAACATATACATTGATTGATCACTTCTTTGTGGTTGACATACCTGAAACCAATGTGATATTGGGTGTTCAATGGTTGACTACCTTGGGGAAAGTCACCACTAATTGGGAGGATTTGTAGATGGAATGGGTGGATAAAAAGAGTGGTAAGACTCAAATTATCAAAGGCATGAATACATATCCCTCACATACAACTTTCACATAGAAATCAGAGATGGATTTGTGCAATGGAAGCAAGTACCTTAATGTCCCATCTATTATGCTTATGAGATTGCTGCATGGGACACTATTATTTAGTGGAAAACCACATGGGAGGCCACCTGATTCAGATTTTGTGGGAGATATCTCATAACATGATTCTCCAAGCATAGATCCAGGAGGGATGGGAGCATTAGAAGACCATGAGATAGCATTGGGAGTCTTGGGTAAGCTTAAGGATGAGGGAGACATTCTCCCAATATCATCATTACCCACTCTCATTTCAGATTATACACTGTGGGAGGAGAAGAATGGAAGGAATGTCCTTCCAACATGTACCTTTGGCATGGGATATTTCAAGGAGGAGAGCAGACATATGATAGACATTGATTTTGATAGATCATCAACGATGTCACTATGGGAGATTGATCCATATTGGAAATCCCAATTGTTGGTGGATTGTTCCAAGGATCTTCACACATGCATGATACTTGATGACCAGCTACATGAAGAGGGATATTCAGTCCAAGAAGGAGTCATATATTATCATGGTAGGATCTTCTTGTCTAGAGCCTCCAAGCTCAAGGAGAAGTTGCTACAAAGGGCCTATGAAGAGTTCTTTTTCAGCCACACATATTCCATGAGATTCTACAAAATTATCATGAGAAGCTACACTTGGAAGGGCTTTGAAGGAGAACTATATCAGAATTTTTAAAGATGTATGAACCATGTGGAGTTGGGACAACAGCATAACTCTATAAAGGAGTTTATTCAGCCATCTATTTCTTCTTTTGGGAAAGGAGATAGATCTATGCACCACTCCATCTATTTAAGGAGGAATTTTGGTGAAAGATATGCTTGTGTACCTATTGTTTTATCTGATGAACATATGCATTCTTTTACTATGTTTATGCAGGCCATAGCTCCAAGAAGGAGTACCATACCATATAAACTTCATGGCCAACTATGGGGTTGTTATGTATATTTTATTAATTATTAGTTAAATATAGTTATCTTAGGTTTATTAATGTTGAAGGACATGATCAACGATCATGCCTCTTCGTGAAGGGACACCATAAGGTTGTATTTAAAGCCTTGGTGATCCTCACTTGTAATCATCTCATATTTTGTCAATAATAATATATACTTATAAATTTTACCAGAGTTTTTACACTCTATTGGTATCGGAGCAGTCACTCTTCAGGATCTGTGTGATCACCAAGAATTAGGGAATTACAAGAAAATTCCAAAATTGCAGATTTTTTTAAAACCAAGTGCTTGTGGGCAGCAACAAATGTTTAAAAAAAAAAAAATTGCATATTTTTTCCACACTTGTCATCCCTACATAAAATAAAAGAGAGAAGGAAAGTTAACATAAAGGGGGAAACAAATTAAAAGGAAAAAAAAAATATTTAAAAGAAAACAGTTCCAAAAGAAAAAAGAGAAAAAGAAAAAAGAGATATATATAAATAAGTACATATACGTACATAGCAAAACAAATTAAAATTAAAAATAAAAATAAAAAAGAAATAAGGAAGAGTAATTTCTCGTGGTTTACAAGCTCGTGGTTTTGGAAGCCCATGGTAATTGCCCATGGTATTAAAACCCATTTCCCCTTTTCAAAACAACGTGACTTTTCAAAGTTAACAAAATTTTTTTCCACATATATATATATATATATATATTCAAATAATAAAATAATAATAATAATTATTATTATTATTATTATTATTATTATTTAAAAAAAAAAAAAAACCTATTTTCAAAGACAACATCACAAGAGAAGGTACCAGTGGTGAATGACATATGCCAAAGAAGATAAATCTTAAGCGAAGAAAATTTTCAAAAAAAAAAAAGCTTTTTAAGGAAAAGGGGATAAGCCCTAACAAGGAGTATGAGGAGTATTTCGTCATCAATGTCGATGGTCAGATTCCAGAAGAAATTGCTGGATCTCAAGAAACATATCAATAATAATTCAGAAGACTTTAGCAAAATATTAGTCAATCTTGAAGGTACATTTGCAGGACACTCTAACGACATTAAAAAGCTTCAAGATACGACGAATCGGATCGAAAGATAAATTTGGCTAAATCATCACGAGGCCACCGAAAATCTTAATCAAAAGATGGCAGAACTCTATGATAAGATAGATAAGATAAGTCAGACACGAGAACCAATATTTTCGAATGTTGAACATAATCAACTGAACAATGCAACTAATTCAGATCAGAATCATGAATATAATAACATGTTTGAAAAAGAGAAATTAAATGAGGTTGAATTGGGAATCAACTCACATGAAAACTATAGCATTAAACTACCTAGAAGTAGAGACTCTGAAATCAACCATGAAAATTATAGAGCTGAGAAACCAAGAGAAGAAAATGCAACTCAATCCACTAATAAAGCCAGTAATGCAGCAACAGAAGTGAGTGAGAACTTTTATATAAATGAAAATCCAATGGAAAAAAAGGAAACAATGTTGATGAAGGGGCCACATAAAGAATTCAACGTGATTTCTATCACAGAAGCAACAACAGACATAGTCGTTGAAAATGAAATAAACCATGAAAATAAAGATGCTTATAAATAGCAAAATGTTTCATCCCTAGATTTGAAAGAAAAATGTGAAGAGACAAACACATCCGAAGCCACTGATACAGTGCCAGAAGCTGTTGAGGCCTTCAATGATGAAGCAAATATGGTTGTTAAGAAGGAATCATTTCATGATGAGGAGAAGTTACATCAGACGATAATTGTTGGTAACTTACCTCTAAATATAAAAAGGAACAATGAAGAATCACCAGCATTACCAGGAATAGGATCCAACCCTGTCAATATCAAATCTTGTCTCTATCCACATCACCAAAATATTGAACTCGAGGAGATGCTCCATGATATTTTTAAAATGTGGGAAGCAAGAGCCTGCTGCTCAAGAAACCCAAGCATTTTTCAATGTTTTCCATCATTAGGTATGCTTTGAGGACAAAGCATCTTTAAGAGAGGGGCAATGTTGTAGGTTTTAACCCTGAACAGAAATTATCTACACATGAATCTTATAGCAAAAAATAAACAATAGCGAGAGCATAAAACATAAAACAGATAAACAGAAAGATTTTCCCCTGGATCCCAAATCGGGACAACCAGCTTGATTTTTCATTGTATTCTTTTTAGTGTTACAACACATATATATACATGTCGAAGCATACATAAACCCCAATCCATTAACCCTGGATTATAACACAACCATAGTTCCCTTGACCATATCTACAAAATACTAGGGGTTGAAAACCATTGTACCCCAAAAAACCATGTGCAAACTTATGCACAAAACATGGGTGGGTCCGCCTATGAGTGGGACCGCACACCAAAAAAAATTTCGTCAAGGCGCTACCCTGGACCCTGACAGGGGGGGCTTCCGCCCCCCTGTGACCCCCTTGCTACGCCCGACGCAACGTACAGTGCGTGGGGCTAGTCATGGAAAGAATATAACACACACCCAACATTCTCCCACTTGTTTTTTTCTTTCCACAGGGGGCCACAGGAGAGCTTAGTCATTTGGCCAATTCGTCAACACCCATTGTTTCTCTACACCAAGAGAACTTCTGAGTGCTTACAGACTTCGTCAATGCATCTGCAACATTCTTCAAAGTATCCACTTTACCAGCAACACCCTTTTAGCCTCAACCATATCTCTAACAAAGTGATATTGAAAAACAATGTGCTTCATCTTTGAATGATAAGCAGGGTTCTTCGCCAAGAAAATTGCACTTTGGCTATCACAGTCTATCCTTATAGCTTGCTGTACAAACCCCATACTTGAACACAATATCTACAACCAAACTGCTTCCTTGCTTGCATGAGTGGCTGCTATGTATTCTGCCTCTGTAGTTGAAAGCGCCACTACAGACTGTCTTTTACTCATCCAACTAACTGCACCTCCAAATAGGCTAAACACATACCCACTTGTAGATCTTCTTTGGTCCAGATCTCCAGCCCAGTCTACATCAACAAAACCATGAATGTCCAACATTCTTTCTAATCCTGGTCTTCCTTGGTAGCACAATCCATAACCACTAGTGCCATGTACATATCTAAAACCCCACTTCACTACTGTCCAATGCTCCTTCCCTGGGTTTGACATAAACCTGATCAATAATCCCACTACATGTGCAATGTCTGGTCTAGTACAGACCATTTCATACATCAGGCTACCCACTGCACTTGCATATGGAACATGGGACATATCCTCCTCTTCTTCTTGTGTCTTCTTGCAGGCATGCATATGATTTTCTAAAATAGGAACACTCACCGGTTACTATCACATATTGAACCTCTGCAATATAGTCTTATTTTATACTTCCTCTTGGTTTTAACTTGATAAAGAGCTTCCTCTTGCCCAATCTCTCTTAATTTCCATGCCCAAAATATAGTTTGTAGCACGAATCCTTCATGTCAAGTCGGAGATGAGTTGGGTCTTCAAATCTTGGATAATTTCTTTGTCATTTCCAATCAACAACATATCATCCACATACAGACAATATCGCCCCGGTCACTAATTAATTTTAAAATAAACACGGTGATCCTCCTTGCTTCTAGTAGAGGCCAGTCTAGTATATAGGTATCAAATTTCTGATACCACATCCTTGGTGACTGTTTTAACCCATACAGAGACTTCTTCAACCTGCACACCAGTTATTTCTTACCCTTCACCATAAAGCCTTTAGGTTGCTTCATGTAGATCTCCTCTTCTAGATCCCCATGAAGATATGTTGTCTTCGCATCCAATTGTTCTATCTCAAAATCAAATTCAACAACAACAGATAAAAGTAATATAATAGAAGTAAAATTGGCAACAGGAGAAAAAATATCACCAAAATCAATTCCCAGCACCTGGGAATAACCTTTGGCTACCAATTGAGCTTTGTATTTCTCCACCTTGCCTTCTACATTCATCTTCTTCTTAAACACCCATTTGCTCTCGATGGGCTTCCTTCCAGCCGGAAACTCCACCAAATCCCATGCCTCATTTTTATGCAAGGATGCCATTTCATCAACCATGGCCTCCTTCCAGAGTTTTCCATCCTCTGAATCTACTTCCTCCCTAATAGTTCTGGGATCATCATCAGTTATAGTTAAGGCAAAACCTGAACAGAAGGTAGATGGACTATACCTTTCTGGTTGCCTTCTTTCCCAAACTGATCTTCTCAAAGCTAGGGTTTGTGGCTCTTCCTCTTCTGAATCTTCTTATGTTGTAGAGTCTGATTCATACTCCTTTATCTCAAACTCTATCTTCTTAGGTTCCTTTGGTAGGACTTCATGTGTAACAACATCTTTCACCTCTCTAAACACCACATCTCGGCTGTACACAACCTTCCTTGTTTCTGGGTTCCAAAGCTTATAACCCTTTAAACCATCCTTATACCCAATAAAGATGCACCTTTCAGATTTATTATCCAACTTGGTCCTTTTCTCCTTTGGAACATGTACATATGCATCACATCCAAATACCCTTAGATGTGAAAGAGAGGGTTTCTTACGAGTCCATACCTCATGTGGAGTCTTATCCTCCAACGCTGATGAAGGTGATCTATTAACTAAGTAACATGCAGTCTCCACTGCCTCTGCCCAGAATTCTTGTCCTAACCCGGTACCACTAAGCATGCTTCTTGCCTTTTACATCAGTGTTCTGTTCATTCTTTCTGCAACTCCATTTTTCTGAGGTGTGTATGGAGTAGTCTTCTGCCGTGCTATACCACACTTCTTACAAAACTCTTCAAATTCCTTCTTGCAGAACTCCCCACCATTATCTGTCCTCAGTGCCTTTATCTTCTTCTCTATCTGGTTTTCCACCAGTGCCTTAAATTCTTTAAATTTGTCAAAGACTTCAGATTTCTTCCTCAAGAAATATATCCATGTATTCCTTGAGAAGTCATCCATGAATGAAACATATTACACAAACTTTCCCAGTGATGGAACTGACACAGGTCCAAACACATCACTATGCACAAGTTCTAATATCTTGTTCGCCCTCTTAGCACCAGACGGAAAAATCACCCGATTCTACTTCCCATATACACAATGTTCACAGAAATCAAAATCTAGAGAGCAATTAGACATACCTTATACCATACCATTTCTATGTAGTATCTGAAGGCCCTTCTCTCCAATATGTCCAAGCCTTTGATGCCATAGCATGGTCTTTTCTCTAGAGACAGCTAGGCTTTCCGCTCCACTTTCAGGAACCAAATAATTGTTACACCCATCAATAACAGTGCTACCTTGTAGCTTGTACAGAGTTCCAATCCAAACTCCCTGCATTAATACCAGTGCTCCCCGAACCATCTTGCAGGCATCTTTCTTGAACATTTTTTTTACACCTGCATCATCCATCTTGCTTATAGAAATCAGATTTCTGGCCAACGCAGGAATATGAAAAACACTAGGAAGTGTTCTAATCCTTCCACCTTGTAGCTTCAGCTTGACCTTTCCACGTTCGACGATTCTGGCCTTCCTATCATCCCCTAGGAAGACATCACCACTATCATATTTCTCATACTCACAGAACCACTCCCTATGGGGAGTGAAGTGAAAGGATGCACCTGAGTCAATCAGCCATGACTCATGATCTACATGTGTACTTGAAGAAGAAGCCAAATACACATCCCCACCTTCATCCGAGGTGGTTTTTGCCTCTGCAGAAGGAGCATCATCAGATCCCTTTCCTTTCTCAGGAGCTTTAGATCTGTACTCCTTTTTGTAGTGCCCTTCATTTCTGCATTTCCAACATACCTTTACAAAATTTTCAAGAGATTTAGATCTCCCTCTAGATTTAGATCTCCCACTCGAAACCTTATTCTTGTTTCTATTTTGGGACCTTCCTCATACAAATAAGGCATCTCCATTTTGACCCTCCATATTTCTCCGTCTCATTTCCTCCGACAACAAATTTGAGACAATGTCATCAAAATTCAAGGTAGTTGTATTGCTACCTATTGCAATAACCAGATTGTCCCATGAGTCTAGTAGAGAACACAAAAAACCGATGCACTTATCTTCATCTGAGATTTTAATATCAACAGATGACAGCTGACTTACCACAGTATTGAAGGCATTCAGATGCTCTGTCACTGAGTCTCAATCCTTCATCCTCAGGTTATACAGCTTTTTCCACAAGAACAAATTATTCACCAAAGACTTAGATTGGTACAAAGTCCCAAGTTTTTCCCAAAAAAAATTCGTCGTAGCTTCCCCAGATACATTCAACAATATTGAATCTGAGACACACAACCATATTGTTCTCTTAGCCTTCCGATCCAGTTTCTTCCAGTCTTCATCTGACATTGCCGTTGGTTTAGTACCTGGATCTACCGCGATCCACTGATCTTTATCCACCAGCAGATCCTCCATCTTGAGCTTCCATAACTCAAAGCTCTGACCATTAAATTTCTCTATCTCTATCTTCCCACCACTCGCCATCTTCTTTCACCACAAGAATCGATCCCGCAGATCTCCCACTGAACAGGGTCTACCTCAAGCCTAAGCAAAAAACCCTCAGCAGCAAAGGTGTCCCCTTGAAGCCGAAACAACTCTAATACCAAATGTAGGATTTAACCCCGAACAGAAATTATCTACACATGAATATTATAATATAAAATAAACAATAGCGAGAGCATAAAACATAAAACAGATAAACAGAGAGATTTTCCCCTAGATCCCAAATCAGGACGACCAGCTTGATTTTTCATTATATTCCTTTTAGTGTTGCAAAACATAGATATACATGTCGAAGCATACATAAACCCCAATTCATTAACCCTGGATTAGAACATAACCATAGTTCCCTTGACCGGATCTACAAAATACCAGGGGTCGAAAACCATCGTACCCCAAAAAACCATGTGCAAATTTATGCACAAAACATGGGTGGGTCCACCTATGAGTGGGACTACACACCAAAAAAAAATTTGTCGGGGCGCTGCCCTAGACCCCGACAGGGAGGGCTGCCGCCCCCCCTGTGACCCCCCTGCTGCACCCAGCGCAATGTACAGCACATGGGGCTAGTCGTGGAAAGAATATAACACACACCCAACAAATGTTATGTATATTTTATTAATTATTAGTTAAATATAGTTATCTTAGGTTTATTAATGTGGAAGGGCATGATCAACGATCATGCCTCTTTGCCATGGGACACCATAAGGCTGTATTAAAGCCTTGGTGATCCTCACTTGTAATCATCTCATCTTTTATCAATAATAATATATACTTATAAAGTTTACTAGAGTTTTTACACTCCAGGGGCACAAAAATTTCTGAACATGGCCACTCCCTTGGAGGACAAAGGGAGATAATTTTGTATCATGATGGGTGCACTCCTAAAGCACCAAATATATCTCACACTTTCAGCCATGGTGAGATGACTTGGGCAGAAATTAAGTGGTGGGGAAACCACTTACCACATCATTATCTGAGGCAGTCAGGATATTTACTGCACTAGTTCCACATGTGGGACTATGACCCACCTCCATATGGATCATTTGACTGGGTCAACCTTGACAAAATCAACAACGTTGTCATGGAGTAGTGGCCATCAATGAGGAACAACGCAGTTTTAGATGGAGATGCTTTGTGTAAATGTAGTGTTCTTTTTGGATGGGGCTTAAGGTTTGCAAGCACATATCCTATTTAAGGAAGAGGATGGAAGTCATATGGGGTTGTTTATGTATATTATATTTATAAATATATGGTATGTTTAGACATATATCTTTCTCTTGTTGTTTAGCTGAGATAGAATGTTGTTTAGCAGAAGGTGTTACTGATTGGGAATCCCACCTCTTCCATTGAGGAGCTCTTGGAGGAGTATTGTACTACATTGTCCACTATCTAGCTTAAGGCCAAGCTTCTTCTTTCAACTACATTGCAGATCCTATTGAGGTTTTGGTTTTTTTTGCAAGCTGCAACAAGTGGAGACAAGATCTCTAGATCTAGGCTATTTCAGTGCTCATTTTCAGTGGAGGAGTTTTCCACTTCATTGGGAGGACAGTATTGTAGGGCTTTGAACTCATTTTCAAATATTGGCTTCAAGCCAACCTTATTTTGATCCCTACAGTGCATTTTTACTTCCAGATCTACGTTATTTCTGTAGGAGAAGTTGCAGGGTGGTTTAGCACACCATTTGGAGAGTTGGTTTTCAAGTGTTTGGGATCTACCCTTCACTTTTAGGATCTATTGGAGGAGGCTATTTTATTTATCATATCATATTAGCCACACTTTCCATATCTATATTTTTCAGTAGATCTGCAATCTTAGATCTCATATCTACAACTTGTACTTGGTGTTTTGTTGAAAACCCTTGAGGGATTCTTTAGAAGAGCTTATATAGTGCATGGATATGATATATATCTAACTTTTGAGGCACACATCAGCTCTAGATATGATGTATAATCAACTGTTGTATCATAGGCAATAAAATAATGTTGTAAGGGTTTTCCATCTTTTCTATATAGTTGCAGCACCTCATATTGAGGGATTTTCTTCATTGGAGGCTTGTATTTCTTGTTATGCATCTATGGGCCATTTCTTACACATATTTTTCTACTGTAATAACATATGAAAGGTATCCATATTGGCCTCTTGCTTATTAAATGATGATCTGCAATATTGTTCCAAAATTTTGCACTATATTCCTACTTTTCCCATTTGGGAATATTACATGAACCCTCTCAAGTGTGTCTTCTACGTCAATGCAAGTCGACTATTAGGATTCATCATATCCCAACAAGGGATCAGAGTTTTTGGAGCAGGGTCCTCCAACGGTTGCGAATTGGGACAATTTTAAGTATTTTGTATATTTTTGGCATATTTTAGTCTAGCACAAGGGTTTTGGGGTGGGTCAAAGCCCTGAAAGAATTGTGGCGGGTCAAAGTGTAGACCTAGAGTCCACAAACCACGGTTTGCAGACCATGGGAAAGATTAGGCTATATTGCTATAAATAGAAGGACATTTTGAGTTGTAAGGTAGGCATGAATAGAGATTGAAGCAAATTGTGACTTAGGAGATCTGTTTGGGTTATTGGGGAAAGGACTCCTGCTAGCTGTGTGCGTGAAGATCCTCAGTCCTGTTGTGTGTGGACCCTGCTCCTATGTGCGCAGGTTGGGGTTTGGGTATTGTAAGAAGGATCTAAAGGATTAATGAATGTGAAAGGCCGTTGAAATATCTGGATCTATTGAACTTATTGTTGATGCAAATCTCTGATATCCGTTTATGTTATGCATGTTTCTGTATTGAGCTGCGAAATTAACTGTGTTATATGCTTATGCTGTGTTGGCTTCTGATCTAGATATGTTATGTTATATTTTATGCAAGAATAACTGTGACAGTTGTGTTATCGTTATATAGATATATGATCTTTTGTTTACTGGGATTATAATTGGTATTTCGCACATGGATGCAAGGGAAACCTGCAGATCTGGACTCTGTACTATCAGATCTGGTATTTTTAAAGTTGAACACAACTCTGTTTGACTTACCTGCCCTCTCCCAAGGTGTGGAAACCTGGTTCCAACACCCTCCCATACTTCTTCGGGCGAGACTTTGGCCTGCACAAGCAGGTCACTACCGAAAGGGCCAGTATTATATGGGTTGTTGGCAAACCTTAACCTCCTAACCTGGGTTAGGACCCATCAAGCCAACAAATGGTTCCGTTGTCGGGACTGGGAGCATTTTGAGAGAGGGATTGGGTAATACCAAGAGTACTGGAATCCTGAGAAAAAATAAATCGAATAGTGGTTCAAAAGACAGATTCAGGAATTTGCGATAAGAGAAAATCACAACACGAGGTTAACGACGGAAAATTTTAAGAACAAGTACATTCTTAGTGAGATCTATGAAATTTTCTTCATGACATTTGCAACCGAGCTTCAGGAGTGGTTGGCAAGGCTCGTAGAGTTTCAGAAGTGTTGGAAGGACGAAAGGGTCACACAGTGGACTCCAAAGCTGATCCAGCAGCTGGAAAACACTGATAACACCATCACTCGCACGGTATATCATTAGGTAGACAACGTACTAGGTGGGTTTGTGACAGAATTTTCCATTGATAAGTTTGTCTCCTACTATGAAGCGGAGCAAAGATTCTTCAAGGGTTTTCGGTGTAAGTTTCTAAAGACATTACCACTGCTAATTAAGATATTACTGTGCGAAAATAGTATTTTTTGCAGTCATACCAAGTGAATGATATCGTATCTGGACGGAAGTACAACGCGAAGTGGTAAGTACTATCGAACCAACCCTAAAGGAGATATATATTTCTATAGTCTGTTGAAAGAGACAGCTGCGTAGAGCCCCCCAGCTACACCACCATCAAGGCCACACAAAGGTAAGAACTCGCCCATACCTCCACCCCCACCAGAGAGCAATATGGCTGTGCACTTGAAATTACCTACCTCCAAAGGGGTGGGAGATGAGGATATGGACCAATTTTGGATTGTTGCAAATTTAGTATGGACTGCGCAAAATGTGGCAAGCGATACTGTGAAGAGGGTGGAGCTATCCCTTACCTTCGAAGATAGAGCTCTGGACTAGTATATGAGGTACATATCTCAAAACAGGAACGCATCTATGTAGGATATTAAAGATGCTCTGAAAAAATAGTTCTGAAGCCGAATTCCTACTCTCAGATAGTAGTAGACGTGAAAGATTTCAAGCAAGGAACAATTGAGTCTGTATGGGAGGATGATCAGCGATTGAAGAAAGCAATCAGAGAAGGAGGATTTTAGTATGACGAGAGACAACATACGGAATGGTTCATCTCTACATTTCTGCCCCACCTGTGCATACCTATGAGTCACAAAACTTTCAAATCGCAAGAAAAAGCTTTGGAAGTCACTATGAAATTAGAAGCTGCATTCAGAGAGGATACTTCGTTAGGAGTACAACAAATTCAGGAGCAGCTTGGGGCAATGCACATGGAAATTCAAAACCTGTGAAAGGAACGAGGAAAGGAAGCTAGTGTGAATTTATGGTGCATACAATATGTCTGGACATACAAAGGATCAATGCCTGCTGTTAGCAAACTACCTGCAGGTAGGAGGACCTAGTCAGTTGTATTCAGGATCAATCGGAGTACCTAGCCCATTGCATCCAAGCTCAAGCAAACCTCCGTTGTGGTGCAATGATTGCCTTGTAGTCAGGATGCATGATACAAACCATTGCCCCCGTCTAGGTCCGTATGTCCCAGAACTGAAGCAATAATGGTGCAGGTTCTACCGGTCGGTAGGACATGATGAGTAGAACTGTCAAACTTATGATCTGATGATAGATTGAGGAAAATTATATAGGGTACAATCAGACCCTACGTCACCAAGATCTCCCACAGGCATAGGTGGCTCCCCAGCTAGGGGCAGGGGAGGAAGTCAAGGTGGAAGTGCAGGTCGGGGCTGAGGGCAAATGATCTATTATAAATGGGAAGAAGTACGGAACTTTGCAAGGTATTGTCCAAACCCTACAAGACAGTCCTGCAAGTACTGCAGACAGTTGGACCATGCGATTGAAGACTGTCCAATATTGATAGCAAATATGTAGGAGAAACAACCAACACCTACGCAGAATGTGCAGAGGGTTAAGGCTGAGCTGCGAGACAAGGATCCAAGCGTAAATGTTGTAACACGCAGTGGAATGGTGTAATATCCCAAAAGGGAGAAGGAAACAATACTTTCACACAATATAAGAACTTACAGCACGATAAACAATAAATCTAAGTGCAAATCAGAATATGTAGGAAGAGATGAGCCATTTTATTATATTGGAGATGAATCAGTTACACAAGTACAAGATATAGGTAGATCTAGCAAAAAAGATGAGCTTAGATCACCCTAAAAACATGTGTGAAGCAGGTACAGTCTAACTGTTGAGGCTTTGCAGAAAATATTGCGTTGTCTCTTCAGAAAAATATAAACATGGAGTTGCAGGCTGAAAAGATAAATGCAGATCTACTCAAAACTGGAGCTTTGATTATGCCAAGATTCAGGATCTAGCCAACGTGATGGATTCCCAAGATAACCCAGAAAGGATTTTCCAGATATGCAACTTTGGAAAATCACCTCCCTAGGATTTGATCCTTGATCTACTGAGAAATATAGATCTGAAGCTAGATCTGAAGAATATATGGCTGAAATGTGTGCTTAGATCATATCTATGCTTGAAGGGTTGATCCCTTCCTCAGATCTATGAGCTAGAAGCTCTATATCTAGCTTCTCAATCCTCCAAAAGACGATTGTAGCTGCTGCAACACAATTGCTTCTGGAAATTGTGTTGTGAGGGAAAGAGAGGCCTTCTACCTAATGAAATATGATGTAATAAATCCCAGGCTGATGGTGAGACTGATGGCAATGTGAGGGGATGATCCCACATAGGATTGCTAGTTGAAATACTAGCAAATTCCTTCCTCCTTTCAGATCTGCAATATGGACAACATTATTCTTGGAGAGAATATTGTTGCTAGGAGGTAAAAAACATTTGGCTTGATGACAGATCTGAAATGTGGCTCTGGGAGTGCTGATCTATAAACCCAAGTGATGGGAATAATCCCTCACCTTGTTCTCCAGCTAAAGTACTGAAGACAACTTCCACCTTCTAAACTGATCTTCAGAAAACTGTAGTTTTTTTAATATGAATGTTCTGCAGAAAGTAGGAAAAGGAAATGGCACTTAAAGCCTGATGTATAATTAAGTACAAACCTCTTCCTTAGAGATCTCTCAAAGAAAGAGGAGGGATTCCCACCCGGGAACACCCTATGCTAAAAAGCACCTGCAATCTCTGCTAAACATCCCAAGAATGCAGTGGAATGTCACTTGACAATTCCAGATCTAAAATATCATACATCCAAATAATCCAAGATACCTTTCACCTTTGCCTTCATCTCCTTTATAGTGATTGAGCCATCCCAAGCCTTGGCCATAATCTCAACTGCGCAGTCTCATGTGCACAAGATCCTCCAATTGGGACTGCGTTGTTTGACCAAATCAACCAAATAGTCTAGGTGCAATGTACACTTCCTCCATGATGTGTGCTTCATTTTCACATGATCCTCCATCACTTGATCATTAATGCTCAATGACCCTTTGTTTTACATCTTCAAGATCTTAGTTGACTAAATCAACCCTCCATGATCTCTCTCATTAAATGAGACATGATCTCCAATATCATTCACATTAGTAGTTGCTCAACTACCTCTTTTTGTAGATCTAGTCTAAATTAATCCACATTCACACACACAAAGTGGATATTTATTCTTATTGAGAATTGTGGGTCCCTCCACCCTTTTATTTACTTAATTCATTAATAAAATCAATGACTCTAATATTCCAAATATGATGTGAAAATTTGGGAATATTACAGTCCCCCCCGCCCCCCCCCTCCCCACGACAAAATGTTGCTTGTCCTCAAGAAACTCCAAAAGTAGATGCAAAGCCATCTATTCCCCTTCATATGGCATCCACATAAGGAAGGCTTCCTCCATTTTCTGCAATATGTTATGTATGTTTGGTTCCAAAGTTTTCTATTAAAAACATAAAGAATGACCTCCAACTGTTTGGTTAGATGTCCTCCTCCCATCATGAAGTACCAAGTGACAACCATATGATGTCCAACATCATTAATACATGAGTGGCATAAAAATAAGTAGCTCTTTCTGCAAAGGAAAAGCTTCATCATAAAATACACTCCTTCATCCCATGTTTCATGAACTAGATTGATATGCTCCCATACTTAGCCTTGTTGGATCCAAACTCCATCATTTCAAGATTATGCAAAAGAAGAAGGGAAGAAGTAATATGGGTAGACAAAGATGTCAAACCATATTCTCCTAACAATAACCACCGTAGTAAGGCCCTTTGCTGCCATCCTCCATCTCCTCCATGTAAGATGGTCAAGCCCAACTCCCCCATAAGCAACCAAAGCAACAAGAGATCTTGCTACCTTCTGTCCTCCTCATGTGCATCAAGAAGCAAAATCATACTAATGGACATATGAGATGTCATATCAGCCCAATACAAAGAAACATCATCAATGCACATCATGAAATCATTATGCCAAATTTTACACAATACAAAACACATAGACATAAGAGATGACATGTGGTGGCCAAACTCCCTCAAGTGCAACCAAAATGAACATGCCTTATTTTTCTACATACTATCATTGATACACAAGGCATGAATCATAATATCAGGAGTTATTGGGTGGTATCCATACTCACCCAAGAGCAGCTAGCGCAACCATGCCTCCTTCATTTCATACATGTTTTTCAAGGCATGGATCAGAAAAATAGGTGCCTTTGGAGAATGATAGAAATCTCCCAATGGAAACCAACATAACCAAGCATGCTGGCCCGTGCAAATATTCAAATGTTTTTGCAACCCCTTCCTTATCAACCTTACCCATTCACTCCCATGGGGTTGATGAATGAGGTACTGCATAATCATGGCATCCTCCCTTTGTAGAATGCCATCCTTCCCAAACTATTGAAGAACTTTGAATTTCATGAAATGTTGAAATGCATCTCTAATGAGATCTCTTAATGAGATTCTCTCTCCATTAAAGGCCCTCCAAAACCAAAGAATTTTTGGATTTAATGCAAGTAGAAGTTTCTCTTTGAGTAGTGAGAGGCTCATTGAGAAAGGGTCATCTAGAAGGGAGGAAAGGTTTCTCATTTCAAGATGTCTACTTTTTATCATCTTTGCTTCCATTGCTTCGTGAATGAAGCTACCTCCAGAATTCTCCAAGAATGATGAAGCCCTTTCTATGTCACATCTACTAAGTGACAGCACTGTAGATCTACAGGGTGATACATGCACTGTCTCAAAGCAAGTTACAACACTGATCTCACAATCAGTTATTGTACATAGGATAATGCTAATCCCATTTTCTGAAACTCTATATCTCAACTCAAATGGTTGAATGTAGCTCAATAATGATGAACAGGAATAGTTTTTAGTCTCCTCCTTGATTAGATCAAGGGTCCTTTGTGTTGTGAAATGTCTCTGCTTCAAATCAGCATTTTTTTCTAACCCTTGGTTATGCATTGATCTTGAAACCATATGTGTTGAAATTTTATGCATACCTTGGATCAACTGAGATGTGGGATCCTCTTGACAGGATACAAGAGTTCCCCCAATCGGAATAATAATGTCTCCAACTGCTGGTAAGAATGATGGCCTCTTTTCTTCAAGTGTACTAGTGCTAGTATCTTCCTTCTCCTGCTCATGCATCTCCTGATCTATGCATGGGACTCCATATGTCAAGAGCTCAAGACTATATTGAAAAGATGCAAGTGCCTCTTCTCTAGATACAAGTACTTCTGCAGTAGGTGGTGAAAGTAGTGACCTCTTGACATGATTTACATTCCCTACATCAAACTTATTTCTCAACTTGTGAAAGAAATCTGAATACTTGGTCACCTTTGCATGCTCTAGGTTCCCAAACCACCAATCTTCTGCTTCATCTAAGAGACAGAGTGCTGCAATTTTAATAGCCTCTTCTTCAGCCACAGGATGTAGCTTGAAAAATGAATCTAACTCCCTCCTCCAAGCCTTGACATTGCTTGAGGAAGATCCATCAAATGTAGGCAAATAGAATCTATTATGCTTCTTCCTTCTATTGCTGCTACAGGATCCTCTTTCTTCTTTGATCTGGAAGAACTATTGGAGAGTTAGCTTCTCCTTGAAAGCTCTAGATTGTGCTTTGTACTCTGCAAGATATAAACTGAGAGTCTCATGAGTCTCAGGTTCATTCCTTTTTTCACTTATATACCTCTCACCTTCTTCAAAGAAAGTGGGCATAGTAGATCTATGAGGACATCTAGGATTCTCCGGTCTTCTTTGTTGCTGATAGGAAGTACTTTCCTCATCACATCTTCTTCTTGGATCTTCTCTCTCTTATTCATCCTTCATTTGATAGACCTCTTTGGAGAGACCTTGCATGGATCTAAAGGAAGGAGTGACAAATTTTCCATTCTCCATGATAGATCTCATCTATCTGTTCTTCTTTCAATGTAAAAAGATGAAGTTTCCATAAGCTGAGCCAAAGATCATGCTCCGATACCACTGTAATATCGCAAAAGGGAGAAGGCAGCATTACCTTTAAAAAATATAAGAACTTATAGCAAGATAAACAATAAATCTAAGTATAACTTAGAAAATGCAGGAAGAGATGAGCCATTTTATTATATTGGAGATGAATCAGTTACAAAAGTACAAGATATAGGTAGATCTAGCCAAAAATATGAGCTTAGATCACCCTAAAAACATGTGTGAAGCAGGTACAACATAACTATTGAGGCTCTGCATAAAACACTGGTCTGTCTCTTAAGTAGAATCTAAACATGGAGTGCAGGCTGAAAAGAGAAATGAAGATCTACTAAAAAATGGAGCTTTGATGATGCCAAGATTCAGGATCTGGCCAATGTGATGGATTCCCAAGATAACCTAGAAAGGATTTTCTAGATCTGCAACTTTGGAAAATCACCTCCCTAGGATTTGATCCTTGATCTATTGGGAAATACAGATCTAAAGCTAGATCTGAAGAATAAATGGCTAAAATGTGTGCTCAGATCAGATCTATGCTTGAAGGGTCGATCCCTTCCTCAAATCTATGAGCTACAAACTCTAGATCTAGCTTCTCAATCCTCCAAAAGACGATTGCAACTGCTGCAAAACAACTGCCTCTGGAAACTACACTGTGAGGGAAAGAGAGGCCTTTTTCCTGCTGAAATATGATGCAATAAATCCCAAGCTGATGGTGAGAATGATGGCAATGTGAGGGGATGATCCCTCACAAGATTGCTAGCTGAAATACTAGCAACTTCCTTCCTCCTTTAAGATCTGCAATATGGACAATGTTATTCTTGGAGAGAATATTGCTGCTAGGAGGTCAATAACATTTGGCTTGATGCCAGATATGCAATGTGGCTCTGGGAGTGCTAATCTATAAGCCCAAGTGATGGGAATAATCCGTCACCTTTTTCTCTAGCTGAAGTACTAAAGACAACTTCCACCTTCCAAACTGATCTTCAGAAAACTGCAGTTTTCTGAATATGAATGTTCTGCAGAAAGTAGGAAAAGGAAATGGCACTTAAAGCCTAATGTATAATTAAGTACAAACCTCTTCCTTAGATATCACTCAAAGAAACAGGAGGGATTCCTGCCCAAGAACACCCTGTGCTAAGAATCACCTGCAATCTCTGCTAAATAGCCCAAGAATGCAGTGGAATGTCACTTGAAAATTCCATATCTAAAAGATCATACATCCAAATAATCCAAGATGCCTTTCACATTTTCCTTAATCTCCTTTATAATGATTGAGCCATCCCAAGCCTTGGCCCTAATCTCAACTGCGTAGTCTCATGTGGACAAAATCCTCCGAGTGGGATTGCGTTGTTTGACCAAATCAACCAAACAGTCTAGGTGCAATTTACACCTCCTCCATCATGTGTGCTTCATTTTCACATGATCCTCCATCACTTGATCATTAATTCTCAATGACTCTTTTTTTGACATCTTCAAGATCTTAGTTGACTAAATCAACCCTCCATGATCTCTCTCATTAAATGAGACATGATCTCCAATCTCATTCACATTAGTAGTTGCTCAACTACCTCTTTTTGCAGATCTAGTCTAAATTAATCCATATTCACACACACAAATTGGATATTTATTCTTATTGAGGATTGTCGGTCCCTCCACCCTTTTATTTACTTAATTCATTAATAAAATCAAGGACTCTAATATTCCAAATATGATGTGAAAATTTGGGAATATTACAAATGGCCATCAGAGGACCTGGGGAGAAGGTTGCGACTGAACCTCTAATCTAAAAAGCAGTGAGAAAACAAGAAGGTTTGGACCTAAACAAAGAAAGAGAAACATCTATCACAGCTCACAAATATGTTGTTGAGGCGAAGGCACCTATTCCTCAGGCACCTGCAAACCTTAAGATAGATGAGGAGTTCAAACCTTTCTTACAGGCATGTATGAAGTTGCTGCACAACCCAAAATCTATGGAAAATATTAAAGAATTAATATATAGTTGTGCAACGCGACCTACCCTACCCCCTGAAATTAAGGATGTGCACAAACTGTACAGATATAAGAAACGCACTTGTAGGGAGATGCGGTTGGCGGCACATATCGAAGACTAAGAAATGGATCAGTTTATTTTGGACCTAGGGTCAAATGCGAATGTATTACCTAAGAAAACTTGGCAATGAATGGGCAAACCAAAATTGGAATGGTCCACTATCTAGCTGCGCATGGCTAATCAACAGAATATCATGCCCTTGGGGAGATTGTCAAAGATTATGGTAGATATTGCAGGGGTTAAGGTCTGGGCTGATTTTGAATTCATTCATATTGTAGAAGATGCGGACTCCTATCCTGTGCTACTGGGGTTAGACTAGGCCATAGACATGGGAGGTATCATTAACTTAAAAAAGAGAAGCATGGTGTTCGAGAATAATGTCACAAGGGTGATAGTACCATTAGATCTTGTGGAAGGAAAATGATACACTGAGCCGGTACGCAACGAGTAATATGTGGATCATATCTATAAGTTGACTGCATAGAATGAGGATTGGATCAACCCCACGGAAGATGGAGTACTTTGCTGGGAAAAGGATAGTGAATGCTTCTCTGGCTCCAATGAGGAGATAGAGAATTGGCAGAACCAGTTACATGATGTCTCTGCGCTGCAATGTCTTCAGGTTACAAAGGAATTTCGCTCCATTTCCTCTGAGGTAAGAGACCTACCTTACTTTGATGTTTCTGGTAATATTAAAGAATTTTTACAAGCATTTGAAGCTGAAGTTCCAAGGGAACTACGACTATGGGTCGTCAAACTAGCCACGCGTGAGGTACCTGCACGATGATGGGACGCACATAGGGAAGTATTCCAGGATTGGGAGGAATGTTGGGCTATGATGATCCTATGATTTGAGGGCCCAGTTGAGGTACAAGTCAAGATGTTCCTTGGGCCAGGAGACCCACGTGAACATCTACTCGCTTGGGAAGAAAAGTGGTGCGAAAGAACTTCAAAATAATGGGTCCACCTATTTATTCATGCTCTGGGACCATGTCCCACTGCATGGTATTTAGACGCAGAGCTACATCAGCGCACTTGCCATTGGGAGACTTTGAAGGATGAATTTCTGGGGACATTTAGGTTAGTAGGTGGAACAGAGGCGCTTGACGCAGCTCTGCAAGACACTAACACTGTGGCATGGGGTGAATCGCACCTGTATGTCGCACCTGAGATACCCACATGGAAAATGCAGGTACCAAGTATAGTCGATTACCGTGGCCTAGCCCCAAAAGAAGGTAAGGATGATCCACAAGCTACTTTTGACTCAGAATTGGAAGGGATGCACACGGTTACCAAGCCGCTTAGGCTGCGAATGGGTAGCATTGAAACGCACCCTACGTTGGCTAAGATTGGGGATGCGGATATAGGAGGTAGAGTGATCATATATCTGGCACCTCTTACAACAAGGAAACAATTGTGTTCAATCCTCGACCATGCAGGTTATTACAGAAAATTCGTTCGAAAGTATGCTCTGATTATGGCACCTCTGAGAAACTTTCTTACAAAGGAGGTTCAGTTTTGTTGGGATGATGCATGTCAGAAGAACATGTCTTTGGTTTTGAAGTACCTAGGGAACAAGCCTGTGTTGAGGAAGGATGCGTCAGAGGCACAGGTGTTTATTCCAAGCGCAGTAGGTACGCTTAGCGCACATGAGGAGCGAAAAGTAGCCTTTGGAACAGTAAAATCTGGTAAAAATGAAAAGTTACCATTGAATGGAGCGGCCCCCTGGCATTTAATGAGGTGGATTTTGGGGATTTTTTACCATTTACTTGATGGTAACTTACAGGTGAATTTTACCCTACCGTTGGATGATCGTAGGCACTATAAAGTAGGAAGAATAGCTCAGACAAGGATTCTGTATCGCTTCCATAACCCGTATGTATTTTCTTTATGCTACACAGTTATCTGGGCCTGAAGCATTATGCTCATGACTGATCAACCCACTCCTGCTACCAATAGTCCCCCAGAAATGGGATTCCTTTGCCACACTAGAATGACGGCTACCAACCCCACGGAATCTTCGGCACCTACAAAGTCGGAAATTGAGGAAATCATGGAGATTGGGTCTGGGGACGAAGAAATTGATAGGATAATTGCGATCTAGCGCCCTGCGTGGAGGATGGACGACAGACCTGGAAAAAGGAGCACCGAAGGGACCAACGCGATAAATGTAACCCCCCCTTTTAACCCCACAGAGACCGCAGGACCAAGCATGAACGACTCGGACGCAGCCACGGAAAAGGATACACAAACCGCCAAAAAGGACATCGAGGCCGAGACTCAGGTCGGTTCGCAGCTGGACTTGAGCGAGAAAGGGTTGAATAACAAAGATACCACCTACCCCCAGGGTAAAAAGTGGCTAGCTGACCCCGCAAAAGGATCCAGGAAGAAAAAACGTGCCCAACGGAAGGAATATGACAAGACGATTACACTAACTAGCGGTGACCTCGAGAAAATCATGGACGTAATTACACTGGCTACAGAGGATAATTGAGTAGCTATAGAAGAAAAATAGAAGGCTGCGATCGACACCATTCAGGCCAAGCTTCACACCCTCCAGTGGAGGACAGATACACTGTCGACCAGTGTAATTCAGAAATGGACTCCCTTAGCGATCAGTAGTACAATGCTAGCTACGAAAGAAAGCCATCTCTGCTCTTTGCCTAGCACTACCCTTTTAGGACTCCAACTCCAAGCAGGTACAGGGATATAGTTGGATCTAGCCAAGCTGCCCCACGAAGCATTACAGGGCCTCCACATCGCTGTATTCTAGGAGGTCCACCATCGAGACCAGAAAGTACACCAACAGCTCGGTATGGCCAAGCAAACCATAGCACAGTAGAATGCAGAAGTTCTCCTCACTGTCTCATAGTCGGCGGAGCTTGAAACAGTAGTCCACCAGCTCTGCACGAAGATTAAAGATGAGATCTAGGCCGCAGCCATGCCCTAGGCTAAAGTGGAAGGATTGGTTGCAGCATTAAAGGCATCTAGGACAAAAATGCAGGTCATCAAGACGCAACTGGAGTAGCAAATCACCGACTTATAGGCCAAATTGCAACCTGAAAGGCCTCCGGACGTACGATCCCAGCATGCTGCGCTGGTAGCCGAAGCTACAAACACTATTACAACGCATATTGCTTAGGGCACCCAGTTGCTAGAGTCAGCAATGCAGCTCTGGACCAAGGTCCAATGCAATCCGGTCCTCTGAGAGATCAATCAGGACTTACAACAGAAGGAAGAAGCTTTTGAGAAGGTCACGGCTACACTACCCACCTTGGTGCCTGCACAACATTTGGCATGTTTGAGGACCAACAACACTCTCCAGGATGAGATTGAGGAACTCCGGCGCAAGAAGCATGTCATCAAGGAGCACTTGAAGCCTTGGGCTATCGCATCCCTCCAACTTTCACAGGATGTAGATGGTACGGTCAAGTGACTAAACCAGACACTGGAAAGTGTCACTGCGGCAACAGAAGGTGCGAAATCCTAGAAGCTTGTGGAAATTGTGCAAAACGTTGCTGCTCAAATTCAAGAAGTGTTGCATCCGCTGATCGCAGCCCTTGATGCACTGCACGCATAGGTGGAGACCGCACCACCACAATGACTCAGGATGAGTCACAAGATTGTGTTGCGGGACTCTTGGAGCAGGGTCCTCCAATGGCTACAAATTGGGACAATTTTGAGTAGTTTGTATATTTTGTCATATTTTAGTCTAGTGCAGGGGTTTTGGGGTGGGTCAAAGCCCCGAAAGCATTGTAGCAGGTAAAAGGGTAGACCTAGAGTCTGCAAACCATGTTTTTCGGACCACGGGAAATATTAGGCTATATTGTTATAAATAGAAGGACATTTTGAGTTGTAAGGTAGGCATGAATAGAGATTGATGTGAATTTTGACTTAGGAGATCTGTTTGGGTTATTGGGGAAAGGACTCCTGCTCACTGTGTGTGCGGAGATCCTCAGTCGTAATGTGTGCAGACCCTGCTGCTGTGTGCACGGGTTGGGTTTTGGGTATTGTAAGAAGGATCTAAAGGATTAATAAATGCGAAAAGCCGTTGAAGTATCTGGATCTATTGAACTTATTGTTGATGCGAATCTCTGATATCTGTTTATGTTATGCATGTTTCTGTATTGAGCTGCGAAAGTAACTGTGTTATCTGCTTATGCTGCATTGAATTTTGATCTAGATCTGTTCTGTTATATTTTATGAAAGAATAAATGTGATAGTTGCGGTATCTTTATATAGATATATGATATGTTGTTTACTGGGACTATAAATGGTATTTCGCACATGGATGCAAGGGAAACCTGTAGATCTGGGCTCTTTACTATCCGATCTGGTATTTGTGAAGTCGAACGCAGCTCTGCTTGACTTACCTTCCCTCTCGTAGGGTGCAGAAACCTGGTTCCAGCACCCTCCCATACTGCTTCAGGTGAGACTTTGGCCCGCACAAGCAGGTCACTGTCTAAAGGACTAGTAGTATAGGGGTTGTTGGCAAAGCTTAACCTCCGAACCTGGGTCAGGACCCCTCGAGCCAACAAGAGTAGACCCCCTCAAGGTCCAGGTAATCAAAGAGGTGCCACCACCAAAAACTCTCAAGCAACTTCAAAGCTTACAAGGGATCCAACTTCTTGAGATGATTTTCCCCAAATTACGCTAATTACACGCAAGGATTCCTATGCCTACTCCATCAGGATATCCCATTTAAATGGGATGATCATGCTCAGCAATCATTTGAGGCGCTAAAAGACACATTGTCTTCAGCTCCTTTGATCAACCCACCAAATTTTGACAAATATTATACCCTATACCTATCATCATCAACCACCGCCATAGCTAGGGTGTTAGTCCAAAATAGACTAGATGGTAAAGAACACGTAATCTATTACATTAGTAAGAACTTATCTGGACCTGTCTTAAGATATGAACCTGAAGAAGAAACTACCTCAGCTCTTTTTTAGAATCAGAGCTCAGAATCTCCACAGTTCTCATTTTTCAGTCTATGTTTTGGGTCTAAATTAAGACCCATCATTAGGACAAATCTGCAAAAAAGAGAGACAAATTGTGTTAAATAAATAGTGGAAAAATGACAAGAAAGAGAGTCGACCAAATATCAACTTAATGCTTTATTTTCTAATTTATTTTCATTTATTTTATTTTTATTTAGTTGAGTTTTAGTTATTTTGTTTTTTAAAAATATCATAATCATTATTATGATACTTTAAGTTATAATGCTAATAATTTTTAATATTTCTTAATATTAATTATTATTCCTATTTATACAGTCTTATGATTATCTAATTTTAGGATAATTATTTTATTTTTTTTATTATTTTTAATTGTCATAAAGCAATGTTTTTAATAAAATCAAAGTGTAGTAATTTCATTATTATCCTAACTTTCTGAAGAGGGGTCCTAGTATTAGAAATTATGAGAGAGTAGAGACGCACAATATTCACACACAATAATTGAATGTATTACACACATACACAAGAGATACATATAGTTGGAGTGAGATCCAACTAATACTAATATTGGAGGGAGAGGTTGAGAGAATCTCTCAACATCCTCCAACAAACCCAACCAATCCCTAATCTTTAGTATGCATCATAAATGAGGCATTATCTCAAACACCCCCCCTTAATGCCTACATTACAGAAAACTTACAATACTGAGATCACAATTACAAAATTTGTATTTGTTTTTGTCTGGCTGGTCTTCATCAGCAACTCTACCCACTCTGTGGTCTTCTGGATTTTTCTCTTTCCTTCTTCACATCTTTGAGCTTACCTTTCAACCCATTTAAAGTACACCTGCTTCTGACCATAAATGCTGAATTTGTAAGATTAAAGATTCTTGACACAACCGAAGAATAGTCTCGACACTGAACTACTCTATGGAAATATTTCCATCTGTGAAATAACCCTGAAGAATAAATTTCAACAGTCTATAGGAAAATATTCTAGGTACAGAATATGATCAGTGATCAATCCTACAAAGTGACCTTTACACACTTACAAACTCACAAAAAATAACATGTAATTGTCAATCTTGGAGCACCGAAGTACAACAAGAGTCTACAACATATAACAGATTCTCACAATCAAATTAGCGATACATTCTCTCGACACCGAAGAACATCGAGAAATGATATTTTAAATTGTATAAATCTATTCAATAATTGGTTCTTCTTTACAACTTAAACAATATAAAAATAAAAAATTTGACATAAAACTCTAACGGATGCAACCAAGAAAGTGACCAACCCATGGGAGAATGAACTCGCTACAATCTGGATATGCAAACTGTGAATCGGAAAAATATGGCAGATAAGTTTGCATGGCTTCAAATTCATGGATTTGTATCTAGTTTGCACGACAGCTACCTTAGAACCAGTAATTCAGTCCATTTCAATGGACTCGGCCCAATATCGTTTCCTCAACGTAAATAACACAGGGGCCATGCTAGCCTTGGAATACTAATAGCCACTCATTATTTACATTTTCCAAAACAAGTCTGGCACGACCGCCCCATGTAGTCATTTCTATGGTGTGAATAATAAACCATACGTAGAGGGCAAGAATATTTGACAAGACGTCAGTGAACACTTTCGGCAAAATAGTTGAAATAAGGTACTTAATATTAACCAGAAAGGAGGTATGCATAAATTTCAGTTGGGTGTGGGATCAACGACACAATAATTTGCAAACACACAATTTGGAATGCAAACCTTCACAGCGAATTCACGGTACATGCGAACCTTCACATTTTTTTTCAATTTTGTAATTTTTTCATACAAAGAGAATCTGTGCCAGCAACTAATAAAAGTCGGAGAGGAGTAACGCAATTTCCATTGATCAACTGAGAATTTATAAAGCATTAGAGTCAATCTCATACGCAAAGACTCCAACCTTTCAAATGCCGAACAACTGCACCGAAGCCATAACAGGCTGCGCAGGTTCCAACAATATTTCATCAACAAAACTGCCCAGATTTCCCACAATCCCGTTAGCACTGCAAACGGTGAATATTTGATGTAGGTGAAAATAGGATCCCTGAATCCAGTAACGCGGCATTCAATGGATAATGAGGTGAAAGATGATTATGATTTGAATCAAAGGCACTCGTTGGCTAATCGTTGGTGATCCAGTTCAATTTTCAAGGAACAAGAAACACACACAGATGCTAGGATTCAAGAAACAAATGAACACACAGATACACACACAACACTCTCACAAACTATGTCATTTTCCTGGGCGCTCCCATGAGGGATTAAGCCCAGCTAGGCTCCAATGCCATATTAGAAATTATGAGAGAGTAGAGACGCACAATATTCACACACAATAATTGAATGCATTACACACATACACAAGAGATACATATAGTTGGAGTGAGATCCAACTAATACTAATCTTGGAGGGAGAGGTTGAGAGAATCTCTCAACATCCTCCAACAAACCCAACCAATCCTTAATCTTTAGTATGCATCATAAATGAGGCATTATCTCAAACACCTAGTAGAATATAATGTCTACTATTTTAATTATTTATCCTTAAAAATTCTAAGTTTTTATACAATTTTAGCTTATGAACTATACTAATATTTTTTGTTTTTTAATATTATCAAAGTATAGTATTTTCTTTGTTCTCCTAATATTATGTAAAAAGGCCTAAATAGATTATACTAATAGATTTAAGGATTTGATTTTATTAATATTATAAGATCCTATGGAGATTATAATGTCAACTATTTCATTAAATATAAATCATTGTTAAAATTCCTAAGCTTTTTATCCTATTTTAGCTAATGAATTAGATTAATTATTTTTGTTTAAAGTTGTGCAGCTTTATTAGAGATATTTTAGAGT
Organism: Pinus albicaulis; assembly: GCA_034641835.2. Lineage (NCBI taxonomy): Eukaryota > Viridiplantae > Streptophyta > Pinopsida > Pinales > Pinaceae > Pinus > Pinus albicaulis. The sequence continues at coordinate 58,832,206 of CM076571.1, forward strand.
TTTAGTATCCCCTTATACTAATTTTATGATTATACGGTCCTATGTAATTTATATTACAATATTGATGACGGAGGAGATAGTAGAATAGGTTTGGAAAAGGTCAATTGATTATAACCCATAGATAAGGCTAGTAACCAATTGATCCTATAAACTAAGTTTTGCAGAAGGTAGGGGTTTAATTAAGGTTTAAGGTATTGATAGGATATTTATAAGGGTTTTTTTAATAATTACACATATTAAGTTTAAATAAGGGTAGTATGGTAAGGGCAAGGAGTAGGGTAAGGGTTAGATTCAAACAAGCGGGTAGAGGGAAGGGGAAAGGGTACGAGGTAGAGAAAGTGAAAGTCAATTTAAAGGTCATAAAGGGATGAAGGAAGGGTAGGGGTACAAGGAGACCAACGATTCAAGTGAGTGATATGTTTAACAGGACAGCACGTGGACCCAATTTATGCTAACTTCTAAGCCTCCATCTCTATTAAGGTTGTGAGGGTGCTTTAAGATTTCCAAGGCTTCACATATTTTGCGTTTGAAATGATGTTTTTCTTTGGAAATGATCAATGCTTCTTCCAGGCATATGTGGTGACATGTTTTTCTCGAGTGTTCTTCCAAAGCTAAGGTTTTAATTCTTCCAAGCCTAATGTCTACCCCATGTTCTTTAAACCTTATTTTAAAGGTTCTGCCTGTTTCCCCAATATAGCAATCTCCACATCAACAATTGATTTTGTAGACACCTTTTTGTTGGAGGTGGTTAGGGTCATCCTTAACTGATTTCATTCTTTGCCTGATGGTTACTAGAGGTTTGAAGGTTGCCCTAATGTCCTTTTTGGCTAGAACTTTGGCTATCTTGTCTGTGACCCCTCTGGCTTTTTGAATAGCTTTGTTAATGTCCTTATTTCTATATCCCAAGTTTAAGAAGGATTTCCTCATATATTCAATTTCTTCTTCCACATGAGTTTTGTCAAATATTCTAAAAGCTCGTGTAAAGCGAGTCAGCAGCACCCCTGTCTTCTAAAGTACCTCAGCCCTTGTACACGCAGTACAAACACTTCGGCATTACATCATCCTATGGACTACAACAATCATAGCAGCTATCAACCCCATGATATACCTCCTAACCCATCTTTTGATGAAACAAAAATATGATTAATGGGTAGTCATACTATAGGAATTCGACCCGCAGTTTATCTACCCCAAGGGAAAAAAATCTTTAATCTTAGCTGAGTTCAACACTGACCTCCCAAGTCAAACTAAAGGATCCCTAGTTAATGACTCACTACCAGATGAACATCTATTTCTAGTAACGACTGACTATCCTTGGTACGTCGATATCCTCTTATTTTTACGAACCTAAAAGTTCAATCCAAATCTCACACGTGACGACTAAATGTGTATACGCCACTAGGACCCCCGATAACTCCTCATGGGGGATGTCCTTTATCAATGAGGTGTTGATACTATCCTACACTGATGCCTCATGCATAACCAAGATGAGGAAGCCCTAAATGACTGTCACAGTGGGGCTTGCAGCGGCCACCTCTCATGGATGGCTACCACCCAAAAGGTTCTATGGGCAGGTTATTTCTGGCCCACCCTATTCTATGATTACATTCAAGTTGTCAAATTTTGTGAGTGATGCCAACTCTTTCCCCACAAGGCAATAGTGCCTACCGCTCCTCTACACTCAGTCATCGTAGTCGGTCCCTTTTGAAAATGGGGAATCGACTTTATGAGTTGCAACCTTGTGTCATCTAGAAACCACAAATACATCAATGTAGCCATCGACTATTTCACAAAGTGGGCAGAATCCATGCCCACATATAAAAATATGCCAGAAACCGCATCAAAATTTCTGTTCAACCATGTCATCATGTGATTTGGTGTGCTTAAGGAATTACTATCCAATCACAGAAAGCATTTCAAAAAAAAAATATTCAAGGAGCTATCTCCTCACCTAGGATTCAAAAATGAATCTGCGTCACCATACTACCCCAAGTCTAATGGAAAAGTAGAAGTTGTCATCAAATTACTTAAAACAATGTTACAATGTATGGTCAATAACCATAAAACAAACTGGGTGTTGGGTATGTGTTACATTATTTCCACGACTAATCACGCGTGTGGGGGGGGGGGGGGTCACATGGGGGGCATAGCCCCCCCTGTACGTTGCGCTAGACACAATGTTAAGAGGGTCACAAGGGGGGCGGTAGCCCTAGAAGATTTTTTTGGTCCTTATTTTCCAGTGGGTGGATCTGCCCATGGTTTTGTGCATGGGTTTGCATGTGGTTTTGGGGTACGATGATTTTCGGCCCCTGGTATTTTGTAGATCCGGTCAAGGGAACTATGGTTATGCTCTAATCCAAGGTTAATGGATTGGGGTTTACGTATGCTTCGACACGTATATATATGTGTTGTAACACTAAAATGAATATAATGAAAAATAAAACTGGTCGCCCCGATTTGGGATCCAGGGGAATATCTCTGTGTTTATCTGTTTTATGTTTTATGCTCTCGCTGTTGTTTATTTTCTGTCTTTAAGATTCATTTGTAGATAATTTATGTACAGGGTTAAAACCTACATTTGGTATCAGAACAGTTTCAGCTTCAAGGGGACACTTTTGCTGCTGAGGGGTTTTTTTGCTCGGGCCTGAGGTAGACCCTGTTCAGTGGGAGATCTGCGGGATCGATTCTTGTGGTGAAAGAAGATGGTGAGCAGCGGGAAGATAGAGATAGAGAAATTTAATGGTCAAATTTTTGAGTTTTGGAAGCTCAAGATGGAGGATATGCTGGTGGATAAGGACCAGTGGATCGCGGTAGATCTGAGTACTAAACCAATAGAAATGTCAGATGAAGACTAGAAGAAACTAGATCGAAAGGCAAAGAGCACAATATGGTTGTGTGTCTCAGATTCCGTATTGTTGAATGTATCTGGGGAAGCTACGACAAAGACCCTGTGGCACAAACTTGGGACTTTGTACCAATCTAAGTCTCTGGTGAATAAATTGTTCTTGCGGAAAAAGTTGTATAACCTGAGGATGAAGGATGGAGATGTTAGCCATCTATAATTCTTCTATACCTAATGACGGCTAGATTAGTCCCTATATTTCCAAAAAACAAGCTTTTGTGAAAACCTTGTGAGTTTTTGAAATCTCACTGTGTTCATTATCCAAAAACATCCATTTCATTGATAAACTTCACTTAAAATCCTCAAAGAAGCCCTATTGATTCAAAAAGACTGTTTCAAGCCTCCATTTCCACAATTTCCCCTTTTTCCCCTCTATGACCTTCATTTACCCTTTATTATGGTTTAAAACCCCTTTTTTGTCCTATCCAAATCTCCAAAAACCCTTCAAAAACCTTCATTTTCAGTCCAAAACCTTCATTTTAAATATCAGGCCTTAAGCGCCTTTTGGCTTAGCCCTAGCCCCTTTATGTCATATGACCTAGTGTCGTGACCAAGCGCTAGGCCCATCAGCCCATTGGAATTTCAACTTTTCACCAGTCCCCACGACCTTTCTCCCTTTAAAAGTGTTCACCGCCAATGCCCACCCTCCGACCAAATCTCCGTCGTTGATCACACCCGATCGGACGGCCTTCGCACTTTGCCTCCCCCCATCAGCCATCGAACTTCACAACTTCCATTTCCACCTCCCAAACACCTTTTCTTTCCACCTCCACTGATATAATCTGGACCATAGATCCTTCATATCTAACGGCTCGCGCTTCCCCGAGCCATTGCTTACCTCGCGCCTGACGATTTCTCCTAAACAAATATCCACCGTTGATCAAAGGCCCTCGGCCTAGATCCAACGGTCTCCACTCCTCCCCCCATCATCCATCCTCTCACCCATTAATCCTCCGTTCAGCCTCATAAAATGGATCTTCACCGTTGATCTTCTCCATCCAACGACCCTCGTTAAAAAACCCCACAGATCTAAACCACCCAACAACACTCCTGCTACCCAACTGTTTTTCTGACCTCAGCACCCAGTCCCACTACCGTGCATCTTCCCTGTCGTGTTCACCCTCCACCGTAGATCTAGATCCCCCAAATCTAACGGCTCACATTCAATTTTGCACCCAATCCATCGAAACAGTTTAATGCCCAAATTCAACTCGAAATGGGTAGTTTCTCTTGGATAGGTGTCGTCCATCTAGTCATATCGCATCCAAAAAGGCCAATACCACTTACCGCCTATTCTTAATGTGAAAACCGCCTTCGATTTTCTACAAAACCACTCTTCCGCCATTTCGCGCCAAATCTTCAAAAAAGCCCATTGTTCTTCCTAGTTTCATTTGTGAGATCCCTTCTACACATATTCCTCCTCCGCATCGCTCCTTCGCCTCCCTTGAGCCTCTTAATGCAGTCAACCACAAAATGCAGGGTTTATTTAATAATTTGATTGTGTTGCAGGTTTTTTATGGCGGCCCAAAGTTTCCAAGCCCTCCCGTAGCCAATATAGGTGGCTTTTTGCCTAGGATGATGATTCTTAGGCCCAATTTCATGCAGAAAAGGGACATACAGGGTTAGATTCAATGGTTTGGCCAATGCGTCATGATCATTGGTTAATCCAATAATACCCTCCAGCGTAGAAAGAGACACTTGCCAGCAGACATCAAAGATCAATGAAGAACAGTGGAAATTAAAGAAATTAAGGCTTAAATTGATGATTAAAGGATAAAGACACAGTTAAAAATAAGCTGACAAAGGTCTAAAGAAATCCCAAAAAGAGATAAAGACATCATGAAAGATTATGAAGGCAAAAAGTGAGATCAAGCCTTAACATTGTTTAATGATGAAATTAAAGGAAAGATTAGGCTGAAGTAGCCCTGAGCACGTCAGGACAGAGCAGTTAATTCATTGAAATATCTGAAGCCACCTGTAGCCTCCTTTTCACCTATAAAGACACTTTGACAGTTATCACACTGACAAAAATATTTTGACTGTCAAAACAGTTATTTTAAGACATGGGACAGCCTTAAAACCCACTCTTTTCACCTACTTTATCCTCAGGAAGTAAAGACAGCGTTATTAAACAGAGAAGTAGTGCAACTCATTCCTACCTTAGGCCTTACGTAGTTTTCAAGGCTAGGAATGCATTTACTCTGTAATTAATAACATTTTGAACCCTAAAAAGAGTTCCACCTCCTCATTCTTCTATAAATACTCTATGAGGAGCTCTTTGTTAGAGGTTGGTTACTAGCATTTGAAATCTTTGAACTTGTACATAGTCTGGGTGAAGATTCAGAAGAAATTGAAGTATTGGAAGATTTATGATGTTTTGACATGTTTTGTTAATGAGAAGGCTCTATCATTGGATCCCTGAGCATGGCTGTTGGTGATGTATCTTAATCTATTAATTTCTTTTCCTGTTTTCCATTATGTTTCATCATCTCTTACTACAGTAGAGTAAAAATTTTAGGCTAAGAAATGTCTCTTAGAAGCACCTTAGACCTGTTTACTCTCCATTGTTTTATATTTTCCTCTACTGAGGCATTCTAGAGAATTCTTAATGGCTCTCTTGAACCCTTATGCTTGTTTATTTCAAAAATAGTTCAAACAGATGGTCTCAAGAATTATTTATGGTTTTCCCTGCTTACTTGCTGCCACTTGAAAATTGTTTCTGAAGTCACCCTTTAAAGTACCATTGTTTATAGTTTGCCAAAGAGGTCTATTGTGATCATACCCTATGTTCTTGTTGAGATAATTGTTTTGAAGGTCTTTATAATTGTAATCAGAGATATTTAGGCGTTCCCTCTTCAATGATACATTTATTTGTGAATCTTTTATGTTTTCTAAATTCCTTGAAGGTGAAATCTTTGGATGAAATAGAGCGTTCCTTGACTCCTAGATTTCATTTGAAAAGTTTTTCTTGGAATTATTATTTTCTGAAGTGTGATTTCTAGAAGTTATGGTTAGCCATGTCTATGGAATGCCTCTTCATGTTCAGATAATGTTTTAAGTCCCTTTGTTGAGAAGTACATATAATTAAGGATTCTTAATTGCCCTTAGTTCTACTTCTCTTTCTAAATCCTTAATGTTCATTTCCTTTCATTCACCAAACCCAAGATCCACTGGCCATGTTATATTTTCCCTTTGATATCCCATATCCATTGATTGAGCTTGTTATAATTTCTTCTTGACTCCATTGCCCAATGATTTAGAGATTTCCCCTTTCTATCTATGCTTCCTAGATCATTCATGTCCAACCAACCAAACCCAAACAAATAAACTTACACTTAATAACTAGCCTAAAATAAACCCTTAAAAGAAAACAAGACATATCTTTGCACACATTGATATATCCCTCTTTGAGACTAGGAGGGCTAGATCCTATAGCTCTAAAGACTGGTTTGAATGTTGCCTTGTCATTTGGTTTGCCAATATTCCAAATCATAGGACACCAACATAATGGCAATCACGGTGGGAATTTTGAGTAAATTTCATCTTATACATCCTTAAGACCTCAGAAGACCCACAAACCTCCTTAGATTGGTATTCAATTGCTGATGGTGGACATCAACTCGTCTTAAAAAAATTTGAAATCCTCCACCTGGCAACTCCACAACTCCTAAAATACCAAATGACTCCACTGGTAGAAGACTTTGAACTGGTTGAAAAGATGCAGTGACCTCTTTATAATTAAGAAATATGGAATCAGGTATAGATAGAGAAGCTAAACCAAACACATTATTGGACCTAATTGGAAAAATAGTGTACATACTTGATAAGAAACTGGAAAGGCATGAGGCTGATATAGATGTTGATTATCCAGAGCAACCCATGCTTTCTCCTGATCAAAAACAAACTCAACCACTACAAGACATAAACAACAAACAAAATATGTATGATGAGCAAGATTACAGAGAAAAAAATGAAGAAGGTTGTCAAGAAAGTCTTGACAGCCTACCTTTATCTTGTATTACGCTGTTAAGAGAACTTTACGACCAAAATGCAAATGCAAAAAGTGAGCAGTGCTTTGAGGAAATAATAAGCCTCCTAGGAAACACAGAACTTGAAATAGAAGAAAAATCAACACATATAGGGACTCTCCCTCTATGTCATAACTCATTTCATATTTTAAAAGGAGAGTGGCATCCTAACAATCTATTAGAAACAACTCATGAATCTCTTGTTCAGACTATTACAGAGATCAAGGAGAATTATTTGAGAATGAAAAAGATCAGGAAATATAAGAAAATCCTCAAAGTTTCGTTGCAAGCACAAGTAATGATTCACTAGGAGAGGCTAAAGAAGACATCCAGCCTCACAATCAGTCAACACAAGAGAAAGAGGACTGATGTACTTCTGCCCAAAGCCAAATAAAAATTCCTCCTCTTTTGACAGAAGAAGAAATTGATCAAATATTAAATAAGCAGCCAACCCTCAAAACTTCATTTGAACAAAACACTTCTGCTCATCTACCTACTGAACCTTGTTGTCTTGAACCAGAAAATAAACTTGTAGAACAACTTAAAGAAAAACAAACTGATAACCCAATATGTTTGATTGGTGAGATTGTTTATACTAATGATTTTCCAATTTTTGATCAGTCTGATGATGATGATGAGCTTCAATGAGAAACTAATCATGCAGGGAAACCAGCAGTTGATTGGTGTCATGAACTTCACTATCATCAACTTGAAAGTAGAAATCAACCAATCCAATCCATTAGAAATAGCTTTCACATAATTGGGAGTCAATAATCTATTAGTTGTGACGATGAGGTTGAAAAGAAAGAGGAGTTTCTTGAGCAGGATGAATATAAGGAACCTTCTCCTGAGAGGGTTGAGGTAATAAAAGATATCCATGCTCAAGAATATGATGATCTCTTCATAGAATATAGTCCACTGAACCAGAGCATACCGGGACTACAAGAGGACAGCATTGCAATATATGATGAGTCCTCCAGTTCAAATGATAATGAAGCTAAGGAAGAAGTTCTTTCTCAAAAGAATTTTAAGCTTGATCCAATGGAGAAAAAATTAAGCCTGGTCGAAGCCTATCTTTCAAATATTCATAACCAGGCATTATTTCAAGATCCCTATGCTCATTTCTTGAAGATATTTGAAGAAGGGATAAAGGTTGTTAGAAGCAGTGTATTACCAAAAGCAAGAAGATTTTTTAGCACTGCTGCTAAAGAACAAGGGAAATGGGAGTGGCCTTGTTTGTCTAGTATGCTCAAGGAGATGAGAAAAGACCAATCATGGAATCATCTGATTGATTGGATGTATTGGAAAAGAGAATTTACCAGCTAAATATGTAAATTTTCCAGGTTATATTAGGTTAGATAGGAAATAAAATAAGCTCAGCCTGTGAGAATTTAGTTAGTTTTTGTTTTGCTTTGAAAAAGAATAAAAAATACAAAAAAAAGAAAAATAAAAAGAGGTCAGATTAAAAGAAGAAAGGTATAGCCCCATACCAAAAAAAATAAAAAAATATGAAAGTGTGCAAGCTTAAATGCCACTACTAAAAGAAAACATTGTTATTTAGTCATACAGCCTAATCATGACTAGATAGATTTCAATTTACTGTTGATAGGTTAGTGAAGAAGATTTTCCAAACTGTTTAATCTTGGCTTATCAATAGAATAGATTAGGATAGAAGAAAAAATGGTTCAAACATGCTCAAAATCTGAACCAAATAAAAGAAAGAAAATATGGCTTTAAATAGATCAAAACTTGAGCCAAGAACAAAGAAGGATGTCTTTTATTTTTAGATCTTAAGCCTTCACAGTTTTTTTTTAATTTTTTGCAAATAAAAGTCTATGTGCAGCTAGTTTCTTATGCCATAAACACTACATAAAATCAGACTGTTTAATCCCGCATTCTCTGTGTTTAAATTTCTGTTTTAGAATATAGAGAATGCAGATCTGTCAAACAGTTTAATCTTGACAAATAGATAGATTAGGTACAGAATTAAGAGTCCAACTGTTTAACCTGGACTCTTGGAAAAAATAAGGGTAGCATTAGATAGGTTATTGTTCTATTTCAAAAATAAAATGTCAAATAGTTTGCCAAGTTTAAGTGCACTCCAAAGAAGAAAGAATGCTAGGGCAAATAGATATGGGTAGGTAGAAGTGTTGTCTTAAAGAGTTTTCTTGTTGCAAGTCATTGAAGAATTGTCAAAATGCAAAGAAAACCAGCAAGAAAAAAAAGAAATTTTGCCCAATGGATAAGGCACTGGTCTGCTAAAAGCCAGAGATTGATAAATTGAGGTTCTGGACACCTGAAAGGACAGTTGTCCTCCCCATGTGGAGCCACTGTTAGCCATCTATAATTCTGCTATACCTTATGATGGCTAGATTAGTCCCTAGATTTCCAAAAAACAAGCTTTTGTGAAAAAATTGTGAGTTTTTGAAATCTCACTCTGTTCATTATCTAAAAAGATCCATTCCATTGATAAACTTCACTTAAAATCCTCAAATAAGCCCTGCTGATTCAAAAAGACTGTTTCAAGCCACCATTTCCACTATTTCCCCTTTTTCCCCTCTATGACCTTCATTTACCCTTCATTCCCCATCAAATCCCCTTTAAACCTGATGAAATCCCTTTATTCTGGTTTAAAAATCCTTTTTAATCCTATCCAAAACCCCAAAAACCCTTCAAAAACCTTCATTTTCAATTCAAAACCTTCATTTTAAATATCAGGCCTTAAGCGCCTTTCAACTTAGCCCTAGCCCCTTTCTGTCATATGACCTAGTGTCGTGACCAAGCACTAGGCCCATCAGTCCATCGGCATTTCAGCTTTTCATCGGACCCACAACATTTTTCCCTTTAAAATTGTTCACCGCCGATGTGCACCCTCCAACCAACTCTCCACTGTTGATCGCACCCGATCGAACGGCCATCGCACTTTGCCTCCCCCCATCGTCCATTGGACTTCGCAACTTACATTTCCACCTCCCAAACTCCTTTTCTTGTCCACCTCCGCTGATATAATCTGGACCATAGATCCTCCAGATCTAACAGTCTGCACTTCCCCGAGCCATTGCTTACCCCTTGCTTGACGATTTCTCCTAAACAGATATCCACCATTGATCAAATGCCCTCGGCCTAGATCCAACAGTCTCCGCTCCTTCCCCCATCATCCATCCTCTCACCCATTCATCCTCTGTTCATCCTCATAAAATGGATCTCCGCCGTTGATCTTCTCCATCCAACGGCCCTCATTAAAAAACCCCACAGATCTAAACCACCCAACAGCACTCCCGCTACTCGACAGTTTTGCTGACCTCAACACCTGGTCCCACTACCGTGCATATTCCCTGTCGCGTTCACCCTCCGCCGTAGATCTGGATCCACTAGATCTGACAGCTCACATTTGATTTCGCGCCCAATCCATGGAAACAATTTAATGCCCAAATTCAACACAAAATGGGCGGTTTCTCTTGGACAGGTGTTGTCATCCAGCCGTATCACATCCAAAAAGGCTAATACCACTTACCACATGTTCTTAACGCGAAAATTGCCTCCAATTTTTTGCAAAAACACTCTTCCACCATTTCGCGCCAAATCTTCAAAAAAGCCCACTGTTCTTCCTGGCTCCGTTTGTGAGACCCCTTCTGCACATATTCCTCCTCTATATTGCTCCTCCACCTCCCTCGAGCCTCTAAATGCAGTCAACCACAAAATGCAGGGTTTATTTAATAATTTGTTTTCGTTGCAGGTTTTTTATGGTGGCGCAAAGTTTTCAGGCCCTCCCACAGTCAATAAAAGTGGCTTTTTTCCTAGGATGACTATTCTTAGGCCTAGTTTCATTCAGAAAAGGGACATACAGGGTTAGATTCAACATTTTGGCTAATGCGTCATGAACATTGGTTAATCCAATAAGACCTTCCAGCACAGAAAGAGACACCTGCCAGAAGACATCAAAGATCAATGAAGAACAGTGGAAATTAAAGAAATTAAGGCTTAAATTGATGATTAAAGGATAAAGACACAGTTAAAAATAAGCTGATAAAGGTCTAAAGAAATCCCAAAAAGAGATAAAGACAGCATGAAATATTATGAAGGCAAAAAGCGAGATCAAGCCTTAAGACTGTTTAATGATGAAATTAAAGGAAATATTAGGCTAAAGCAGCCCCGAGCACGTCAGGACAGAACAGTTAATTCATCAAAATATCTGAAGCCACCTGTAGACTCCTTTTCACCTACAAAGACACTTTGACAGTTATCACACTGACAAAAATATTTTGACTGTCAAAAAAATTATTTTAAGACATGGGAAAGCCGTAAAACCCACTCTTTTCACCTACTTTATCCTCAGGAAGTAAAGACAGAGTTATTAAACAAAGAATTAGTGCAACTCATTCCTACCTTAGGCCTTACATAGTTTTCAAGGCTAGGAATGCATTTACTCTGTAATTAATAACATTTTGAACCCTAAAAAGAGTTCCACCTCCTCATTCTTCTATAAATACTCTATGATGACCTCTTTGTTAAAGGTTGGTTACTGGCATTTGAACTCTTTGAAGTTGTACACAGTCTGGCTGAATATTAAGAATAAATTGAAGTATTGGAAGATTGATGATGTTTTGACATGTTTTGTTAATGAGAAGGATCTATCATTGGATCCCTGAGCATGGTTGTTGGTGATGTAGTCTAATCTGTTAATTTTTTTTCCTGTTTTCCATTCTGTTTCATCATTTCTTACTACAGTAGAGTAAAAAGTTTAGGCTAAGAAATGTCTCCTAGAATCACCTTAGACCTGTTTACTCTCCACTATTTTATGTTTTCCTCTGCTGAGGCATTCTAGAGAATTCTCAATGGCTCTCTTGAACCCTTATGCTTGTTTATTTTAGAAATAGTTCAAACAGTTGGTCTCAAGAATGATTTATGGTTTTCCCTGCTTACTTATTGCCACTTGAAAACTGTTTCTGAAGTCACCCTTTAAAGTACCATTGTTTACAGTATGCCAAAGATGTTTGTTGTGATCATACCCTTTGTTCTTGCTGAGATAATTATTTTAAAGGTCTTTATAATTGTAATCAAAGACTTTTAGGTATTCCCTCTTCAATGATACAGTTATTTTGAATCTTTTATGTTTTCTAAATTCCTTGAAGGTGAAATTTATGGATGAAATAGGGCGTTCCTCGACTCCTAGATTTCATTTGAAAAGTTTGTCTTGGAATTATTATTTGCTGAAGTTTGGTTTCTAGAATTTATGGTTAGCCTTGTCTATGGAATGCCTCTTCATGTTCAGATAATGTCTTAAGTACCTTTGTTGAGAAGTACATATAATTAAGGATTCTTAATTTCCCTTAGTTCTACTTCTCTTTCTAAATCCTTAATGTCCATTTCATTTAATTCACCAAACCCAAGATCCACTGGCCAAGTTAGATTTTCCCTTCGATATCCCATATCCATTGATTAAGCTTGTTATAACTTCTTCTTGACTCCATTTCCCAATGATTTAGAGATTTCCCCTTTCTATCTATGCTTCCTAGATCATTCATGTCCAACCAACCAAACCCAAACAAATAAACTTGCACTTAATAACTAGCCTAAAGTCAACCCTTAAAAGAAAACACGACATATCTTTGCACACATTGAGAGATCCCTCTCTGAGACTAGGAGGGCTAGATCCTAGAGCTCTAAAGACTGGTTTGAATGTTGCCTTGTCATTTGGTTTGCCAATCTGCCAAATCACAGGACACCAACATGAGACTCGGTGACAGAGCATCTGAATGCCTTCAAAACTGTGGTAAGTCAGCTGTCATCTATTGATATTAAAATATTAGATGAAGATAAGTGCATTTGTTTGTTGTGTTCTCTACCAAACTCATGGGACAATCTGGTTATTGCAATAGGTAGCAATACAACTACTTTGAATTTTGATGATAATTGTCTCAGCCTTGCTGTCGAAGGAAATGAGATGGAGAAATATGGAGGGCCAGAATGGAGATGCCTTATCTGTAAGAGGAAGGTCCCAAAAAAGAAACAAGAATAAGGTTTTGAGTGGGAGATCTAAATCTAGAGGGAGATCTAGATCTCCTGGAAAATTTTAAAGGTGTGCTGGAAAGGCAGAAAGGAAGGGCACTACAAAAAGGACTGTAGATCTAAAGCTCCTGAGAAAGGAAAGTGATCTGATGATGCTCCTTCTGCAGAGGCAAAAACCACCTCAAATGAAAGTGGGGATGTGTATTTAGCTTCTTCTTCAAATACACATGTAGATCATGAGTCATGGTTGATTGACTCAAGTGCATCCTTTCACTTCACTCCTCATAGGGAGTGGTTCTACGATTATGAGAAATATGATGGCGGTGATGTCTTCTTAGGTGATGATAGGAAGGCCAGAATCATTGGACGTGGAAAATTCAAGCTGAAGCTGCAAGGTGGAAGGATTAGAACACTTCCTGGTGTTCTTCACATTCCTGCATTGGCCAGAAATCTGATTTCTGTAAGGAAGATGGATGAGGCAGGTGTAAAAATAGTGTTCAAGAAAGATACCTATAAGATGGTTCAGGGAGCACTAGTATTAATGCAGGGAGTTCGAATTGGAACTCTGTACAAGCTTCAGGGTAGCACTATTATTGTTGGGGGCAACAGTTCTGTGGTTCCCGAAAGTGGAGCGGAAATCCTAGTAGTCTCTAGAGAAAAGACCATGCTATGGCATCAAAGGCTTGGACATATTGGAGATAAGGGCCTTCGGATACTGCATGGAAATGGTATGGTATAAGGTATGTCTAATAGCTCTCTAGATTTTGATTTTTGTGAACATTGTGTATATGGGAAGTAGAATCGGGTGATTTTTCCTTCTGGTGCTAAGAGGGAAAACAAGATATTAGAGCTTTTGCATAGTGATGTGTTTGGACCTGTGTCAGTTCCATCACTGGGTAAGTTTGTGTACTATGTTTCATTCATAGATGACTTCTCAAGGAATACATGGATATATTTCTTGAGGAAGAAATCTGAAGTCTTTGACAGATTTAAAGAATTTAAGGCTCTGGTGGAAAACCAGACAGAGAAGAAGATAAAGGTGTTGAGGACAGATAATGGTGGGGAGTTTTGTAAGAAGGAATTTGAAGAGTTCTGTAAGAAGTGTGGTATAGCACGACAGAAGACTACTCCATACACACCTCAGCAAAATGGAGTTGCAGAAAGAATGAATAGAACACTGATGGAAAAGGCAAGAAGCATGCTCAGTGGTACCTGGTTAGGACAAGAATTCTGGGCAGAGGCAGTGGAGACTGCATGTTACTTAGTTAACAGATCACCTTCATCAGCGTTGGAGGATAAGACCCCACATGAGGTATGGACTGGTAAGAAACCCTCTATTTCACATCTAAGGGTATTTGGATGTGATGCATATTTACATGTTCCAAAGGAGAAAAGGACCAAGTTGGATAATAAATCTGAAAGGTGCATCTTTATTGGGTATAAGGATGGTTTAAAGGGTTACAAGCTTTGGAACCCAGAAACAAGGAAGGTTGTGTACAGTAGAGATGTGGTGTTTAGAGAAGTGAAAGATGTTGTTAAACATGAAGTCCTACCAAAGGAACCTGAGAAGATAGAGTTTGAGCTAAAGGAGGATGAATCAGACTCTACAACAGAAGAAGACTCAGAAGATGAAGAGCTACAAACTCCAGCTTTGAGAAGATCAGTTCGGGAAAGAAGGCAACCAGAAAGGTATAGTCCATCTGCTTTCTGTTCAGGTTTTGCCTTAACTATAACTGATGATGAACCCAGAACTGTCAGGGAGGAAGTAGATTCAGAGGATGGAAAACTCTGGAAGGAGGCCATGGTTGATGAAATGGCATCCTTGCACAAAAACGATGCATGGGATCTGGTGGAGTTGCCGGCTGGAAGGAAGCCCATTGGGAGCAAATGGGTTTTTAAGAAGAAGATGAATGTAGAAGGCAAGGTGGAGAAATACAAAGCTCGGTTGGTAGCAAAAGGTTATTCCCAGGTGTCAGGAATTGATTTTGGTGATATTTTTTCTCCTATTGCCAAAGTTACTTCTATTACATTACTTTTATCTATTGCTGCTGCATTTGATTTTGAGGTAGAACAAATGGATGTGAAGACAAAATTTCTTCACGGGGATTGGAAGAGGAGATCTACATGAAAAGAACTGAAGGCTTTATGGTGAAGGGGAAGAAAGAACTAGTATGCAGGTTAAAAAAGTCTATGTATGGGTTAAAATAGTCACTAAGGATGTGGTATCAAAAATTTGATACCTACATACGGGGACTTGGCTTCACCAGAAGCAAGGAGGGTCACTATGTTTATTTTAAATTAATTGGTGATCTTGTTATTTATTTGGTCTTATATGTGGATGATATGTTGTTGATTGGAAGTGACAAAGAAATTATCCAAGATTTTAAGACCCAACTATTCTCCAAATTCGACATGAAGGATCTTGGTGCTGCAAACTATATTTTAGGCATGGAAATTAAGAGAGATCAGGCAAAGAGAAGCTCTGGTTAAACCAGAGGAAGTATGTAGAGACTATATTGCAAAGGTTCAATATTTAGGATAGTAAACCGGTGAATGTTCCGATTCCTGTAGGTACAAAGCTGTCTGTTGAACAGTGTCCCAAGACACAAGAAGAAGAGGAGGATATGTCCTGTGTTCCATATGCAAGTGTAGTGGGTAGCCTGATGTATGCAATGGTTTGTACTAGACTAGACATTGCACATGCAGTGGAGTATTGAGTAGGTTTATGTCAAACCCATGGAAGGAGCATTGGACAGCAGTGAAGCAGGTTTTCAGATATTTATGTGGGACTAGTGATTATGGCTTGTGCTACCAGGGAATACCAGGATAGGAAAGAGTGTTGGACATTCATAGTTTTGTTGATCCAGACTGGGCTGGAGATCTGGACCAAAGAAGATCTACAAGTGGGTATGTGTTTAGCCTATTTGGAGGTGCAGTCAGTTGGATGAGTAAAAGACAATCTATAGTGGCTCTTTCAACTACATAGGTTGAATACATAGCAGCTACTCATGCAAGCAAGGAAGCAGTTTGGTTGTAGAGATTGTGTTCAAGTATGGGGTTGGTGCAGCAAGCTATAAGGATAGATTGTGATAGCCAAAGTGCAATTTTCTTGGCTAAGAACCCTGCTTATCATTCAAAGACAAATTAATGTTCAATATCACTTTGTGATAGATATGGTTGAGGCTAAAAGGGTGTTGCTGGTAAAGGTGGACACTTTGAAGAATGTTGCAGATGCATTGACGAAGTCTGTAAGCACTCAGAAGTTCTCTTGGTGTAGAGAAACAGTGGGTGTTGCAGAACTGGGCTAATGACTAAGCTCTTTTGTGGCCCCCTACGGAAAGAAAATAACAAGTGGGAGAATTTTGGGTATGTGTTATATTCTTTCTACGACTAATCACACTCGGAGGGGTCACAGGGGGGGGCATAGCCCTCCCTATACGTTGCGCTGGGCGCAACGTTGGGGGGGTCACAGGGGGGGTGGTAGCCCTCCTTGTTGGGGTCTGGGGCAGCACCCTGGAAAAAATTTTTGGTCCTTATTTTCTGGTGGGCGGATCCGCCCATGGTTTTGTGCATGGGTTTGCACATGGTTTTGGGGTATGATGGTTTTCGACCCTTGGTATTTTGTAGATCCAGTCAAGGGAACTACGGTTATGTTCTAATACAAGGTTAATGGATTGGGGTTTATGTATGCTTTGGCATGTATATATATGTGTTGTAATGCTAAAATGAATACAATGAAAAATCAAGCTAGTCATCCCGATTTGGGATCCATGGGAATATCTCTATGTTTATCTATTTTATGTTTTATGCTCTCACTACTATTTATTTTATTTCTTTAAGATCCGTTTGCAGATAATTTCTGTACAGGGTTAAAACCTACACTGGGACCATGTGGTTTTTCCAGCCCTGTGGGAATATTGCACGACGGTTAAAACCTCAACAGGGTTTACACCTTTCCAGCTAGTATACAGAGTGAAAGTTTCCATTCCCATTGAACGTGAAATCCCCAACTTACACACAACCATAAAAATCCTTGATGATACCCATCCTTTAGAGAAATGGTTGGTATAGTTATAACTCATCGATGAAAATCGACAAGAGTCACTCCAACAAAATGAGGCACATAAAATATGGGTAAAATCATCATTCGACTACAACATCAACCCTCGCTCATTTATAGAGGGAGAGTTAGTCCTCCTCTACGATGTTGCAAAAGAAGTCTTAGGACTCGGGAAGTTCAAAATATTATGGAAAGGTCCTTCCATCATAAAAAATTTCCTCCTTAAGGGATTAGACATCTTGTCTGAGCCCGACTGTACATGCCTAGCTAACCCCGTCAATGGGTTCTACCTCAAAAAATTTCACCCATAGGGGCAAGAAGTCTCAACCATAGAGATAAGATGCATGTAGCATAATTCTTTGAGATGATCAAAATCATCGAGGACATGTTATAAAAAATTCTCTAGTGTCACAAATCGATTGTCCCCCCATCCACTATTTTGGATTCGCTGATGGATCCTCACGATGGTCGCAAAATCTAGCAGCAGCCGCTTGGGCCATATACTATCCTAACCGGTCACCATTCCTCACCAACAGAGTATGTATTGGATCATCTACCAATAATCAAGCAAAATATGATGCAGTCATCGAGTTGTTGAGCGATGCCTCCAACTAGGGCATTCGCCATCTACATGTCTACCTTAATTCCCAGCTAGTGGTATCACAGTTAAATCGAGATTTTGAATTACGGAATTCACACCTATTTAGGAAGTACTTGCATGCATAATGATTAAGTCCTCAATTTGATCACATAACATTTACACATATACCAAGAAATCAAAACCAAACATCTAATCGCATAGCTAACCAAATCCTAGATTGGAATGCATCTCGTATAAACCATCATCCATAAAAAATAAAAACATGAAAACATATATATCCATCATACGTACATAGAATCCATCAATAAACACAAAAAATATCCATAGACACATCATAAGAGCCACAAAAAATACACATCTCACATATATATACCAAAAAAGATATGAGCCACAGTGTACAAGTCATGTCCCTGACCATAATGTCAATCAAAAATATATCTATATGTCATCAAAATAGGGAAGCATCCTCATAATGGGTGCTTCCCTTATCATAAAAATATCCCTAGGGTTGATCCCCACCTGGTGGGTCCTCTGGAAACACGGCTGCACCTGGTGCCAGTATAGGTGCAGCAGCGAAAACTGCAAGTGTTGCACGGTGCAAAGTAGGGTGATACGCCCTCTCTCGAGACATCACCATCTCGATCCATACATCATCCAAATCATCAAAATATCCCCAGGTATTCATACACTGGGTCAATCTCTCTGACTAACTCCAGGAGTCAGCTAGACTAGCTGCACAAGAATTCACAGCCTCAACCACCATCACCCTGAGGTCAATAGCAACCAACTACTCCTCAACTTCCACAGCACAAGCCTCAGCCACCTCTGCGTGGGAAAGGAGGTCACCATCCCCTCTGGTAGCTACAACACTACTGCCCTCCCCTAAAGGGCCCCCAGCACCTAGCTTCCCCCCAACCTGGGCCTGACCGGCCCCACCTGGGACCCACCTTAATGGCTGATGTCCCACCAAGCGGGTAGTAGGATGCCCCACTACACTCGCATCTACAAGAGAAACAAAAATTAGTGTTAGTGTCTACACATAATAAAATCCTCAAAAAGGCAAAAAAACATCAAAGGTCGTACTTGTTGGACCCCATGTGTAATCGGTAGGAAGACCCATATCTGGGTCCCCCCGGAAATCCATCACCGAGTATGGATAGTCCAGAAACATATGCAAGTTTTCCTAGAACCACACCTCAATATTTGCATCCGAATAGTGACCAACCTCAAGTAGTATCAAGGATGTCCACCACTGCATCCGAGGATCCATAGGAGGACTCAGGGGCACTGGCATGAAAGGTCTAAGCATCACCACCCTCTCATACATAATATTGCATAAGATGCTTACATAGGTGAAGATCTTGGAAGACCCCCTCTGGACCTTCCCCAGCTATGCCACCATCCCATCAAAAACATGGCAATCCCAGTCATAGAAGTGACCAGCTCGTAGCTGGCGCAAAATGCCAATATCAGACAATCTTAACTAGTCAAAACATCACTAGCATGGGTGTTATGCAGGTAAATCCTCTCTACGGACAGAGACGAACCCTCTAGCCCTAGATTGGGTCTAGTAGCAAAGGGACAAACTAAAGTGTAGGTTCCTTAATTAATGAATGAAAAGGAAAAGGTAGATAGACCTACTTGGAGTCCAACGCTATCATGGCTATGGTGGTGATGGCCTCTTGATCTCTGCTTTGACGGGTCACAATCCTTCTGCTATAATGCTCGGATACCTACATGAAGGTCAGAAAACAAGAGAAACATATGAAACAATGATCTCATTCATAAATCAACTAACCAGTCAAGGAGGGCTAAGCATATTGCATCAAATGAAACACATAATGCAAAATGGGAACCAGACAATAGTCATGTATATGTATTGATAGAAGAAAGAGTTACAACTAGATCCTTGACATCACAGCCTCCTTCAGCGGGGTTCATTCAAAGCGCATCTCAATGGATCATCAGGGAATTCAGATGCAGACACAAGTCTAAGCTCTCTCAATGAGGATCTCTTCCATTCTATCTTTTATAACCAAATGTACATAAATCTCTTTAGTGTTTCAACTATAATATGTTCAGTTCAGCTAGCTGTTCAGTTAGCACATCAATGGAAGATGGCCATATTTATAGAGGGAGAGGAGGAGGTTGGGATCCCTACAATAGTGGAAGGGAGGCCTTATCCCTTGGGAGGTTTCTCCAAAAGGTGGAAATAAGAGGCCAAAGGAGGGAGGTTGTGGTTATTCAGTTGAACCACTCTAGATGACTCGCCCACGAATTTTGTTATGATGGAAACTTCGCCTCTATTTTAAAAAAAAATTCCATAAACAGGTTGGTGCAAGTAGGTCACTGGGATAGAGTGCCAATGAGCACGGGGCCTAGTGTTAATTTCTCGCTTGGCGCAAGGGCATAACGGTCTACTAGCGCCAAGGAAAAAATAGGTGTTTCTAATGGTCTGTTCAAGAAATGGTCAACAGAAGGAATGTTGTGCACATGGCAAGGGATGCAATGATGGTCTTTGCAAGGCATGACACTTTATTTTGGTCACAGAAATGAGCCTCCAATGTTCGGGATGGAGATTGCAAGGACAGTGACAAAATTTTGTGTAACAGATTCCCCCTAAAACATGAGGTCCAAGAGAGAGGAAGGGGTGAAATGATTTACGATAACGCATCCGAACAAAACACCATTGTCAGAAGACCTGCAAGTACAAATACAACTGATTTCACTGATACATGAACATGTGGTTTGGGCACAGCCATCCATAATAGAGTACATAAAAACTGAGATCCAGCAATAAGGTATGGACACAGCTATCCAACAATAAGGATCAATAAATAGACTCAGGTATGGTCACATCCATCCAATCAAAAGAGTCATGCATAAATTCATGATAAACCATAATATCCCATAGCCTGGATCTTATCAGAAAAAGCTGAGGGTCTTGCGCTCCATCTCGACCCGAACAAGTACAAATTCAAGCATGCGAATATGTGAGCTGAAGTCGAACATGCAAGAAAATTACCTAATTACCAGCTAGTGGTGAAAGCTATTAACATGCATGAGAGAAACCACCAATAATGAAAATGGATCTCAAGGTACAACAGGTAAAATCCACATAATGTGAACAATAATTTGGCGTCGAAAACCCACAGAATCACTCGATCGAAGGCCAATGATGTGGACCTGTCATCAAATGTGAAGAACCTACCATTGAGGCATGCAAGCTCCAAGGTACTGGTAGGGAGTCTCTAGACCAACTTCCTAGATAATGAGCTAAAGTCGACAGGAAGTGACCCGATTGAAGGAGGGCCATAATTTTTCCCACATCATCGACATGAGATAGAGTAACATGATGATAGTGAATCATGACCAAACAGAGGATCAGAGGAAGGTTGAAAACTGTAGAGGTAAACTTCTCTTGAACATATCAATGACACGACACTGGATTTGGAAGCATTTGACATCAAGGGATCTGAGGTCATGATGACGTGGAAAAGAGTATATGAGAGGTCAAAATAGATTACCCAAACCCATGGAGGCAAAAATGATGAAATGGGATGTCCCCAACCCAACACGAATGAAAATGAGTGTCATGTTCAATAGTGATATACTGCCAACACAACTAAAGACTGTTTCAATTTTCCCCACCGTTTCTGGTGAGTACCCCAATTATTTTTGAAACAAGCTTGAAGGGGATAGCATATGCTTGCAATGTAAGTTTTTCCTTTAGACAAATCCATCCTAGCACATTTTACGAGCCCTAGGAAGGAGGAACTCGGGGAACGTCATGGTGAAGATGTCTGATGTCATCAGAGTTTAACGAGTCTCACAAAGGAAGAACTCGTCATCTTTTCATGTTTAGAGAGTTTGAAAAGAAGCAAAAAAGAAAACTCTAGAATTTCCATTTTCATAAATAGTCTCTCAAATTTGAAAATGTAGAAAACAATATCTAAAAGAACCTCTTAGTCATGATAGGCTAAGGTATTCCTTTTTCGTAAATAATCTATCCCAGCCCAAAAAAGGAGTAAATGTATACTGGATAGACATCGTTTTGCATCCATTTAACGATTTCAAAATGAAAAGAGTCTCGGAAATATTTTCAGTTTTAGAGAGTCATAAAAGAGCTGAAAGATGACTCCAGTAGTGAATTTTTTGTGTTTTACCGAATCCAAAAAAGTATAAAATACAACTCGTTACTTCATCGCTATCTCATTACAGACTTGTCGATGCACAAGAAACAAACGTAAAACCCATTTCTCGAAATAACATAACATAATAATCGAAAAATATTTATTAAACCTAATTAGGGTTCTGAAAAGTTATAAAATGCCAAAAATGGTAAAAAAAATTACTTTTCACTTTTACCTCTTGTGGAGCAATAGTTACCCATTTTATACTGCAATTTTGCGGTGACGATAGCGGGCAATCCGGTAGACCAATATTGAATCCGTCAGTTCCAGGTAAGAGACAACATCCTTCCCCACATTTTAAGTCTTCTTTCATTACTTGCAACCTTCAATTTTTATTTTATAAGGGGGAAATTGTGAAAACTAGGGCACGGTGGTTAGCGCGAGTTTTGGGCACGGACTCGCGCCAATCGCCCAATTTTCTGAACTGGGGCACACCAACTGCGCAAACCTTTTAAAACTCACATTTCAAGTAAGCAAGCCTAATTTCCACAAATCTTAGCTTTTTATTTGGCTAATAATGTTCGTATGAACATGTTTGCAGGTGTAAAGTGACAAAATGGTGATCGAGTGGAAGGAAAGGGAAAATAGTGAAGAAGACGAGCTTGCCATGGATAATGAGAGATGCATGGAAGCTCTCAAAGACTGTGGAATAAAACAATTCTTCATGACACCATGCCTCAGATCTCAACCGGAGCCGCTGCAATACTTGATCAATATCCAGGATGAGGTTCAGGAAAAATTCATTCTTAGGGATCAGGAACTCGAGATTGATGTGTCAGATATTTACTTCATAACAAGACTATCATGGGGGGGAGAAATGCCAGTACTAACTGGCACCCAGCCCACCCTGGAAAACATGACCATGGTGATCGACAGGGTATGTTGAGGGGCACGAAAAGGATAATGAAGCGAGAAAGTGGATATCCAAACTATCCCAGACTTGGCACTAAAAGTAGTGCTACACACCATCATGCGAGCTGCGGGATCACAAGCACCTCATGAAGCAACAAAAACACAACTCCTTCTTACATTGGACTATCTAACACCAGCCCTCTATGATTGGGAAGACACAGTGATGATCAATACGAAATGTCAACTGAAGAAATTCAAGAAGACCAAACTAAAGTACTTTGGATATGGATCCATCCCGGTATCGTTCTTCCTAGAATGAT
Organism: Pinus albicaulis; assembly: GCA_034641835.2. Lineage (NCBI taxonomy): Eukaryota > Viridiplantae > Streptophyta > Pinopsida > Pinales > Pinaceae > Pinus > Pinus albicaulis. The sequence goes on from CM076571.1 coordinate 58,855,171, forward strand.
TACCAATTTTATAGCGACAGGAAGTGATAGTCCCAACACCACAAGCACAGGAGCCACGGATGGCCCGTTGGGCAACGTTGATGCCAAGGTCAGGGGGTGGCCATCAAATTTCCTTGAGACTGGAGTTCTTTGATTGGCTCCGCTGAAAACTGATTGTCATGGAGGAATAGCCCTACTCTGGCACAGATTTCACTGGTGATCCGGACCTTCCATTCCCGAAAGGTAAATCCTCTCTGCGGACAGAGATAATCCCTCTAGCCCTAGGGTGGGTCTAGCAACTACGAGAACATACTAACATCTACCTTCCTAGAGTTTAAATGAAATTCAGAGCAACGAAGATGACCTACCTTGTTCTAATTCTATGTTGTCGTCTTCCGTTGAAGCATATTGATCTGTCACTCTTCTCAAGCTCGATACACGTTGATGCCAACATTCGATTACATGTACAGATAGTAAAGACACCACGACAAGCGTAAAACCATGAAAAACATAAAACAATTACAACCTATCTAACTGATCAAGGAATACTAGAAATCTTATTATAAATGTAAACAAGAGTGGAAGATAAACATCACTTGCATTTTATTATGATAAAGACAAGGGTAGTCTACAACCAAGCCTTGATGTTGAAGCTCTCCTTCAGCAAGTCCGTATCCAAGCACGTTTGTAACACCCTCACACACAAAGGTCCGAGATCTCACTATGTTCCCAACACACGAAAACAATCACACTCTGGACGATTCTCCTGAATCTATAATTGCTTATCCTTTCTATCATCACTCCCTAAGGTTGTAGAGCTGAAGGAGGTCTCCTTATATAACAATGGAGGAGGAGGTTATGGGCCCTTAAATGATGGGGAAAGAGCTTATCCTTTGGAGTAGTTCCTATTTCTTGGGAACAAGAAGCCCAAAGGGAAATTCCTTGGCCATATCCTCAAAACAAACTTCCACCTTGTCGCCTCGCAAAGCTTCTAGTCACAGAAGCTTCCTTTCTATTTAAAAAAATTTCTAAAATAGGATTGGTGCGGGTTTGACATTAAGACAGAGCGCCAATCGGCATGGGTATCAGTGAAAATCTCTACTATCGATGCGGGTCAGACACTGAGAGAAAGTGACGACCTTGAAAACCAGAATTTTACAAGGAAATTTCAGAAAAGTTGTAAAGGGAGATTATTTGGCAGAAAAAGTGTGGTTCAGGGGTATGTATTCCATGCTTGGAAAGTACAAAAGGGTCACTATATGGGTCCTCCAAGATCAAGGAACGGGGAGTACAAGGATAGTGACGAATTTTTGTGTAATAGATTCCCCCTAAAGTATGAAGTCCGAACATGGGTGAGGGGTGAAATTCTTTATAAGTACGTGCAAGGAACTAGACGTTGCTATCGGGAGACCTGCAAATCAATCATAGATACATGTGAAATCTTGATGACAATACATGAATTCATGGTGTAGGCACATCTATCCATAAAAATAGGATCATGTGTGGATCCTCGGCATGGACGCAGCCATCCAAATGAAGGGATCATATGAAATAGATCCACGGCATGGGTGCAACCATCCGTATAGAGAGGATCAAAATAAGAGAACCGATGGTATGGTCGCAGCCATCTATCTAAAGAATCATGTATATAATCATGAATGACTCATCACTCCTCGCAACCTGGACTTTTGTGATCAAATCCTAGGGTCTTGCGCTCCAACACCACCCGATCAAAGTACAAATTCCAACATGTGAATAGACGTGTTGAAGTCGAACATGGTAGAAAATCACTTGATTACCGGTCAATGAAGTGAACTGTTAACAAGTGCGAGAGAAACCACCCATAATTGCATTGGCTCTTAAGGTACTACTAGTACAATCCACGGAATGTGAATAATGAGATGAATTCAAACACCCGTGAAATCACCCGATCGAAGGCTGATGATGTGAACCTATCGTCGAATGCGAAGAACTTGCCATTAGGGCATGCAAGCTCTAAGGTACCAGAAAGGAGTCTCTAGATCAACTTCCCGGATAATGAGCTGAAGTCGACCGGAAGCGATCCGTCGAAGGAGGGCCATAATGAATTCCACATCATCGACGCGAAACAAAGAAGGTAATATGAGTGTGAATCAAGACTGAAACAGAGGATCAAGGAATGTACATACTGCAGAAGGATTCGCTCTTGAACATATCAGCGACACGACTCCGGAATTTGGAATTATTTGACTCAAATAGGATCAAAGGTCATGTTGACAAGATTTGTAATCGAATGAGAGGCAAATTGATTTCCAAAACCCATGGAGGAAAAGTGACAGAGTGAAGATATCCCAACCCAAGACAAACTGCAGACAAGTGTCTGTTCAAGAGTGACATACTACCGACACAACTGACGAATAACTTCCATTTTCCCCCACCATTTTTGGCGAGTACCTCTTTATTTTTACAAAATCTTGAAGAGGATAGCATATGTTTTTCATATAAGTTTGTCCTTCGGACAAATCCATCCTAGTACATTTTACGAGCCCTAGGAAGGAGGAACTTGGTAACGTCATGATGAATGTGTCCAATGCCATTTAGGTTTTAACGAGTCTGACAAAGGAAGAACTCAACATCTTTTCATGTTTAGAGAGTTTGAAAAGAAGCAAAAAATAAAACTCCAACAGTCCCTTTTTGTAGATAGTCTCATAGATCCGAAAAGGTAGAAAACTATGTCTGAGAGAACCTCTTAGTCGCGATAGGCTAATGTATTCCTTTTTCGTAAATAATTTTTCCTAGCCCAAAAAAGGGGTAAACGTATATTGGGCAGATGACGTTTCATAGCCTTTAACGAGTTCAAAATGACAAGAGTCTAAGCAATATTTTTCAATTTGCGAGAGGTAGAAAAGAGTTGAAAGATGACTCCTCCTGGAGGAACGAGTGGTATTATGGGTAGCAACTGGTTCTGGTGATGGCAGAACTGCTCAGAACAAGTAAAGGTTAATAGGTTGGCTAACAATACGACTCATTGCATATGTTCCTTAGGAATGGGTAAAAAAATCAAGTGAAGGCTTATGATCGGCCAAGCATATGGTGATGACGGAATGAGAAAAACCAAGGTTCATCTTGAAAAATAGGCTGATAAAATGGAAATCAGAGGTAAAATAAGAATGGTTTCATTTTTACACAAGCTTGAAATCAGGAAACTCTACTTGAGGTTGGTTTCATTTTTACAAAAGCTTGAAACAAAGATAAACTATGCTTGAAATTGGTTTGCATGCCCCCAACATGGTGACTCAATTCGAGGTACATCCCCCCCAAGCTTCAGTCCATATGAAAGGAAGATAGAGTGAAGGTTCAAATTACAAGATCAAGAGAAAGACTCGACTAGGATTTTACGAGTTCAAATCAAAGACTCAAATTAAACATGGACATGTTTCATTGTTTTAACAAGGTTTACACAGTCAAATAACTATCCTCGTCGACCTTGTTTCATTTTTTAAGGAGCTTGACACAAGAAAACGAACTATGCTCCAATGACCTTGTTTCATTTTTTAAGGAGCTTGACACAAGACAAAAAAAAATTCTCCAAAGACCTTGTTTCATTTTTTAAGGAGCTTGACACAAGAAAACGAACCGTGCTATGATGAGCTTGTTTCATTTTTTAATGAGTTTGACACAAGAAGAAGAACCATGCTCCGACAATATTTTTTCATTTTTTAAGGAGCTTGACACAAGAAAATGAACTATGCTCTGACGACCTTGTTTCATTTTTTAAGGAGCTTAACACAAGAAAACGAACTGTGCTCCGACGAGCTTGTTTCATTTTTTAAGGATCTTGACACAAGAAAACGAACTATGCTTCGACGACCTTGTTCCATTTTTTAAGGAGCTTGACACAGGAAAACGAACCTTGCTCCGATGAGCTTGTTTCCTTTTTTAATGATATTTACACAAGAAAATGAATCGTGCTTCGACGAGCTTGTTTCATTTTTTAAGGAGCTTGACACAAGAAAATGAACCGTGCTCTGAATACCTTTTAGCATAACACATAAGAGGTCATGGCTTCTAAGAGGTTCGCATTTTATGGGAGAAAAACATCTTGGAAATTGTGATTGAATGCCCCCATGATATGGTACACGATGGCACTATCACTAGATGAGGGCAATGAACAAGTGGCCACATAATTATCCCATGGCGGGGAAGATACAACTAGTAGATAAAAATCCAAAAGAAACGATGGTGGGCCAGCTGCCATATCAGGACCAAAGAATGAAAGCTGATCAATGGTCATGATCTGACCTTTGTGTGGAAAACATATCACACGAAAGAGGGAGGAGACAAGTGCACCCATGGCATAATCATAATCGCGCCCCAAGATTAAATTGAAATCCAAGGGGCCTAGAACAACCATCACATCTATATAGATGGTTTTCCCTCCCAAAGTAATCGGCAACTTTGGGAGGATCCCTAATGGTTGGTTGGTTCCTCTGTTAAATGCCAGCAAATTCTGCGTAATAGGCACAAGTGGTGGAGAACCAAAAGCTTTCCAAGTAGTCGAAGACAGAACACTAAGAGACGCACCTTCATCTATAATTGTGTTAGGTATGGCCACATCAAAGGTCTATATCGTGATCTCAAAAGGCACATAATAAGGAATGTGGTATCCCACAAATCGAATCCAATCGAAGGAAGAGACCAAACTACTTGGAGGGGCCACCATAGAAATGAGATGGTCATCCACTGGTGTTACAGGAGCAAGAGGAGCATCCTCTGGGACCTCCATCATGGGAGCAGGAGGAGTAGCTTCTTGAATGATAGGGACGAGAGAATCTTTCTCCAAGTCTGAGGAATCTGAAGAAACAAGAAGAATTTGAGGGGTATGTGAGTCACTCTCGACGGAAAATACCTGATGAACCATGGGCGGGATCAGATCAACCAATTCCACGACCAATGGTTGGTAAGGAACGGATTCGTGAATTTGAATTTCTAAGGGAGTGGTATCAACCAAAGATGACTCTCGACCGATCATTTAATCAACCAGTGGAGGACTCGAAGAAAGCTTCTGGTAACCAACCGGAAGGTAGGGTGCAGAAGTAGCAAGGTTGTCCAACATTGTCGTGGCTTCATCCATATATAGACAAAGGTTAATGGGATGATGCCCTTCACACAAATTACAGGGATTGGTGATCTTACCCTATTTCTTATGAGCCTTATCATTTCTAGTCAAAGATGTGCTACCAATATGACTTCCAGAAGCCAAAGGCAATGGTAGACGGTCGCCAGACCATGCTTCAAGTACCTTGGGAATGCCAGGGCAGTCTTGAAGAAAGTGATCACCTTTGCACAACATGCAAGGGAATTTGAATTTTCATGGAAGGTTGGATGGTTTATCAAGGGAAGGTGTTTGAGGCACAATAGCCGCAGAGCTAGCCCTTTTTTTATCTGAATTCTTCTTTTTCGTCTTCTTCTTATTCTTCCTAGTCACTTGGTTACTATAATTAAAACTTTCACCAGGCGAAGTAGAGGAAGAGGACGAAGGAATAGGAGAAGAAGGGGAGAGGTCCATTTTAGAATCAACATGATGTTGTTCAGGCGAAAGAGATGGTTGAACATAGGTAAAACCACCCAGTACCACCTAGGTTGAAAATAACCACACAGGAAAACCAACAGTTAACCCAGGAAGGGACAATGTTGCCATATAAGGAGCACCAATATTCCCAAAAGTAGGAAAAGGACCAAGATTCCCTTTGGAGGGGATTCCTTGGTTGGTAAACTCCAGAAATGTTGCCATTAAAAACAACCCTAAAACAACACACTAAGGAAGATAGCTTTAACCAAGAATATTTCATGGGCAGTTAATATTTTAACACACTGAAACAAAACTCTGTTGTTTCATATTTTAAGAGTCGAGAAACAGGAAAAAGGTGACTCTATCACTTTTTAGGTTGAAACGAGCATGAAAGGACAAGCGCTTGATGATCTTTTCACTTTTTAACGAGTCATGAAAAGATATAAATGACTACTCAGGTAATCTAGACAAGAGGGTGTACCATGTTTCTGTGAACTTCCATATACACCTTGGTGATCAAATGAAAGAGAAATGACCAAGGATTTAACATACGTGCAGGTAGTCTCCCTGAATTTTGTGTTCGGTGTATCATGGTCACAGGGTGGCAAACTCAGCTTCCTATGGATAAAGGATTGAAACCTATAAGGTTTTCCCTTTATATACGCGATGGTAAGGGGAGCACAAGTCCGTACTAGCGTTGTCTAAAGCTAGGTGGAAAACGACAACTACTAGTTTTAACGATGCCGAAACACGTCACTAGCCTAGACCACTAAAAAATTTTGTGTTAGGTTCCAATGCTTCCTTAGGTTAATTGAATAAATTTTATAGTTGATCTTGAATTATGTCTCAGTTTCAAGGCCCTCTCAAATGTCATTTGACAATCTCCTATATGCAACTATATGAGAAAAGAAATCTTTCAATTCGATGAATGCTATCTATTTAAGGGAAGAGTCTCAAGCAATGATACAACAAACAGTAACACTGCGAACGAAACTTTTTCCTAACTAGATGACTTTCACTATCCAAAAGTAATAGAAAAGATTCAACGATGCGAATTATGCAATGTAATCTATGCAAAATCATCTTTTTTGAAAATTATGCAATTGTAATCTATGCACAATTTCCTTTTTCTTTTGAAAGAATAAGAGTGCACTCAATGCATTTTTTGATGAAATGAGAATATACTTAATGCATCCTTTTCAAGAAAGAGAATGCACTCAATGCGATTTTTAGCTTTCAATAATTAAACAATGTAATATAAGTTCAATGATGGATCTCAAAAAAGACTTTTCAATGCAATGTGATCTAATGCATTTTAAAAAAAAGAAAACTTTGAGACAAAAACCAAATTAATGCAAATTTCCTTAATGGAAGGATGAATGCAAAAGAGATGCAAACAAACACTAAGAATGCAATCATTGTTTTAAACACTTTGTAACAAAATTCCTCAAAAGACTACAAGACATATTAGTTCAAGCACAAAGAGGAATTCCAAAGCGTGGGCTCAAAACAAGGCATTCATTCCCTTTTACATCAAGCAATCATAGAAAGAATACTTTTCATTTTAACAATGAGTAATGTAATCTATGCTCACAAGTGAACAAGCGGACCAAATGAACTCAGACAGACACTTGAAACTTGAACACTCAATCAACCAAAAAGAAAAATGAAATCAACTAGAGATGGCTCACAAAGCAAGGAGACTGACTCAATCAGCATGGCGATGTCCTGCGAAGCATGCAACCGGGAAATTGATGCACGATCTTAGAAAAAACTAGGATTTAAGGATGCACATCCAAATAGGAAAAACAACAAAAAAAAAAACAAAAACAACAAACCAATCAAACCCACTTTAGTAAAGGGGAGAAAATTTAAATCATACAAAGAAAAATATTGGAAGGGCAAGGCACACTGGTGAAGGACTTAGGGAATAAACCTTAATTTTCCGCACACCTTGAAATTGGCACAACTTTGGTGGCTGAAACTAGCGCCAACTGGCATGACTTGCTAACTAACAACTAGCGCCAATTGGTGTGATTGTCAGAAAAATAAAAGCGCCAATGCCTGAAAAAAGAAAAAACAAATAATTTATCCTAAACAAGACCAAACTCACCACTTCAAGCAAAAACTAAAAGATCGTAATTGATGAAAAACATAGGAACAAATAGGGAAAAGGTCATTCGACTAAACTCGTTGAATGATAGAGACCTCAAAGAGTGACAAACTCAAAGGAAACTCCCCAGTGGAGTCACCAATTTGTTTTCTAGGTAAATCCTCTCTGTGAACAAAGACAATCCCTCTAGCCCTAGGGTGGGTCTAGCAACTACGGGAACATACTAACATCTACCTTCCTAGATTGTAAATGAAATTCAAAGAAAAGAAGATGACCTACCTTGATTTGATGTTATGTTGTCGTCTTTTGTTGAATATTCTTGATCTATCATTCTTCTCAAGCTCGATACACGCTAATGCCAACGTTCGATTACCTATACAGACAGTCAAGACACCACAACAAGCGTAAAACCACGACAAACATAAAATAATTACAACCTATCTAACTGATCAAGGAATGCCATAAATCTCATTATAAATGTAAACAAGAGTGGAAGATAAACATCAGTTGCATTTTATTATGATAAAGACAAGGGGAGTTTACAACCAAGCCTTGATGTTGAGGCTCTCCTTTGTCAGGTCTGTATCCAAGCATGTTTGTAACACCCTCACACACAAAGGTCAAGGATCTCACTATGTTCCCAACACACAGAAACAATCACACTCTACACTATTCTCCCGAAGCTATAATTGCTTCTCCTTTCTATCATCACTCCCTAAGGTTGTAGAGCTGAAGGAGGTCTCCTTATATAACAATGGAGGAGGAGGTTATGGGCACTCAAATGATGGGGAAAGATCTTATCCTTTGGAGTAGTTCCTATTTCTTGGGAACAAGAAGCCCAAAGGGGAATTCCTCAACCATATCCTCAAAACAAACTTTTAGCTCACTGCCTTGCGAAGCTTCTAGTCATGGAAGCTTCCTTTCTATTTAAAAAACTTTCCAAAACAAGATTGGCGTGGGTTCGACATTAATACATAGCATCAATCAGCGCGAGTATGAGTGCAAATCTCTGCTACCAGCGTGGGTCAGACACTGAGAGAAAGCGTCGACCTTGAAAACCAGGCTCTTACAAGGAACTTTCAGAAAAGTTGTAAATGGAGATGATTTGGCAGAAAACGTGTGGTTCATGGGTATGTATTCCATGCATGGAAAGTACACAAGGGTCATTGTATGGGTCCTCCAGGATCAAGGAACGGGGAGTACAAGGAAAATGACAATTTTTTGTGTAAAAAGTGGACATGCCCACCTCGTAGAAATATTTTATTCAATCTATCTCTTGCAGGGTTCCAGCAGAGCATAGTCTCTCTTTTTACTCACGGCAAGGGGTCTCCAACCTCAATTTCAAGCAAGTTACTCTCTCTCTCTCAAAATGACTACACAGAAAAAGAAACTATAATGTATTTCGGCTATAAACTTCTTCCTAGACCTCATACATTAGGGGGAAATTGTTAACACTGGAAAATAATACAAGCAAAGGACATTGGAAAATGTCAAGCAGAAGGTAAAAATAAAGGTTTACAGGGAAGAAATACATTACAAGAGCTGAAACATTTAAATTTTCCTAAGGTCAGCAGGAAAATTTTTGGACTGTGCACAAGAAGCACTAGCCCTGAGCGCACATTGTGGCTTTTTCTTTGATAGCCATGAAGAGAGTAGTTATCCCTCCAATAGTCGCGTTATCCTCGAGAATGTGGAATGTCACTATCCAGGACCACTTGGCACACTTGGAGAAAAAAAATCTCAGTTAAGATAACCAAGGACAGTCGCCTTGAGCCACCTTGAGGCTTTAGTGCGGCACATAAAGGCATCATACCCCGACTCTTGTACCAAGAGAAGGAGGGAAAATTTGAAATTTGTCTATAAAATCTAGCCATGGGAAGATAAATAGGAGACACATTATTATGTTGGCCAAATTTCTCATCAACAAACCAGCTTGTGTTGTCCAGCAACAAGAGGCCCTGGAAGGATTTAGTTGTTGGCCATCCAACACCTCAATCCAAGAGAGAAGAGTTAACCATGTGTCCGTCGATCTACCAGCCTTTGAGAGGGAAGAGAGGCTTGTTGAAAACTTGAGGGGAAGAGACCCCCTTGTCTTGTATATTGTAGCTTTGTAGCTCGAAAGATCCACTACAAGAGATTTAGCATTCTATCTTCTACTACCACCAGCACCTAATAAAGGGAGAAACCTCTCCATTGTTGAGTTATTAGTGTGTTTTCTCTATTGAGTGTGTTTCTTGTGCATGTTGTTTTGTTTTTTTTTTCATTGTTTATGTAGCATGTTATGTTCCCATTTAACTTCTCTTATTACATGTTGAACTTGTTCCACTAACACTTGACAAACCACTTTGACCCTGTGACTTGCATGTAGGTAAGGAGCCTCCCTACTAAGCATAGTGTATTTCATCCGGCCATGCACCAAATGCACCACCACAATGGGGCCCCAAGTGGAATAGGCAGGTGGCCACCAATATCCACCTGGATCATTCCTCCCCCCTTAGGAAGAAATGGTCCCCATTTTGTTGAGTTCCTCCATGAGATGAGGAAACTTCTGCTAAACTTGGTCCCTACTGAGCCACTTGCCTTGGTGCAAGAGTTGGTCAGCTTTGACAACCTGATACAGTTGGATCTTCTGCTAGCAAGTGTTCTTGATTTGTGTGTCCATGATATGACCTGTGGTGGTCTGTTCCATGCATTCTAGTTTTAAATATCTTGGTGTGAGTTGTTCTGCAATGTCGGAGGTGTCCAGTAGAGGTGGAAAGTAGGGCCAAAGGCAGTCCACATTGAACACTGGGTTCAGACCAAGGAATGGTGGAATGTTGAGCTCAAAAGCATTTTCTCCCATTATAATATCCCAAATAGGGAAAAATCAGTGATACTTGGAATCACTAGGAAATCCCAAAATGGGGATGCAGCAATCCATGAACATAATAATGAAAGAGAAACGATACATCAACACATGAGATATAAGAAGATCCAAATAGCAATCATGTTTGTATTATAGCAGCAAATGAATACAAAATCTTGAGGAAACAACCACTCAAGCTAGGCAATACAAGCCTCAAGAAACATGTACATGGAAAAATGAAGATCACTGCTACACAGAAAATGCCCAAGGATATGACAGTACAGTTTTATTAGAGGAACTGCTGCTAGGACATGTCAATACACAAATATGGAAATATACAGCTCATACAAAGTTGGGAGTGAATATCTAAGCTCCCAAATGCATTTCCAAGTCAATCCCAGAAGGATTTCTTGAAATATGAAAAATGCAAAAAACTTGGAGTTGCAGTGACAAAACTGAATATGCATGTTGGGAAACCAGCTCCAAAAAGAGAAGAAAAGAGATATAAACGTCTTAGAAATAAGCCAGTTTGAGGGGGCAACCTCCAATACATCACATGAATGAACAATTCTTGGATGATACAATTTACAAAACCTCCTTTCTATATATAGGAGTCCATGGGGCCATAATGTAATCCTAGTGGGCCACAATGTAATCCCAGCCGACCTAACAATAATAATTTGAGGGCACAATAATAACAAAATGGGGGTTACAAGGGTACAATAATAACAATAAGGGGGTTACACTAACAACAATAAGGGACTATACTAGTAATATAGGGACCTAACATGCCCCTCTCCTTCAAAAAAGTGTTATCCTCAATGCTTGAGTAGCTCTGGGTGCTTCTGTATAAAATTCTCATCCTCCCATGTAGAATCTTCAGTGGGTAAGTTCTTCCACTTGATGAGATACTCTGAAATTGATCGATTTCGTAGCTGTCGAGTTCTTGTTTCCATGACCGCTTCAGGTTCCAATATGATTTTTCTTTCCTCATCAAGTTCCGAAAATATTGTTTGAACTGGAATATTTTCACCTATAACCTTCTTTAAGCATGAAACATGGAAAACTGGATGTACTCGCGAAGAAGCAGGAAGCTCCAATTTGTATGCCATAGTACCAATCTTTTGCAACACCTTGTAAGGACCATAATAATTTGGCGATAATTTATTATCCTTCTTTGCTTGCTTGAGGGACATTTGTTTGTATGGTTGTAGCCGTAAAAATACCCAATCTCCTACATCAAAACTTCTCTCGCTACGATGTTGATCTGCCCGTTGTTTCATTCGATTTTGTGCCAAATTCAGGTTATCCTTTAAGAGTTGGAGAACTTCTTGCTGATGCTCGATGTGATCTTCCACTGCTTGAACCTTCGAATTTTCCCTTAAAGATGATGTGATGGATGGTCGATGATATCCATAAAGTGCCATAAATGGGGTCATTTTTGTTGCAGTATGGAAGGAAGTGTTATACCACCATTCAGCGAGAGGTAACCACTTGACCCATTGTGTTTGTTTATCAGATACAAAACAACGAAGACATCCTTCCAAACATTTATTTACTATCTCAGTTTGACCATCAGATTGAGGATGATAAGATGAGCTATGAGCTAATTGAGTACCCAAACAAGAAAATAACTCCGTCCAAAAATTTCCAGTAAAAATGGGATCTCTGTCAGTCACAATAACCCTTGGGCTTCCATGTAGCTTTTGAATTTTGTCCATAAATGTAGTAGCAACTGTACTTGCTTTAAATGGATGAGATAATGCACAAAAGTGTGCATACTTGGTAAGTCTATCAACTACCACCATGATGACATTCTTTCCTTCGGACTTAGGTAAACTTGGGATAAAATCCATTGAAATCTCCTCCCAACGTTGACTTGGAATGGATAAAGGTTGTAGAAGTCTTGGGGTCTTAATTGTCTCAACTTTATTCTGCTGGCAAACCAAACATTCCGCCACAAACTTTTGAATATCAGATTTAAGGCCATCCCAAAAAAATTCTTTCTTCACCCTCTGGTAAGTTTTTAAAAATCCTGAGTGTCCTCCTAAAGGAGAAGTGTGCAATTCCATAAGAATCTTTTGTTTTAGTTGGGAATTCTTACAAAGATATAAGCGATATTTGTACCATAAGGAATCATTTTTCCAACTAAATGTATCAGATGTACTAGGATCTTGCTGCAACTTTTGAATGAGTGTCCATACATCTTTGTCCTTCTTCCATTCATCTCTTGCTTCGGTTATCCAATCTGGTTGGATAATAGAAATGGCACAAAGCACTGCTTCCACCTCTTCATTCTTTCTTGAGAGTGCATCTGCAACAACATTAAGCTTTCCTTTTTTGTAGATTATTTCAAAGTCATAACCCAACATCTTTGTGACCCATTTTTGTTGCTCTTCTGAAGATAGTCTTTGTTCCAAAAAGTGTTTAAGACTATCATGATCAGTTTTTACCTTGAAGTGTCTTCCCATTAGGTAAGTTCTCAATTTCTTTAGTGCATGCAGTATTGCTAACATTTCCTTCTCATAAATAGGTTTCTGTAAATACTTTCCTTTGATTGGACGACTTTCAAAAGCAATGGGTCTTCCTTCCTGCATTAAAACTGCACCAATTCCATTTCCTGAGGCATCACATTCCACAATAAAGGTTTTTGTGAAGTCCGGCGTAGCTAAGACCGGTGCTAGGCACATTGCCTCTTTAAGATGTTCAAAGGCCTTAGTTACTTCACGAGTCCATGAAAATGCATCTTTCTTCAATAATGTTGTTAGAGGTGCGGCTATTCTCCCATAATTCTTAACAAATTTGTGATAATACCTTGTTATCCCAAGAAATCCTCGCAACTGTTTTATGGTTGTGGGGACTTTCCATTCCTTAATGGCTTTAATTTTGTTAGGGTCTACTTCAACACCCTCGTGAGATACAATATGACCCAGATATTCCACCTCTTGTACTCCAAAGAAACATTTGGATTTTTTTGCATATAATTGTTTCTCCTGCAATAGTTTGAGCACCCTGTCAACATGTTCAACATGATCCTTCCAAGACCCGTTGTAGATTAGTATATCATCAAAAAATACTAGCACAAATTTTCTAAGGAAGGGTTTGAAAATGGAATTCATCAACCCTTGAAATTTAGAAGGTGCATTGGTAAGGCCAAAAGGCATGACCAAAAATTCATAATGACCCTCATGAGTTCGAAATGCTATTTTTGGAATATCTTTAGTCTTCATTCTAATTTGATGATATCCCGAACGAAGATCCAACTTGGTAAAATAAATTGCTCCATGTAATTCATCCAATAATTCATCAATCACAGGAATGGGAAATTTATCTTTAATGGTGAGCTTATTGAGCTCCCTATAATCCAGACACATTCACCATGATCCATCCTTCTTGTGTACCAATACTACAGAAGAAGAGAAATAACTTTGACTAGGTTGAATTATACCCGCCTCTAACATTTCTGCAATCATACATTCAATTTTTCTCTTTTGGATGTAAGGATATCTATAAGGCCTGATGTTTGGAGGAACACTTCCTGGAATCAAATGAATAGCATGATCATGATCACGAATAGGTGGGAGTCCTTTGGGAGTTTTAAACACCTTGGAATGATTTTCTGAGACTTGTTGGAGATCTGCAAGAATAGATGATTTTGATGTTGGAACTTCTAGTGAGCATAATTATGCAATTACGCCTCGTTTTTATTTCTTTAGAATCTTTTTCATGACATTAGAGCTTATTATCCTTCCTGGCTTCCCTGCAATACCTTGTAATTCAATTTCCTTTCCTTCTGAAAAAAATTTCAAGAAAAGTTCTTGAAAATTAAAAGCTACCGTCCCCAAAGATTGTAACCATTGTACTCCTAGTACAACATCAGCACCTCCCATAGGAATGGAAAGCATTGTACTAGTCAATACATATTCCCCCATGGTTAGCTTGATATTATGGCATTTCCCAGAGAAATTTATAGTTCCTCCATTTGCAATCGTCACTTGACATTCTGGTGCTGGGTATAGGAAACAATTTAATTCCTTGGCTACCTTACAATGAATAAAATTATGGGTGCTACCTGAATCAATCAACACTATTACCTTTTTCTTCTTGATATGTCCTTCCATCTTGAGAGTTTGAGGAGTGGTAATTCCTGCCAGTGCATTACATGATATGGTCGGATTCATTTCTTCCCCTTCTATGGCTGGTTCCTGGTGTATATCCTCTTCTTGTTCATTTTCTTCTTCCTCTTCACAATCTATGTAAAATAATTTCTTCTCAACACACTTATGACCTTTAGTGTATTTTCTATCACAACCGTAGCAAAGCCCTTTTGCTCTTTTTTCTTCCAATTGTTGTGGTGTCAACCTTGTAGGTTGTGGAAATCTAGGCGTAGCAACACTTCCTTCTTTATAGAATTGAGTGGTAGGCTTCCTTGTCGCCACAATTTTACATTCAACTTTTCTTGCCAACCTGAATGCCTTCTCCAATGAATCAGGTTCCAAAACACGAACTTCATGTTGTATGTTATCCTTTAGAGTGCCTATGAAGAGATCAATCCTGTGTTCCTCTGGAATATCAGTTACCCTTATATTCAATTTTTGGAAGTCCTCAATGTGCTGCCCACTAAACCCTTTTGTTTGAGATTTATCAATTGGCTAAAGAAGGTGTTGCTCTTTGTATCCTCATAATGTGCTATCATTTCCTCCGTAAAAATTGACCAAGTGACAATTTTTTTACGTGAGCAAAGCCATCGATACCATACAAATGTATTTTGTTCTAAATGTAAAGTTGCAATGCGTACCTTTTGTGTGTTTTGCACGTTATGGAGATCAAAATATTGCTCCATCTGTAGTATCCATGTTACAGGATCCTTTCCATCAAACTTCCTCATATCCATCTTTGGAATATGGTGGTTCTTCCCGCCAACATTAGAGATTATGAAATCACGATTAAAATTTATTTTGTTCTCATCATGAGGTTCTTCTACTATCTTTTCACCATTAGGAAGCCTTTCTTGTATCAACTTTGTCAAACCTTCCATGTATGCTTTTAGAACATTCTTCATGTTTTCTATTTTATCATCAATCTTAGCTTCCATGCTAGCCTCCATGCCATCAATCTTACATTAAATTCCATCTATCTTAGATTCCACGCGTTTCTTCAAAACTTCCATGTCATTTTTTGTTGCTCTTGCGAGAGCGAAATTTGTTGCACTTGCTCTTGTAATTTTGATATGTCATGTTGCCATTCTTCATCTTCATGAGTCATAGTAGAGATTTCCAAAGGCTTAATGGTTGTTGAATTATTTTTAGGGGCCATTTTATAATCCAATACTGATATCTATTCTACAATATGCCCTTGCAATCAATTCAACTTGATTCTTCAAACAAGACTTATGCAATTCGGAATAAATACACACCTTTTATTTTCTTTTTAGGAGCTCGATATTGAAATTGTATTATCTTTGTGATTGCGGCTCTTCAATATTTGAAATTTAGCTCTGAAGTAGCCCTCTGAATTCTCTTTTGAATGCCACAGGTCTGACTTGATTTGGATTCTCCAAGACAAAGTTATGTCCACTCTCCCACAATGACCTAATTATGGACTGGTTCAGTATAGCGAACTTGTATGACTTTCCACGTGTCATTGCTTCATCCTTCGCCTCTAAAATTGATAGTCAAGAAACTACAGTTTGTGTACTTGTGACCACTTTTTACAGCACTCCAATCCGATGCTCAAAGAGAGAATCATTGAAATTTTCCCACGATCACCTTTTTGAGATGAAATTCGGGAGCCTGAAAAAGCACTACCTTCCACAGATCATATCTCCAAAAATATTGTGAATCAAGCTTTGAAATTTTTTGAAGAGTTTCCTTAGGATTTCAGCTTTGCACCATAAAAATTTCAGATTTTGAACCTCAGTAGAAAAACGTTATAGCACAAATTCCACGATGACCTATTTAGGAGCCTGAAAAAAGACCTAACTTCCACAGATCATATATCCGAAAATATTGCGAACTAAGCTCTGAACTTTTTAGACAATCTTCCTCATGATTTCGGCTTCTCACCCTAAAAATTCCGCTTCTGAAACTTCGTAGAAAAGAATTTATATCGAAACTTCCATGATGACCTGTTTGGAGAAGCGAAACCCTAGAATCCAAAGCTCTGATACCAAATGTTGGGAAACCAGCTCCAAAAAGAGAAGAAAAGAGATATAAACGCCTTAGATATAAGCCACTTCGAGGGAGCAACCTCCAGTACATTACATGAATGAACAATTCTTGGATGATACAATTTACAAAACCTCCTTTCTATATATAGGAGTCCATGGGGCCATAATGTAATCCTAGTGGGCCACAATGTAATCCTAGCCGACCTAACAATAATAATTTAAGGGCACAATCATAACAAAATGGGGGTCACAAGGGTACAATAATAACAATAAGGGGTTTACACTAACAATAATAAGGGACTATACTAGTGATATAGGGACCTAACAATGCAGCTGCAACTCAAGAACTGGATGGAGATGGCTATAGATGATACACAAGATGAATAGACCTCCTCCAATGGATCTTCCAAGTGAAAGGTTGATCCTAACACTGGAGATCTCTCCCTCCAACAACCACTGCAAACCCTCACTGCGGATGCACACTGAAAATAACGCAGTCAAGGAGAGGGATTGTGTTGTAGTAGATGTAGAATGTGTTGGCCAAGTGCCAAGCTCTACAATATGCTCATAAATCTTCCTTACTGATCTCTAAATAGAAGGAAAGCTCCCTCTACTGAGAAACAAGCTCTGGAAGTGGTGTTGTGAACCCCCACTACAACACCCTGCAACACAATGTTATACTACTGCAAAAATAACGCTATAGATGAAGGAGGATGCTTGGCCTCAAGCCTAGATGTGGAGAAATTAAGTAAAAGCTCCCTCAAGAGGCCTCTTAAGAAAGGATATGGGATTCCCGCTCGGGAACACCCGGTGCTAAGCAGCACACCAATCTCAACTAAATAGTTGAAGAATGCAGAATAGTCACATAGACCATAAAATTAATAATCTAAAACATGAGTAACAATGGCTGCCTTGCCCTCCTTTTAAACAAGTGAAATCCCTCTAACCATGGGTCCCACTCATTAGGGTTTCCTCCACCAAGGAATCTTCCTCCCACTATCTCTGCACTATCTCTCAAGATGATCTCCACCTCCTATCCCAACACTGTTGACTTGGTCAAACTTGACCTTGTCTACATGGAAATGTCCCTGTTCACACATGTGGGTGAAAAATTCATCTCCTATGATGGTCCCTTTTCGCATTATGAGGGATTTTATTCATATTTTTACTATGCATGGGCCTCCTTACCCCTTTATTCAACAGCTAGGTGTAAAAGACAAAAATCAATATTCCATTTAGTCGCTTGCTAATTTTGGAATATTACAGTCCTCCCCTCCCAAATGTTGTTTTTCCTCAAGCAACAGCAAGGATAGAACTAAAGAGACTCCTCTTCTCCTCCTGTAACACCCACATATGATGAACTCCTCCATGGAATAAGATGTCGTCTCAACAATAAAGCTCCACATTGTCCCTCCCAAGCATGCAAGTTAGCTGAATAACTATCATCATGAAGAAGTAAAGTACTCAAGGAGGTAACAAAGTGCTCTCTAAAGGTCCCTTTAGGGCATGGGATCTGAAATGCATCAGTAATCATCATTCCCATGTGGATCCACCATCCCCAAGCTATCATCCATACAAAATGAGTCACCTCCCAACATGGCAACTCCTGGAAAACTTCCTCCACCTTTGGCTCCTGCAAAGTAGGTGGGATGAAATTCTGAACATGGTAGACCAAGTATCCTACCCCACGCTATGCTCCTCTCCACTCATGATAAGTGTAGAGTATCTTCTGATCCTGGGCTGCAATAATTTTTCCCTCAAGAGGCAAGATGAAGACTAGATCTCCAAAGATCTCACCTCTAACGTTGTGAATCAAGTTGGCCCAAATTATCCCATATGTGATGAATAGGACATGATCACCACATGGCATCCAAATGAGAAGAATATTGTAGGTTTCATATAGTGCTGGAAGGTACCAACAGTCTCTTAAGTGATCACAGCACATTTTTTGTAACTTTTGCTTCAGAAAATAACATGGCGAAAGGTTTCTTGAAAAATGGCTAGTTGTATATGTCAACACCTCTACTAGTGAATAGTAAATGGCATGGTGAATAAACTGAGCATATATAACAGAATAATGAAACATTTTCCCAAGTCTACATAAAAGATGGTTGTCTCCATCATAAAATTTGGCCCAAAAGTGACCATGAAGCTCAATGAGAGGCTTGCCCTCTTGTGGAGCAATGCACTGTACATAAATGGTAAGAGGATGCAAACACTGTGTTAGATAATCCATGTATGCAAAAGAAAAATTCTTACCATGTGCTAGAAGTATGATGATATATGGATCCATGAATAAGTTCTCCATAGTGGTATGACATACTCCTATGAAGAAGAAAGTACCATGTGCTACATGAAGATCCTCCTCCTTATGCTTGGAAACCCACGTTAAGAATATCACATCTCGGTAATAGATGTCTCCATCCATCACTCCATCAATCTCACCTCCTCCTTGTTCACCAAGTTCATCAAATGTGAAGTGATCCTGGGGATACTCCATCAATAAATCCCAGCTCCAAAGTGACAGCGTTGTTGGCCTATGTAAATAGGCTCCTACTATCTCATAACTCCATTCTTTGACATGCCCATTGTCAAAGACATCTCCTACAATGTTGCTACATATATGAAACTCCTTCCAAGGTGGAAGTATCTCCTCATCACCCAAGGCTAAGGAGTAGCCCCTTTGCACCATGATAGTGCCATCCCCTACTCCTGCAACATCATGCAAAGTGTGAGAGCAAATCTGCCCTTACTCTCCCAAGCAACAAAAGTTTTTGTTGCCTCCTCATACCTCCATCATATAGATCATGTAGTGGAAACATAATGAATGATATGAAGAATTTCATATCAACACAATGCATCCATACTCCTTGCTGCTTTATGATGCAAGTATCTTGCCAAAATCCTTCCTCCTTCATATCCTTTGAAAGAGGATATGTCTCATGATGGCCAAAATCTTTCAAGAGTAGCCAACACATCCAAGCCGCTTGCTGCCCAGTCATATCAGGAGAGTAATGAAGAAGATTATTGTTTTTCTTTTTATCATCAGAAAAAATTATTTATTCACGAGTTTCAGGATCCTTTTGTCAACTTGCTACAGTCATCAAAGGAAGAAATCACAGATGTTAGGAAAATTTTAAAATCAAGGTACGAAGACTACCTAGAGCAAAGCAATAATGTATTAGATGGGATGGAAATTAATATTTATTCCTATGAAGATCCTTTTGCAACATTCTTGAGGTCATTCGGTGGGCTCATGCTTTTCCATTTCCTTAGTATTCAATCTGATTACAAGTTTTCATAGGATTTTCCTTTCAGTATTTCTCTCTTTACTCATAGGCAAGCACTTGTAGAGAATTCAACTAGCAGCCAAAATGCTTACATGGTTGCATTGGTTGTTCCATTTCACTTGATGAGGTGATGAATGGATCAGTTAGAGTAGGATTTTTTGAATAAGCTCAATTCTGAGCATATTTTTTCAACTAGTTTTCAGTTAGTTTTGAGTCAGTTTTGAGTCAGTCTTGAGTCAGTTTATTGAGTCAAGTTTTTAGTATTCAGTTTGGTTGTTAGTTTTTTACTCCATACCCAATGGATAGGAACTTTTTCTATGATTTTCTTGGCACCTCCAATGAGCTACCATCCCCAAATGGAGACAATGTTAGTGTCAATTTTTACATCCTACCACCACTGATTAAAACACCTCTTTTCACATCATATTAGGGTTCCATTCTGAATTTTTTGTCATTCCATTAGGTCATCATGAAAAAATATGGTCACTGATTAGGGTATTGAGATAATTACTACTCCTTTCACCTCCAAGGTAAATGTACCTCATCATGGCCAGGTCATTCATTGTTGAAAGAGTCCCATAGTCATCATGGTCATCATTCAGCTCATTCTTCCATGTTGTACCATCATTACGTCATAGGGTCAAAATCATGAAAATTGGTCATTTCATCATCAAATTCATCTTTTGAAGGAGTAGTAATAGTCAAATTTATTCAAAAATTTCAAGTTCAAAACTATCATTTCCAAGTAAGTGGTTTTGTGTTTACCATATTTGTCTCTCAATTGTGCCTGGAAAGCTCATTTCCCTCTCCTAGGGTTTTGAGGGCATTTTTCTTGGTTTCATGATTTCCATGGTTAAATAATCAACAAGACTTGTATCTTGATGCTCTTACACCTTCCCCTATCCTTAATATACCTTCCTAAACACTTCCCATCACTCATATCCCTCAAAATCATCATTTTCCTATAAGCCCTAGCCTATTGCTACAATTTCACATGTTTCAAGACTAGGCCTGTGTTTTTCCCTTTTGGACCCCTTCTGCTCACTCAATCCTTGAAATTCCACTTTCCCCTACTTCCTAACATCCCTCCCTACATCCAAATATTTTCCTAGTAATTTAGAAGCCCCTTATTCCCTTTATTTCCCTTCATTCCAATAAGAGACATATGAGCAAAAGAGGCATAAGGAAGGTCATATTAGCAAGTATGAGGTCATTTCAGCTCATAACCATCATGTCTCCATCATTTTTCAAGAAATAATTCCAAGGGATAAATCACTCCCCGTACCCCTACATCACCTTATCCCTCATTCCCAAGTCCCATTTCCTAAAACCCTAATCCTAGGCTACATTTTCCTAGGCAGCCACAATATATCCATGAACCCCTTCCCCCATCTCCCTAATATTTCCAAGACCTATCCCCACTCACATTTCCTCATCCCTAGGGTTTCTAGACAAAAATACCATGGAGGAGGAAAGCAGAGACTACACAGAGGAAGAAGAGAGGGAAGAGAGAAGGCCACATAAGGGAGGAAGGATTCTTAGATTTGAAGCTACCAACACCAGAGAATTAATGGCCTCACCCATGGAAGTCACTTGTTTCAAACATGTGGGTTGCTTTGATTTATGTGAATTGGTCCAGAACTACAAACCCTAATCAAGAAGAAAGAGAAGGGTAAGTTGGATTTTCTCATTTATGTATCCATGATATCATAGCATACCATCTCAAGTCTCCATGAAGCAATTCTGGAGAAATTTGCAGAAATTTTGGGAAAATTTGAAAAACTCTTAGAAGGCACATTTTCTAGAAATGTCATGTTTGGTCATCTTTTTGCATAACATATTGTGGCCGAACAAAAATGAATTTTGGTAAAATGGATGAGGTCTTGGTTCCTAAGATATTTTTAGACTCCTGTAATTCACAGTATCACAAGGTGACTGATTATTTCTCAGATCTTTCATATTGAAAATAATATTCCATGGCTATCATTTATTTCCAAAAAGAAGGAAGGGAAATCCTGACTGTCAAGATCCTCAAAGGAAAAAATCTGCCTTTTCAGTTCAGTTGAAAGACGAAAGTGTTGCTGATAAGGTGTAATGGTGAGAAAAATTCATTTCTCCCTCATTTCACTTTATTTACCCTCTTTTACCCTTCGTTTTTCTAAACTCTAAAGCCCCACGTTTCATTTCTTTCAAAACACCTTTTTTTTAAACCATTGAAATCCAATTTTTATAGTTAAAGAAGCAGCTTCGCACACCCACCAATAGCCATATCATATTTCCTATTTAAACTTACCATACATTTCCTTATTCGCAGCTTCGCCCCCCACTTTAGGCCGATTGATATATATATATATATATATATATATATATATATGGCATAGACCGCATAAACCTTACCTTACCCCTTCCTTTCCTTTTCACATCGGCACTTCACAAAAATCCTAGACACATTCCATTTTCCACTTTATAACTCCGCCAATGCGATATAGTGGGACCCTTCCCTCCCTGTCACCCTTTCCCCACCGCCCATCACACATCTTAATTGGATTTTTTTATATTTACATGTTAACACATCATAGGTCAATAGGTTTAAGTGGCAATACGATAAAGAAATGGAGTTTTGATGCGATGTGATCGCATATCGCACATAAACGAGGCTCCTTGTTATCGTTATTTGTTAATATGTGCGAAAAACCTTAAGATGTACGATGTGCGATAAACCTTAAGATGTGTGATGTGTTATAAACCTTGAATCTTGTGATTTGTGATGTTGGTGGGCCCCCATCGCACTTCACACTTCTCTAGCTTTAGCATTTACCTCCCCGCGCTCATAACAAAAGCATCGATTTGCGGGCTACGAGCGGGCCCACCTCCTTGCCACGTTAGCTACCAACTCCCACCACCATCTACTCACATAGTTGTTCTATGCCATTTCCATCCGAACAGCTTATTAAAAAAAAGAATTATGTTAGAGGGGACTGTGGGTTTCCGACTATGGTTATGAGATGTTGTTTACAATGGGAGTAGTTGGTTTTCCATTTTAAAACTCCTTGTCATAGTCACTGACGCAACAAAGACAGAGGTGGTTATAAGATATAATGACCATCATGACGGCCAGTACCGCAGTTAGATTTTCTGAATCAGCCAGTGCAGCACCAGTTTTAATTATCCAGCAACGGTTTTCTAAAGAAACAGAGCCAGATGTCAGTTTTGTTTTATCATTGCCTCTTTGGCATCACTCGAGCCAGATTCTAATCACTCTGCAATTAATAACGGACTACTAATGCCATTGTTATGGCCAGACTTATCTTATCACTGTCTGCATGGTTCCACTTGTAAAAGTTTAGCTTGAATGTAATGAATGACTATCACTAAAACAGATGGAGTAACCGACTTAGATTTTAGATAAATATTGTATGCATTAGCAGTATCAAGGGAGGCTCGGAAGGGGAAAAACCATTGTAAGGTCTCATCTGTTTGTAAGCATTGTATGTTTGGATGAATGAAAGGAAACTGTTGTTTCCATATTCTTGTGTTATGATATGTGGTGAAGTGTTTCTTTTCATGTTATTTGTCATTCTCTAGATTCACATATTGTTTTCTCTCTTTACTGTGGACAAGAAAATTTTGTTCAGGATTTGTCATCAGGAACCTTGTTCAGTCTTGAAGCAGTCTTTATTTTTTCCTCTGAAATTTGAATGCAGAATTCAGAGACGGTCTAGTATGCATTTATTTTTAACCTTAATCTCTCCTCCCCCTTTCCTTTCACAAGCTATAAAAATCCATTGACATGGCTAGCTTGCCTAGTCTCACATGATTTCAGTTATTCATCCATTTGAACTTGTTTACACATGTTTGAATCCATAGCCCAATGGCCCTCTTATATTGTCTCAACCAAAAATTCTCAAACAAACCCCTTTGCACTAATAGTTAGTCTAAACTTCCCCTATAAACAAAGCTATATCTAACAGAGAGATCCCTCTCTAGGTCTAGGAGGGCTAGATCCTAGGCCCAAAGCAGTTTTGACGTTGCATCCGGGATTCTGTCTTCAACCTTCAGAATTACAGGGAGCTAACATAATGGCGACTCCACTGAGGACGATTTTATGTTTCCTTAGTAATACTTATCAAGCTCAGATCTGGTTGATGATGGTGGACATATAGCTATACATAAGAAGGTTGAAATCATCCACCTGGTGACTCCAATCCAGATTAGTTTCATTCAAAGACTCCACTGGAGGAAGAACCTAAAACATGACGAGGCAATCTAGAAAGATCAGGTATTCAAGCTCAAATTGTATTCAAGATATTTTTGGCTTTATCTGTAGTCATTTTTTCTCTTATCATAATCGTGGTCAATAGTATGTTGTTGAAATATATAGTGATTAGTTTCAACCTGAGGAACCTGAAAATATTGAGCCCATCCCTATAGCTTTGTTACACACTCCAATACCCGTAAAAGGCCCAGTTTAACACAAGCCTTGCGCTTTAGCTCCTATTCCTGTTCAAATACCAGATAGTCATGAGCCCCTTGCTTTACCTCCTATACCTGTAAACGTCTCAGAAAGATACAAGCTGCTAGTATATTCTCCATAATCTCCCTGCTTATTATAGAAATAATCTACTAGATTTGATGGAGAAAATTAAAATATCACTACCGAAAAGCATATTGAAAATCTTGAGGATTTTCTATACCTGTTTGAGGTGGAAGAAGAGGATGTATGTATCCAGGTACTTGCCTTATCATTACAAGGTAAAGTTAAAGATTGTTTTAAGAATCTTCCAGCTACAAGCATTAGAAATTTTCATCAATTCACGCAATTTTTCCTAGATAGATGGGTGGTCATAGGAAATGTTTTCCTCATCATAGAAGAGTATAACCATTTAAAAAGACAGCTAGGGGAGACGATACAACATTTTTCAGCCAGGTTCAATAAAGTGTATCATTCAATGCCTGCTATTATAAGGCCACCCGCAGGATTAGCTCTCTTGCACTAACCATATGCATTTGACCCAGAGATGGCATTCCAGTTAAGAGAAAGGGACCCTGCAACCCTTGAAGAAATGAAAAATATTGCAGTTGATGTGGAAGCGAACCTGCTAAACGGAGAGGCAAAGTTAAAAGCAGTGGAGAAGGATAAAATAGAAAGAGAAGAATTGATATCTTCAGAGATCAAACTAGATATCTTGACAAATGCAGTTAACGAAATGATACATGAGATTAGCAGGAAAGAGGAACTTGTTGTTCGAATACCTCATGTTCCATTAGTTCCAGAAAAGGAAAATATCAATCTACCCAAGCAAAGTACGGCTCATCCTTGGTATCCTAAGGCAGAAAATGATTGTTTCATGTACTCTATCCACAACACAACCAAAGATGAAGTCCAAAATCAGAGGGAGGCAGGAAAATCCCTGACAACAATGTACATGTTAGATGACCTTGCATACATAGATAACCATATCTAATATTATTATCGAGAGGAAGACTATATGTTTGATATTGAGGCTAACTTTACAGAGAAACCATCACTATCTTTAGGGAAAGAAGAAGCCCAATCATCACAATGGAAATAAAACTCTGCATGTTGAACAAGATTGTAAAGAGGAAAATGCAAAAATATTTCAAGTAAATGCCAAATGCCTTCCTCTCTTTTTTACCTCATTCTTAAGAGAACATTACTAGCAGATTGTAAATGTGAAGGATGAGGGATGTTCCAATGAATCAGTTGAGGAAAAAGGGGATGACTTAAAACCTTTTTTAGATCCATAAGTTCGGTCCTAGAACCATCTTGAAACCATAGAGTTTGAAACAAATGATGAGTTGATCTAGGTTGATTATTTTCCCTTATGTTTTAATTCATTTGAGATTATGAAAGGGAAAATGGATCAAATTTTGGTTGATAATCATAGAATAAATCATGAAATATCAGTGGAACCAATGTTACAACCATCTAAAGCACTACATGACCCAATAGCTAATATGTTGGATGGTTTATTTTTCCAAAGGCAGTCTTCATGTATTCGTAATTCTCTCAAAAGCTGCTATGATACGGATATGATCAGACAGTCTGCCCCATTTTCTGTTTCAGTAGAAGTATCAACACAAAATTCATCAGATAAAATGAAATCTTGTTCGAGTTGTTTGAAGACATGGAGAGAACATCTGCAATAATAGGATATGAAGTTGAGTTGGCTGAGTTACAATACCCAAAAATGAGTCAAGTATATCTTGATCCAGTAGCTGTCTATATGGATAAATTATTCTTTATAAAGCCAGCACATATTTCCATCATGTCAGTTGTTTTTCAAGTCTACCAAGAGCCATGTTTACAAGATCATGCTGGGAGTTTCTATCAAACACCATTATCAAGTTTGTCTCTAAACATGGTGAAAAGAAATGAAAGAACAAAGATATTATAGCATTTTCTTGACTCGTTTCACTGGCATTATTGTATTATTTACAGCAGCAGTGATTTCAGTAGGTTAGGGTAGGTAGGTGTGCAAATAAGCTCAGTACTTTGAGCATTTTTTCAGTTAGTTTCAGATTGCTTTCTAGTTTTTAGTTCAAGTGTGTTCTAGACTTCAGTTTGCCGAGAGTGTTGATTTCAGCTTGAATATTGTCAGCTACAGAGGTTTTGTAGCAGATCAAGTTGCAAGAGTTGGGATAAGCCCAATGGATTAGGCTACTAGTCTACGTTGTTCTTGACACCTCCTGAAGGAGCTACCATCCCTAGCTAGAGCCACTATTAGACTCCTGTAATTCACAGTATCACAAGGTGACTAATTATTTCTCTGATCTTTCATATTGAAAATAAAATTCCATAGTTTTCATTTATTTCCAGAAAGAAGGAAGGGAAATCCTAACTGTCAAGAGCCTCAAAGGAAACAATTTTCCTTTTCAGTTCAGTTGAAAGAGGAAAGTGTTGCTGATAAGGTGTAATGGTGAGAAAACTTCATTTCTGCCCTCATTTCATTTATCTCCTTTGCCCTTCATTTTTCCAAACTCTAAAGTCCCATGCTTCATTTATTTCAAAACCCCCTTTTTTTAAACTATTAAATTCTGATTTTTATAGATAAAGAAGCAGCTCCGCACACCCACCAATAGCCATATCATATTTCCCGTTTAAGCTTACCACATATTTCCTTATTCGCAGCTCCACCCCCTACTTTAGTCTAATTGATATATGTATATATATATATATATATATATATATATATATATATATATATATATATATATATATATATATATATATGTCATAGACCGCATAAGCCTTACATTACCCCTTCCTTGCATTGGCACTTCGCAACAATCCTAGCCACATTCCATTTTCCACTTTATAACTCTGCTGATGCGATATGGTGGGACCCTTCCCGCCCTCTCACCCTTTCTCCACCACCCATCGCACATCGTAATCGGTGTTTTTTTATATTTACATTTTAACACATCGCAGGTCAATTGGTTTAAGAAGGATATGATAAATAAATGGAGTTGCAATGCGATGTGATCACATATCACACATAATTGAGGCTCCTTGTTATCATTATTTGTTAAGATGTGTGATGTGTGATAAACCTTAAGATATGCGATGTGATATAAACCTTGAATCTTGCAATTTGCGATTTTGGTGGGCCCCCATCGCACTTCGCACTTCACCAACTTTAGCATTTACCTCCCCGCTCTCATAACAAAAGTGTTGATCTACGAGCTGAGGGTGGGCCCACCTCCTTGCCACATCAGGGAGCCTGCCACCATCTACTCACGTAGTCGTTATGTGCCATTTCCATCCAAACGGCTTATTAAAACATTTTTTTATGTTAGAGGGGATTGTGGGTTTCCGACTATGGTTATGAGTTGTTGTTTACAATGCAAGAAGTTGGTTTTTAATTTTAAAACTCCCTGCCATAGTCACCGACGCAGCAAAGATAGAGGTGATTAGAAGATAGAATGACCATCATGATGGCTAGTACCAAAATCAAATATTTTGAATCAACCAGCGCAGTACCAGATTTAATTATCCAGCAACAATTTTCTAAAGAAGTAGAGCCAAATGTCAGTTTTGTTTTATCATTGCCTCTTCGGCATCACTCGTACTAGATTTTGACCACTTTGAAATTAATAACAGACTGCTAAGGCCACTGCTATGGCCAGACCTATCTTATCACCGTCTACATGGTTCCACTTATCAAAGTTTATCTTGAATGTAATTAATGACTATCATTAAAACAGACAGAGTAAACAAATTATATTTTAGATAAATATTGTATGCATTAGCAATATCAAGGGAGACCCGGAAGGTGATAAACCATTGTAAGGTATCATATGGTTGTAAGCACTCTTTGTTTAGATAAATGAAAGGACATTGTTGTTTCCAAATTATTGCGTTATGATCTGTGGTGAAGGGTTATTTTCATGTAATTTTTCATTCTCTAGTTTCACACTCTCTTTTCTCTCTTTATTGTGGATAAGAAAATTTTGTTCAGGATTTTTCATTGGGCACCCTGTTCAGTCTTGAAGCTGTATTTATGTTTATCTCTGAAATTTGAATGCATAATTCAGAGGCGGTCTACTCTGCATTCATTTTGAACCTTAATCTCTCCTCCCCCTTTCAATTTCACAAGCTATAAAGATCTATTGACATGACTAGCTTGCCTGGTCTCACATGATTTCGGTTATTCATCCATTTTAATTTGGCTACACCTATTTGAATCCATATCCCAATGCCCCTCTTTTGTTGTCTCAACCAAAAACTCTCAAAAAAACCCCTTTGCACTAATAACTAGTCTAAAATTCCCCTATAAAAAAATATATATCTAACAGAGAGATCCCTCTCTGGGTCTAAGAGGGATAGATCCTAGGCCCGAGTTAACATATATCAAAGTACAAAAATATATCTCATGTTTTACACAGGTATTACAGAATGAGAGATACATTCGCATCTTCACAACCTATTTTTTTTCCTATGCAAAGTCCTGTTTAAGTCACCTTTTTTTGAACCATCAGAGAAGAATATTGGAAAACTAGAGGAGGTTTGTGTTACTAACATAAAAAAAAAACCAAAACCTCTCTCAGGTTCACAAAAAAATTCATGGTTAGGGAGATATCGCTCCATCTCTAAGGCCTATGTTTTCAAAAAACCCAAAAATTTGACACAATCCACTTGTCAAAAACACAATTCCTAGGCGCTACGCTTTTTCTAGGGACCTCCAATGATAATAATAAAGGCAACATTGGATTCAAAAAGACTTATAAATCAAATTTTTACTATTGGCACATAAAATTTGGACATTCTGACAGGGATAAATGGTCAAAAACATCCAATAAATCATGTATTTGCCCTATTTTTTAGCATGGCCCTAAGCTTTTGACTAGTCTTGGGAGAATGAAGTTCTGGAGGTTCATGTAAATACCATTTTGGCAACTAGGTACATATTCAAAAATTAGATAGGAAAACCTTTCCAATGAGCTATCCTAAGTTCAATTTGGACACTAGGAACCCCTTCAAAAGTGGAATTGAAGTTGGCCTTGCGTTTTTTACACTAGTGCTTTGCCTTTTACCAATTTTCTATGTTTCATGAAATTTGCAAATTTTCTAAGTTTTTTGAGTTTCACCTTGGAAATTATGTTTTTACCAATGTAATTCAAAGATGTAAATTTAATAATCATTTCTTAAAGTTACCTAGGGCTGAATACATTAGGTAAAATCTCTTGATGAGATGTAATGAATTAGTTTCCAAAAAGTGAGGGATGAGTCAGTTTGACCTCCCTACACTCTAGGTATGCAATTCAGTTTTTGGTGGAACATCTCCTCAACTTAGGGATTTGACCCCTAAGGTTGGGAGAGGTTTTTTTATGGCTATATATTTCACTTCTTTACTCATTTCACTGGTTGGACGTTGTTTCATTGATCAAAGACTCTAGTGTGATCAGTATTAGGAGGGAAATTAATGAAAGAGTTGCAACGCCTATTTCTTTGGGATACCTATGGTATGGAAATTTAGCATAGTTTCTTATTATTCTACATATGTATGAGTTATTTTTATTCATGATCCATTTTATCTCTATTATATTCTCAAGTTGATAAGTATAATACATCTCTCATGCTTTGTTTTAGGAAAATCTTCATAGTTTGTTCATTTTCTTCAATTTAGAAAGAATACATGCTTTGCCTTGCTCTTTCTAACTCTTCATCAATCTGATCCATCTCACCCTGAAACCCTAAAGTGTTAGCCTTCCTACCTACCTTTCCCCATTGATTCTCTACAACCCTAATCTTATTTTCCCTGAACTAGCCTCTTTGACCTAATTCACCCATCCAGCAAACCAATTCAAACAAACAAACCCCTATACTCATACCTAGCCTAAAACCCTAATTCATCCAACCCTCTTGGCTATGATTTTGTGGAGAGAGCCCTCTTCGGTTTGATAGGGATAGCTACCAAGCTAAAATATTAGTCTATGGTTACCTCTGTTTGGACTCTTACTCAGCCTTAGAGTTCTGGTGGAGTGATAACATACTGGCGTCGTTGTCGGGGAGATGAAAATATAAATATTCCTTGGGAAATAACGACAAAGATCAGATCTCATTGCCGATTGTGAACAATGATCAGGCACAAGAAGGTTGTGCATAATTCACCTGGCGAATCCAAATCAGTTTCGAAATCAAATCCAAAGACTCAACTGGAGGATGAATCTTGCCAAGAAATATGAAAGGACAACATGGGAAGATCAGGTATTTAACTTTCACTTTCATTTAAGACATCATGTTATTTATCATGAAATATTTCTTCTCTTTTCCTAAGAATGTCTAGAAATTTTTCCAAGGTATATTATGTTTGAGAAAAGATCATGGACCTTCGTTGGATTCCTATCCTTTCAAGGTTGCAAATACAAATTCCACGTACGCCTTTGATCTTGTTCTAGACCCTTTCTCTGAATCATATGATGACCATCTTCAAATTGATGAACCTCAAGATATTAAGACTAATCCTGCAACTTTTGTACATACTCCTACACCTTGTAAAATTTCGAATAGATACAAACCACTCATCCTACCTCCTATACTCCATGCTTTCCCTGAAATTCATTACCTATATATGCCTAGGTTTGATGGTGAATGTGACAACATCACTACTGAGAGACATATGTAGAATTTTGGGACTTTCCTCGACCTTTTTGAAGTTGATGAAGAGGATGTCAAAATCAAGCTATTTGCTCTTTATTTGCAAGGCAAAGTCAAGAGTTGGTTCAAAAACCTACCTGTTGCGAGCATCTCAACTTTCCCGCAGTTTGTCAAAATTTTCCTCGACAAGTGGGTGGTCAAAGAAAACCCTTTCTTGATTCTAGAAGAGTATGACCAGCTGAAAAGAGAGCTAGGGGAGACAGTACAACAGTTTTCTTCCAGATTCAATCAATTTTATTGTTTGATACCTACTAATATAAGACCTCCTCCTGGCTCAACTCTCTTACATTACCCAGATGCCTTTGATCCAGAAATGGAGTTTCAGCTGAGAGAAAGGAACCTTGCAACACTTGAAGAGATGCAAAATATTTTTGCAGATGTAGAGGCTAATCTGTTGATCAGAATGGCAAAGCTAAAGGAAGAAGAGAAGGAGAACATTGTAAAGCACCTGGCATCTTTAGAGGTAAAGCTCAATATTTTGGTAAGTACAGTAGAGGAAATGATGCAAAAGATCACCATGAGATATGAATTTGTCGTTCAAGATCACCTTGTCCCACTTATTAAAGAAGAAAAATAAATTTTTGGCCTTAAACACTTTCCTGCTAATCCCAGCTACCATAGATCGGAAAATAGATTTGTAGATCAATTCGAGGAGAAAAAATCTTCTGATCTAATGTGTATGTTTGATGAAATTACTTATTTTGATGATTTACCTAAGTTTGATCAGTATGACGATGATTATATTCTCCAAATTGAAGCTAATTCTGCACACCAATCAGCAGTTGATTTGTGGGAGGAGGAAGCTCAGTTTCAGCAACTGAAATACAGTGATCAACTAATGCATATCAGCTATGGCAGTGAGGAGGAAACTATAGAAAATTTGGAAGTAAGCGAAGGATCTTTGCCTCTTTTTTTTACTTCATTTCAGTTCATCGGAGACAACTTTCATGCAATCAGAAATCAAAAGTGATTAAGTTTTGATCTTGACAATCAAGAGGGCAATGAAATAATTGATCAAGTCTCCTCAGCTCTAGATTTGCAGCCACCAAGTTCCATTGAATTTTGAATTGTAGATGAAGCCTTGGAAGTTGAAACATATGATCAAATGATGCAAGATGATTTTGTACCACTATGTTTTGAAGCATTTCAGTTTTTGAAGGAAATTTTTCATAATGTCTCTAAAGCAAAGGATGAGCAGACTGTAGAAAGTCATGCAGTCTCAATAGAACCAATGGAAAATATTTTTCAATAGTCTTTTCAATTTTTTCATGACCCAATAGCTAATGTGTTGGATGATATTTGTAGTAAAATTCCTTCTCCATTAGCTAACTATGAGCCTGAAAAGAGTGTTGATATAAACTTGATCCAACAGTCAGCTTCATTGTCTTGTTCAACAGGAGTCTCATTACAAAGCTCATACAAATATTTGCAGTCATATCATAAGAGTAATGAAGAATAATCTTGTTTTTTTGTTGATCATCAAGAAAAATTAGTTATTCACGAGTTTCGGGATCCTTTTGTCAACTTGTGGCAGTGATCAAAGGAAGAAAGCACAAATGTTAGGAAAATTTTAAAATCAAGGTACGAAGATTACCTAAAGCAGAGCAGTAATGTAATAGATGGGCTAGAAATTAATATGTATTCCTATGAAGATCCTTTTGTAGCATTCTTTAGGTCAGTCGGTGGGCTCATGCTTTTCCATTTCATTAATATTCAATCTGATTACAAGTTTTCATGGGAGTTTCTTTTAGTAGTTCTCTCTTCTTTCTCATAAGCAAGCACTTGCAAAGAATTCAACTAGCAGTCAGAATGCTTACATGGTTGCAATGGTTATTCCATTTAACTTGATGAGGTGATGAATCGATCAGCTAGAGTAGGATTTTTTGAATAAGATCAATTTTGAGCATATTTTTTCAGTTATTTTTCAGTTAGTTTTGAGTTAGTTTGAGTCAGTCTTGAGTTAGTTTATTTTGTCAAGTTTTCGGTATTCAATCTTGTTGTTAGCTTTTGAATCCATACCCAATGGATAGGCACTTGGTCTACGGTGTTCTTGGCACCTCCAAGGAGCTTCCATCCCTAGTTGAAGCCAATGTTAGTGTCAATTTTTGCATCATGCCACCAGTGATCAAAATATCTCTTTTCATGTCATATTAGGGTTCCATTCTGAAATTTGTGTCATTCCATTAGGTCATCATGCAAAAATTTGATCACTTATTAGGGTATTGAGATCATTACTACTCCTTTCACCTCCATCTTCAATGGAAATCATCATGGTCAGGTCATTCATTGTTGAAAGAGTCCCATGGTCATCATGGTCATCATTCAGCTCATTCTTCCATGTTGTGCCATCATTAGGTCATAGGGTCAAAATCATGAAAATTGGTCTTTTCACCATCAAACTCATATTTTTAAGGAGTAGTAATAGTCAAAGGTCTTCAACAATTTCAGGTTCCAAACTATCATTTCCAAGTAAGTGGTTTTCTGTTTACCATATTTGTCTCTCAATTGTGCTTGGAAAGCTCATTTCCCTCTCCTAGGGTTTTGAGGGCATTTTTCTTTGTTTCATGACTTCCATGGTTAAATCATCAACAAGACTTGTATCCTTATGATATTACACCTTCCCCTACCCTTAATATACCTTCCTAAACACTTCCCATCACTCCTATACCTCAAAATCATCATTTTTCCACAAGCACTAGCCTATTGCTACAATTTGACACTTTTCTAGACTAGGCATGTGTTTTGCGCATTTGGACCCCTTCCTCTCACTAAATCTTTGAAATTCCACTTTCCCCTACTTCCTAACATCCCTACCTACCTCCAAATATTTTCCTAAGGATTTAGAAGCCCCCTATCCCCTTTATTCCCCTTCATTCATATAAATTTCCCAAATCCCTTGTTTTGTCCACACTAAACCCTAATTTCCTCTCCCATTGAGCTAGGGTTTGCTATGGAATCAGAGACATCTGAGTAGAGGAGGCATATGGAAGGTAATATCAGCAATTATGAGGTTACTTCAACTCATAACCATCATGTCTCCGTCATTTTTCAACAAATCCTTCCAAGGGAAAAATCATTTTCCACACATAGGGCCAGTTTTTCTGCAAAGTATATTTTTGACCAAATGAAGAAGAATTTCACAAACATTAAAGAGGTTTTTTTCCATCATAGGCCAAGGAACAAAAATTTTCTTTCATTATTACACATGTGTTATGGTTTTGGAGGAATGCTAAAATATGGTTGCTACATGAGAGTTATTGCACTTATGGAGTTACCTTGGGAAAATAATTTTTTCTCCTAGCTAGAGTGACCCAATTACTTTCTTGATAAGTCAAATGATAAATAGACAGATATATCTTTCCAATTAGCTATCATGAGCTCAATTTTGAGTTGAGGAAAGCCTCCAAATGTTTCCTGCAAGAGCACACTACATTTTTTCACCCCCATTTTCCACTTTTTGACTAGTCTTGGGAGAATTGATTTTCGAGGGGCTATACTTTGTTATTTCCAGTTCTTTATAGGTCCCTTTTGTATCTAACATATATATCTTTCCAAAAGGCTATCATGAGCTCGAGTTGGAGTTCAGGAAGGCCTCCAAATGTGGTCTGCAAGAAGGCGATGTGTTTTTGAAGAGGTGGCATTGGCGCTTCTCCTGAAGGTGTTGTGCTTTTTCCAGGAGGGCGTCGCGCTTCTCCTTGAGGCACTGTGCTTTTGCCAGAAAGAATCCATGGCCTCAAATATTTCTTGCAGGGTTTCCAATCATTAATCAAGGGTTTTCTCAGTCATTTACAAGTAATTTTTACCTCATCAAACCCTCCTTTCAATTCATGGTTTTGAATTTATGGTGCAAACCCTCCTCACTCACTATTTCATCTTTTAAGCAATGAAACCCTAGCCTCTTCCTCTGAAAATCAAGATTTTCTTCCCTAGACCCTATTTTCCCTTCCCATACTCTAGAATCACTCCCCCTACCCCTACATCACCTTATCCCTCATTCCCAAGTCCCATTTCCTAAAACCCTAATCCTAGGCTACGTTTTCCTAGGAAACCACACTATATCCCTGTAATCAAAAACCCTTCCCCCATATCCCTAATTTTTCCTAGACCTATCCCCACTCCCATTTCCTCATCCCTAGGGTTTCTAGACCAAAATACCATGGAGGAGAAAAACAGAAACTACATGGAGGAAGAAGAGAGGGAAGAGAGAAGGCCACATAAGGGAGGAAGGATTCTGAGATTTGAACCGACCAACACTAGAGAATTAATGGCCTCACCCATGGCAGTCACTTGCTTCAAACATGTGGTCTGCTTTGATTTCTATGAATTGTTCCATAACTACAAACCCTAATCAAACAGAAAGAGAAGGGTAAGTTGGATTTTCTCATTTATGTATCCATGATAGCATAAAAAACCATCTCAGGTCTCCATGAATCAATTCTAGAGAAATTTTGAGGAAATTTGGTGAAAAAATGGGAAAATTTGAAAAACTCTTCGAAGGCACATTTTCCAGAAATGTCATGTTTGGTCACCTTTGTGGAGAACATATTGTGGGCAAACAAAAATGAATTTTGGGAAACTCGAGGAGGTTTTTGTTCCTAAGATATCAAAGTAAAAAAATATATATCATGTTTTACACAGGTATTATAGAATGATAGATACGTTCACATCTTCACAGCCTATTTTTCTGCCTATGCAAAGTCCTGTTTAAGTCACCTTTCTGCAGAGAAGTTTGTGAACAATCAAAGAATAATATTGGGAAAATTTAGGTGGGTTTTGTTCCTAACATGCCAAAGAGACAAAACCTCTCTTAGTTTTTCAAAAAATTTCATGGTAAGGGATATATTTCTCCATATCTAAGGCCTATGTTTGCAAAAAACCCAGAAATGCAAAAAACCCAGAAATGTGACACAATCCACTTGTCAAAAACGCAACACCTAGGCGCTCCGCTTTTTCTAGGGACCTCCAATGACAAAAATAAATGCACAATTGGATTCATAAGGCCCTGTAAATTAAATTTTTACTATTGGCACATAAAATTTGGACATTATGACCGGGAGAAATGGCCAAAAACATCCAAAAAATCATGTTTCTCCCCTCTTTTTGAGCCTAGCATTGCGCTTTTGACGAGTATTGAAATAATGATGCTTTGGAGGCCAAAATAAACACCATTTTGGCAACTAAGCATGGATTTGGAAACTAGACATAGCAGGCTTTCCAATAAGCTATCCTGAGCTCAATTTGGACACTGGGAACCTCTTCAAAAGTGGACCTGAAGTTGGCGCTGCACTTTTTACCAATTTTCTGTGTTTTCTAAAATTTGCAACTTTTCTATATTTTCTCAATTTCACCATGGAAAATGATGATTTTACTAATGTAATTCAAGTATGTAAATGTAATAATCATGTTTTTAATTTACCTAGGGGCAAATACACTAGGTAAAAACTCTTGATGAGATGTAATGAATCAGTTTCCAAAAAGTGAAGGATGAGTCAGTTTGACCTCCCTACACTCTAGGTATGCAGTTCAGTTTTGGGTGGAACAGGTCTTCAACTTAGGGATTTGACCCCTGAGGTTGGGAGAGGTTGTTTGATGGCTATATCTTTCACTTATTTACTCATTTCACGGGTTGTATGTTTTTGCATTGATCAGAGACTCTAGTGTAATCAGTATTTGGCAGGAAATTAATGAAAGAGTTGCAACCATTTCTTTCGGATACTTGTGGTATGGAAATTTAGCATAGTTTCTTCTTATGTTAAATATGTATGAATGTTTTTTTTTCATGATCCATTTTATCTCTATTATATGCTGGTTTTAAATTTGATAAACAGAATCAATCTCTCATGCTTTGTTTTGGGAAAATCTTCATAGTTTATTCATTTTCTTCAGTTTAGAAAGAATACATGCTTTTCCTTGCTCTTTCTATATCATCATCAGTCTAATCCATCTCACCCTGAAACCCTAAAATGTTAGCCTTCCTACCTACCTTTCCTCTTTGAATCTCTGCAACCCTAATATTATTTTCCTTGACCTAGCCTCTTTGGCCTAATTCACCCATCCAGCAACCCAATTCAAATAAACAAAGCCCTGTACTCATACCTAGCCTGAAACCCTAATTCATCCAACCCTCTTGGTTTTGATTTTGTGGAGAGATCCTTATCTAGTTTGGTAGGGCTAGCTACCAAGATAAAATATTGGTCTGTGGTTACTTCTGTTTAGACTCTTTCTTAGCCTTAGAGATCTGGTGGATTGATAACATATGGAGAGGGCTATGTGGCAGTAGATGCACTATCATGGAGATCAGCAACGCTGTCACTAAGGAACAATGATTATTTGTGGGCCCAATTATTATTTGATCATTCCTCTAAATTCTTCACTTATCAAGCATTGGATGGGCAGATGGTAGACATCATGTAATGGATAACATCTTCCATTATCAGGACAAAACCTTCTAGATGAGCACTACACAGCTCAAAGAGAATTTTCTGCATGTAGCATATTCAGAACCTCATAGGTTCTACAGTTCCATCAGAGGGAGGTTCTCATGGAGATACATCAAGGAGGATGCACTTTGACATATCATGGAATGCAAATATTTTCATCAGATTTTGGAGGATGGTATTGTCGACATTGATCCGATGTCGAGGTATACACATTTCTTTGACATTTTCACACAGTACATATCTTCACCCATGACCGTATTATCTTTCTGGGACGTCTTCATGCTTCATGGTCTTCCCAAGGTCATAGATAGTGGTGGGGATAGTTATTGCATGAGTATTTTTTTGCAGGAGCTTCTCCATTGGGTGGATATCGAGATGGTGCATGATATGAGTCATCACCCATAGTTGGATGGATGGATGGAGATTGTTATCACAAAATTGGACCTGATAGGCTTCTTGATCAGACAATCTTTTGTAGCTATTTCAAACCAATCTTTTGATTGAGGCTTACCCTTCCTCAGTCTGAGAGGGCTCTCTCAAAGGGTTATTGATATGGATAATGATATAGATGGCTAACTTTATTTAGAGAACAACTGATAAATGATAAATGTAGGTTGAGAATCACATCAAAAAGTATTAATTGGGCTTATGGAGTCAAAACTATTCAGTAATCTAGCAAATCTACTTAACATGGAAGTTGAGGCATATTAGTGTTTTAGTCAATAGATAAATACATATAGAACAGTAAAAACACAGCCAATTCATCTATATAAGAAGTCAGAGCATCTAAAGATGAATTCTGAGTAATATAGATAAACACCACTGCAATAGAATAATAAAAGAGATGAAAATAGAATAGGAACACACTAAAACTCCTTCTGAATCTCAAGTTGGTTAAGTAGAAAATCTTTGTATTAGCAGAAAACCAGTCAATTACAATAAGCACAGTGTTGCTAAAAATGTACAAACTTTTGCTCATTCGACTTCTTGGTATTTAATAGACATATTAAAACATGTGATGATTTGCCTCTATGCTAGATACATCAAATTTCCAGCTACTAACACCAACGGACACCTTGCATAACTGTAAGATATGGAATTTATTAAATGAAGACACCTAATCTACTTAACAATCCTAATCCAAAAAGGACTCAAACTGCTTATTTTTATCTAAAACAACCTTATCCACCTACATTTACATCATTTTCCAAGTGTAACAACATACATATGAATTTGGATGATGGGCTTCAGCTATTCATGTCATCTTTGTTTGACCTCCACCAAAACAGGAAACCATACCCTATTTTTTAGGCATCACATCCTTTGCATTCATTGAACAATTTTATCATCAATTAAGCTTGATTTCGTGGTCCTTAGATGTTGGAGATTATCTTAACATGTCTCCTCACCTATCCCTAGCCTCTACCATATCAAAATCGCTTCCAAAATTGTTTAAGGAAGTTGTAATAAATTGCGCTACGAAAACACAGAAGTTTCGTAGCGCCTTTGAAAAACTGTCATTTCAAGTCTTAATTCATCAAAAACTAAATCCTTTCCACTTGCATCACTTCACTTACCCTTCAATACATCTCCCATAGCAGTTTCAGCTCTTGAATCACTCTTCAACCTCTCAGAAATTGACCAAAATGAGCAAGAAAAGCAGCTATAACAGTTTCGTAGCACTTTTCTGCTTTTTTACACTGTCTGTGCTACGAAACTGCTGAGTATGCATTTTTGTCTAGAATTTCAAAAATGAAAATTGTAGTTATGCTCAAAACTTAATATATACATGTCTCCATCATCTTAAAATCATATCAACTGTAAAATCACAGTCATTCCAGCTTTCTTGAGGTCCCTTCTTTATTTTCACTTGATTTAGCTATTGGCTCTTCGATGACTAATTTTAATGCCTCTGCTTTTTAAATCACCAAGAATCAACCTCATCTACTACTCTAAGTCCTCCACTTGATCTTTAAGTCTTTTATTAGTAGTTCTCAAATGAGTATTTATTACTCTGAAAAACCTGGCTTCCTTTATTGCTCGAACTATCCACTTGAAAAATTGCTTAGCACTACTTGGAATTTCAGAAATAGAATCAGTTTGTCCTTCCCATAGTTCTTTCATCCTTTTAAACTATGCTTTCTCAACACTATGTTTTCTAGCCCTCTTTCTCATGACCGCAATTTCTTGTTTTTCTAACCTCAATCTTTCCTCAAGATGTTGAAACTCTATTTTTTCTATCATTTCTTCTTTTCCCTTCTGTATTCTGCTGCTTGCATGCTTCACCATAGGTGATGACGGATCAAAAACTTCTTTAGGAGCTTTAGTTGTCTCAGTTGGTTTTTGAACTTGCTTGTTGTCTTCCTTCAGTTTCCCAGTCTGCCTAGTCCTAGGCTTTCTTGCCTGAAAGATGAAAGCTGCATCTTCCCTCTCAAACTCCAGCTTCTTTGCAGACTTGGACTTCTTCAATTTATGCTCATCTTTCCTAATGAACTTAGCTTGAACAATGGGTGTCTCCTTTATGTCAATAGCATGAAGGATGTCTTCAAGATTCCCTTTGGTTATTGGGTTGTTTTCTATAGCAATTGTATTTCATTTTAATGCCACTGCTTGACTTCTAGTTACTCTTTTGATCTCATTGCTGACAGCTTGTTTCTGTTCTACATCTTTGACAACCTTTGACCTCTGTTTTGCAGGTGGGAGAGTTGGAGTATCAATTATTTGTACTTTTTTTCACCCTTTTCCAATTTGTTTTCTTAGCTTCACTTTTGCAGTTGTTTTTGGTTTTGTAGCCATAGGTTGACTTGGTTCTGCTGCTGCTAGTGATGGAACTTCTTTACATTTAGGTTTTCTTGCAAGAGTTAGGGTTTCCAACTCAAATCCATTCATAAACAAGAAAGATGACCAAACTCTATTTATCTTCTGAAGCTCATCTAAAATCAATAACTTCATTAAACCATGATGAAATAAGGATGTTTCACTCCCTTCATATTTTTCTTACACTTTATCAGCCATCTATGCAAGACTCCTATGTAGTTAAAAAGGAAAATCAAGTGAGACCTTACTAGTGAAGTGCAAAAGCAACTTGAAATGATATGAGTAAACCTTGTGATATCTGCCTTCACATGTAAAATACTTATGAATATTAAGCAATGGCTTTGAATAAGTGTCTTTGATGCAGCCTCTAGGAATAGCATTGTTAAGGTCCATGTTTGTATACTTAGGTTTCATGAATTCTTTACATTGCTCCATATCAAATTTGAAACTTTTGAACCATGTTTCTTGACCCCTTGGTATTTCTGTAATAGCAGCAATGGTTTCTGGTGTAATAGACACACTTAGCATCCCAACCTTTGTGGCTATTCCAATGAAGTTAATGGAAAATTCTTTAGATACCTGTGTGTGAGAGACCTGCAACTTTTCACCTGCCTGCATCACTACTAGGTCTTCAGTTATTGACCTCAAATCTTCAGGTTCATGCCTTAAGCAGTTTCCTCCTCTGTGTATTTTCTTGTCTTCAGCCATATTTTTCAGAAAACCTGTCAACCTCACTTGATAAATTTGTATGAGCCTCGCTTGAAAATAGGTGTAGCAAACCTTTATATGAATCGATTACAATTTTGGTTTAACACTTCAGAGCTCATAAATTTTGAATGGAGGAAAAAAGAAAATTAGAATGACCAATTAGGAAAGGTTTTGAAATTTAAAATGTCATCTCATAACTTAATGATGCCTCATTCATAACCTATAATGACAATGATGACTGCAAATGTGAGTGAGTACATCAAATTTCATCATTACCTAACTCATCACACCACTAACTTACCCTTTCCCAATGGTTTCTGACACCTTCCAACTCACTGACAAGACAATTGTAAACCCGCACTTTTGTAGCACCTACAGTGCAATTTTTCATGTTTGCGCTATGAAACTAGCAGCGTTTTCATAGCGCAAAACAAATTTTTTCAATGGGTGGCACTACGAAAATGAGTTTTTTTGGCTAATTGAACTGTTTTGATCTAAAACTTTAGGGAATGACCCACAAATGAAAATAATGAAAATTTGACATGAAAAGACTTTTTATAAAAGACTTCATTTGAAACTAAGGATGAGTTTTACACCATAAAAATCTAAAACCTACCCTTGACCAAACCTAAATTGAATTCTAAACCCAATTTTGAACCATGAAACTTTTTAACCTTGTCACAATGATGTGCTAAAATTTTTGAGTGATAACAGAGATGATGAGAAAGTGGTTGGAAAGCTACTTGCAAATCTATGACACATAGCAGCAAGAAGCATGGCTGCACTGGCTGCTCTTAGGTGAGTATGGTTACCACCTGAGATTTCAGATTGGTATGTTCCATGCCTCACACAATACTCAGGTGATGCATCAGCGGGAGGCATGGATGTGTTTGCTACTCTTGGGAGAGTATGGCCAAGACATTTCATTTTATATTTCCATTGGTATATCATTTTTTCCTACCTTGTACAGTAGTAATGGGATGCATCAGCTGGAGGCATGGTTGCGCTGGTTACTTTTGAGAGAGTTTAGCCATCACATGACATATCACATCTCAATGGGTATGTTATTGTTTGGGACTTTGCATGATACTCATATGATGTGGCAACAGGAAGCCTAGCTATGTTGGCCTGGTCTAACATTCTACATCTCAATCAGTATATCATTGTTGCATGCTTTGCATTATGATGATGTGGGGTGGCAGCAAGAGTCATTTTTGTGTTAGCTACTCTTGGGAGAATATGGATTGACATTCTCCCATACCTTGCATAATGATGATTTGGGATGGAAACATTAAGCCTTTTTGCGTTGGCTTATGTTAGGTGTTATCTCCCCGTAATTCTAGTAGATTGGTGAGACCAGAACTGCGGAGAGAACACTTGAACCACTTTGGGATTCTAGGATCTAGCCCTCATGAATCCAGAGAGGGATCTCTCTATAAGTGCAAAGATTGATTTATCTTTAAGGCTTTCATGTGTGATAATAGGCTAGTTATTAAGAGCAAGGTTTTTGTTTGATTTTGGTTGGGAAAAGATATGTGAAGGTGAAGGAAGTCTAAATGAAGGGTGAAGATGAATGAAAGTGAAAATTGATTCAGCTAAAAAGATAGGCAAGAAGCAGCTTCAATCCATTGGGCTATGGAGTCATAGTATGATTTAATTGAAACAGCAAGGTTCAAGAGTGGTCCATGGGGCAAGTCATCTATGTCTAAGGATCTCTTTAAAGTTAATTTTATGGAATGGAATGTAACAATAAGAAGGATAAATTAACAAATGAAGAACAAAGAGTAGCCTAAGATCAAGTAAGTACTTTGAAACTATCCTGCTTTCGGCATACACTTAAGAAAGGCATAAAATTAATCTAAGATTAGGTAAGTACTTCGAAACTAGCCTGGTTTTGATGCACTTTCAATAGAAAACATTCAAAACACAAAAAAGAATAGCTTAAGATCAAGTAAGGACTTTGAACCTGTCCTACTTTCAGCATATTCTAAGGGAAACTTTTCAAAGCAACTGTTGGAGAAGAAACTAGAGGAAAGGGCTCACCATAAAATTCCCTAGCTCTGCTTTACTTAGTAAACTTTCAAGACAAACACATAAGATAACAAAGAATAGTCTAAGATTAGGTAAGGACTTTGAACCTAGCCTGCTTTCAACATACTCTTAGGGAAACTTTCAGACAACTGTTGGAGATAAAACTAGAGGACAGGGCTCACCATAGACTCTCTAGTTCAACTTTACTTAGCAGACACTGAAAATAACATTCAAGAAAAATATTTAAAGTAAACAGTAGGACGAGGGAACGCCAGCATTCCTAACTGCTTGAACTGTATTGAATCATTCTTAAACACACAATTTGGAAGAAAACATGTAGATAAATCTTATCAGTAAGAGCAGGGTACCTTTGATAGTAAATCCTAACTCTATAATTGTTGTTCTTTATCAGAGAAGATGGACAAAATGGAAACAAAAATAAAATAACAATTTACAATAATAAAAACATCACCGTTGAAATAGACCAGGATCCCATAAATCAGCTTGTATTGATGCTTCAAACTAGTTACAATCTTCAAGTCTAGTGGGCTTCTACACCTTCAAACTTCTCATCTAAAACTTAGGTATCTTCAATTACAAACAGAGCTTACAGCAGCTTCAGTAGACTATTTACAGGCAACAGATATGCAGTGACCAACCCTTTACAATGAGCTCCTCAATAAGATTTTATAAGAAAATGAGGAGGTGGAACGAGAGAAAATATCTATAGGCTCAATTAATACAGTTTAATGCTTCTCGGCCTTTGAGGGGCTCAATGGAGAAGATTACAGATATTTCCTCTGTATTAATTGGTTTATATTAAGTATTAAGCTAGCTGGGAAGATTTTGTTGAATTTTAAGGCTCTATGTTATTCTTGCAATAACTCTACTGACAGTTTTAAATTAGTTTCTTTGATTCGAAATAACTGTTCAGCTTTCTTTTTGCTAATATCTTTTGTTCCAGTCATAACTCGGCCTCTTTTGAATGCTTTTAGGCTACAGGTGGCTTGTGGTAGCTGGTGAGGAATAAATTAGCCTCTGATGTGGCAATGGAGGCTTCTCGGATTGTTGAATTGCTTTGTCCTTCTTTAATCACTATTTAATTTTCTTTAATTGTGTGCATTAGGCTTAAATTGGCCTAAATTTTGTCTTTTGTTCTTCACATTGTGTTTAATTTAAGGGATTATCTTTAGATGATCAATTTAGGCCGTAATCCTTCAAACTGTGTAAACCATCTTCGATCCCTCATCTTTGCTGTGACTGGATCTTTT
Organism: Pinus albicaulis; assembly: GCA_034641835.2. Taxonomy (NCBI): domain Eukaryota; kingdom Viridiplantae; phylum Streptophyta; class Pinopsida; order Pinales; family Pinaceae; genus Pinus; species Pinus albicaulis. The sequence continues at coordinate 58,899,567 of CM076571.1, forward strand.
AACACTGATACTCTTTGATTTATTAAACTTTTCTGTGTCTTGTTGATGTGCAGGAGTTACAGGGGCCTTTGAAATGGTATCAAATCTCATGAGGCACTGAATGAAACGTGATATGGAACCCCAAAAGAATGATCTCTGTGATGTATAAAGGCCTGGGGGATCATCATCCCTAGCCTTCAATTTCCTTTTAAAACTTTTCAAAAAACTATTAAAACCTACACAAACAAGAAAAAGTTAGAAAATCCTACATATTTTGGTTTAACTACTTTGGAGGCTTAGGTTTAGAGCATAGCCGTTGGATGAAAGCATCCAACGGTGGAGATTGATCACGGGGGGTTAAATGGAGGCAGTTGGAACAAACAGTGGGAGATTAAGTCTGGATCGTTGATGTATATTGATCAATGGTCGAGATCGATCATAAATATATAAAGCAGAGGGGTCACTTTATAATGAAACGGTGGAAAATATAATAAAGTGGGTTGAAAAACTTAATTGGCAACGAAAAAGGCATAGAGGAAATTTGGGATTTCTTGAGGGATTCTGGGCCGTCGGATGAGATTGGCCTCGGAGATCAACGACAGAGGTTGATCTAAGAAGGCCCTTGGAGGATGGGCAGAGGGAGATAATGTAATGGCTGGATTAAACTGGGACCATTGATCTGCAGAGATCAACGGTGGAGAATGAACGGATGGAATGCAATGTAAATGGTGAAAGCAGTTTCGGACAAAGAAACCACGGGTTTCGTGCAGCAAAAAAGCAGATAGGTGGTTTTACCTTTTTGAACGCGATATGTGTTAGAGCCTGACACATGGCCTTTCAAAACCACCTACATCGTGTGATTTTGAATCATTAACCTTCGGTCTTAAATTTACGCGAAACTGCGTGCCAGCTGTTAGATCAGGGGTCTTAGATCGGACGGCTGTGGAGAGAGCGCAATAAAGAACAGATGCTCGGGAGATAATAGGTGGGGAAAATCCTAAGCGGTTTTGATCTAGAACATCAGATCAAGAATGGAAAACAGAGATCTGATCTGGGAGAGGTAGGACCCAAAAAGAGTTGGGCCTGTTGGGATAAATCTGGGCCGTTGGATCTTCAATATGGACGGTCGAGATTGATCTTTGGGGCTAATGAAATAATATATGAGGTAGGGTTGGGTGAAGAAAGGGCTAATGCGAGCCATTGATCTGCAGAGATCAACGGCGGAGATTTCATTTCAAACTTTATATAGCGAGGTTCGTATAAAATTAACCAAGGTTGCGGGCTTCAATCTAGACCATCGGATGGTATGCAATGGACAACCCAAATCTCATCGGGGGTCACCAATCGTCGAGGGAGAGAGGAAAAGGCACAACTGAAAATTTCTGATGCAATTTAATGCGGACTGTCGATCTTAGGATCAGATCGACGGCGGAGAATGTCTGCAGAGGTTCAAAGGCGGAGGGATGGGCTTTGGAATAGAGAAATGTGGGCCATCGGATCTGAGCCTGGCGAGGGAGATCAACGGCTGAAAAGCCATCGAGAGATCACCAATCGGGGAGGGAAAATAAAATAATTAAACGCGCCCAATGGAAATCTTCGATGCGAGATTCCGATGGCCGTTGTTTGAATCAACAGTTGGAATCCGCCCAACCAATGAACCGTCGGGTCTCTTTAAAAACATAAAAAATTGGATTTTTTATGAAATAAAAAGGAATATTGCATCGGGGAGGGCTTTATATATATATATTTTAGCGCCCGATTGCAGGGCTTTTGGTTTTGCGAAGAGGCAAAGGGATCAAGAGTTTATAAAAAGGAGCCAATCGCATCGGGACCTTTCCATTTAAACAAATAAACACACTCATCGAAAGTTCTGATTGCGATAAGCGCTCGGGACTTTAACTCTTGGTCCTGGGCGTGGGTATATGGTAGGGAAGTGGTTTAGGGCTTAGCCCAAAGGGGCTTAGGCCTATAATGAAAAAATGGGTTTTTTATGTTTTTTCAAAGATTTTCAAAGGATTTGAAAACTTCCGATAAGGCAAAAAAGGATTTTAAACCTTATCAAAGGGGTTTTTATGAAAGGAAGAAGGGAAATGAGGAAAAATAGAGGAAATTCATGGGGAAAAAAGGGGGTAAAATGGAGGTTAATATTGAGTGAAAATAGGGGTAAAATGAGGGTAAAAATGGAGTTTTTTGCAGCAGTCTTTTCATCATGAAAACAACAGATTTTCAGAATTAAGAGGGAAACAGCAGTGAAGATTAATCAAAGAATAAGAAAAAATGATTTAGCCACCATTTGATATGACAAATTTTATAGGTGGCTAACAGTGGCTCCACATGGGGATGGTGCCTTCTTGAAGGCATCAAGAACTTCATACTTGTATTCTCTGGGGGGTTGATCAGTGCCTCATCCATTGGGCTGCAACTTTCTTCACTTGGATGATCTTCTTTTGTTCTGATAATGTTAGCAGCCATGAAAAACAATGGAACTCTATCAAACAAGCTTTCTACCTCCCCAATCCTACTGATCTAACATTTTTTCTTCTTTCAGAGTGCATTTGGATTGGCAAACTCCTTTACAAGCATTTTGTTCTTTTGAAAGTAAAAAACTAATCTAAGTCTACTTCTTATTTCTCCATGAACTCAAATTAAACAGTTGATTTCATAAGCTTCTCTACCTAACTACTATCTGTTAGGATTAAACTGTTTAACAGATTTTTATTCACTAATTTCTAAAACAGAAATTTAAAAGCATACAAGTCAGGATTGAATAGTCTAACTTGTTGCTGAACTATGGCATAAAAACAAGCTGCACATAGACTATTATTTGCAGAAAATTAAATCAAATTAGTGAAGGCTTAAGATCTGAAAGTTTTAAGCATATCCTTCTCTTTTCTTTAGCTCTGTTTTTGAGTTTGTTTGAGCTGTTTTTCTTTGTTATCTGGTTCAAGTTTTGAGTTTATTAGAACCAGTTTGCTTCTGTCTTTGACTCAACGATTTAAACAGTTTAGAGCCATTCTTCTTTTGGAAACTTAGGTTCAGATTGTGAGCTTGTTTGAACCCTTTTTTCTTCTATCCTAATCTACCTAACTGATAATCCAAGATTAATTTGTTTGCCAAATCTGATTCACTAACCTATCTACAGTAAATTTAAAACTAATTAGTCATGATTAGGCTATATGACTAACTAGGAGTGTGTTTCTTAGGAGTGGCATTTGAGCTTGCACACTTTCAGATTTTGTTTCTCTTTTTGGTATTGGGTTGTACCTTTCTTGTTTTTTACAATCTTCCCTCTTTTCTCTTTCTATTATTTTTGTATTTTCGATTTTTCTAACTTTGAATGCAATGATGGATGAAATATTTATAATGAGAAAAAAGATAAAAATGCTTTCAAACATGATGAGATCAAGAGAAATAATGTTTGAGCATCCTGCCATTGACAGGACCCTCAAATAGTTTAGCTCCATTCAACTCCTGCAAGAAATAAGCATTGTTACCAGCAATAGAATGAATGAGATAAGGGCCAATCCATAAGTTATCAAATTTCCCATGCTTGCCCTTCTCTTCTCTCCTTGAGTCCCACTTTAACACTTTGTCACCAACATTGAAATTACTGGCCTTTGTTATTCTGTCAAAAATCTTCTTGATGCTCTCTTGCTTTTGTAATGCTCTGTTGTAGACCTCCTCTCTGGTTTGCTGAAGATGTATAGTCTGATTAATCCTTCTGATCATGTCATTGTCTTCATACTTTACTTCTTGAATCAACTTCATAATTGGTACACCAAGGCTGGTTGGAAAAATTTCATTTGTACCATACACAAGCTAGTAGGGTGACATTCCAATAGATTTCTTAAGTGTTAATCTGTCAGCCCAGAGTGCATGTACTAGCTTTGTGTGCCATGACTTCTTACTATCCTTCAGCAACTTCTCGATTATGTTCACCAAACTTTTGTTTAAGGATTCTGCCAGCCCATTACCTTGAGGGTAATAAGCAGTAGAATGACCCAATGTAATTTGATATTTGTGACAGAATTCAACCATATTCTTGGATCCAAATGTAGCTGCATTATCAGTGATGATATTCCTAGGACAGCCAAATCTAGAGAGGATATGAGTCTCAATGAATTTTATGATGACAAAGTCATTGGCTTTTCTAGAAGGGATGGCTTCTATCCATTTGGTAAAGTAGTCTGTTGCAGTGAGAATCCATTTATATTGGGCAGATGAGGGTGGATGGATTTCTCCTATGAAGTCAAGTCCCCATTGTTGAAAAGGAGCTTCAACAGTGATTGGATGCAAAGGTAAGGGAAGCAATTTTCCTTTGCCTACAAAGAGTTGGCATTTATGACAGGAAATTATCATCTTGTGCACATCCAGAAAGAGGGTAGGCCAATAGTAACTAGCTCTAAGGATTTTTTTGGTTGTTGTCTTCTAGTAGAGGTGGCATCCACATTTTCCTTCATGGAACTCGTGCTTAACCTTCTCTGCATCATTCTCAGGCAAACATTTAAGCAATATTCTACTTGCATTTTTCCAATAAAGACATTTATCTACAATGCAGTAGTTTACAACTTTTAACTTTAAAAACTTGCCTTTGTTTTTGATAAACCAGGAGGTGTATTCAAATTAAGCAAAACATATAGAATATCAGGATACCAAGAGGAATTCATAAAATGATCTTCAATAATGGGAGTTGAAAATTCCTCTTGTTCATCTAAAGCATTTATCATATTTATATCAAGAACTTCAAAATTTGATTCAGCCATTAATCTAGCTAATCCTTGGCCTTTAACGAGTTTAGTGGGCTTGATTTCTAAATCATATTCAAGTATCACACCTATCCACTTACCTCTTTTTTCATCTGGGTCCTATGTTAGAGCGTCTTTCACAACTGAATTTGGGATAAAGGCAATGATGTGGGAGTGCAAAATATAAACTCTGAAGTCTTTTAAGGCTTTGAATAAGGCAAAGGCTTGTTTTTCCATAATGTTATACTTCAAATATGCATCTCTCAAAGCCTTGCTAAAGAATGCAATGGGCTGCTCTTGTCCTTGTGGATTTTTCTGCAATAGGACAGCAGCTATTATGTGTTCTAATGCAAATGAAAAATATAAAAATCTTTTGAAAAAACAGGACTTATTAGAACTGGTGCTTTGGTTAATGCTTGTTTCACCAGCTCAAAATAATTCTTTGCTTCTAAGGTCCATTTAACTCCTCGTTCCTTTTTCAGTATGTTTGTAATGTTTCTAAGGAGTTCAGCTAAGTTGAGTATGAACCTTCTCAAGAAATCAATCTTTCCAATGAAAGATTGAAGTTCCTTGATGTTTCTAGGATGAGTGATTTGCAATATAGCCTCAATCCTTTTTAGGTCTATCTTTATCCCCTCCTCTGAAATAATGTGCCCAAGAAGTTTACCTTCTTGGAGACCAAATAGTGTTTTCTTTGGATTTAAAGATATCCCAAAATTTCTGCATTTCTCGAATACTTTTCTCAAATGTTCTAAGTGCTCTTCATCTGTCTTTGAAAAAATAGTGACATCATCAAGGTAAATAATGATGAAATAGTCCAATTCTTCCAAGAATGAAATGTCCATGGCTCTCTGAAAAGTAGCATCAGCATTCATTAAACCAAAAGGCATTTTCACATACATGAAAGTGCCCCAAGGTGTAGTAAAAGTTGTCTTTAATTGATCATTAGGATGTACTAAAATCTGATTGTACCCTGAGTAGCCATCTAGCAAAGAAATTATTTTAAAACCAACCACCCTTTGTAAAATATGATCCATCTTGGGTAAAGGGTAGTTTTCCTTTAATGAGGCTTTGTTTAAGTCTCTAAAATCAATACAAAGCCTAATCTCTCATGTTTTCTTCCTAACTGACACCAGATTAGACACCCACTCTGAATATCTAATAGGGACAATAATACCAGCTTCATACATTTTTTTGATTTCCTTCTCAACCAAAGGTAACTGAACAGGGTTTATTCTACACAGTTTTTGTTTAAATGGCTTTTGTTTCTCCTTGAGAGGTATCTTGTGTTGAATTATTTCAGTGTCATAGGATTTCCAATCCTCATACCTCCACGCAAAAACATCAAAAAATTCTTTAAACAGCTCTATGTATTTGAGTTTAATGTGAGCTGGTAAAGTTTTAGACAGTTTGATCATTTTTGGTTTTATTTCATTTCCTATATTACACTCTTCAACTTTAGTTTCCACAGGCTCCAGCTTTGGCTTCTTGGCCACATCATTGAAATTAAACAACTCTTCTAAGGGGACCAGACCTTTTGGCAAACTTTGGTTTTTAGACTGCAGGGTTTCTAAGTCTTTTTTTTCTAACTCTGCAATCACTTCTATTGTGTTTTTAAGTTTTCCAGACAACATATTTATATCAGAAATCCTTGGAGAGTTTTCTTCTTCATCAAGTAGATTTTCTTGACTAGGACAGTCTGTTTCATAGTCTGAATCTGAACTGGGTAGTTCAAATTCATTTCTGGACTGCAGGAAGTCTTCTATTTGTTTGTCTCCATCAAACACTTGCCAATATTTTTCGTTATCAAGGACAACTGGTCTGAATTTAATTTGAGTTGTACATTGTTTGGTTTCATAAGAAGTTAGGCACGTCCTAGCAGCAAAAGCCAAACCATTAGCTTGAATATTTTCATTTCTTGGGACAAAGATAATTTTAAATTCCTAGAATGTTTTCAATAAATCCATGACATCATTTTGATAGGCTCTAAGTCTGGGATGTTTTGCGATATATTCCCCATTTACTTCCCTAATTATTAATTCCAAATCACCATGCACCTTTATTGTTTTGGCCCCTAATTTCTTCAATAAATGTAGGCATAAAAGAAGGGCTTCATACTTGGCTATGTTATTGGTGCACTGAAAGTTTAATTCGCAGGAATTCCCTTTAGTATGATTGTTCATCGTATTGTGAAGCCACACTCCCACACCTGCATCACTCTTGGTACAAGATCCATCAGAGTGCATACTCCAGAGAGGTAGTTTTGGTTTCATTAGTTTTATTACTATCCTCTTCGACTAACGTGCTTTTGGATTGTTCTTGAAGGTAAGAACTTTGTCAAATTTGTTTTAATTCCTCAGGTTTTTCATTGCGTTGAGGACTGCTTTCTTGACTCTCAAGGTTTAAAAGAAATGGATGAATGATTTGTAGCTCTAGACCTATGTTTTTTTTGTTGTAGTTTTTGAGTTTAGCAAACTGTTTTGATACTTCTGTGTTGTCTTTCTCCTCCTCTCTATCGGCCATTAATTCAGTTAAAGTCACTTGTTCACTGAACGTTTCATCATTGAACATGATAAATGAATCAAGGTCTGTGTTTACAGAATAGAGGGGAGATTTTTGTGGTCTCTCTTGGCTAGTAATCATGTATTGCATATGAGACTCCCTGTAAAGTCTTCCAGTCTAATTAAAAACAGGGATGGTCGCATATGTCATGTCCATCTGCATAGTTCCTTGTAACTTAACTCCCCAAGATCTTGATAACAACATACCATATTTTTAGGGTACATCAGCCACTACAATATCCATGACTAAACATTTGGATGGAATTTGTGCTAAGTTAACACAGAGGTCCTTGATTAATCCTAAACATTTCACTCTGCTTGAGTCAAAGGAGTAAAGATATTTGTAAGGTCGAGTCATCTCAAGGCCTAGGGTCTCCATTACAGCTTTGGGCATTAAATTGTGGGAGGCCCCTGAGTCATGCATGGCATTGTGCAAAATTTTGTCATGAACATTTAAATTAACATAAAAAGGAGGAACTAGTCCCTCTTGATATCTACCTTCAATCTTAGGACCAAAAATGAGCTTTGGTTGGTCATCATTAAGATTGACAGTGTCATTATTCTCTTCTATGTTTAAAGCCTTTAAAATTTGAGGTCTATAGAAATTTCAGGAAGCTAATTTAGTAAGAGGAACAGAGATTTTGATTCTGGAAATTTCTTGCTCCAAACTAAAAGGCATCTGATTCTTTGAAGTGCTTGTTTCAGCCTTATTAACTGCCACTCTATCAGCAAAATCAGTTTGTTGATTTCCTCCATTTACATTGGTTAGAATTTTTTTAACAGGAGTACTAGCTGAGGTACTAGTACTGCTAAGATCTGCACTCTGCTTTTCAATACTTTGAGTGCCTTTTTCCTTGTTTCTATCAGAATTTCCAGCCACTGTTTTATCTTTCTGTTTTAAAATTTTTGGTTTATTTACAGTGTTGTTTTGTGCAGTTTTGTGAGATGTTTTGTTGTTGTGGGTTTCCAGATTCTTTTTACTTCTAAGGTCATATTCTTTTGTGGTTTCTATGATGACGTTTTCCATTTCTTGATAATAATATTCATCTTCTGGTCTCTTGTCATCATAGGGTGTATATAGACCGTGTTTCCTATTGTAATGAATTTCAAAGTCGTCATTATCTACTCCCAACATATTTATGTCATCTTCCTCTACTTTTTCTAATGTTTCTTCAACCTCACTCACATAATTTTGATGAAAAGGAGGAGTGATCTGTTGATCATCCTCCCTTGGTCTATTTTGAGGCTGGTTTCTCCTAAAATTTTGATTTTGGTTTTGATTTCTGTTTTGAGGAGCTATTTGGTTTTGACTAGCTTGTGTTCTCTCAAGTATGCTCATATTCTTCATCATCTCCTCCATCATTCTCTCCATCTTTGAGTTAGATGTGGAAGGTGTAGATTCCTCTCTAAAGGACACTCTCTTTTCTTTCTACATTCTCTCTTTTCTCCATTAAGTTAACTTCCACAGCAAGAGCTCCTTTTTGCATATCTTCAAGAGTTAAAGGATCTCTCTCTCTCAACTGATAGGCCATCTCAGGATCAAATCCTTCAGGAAACTTGTTTAAAGCTGAGCCTTGTGGAGGTTTTAGGTCCGGGGGAAGGGCATTATAAACACTGTTAAACTGAGTGCAGTAAGCTTGTACACTTTCCCCAGCATTTCTTTGGAGATTATTGTAATCAAAAATTATTTGGAGAGGGTTTTTTCTGACTTCCCATTTATTCAGGAATATCTGATGGAAGGCTTGGAGATCATTAATACTGTGAGGGGTTAAGCCTTTAAACCATTTTCTTACTTCTCCCCCTAAACTCTAAGCAAATAGTCTAAGTTTGATAGTTTCATCATCAATTTCATTTCTGTCAATGTAGTCATTCATATTATCCACATGTTGTGAAGAAGTAGTTGCATTACTGGCATCATACAATGGTATCTTGGAATGATATTCTTGTGGGAGATTGACTAAAGATAAAGGAAGGACAAGGGGAGCATACCATGTTGCCATGATAGGAGGCTGTGGAAATAGTGGGGGGTTTACAAGTGGCGGGTTGATAAGAGGGAAAATGGGCTAGAATGGAGTGGTTTGGATAGTGGATGTATGAATAATAGTTGTGGATGTACCAACAATAGATTGTTGAGCTGATATTGGATGAGAGACACCTAAATTGTGAAGGAAATGTAAATAAGGTGGTGTAGTCTCTCTACTACCAGGATGTTCACTTTGATCAGGGGATGAAAGTGAAGACTCTGAATCTAGCTAATCTAAATCATCAAGCGACCTACTTCTAAACGGATTTCTTAAGTCAACTTGTGATTCTTGTAGAGCTGCAAGGTTTTCAGGAACAGAATTAGCTCTAAGAGGTGATCTGAAAACAGTTGAATATTTAACCTCAGGAGACTTCCTAAGGATTCTTTTAGGGCTATCAACTATCTCAGGAGGGTTAGGGTCAGGGTAGGCTCTAATATAAATCTTTCTAGGAGCCACTATGCTGTGTTTTTTAGACCCAACTAAACAAGAAAATTTTAACCAAATATGACAATCTTAAAGAGGCTAACTGATCTTTAAACAAGAAAACTTTAATCCTAAAGTCCTCTAACTGAGTTTAAATGATGTTATGATGATAATGAGTCTTCCTAGTGGAGCCATAAGGTCTGTTTATGATTGTGGAGTCACCAGGTTGAAATTTTTAGCTTTTTTGGAGGTAAAAGGTTTTATGGTCCACCACCATGTTTGTTTGAATACCAATCTGGAATATTTTTGGGTTTTCTGAGTTTTTTCAGTCCTATGGGTTCTAAGAGTGTCCTAAATTTGTTTCAACACTTAGCTACGGTGATGAGACAAAGAAAGTCTACTCTTGTGGCTAATCTAGTTGTTCCTTCAAGGTTTGATAAGTTTTTATGAGAATCCTAAGGTTTCCTTAGTTTGTCACTGATTCAAATAAGTTTTATCATGATTACCATTTGCTTAGTAGTGCTTGAAGAGGGATACTTGTACTGCCCTGAAGAGAATTCTTGAATCAAGGGTTTTCCTGAGTCCTAAGATGTACTTAGACTGTCACTAACTCAGAAGCTCCCCAGCGAAGTCACCAGAAATGTTATCTCCCCGTAATTCTAGCAGATTGGTGAGACCAGGACTGCGAAGAGAACACTTGAACCACTTTGGGATTCTAGGATCTAGCCCTCCTAAATCCAGAGAGGGATCTCTCTATAAGTGCAAAGATTGATTTATCTTTAAGGCTTTCATGTGTGATATTAGGCTAGTTATTAAGAACAAGGTTTTTGTTTGATTTTGGTTGGGCAAAGATATGTGAAGGTGAAGGAACTCTAAATCAAGGGTGAAGATGAATGAAAGTGAAAATTGATTCAACTAAAAATATAGGAAATAAGTAGCTTCAATCCATTGGGCTATAGAGTCATAGTAGGATTTAATTGAAACAGCAAGGTTCAAGAGTGGTCCATGGGGCAATTCATCTATGTCTAAGGATCTCTTTAAAGTTGATTTTATGGAATGGAATGTAACAATAAGAAGGAGACATTAACAAATGAAGAACAAAGATCAGCCTAATATCAAGTAAGTACTTTGAAACTATCTTGCTTTCGACATACACTTAAGAAAGACATAAAAGTAATCTAATATCAGGTAAGTACTTCGAAACTAGCCTGTTTTTTTATGCACTTTCAATAGAAAACATTTAAAACACAAAAAATAATAGCTTAAGATCAAGTAAGGACTTTGAACCTATCCTGCTTTCAGCATATTCTAAGGGAAACTTTTCAAAGCAACTGTTGGAGAAGAAACTAGAGGACAGGGCTCACCATAAACTTCCCTAGCTCTGCTTTACTTAGTAAAATTTCAAGACAAACACATAAGATAACAAAGAATAGTCTAAGATCAAGTAAGGACTTTGAACCTAGCCTGCTTTCAACATACTCTTAGGGAAACTTTCAGATAATTGTTGGAGATAAAACTAGAGGACAGGGCTCACCATAGACTCTCTAGTTCAACTTTACTTAGCAGACACTGAAAATAACATTCAAGAACAATATTTAAAGTAAACAGTAGGACGAGGGAACACCAGAATTCCTAACTGCTTGAACTGTATTAAATCATTCTTAAACACACAATTTGGAAGAAAACATGTAGATAAAGCTTATCAGTAAGAGCAGGGTACCTTTGACAGTAAATCCTAACTCTATAATTGATGTTATTTATCAGAGAAGATGGAAAAAATGGAAACAAAAATAAAATAACAATTTACAATAAGAAAAACATCACCTTTGACATAGATCAGGATCCCATAAATCTGCTTGTATTGATGCTTCAAACCAGTTACAATCTTCAAGTCCAGTGGGCTTATACACCTTCAAACTTCTCATCTCAAACTTAGGTATCTTCAATTACAAACAGAGCTTATAGCAGCTTTAGTAGACTATTTATAGGCCACAGATATGCAATGACCAACCCTTTACAATGAGCTCCTCAATAATATTTTATAAGAAAATGAGGAGGTGGAATGAGAGAAAATATATGTAGGCTCAATTAATACAGTTTAATGCTTCTCGGCCTTTGAGGGGATCAATGGAGAAGATTACAGATATTTCCTCTGTATTAATTGGTTTATATTAAGTATTAAGCTCGCTGGGAAGATTTTGTTGACTTTTAAGGCTCTGTGTTATTCTTGCAATAACTATACTGACAGTTTTAAATTAGTTTCTTTGAATCGAAATAATTGTTCAGCTGTCTTTTTGCTAATATCTTTTGTTTTTTTCATAACTCGGCCTCTTTTGAATGCTTTGAGGCTACAGGTGGCTTCTGGTAGCTGGTGAGGAATAAATTAGCCTCTGATGTGGCGGTGGAGGCTTCTCGGATTGTTGAATTGCTTTGTCCTTCTTTAATAACTGTTTAATTTGCTTTAATTCTATGTGTTAGGCTTAATTCGGTCTAAATTCTGTCTTATGTTCTTCACACTGTGTTTAATTTAAGGTATTAGGCTTTCGATGATCAATTTAGGCCGTAATCCTTCAAACTGTGTAAACCATCTTCGATCCCTCATCTCTGCTGTGATTGGATCTTTTAACACTGATACTCTTTGATTTATTAAACTATGTTGTGTCTTGTTGATGTGGAGATGTTACAGGGGCCTTTGAAATGGTATCAAATCTCATGAGGCACTGAATGAAACGTGATATGGAACACCGAAAGAATGATCTCTGTGATGTATAAAATCCTAGGGGATCATCATCCCCGACCTTCAATTTCCTTTAAAAACTTTTGAAAAAACTATTAAAACCTGCACAAACAAGAAAAAGTTAGAAAATCCTGCGTATTTTGGTTTAACTGCTTTGGAGGCTTAGGTTTAGAGTGCAGCTGTTGGATGAAAGCATCTAACGGTGGATATTGATCGCGGGGAGTTAAATGGAGGCGGTTGGAACAAACAGTGGGAGATTAAGTCTGGACCGTTGATACATATTGATCAACGGTTGAGATCAATCGTAAATATATAAAGCGGAGGGGTCACTTTATAAAGAAACAGCGGAAAATATAAGAAAATGGGTCGAAAACCTTAATCGACAATGAAAAAGGCACAGAGGAAATTTGGGATTTCTTGAGGGATTCTGGGCCGTCAGATGAGATCGGCCTCAGAGATCAACGGCAGAGGTTGATCTAAGAAGGCCCTTGGAGGATGGGTGGAGGGCGATAATCTAATGGCTAGATTAAACTGGGACCGTTGATCTGCAGAGATCAATGGTGGAGAATGAACGCGATGGAATGCAATGTAAATGGGGAAAGCGATTTCAGACAAAGAAACCACGGGTTTCACGCAGAAAAAAGGCAGATAGGTAGTTTAACCTTTTTGAACACGATATGCATTAAAGCCCGACACATGGCCTTTAAAAACCACCTACATAGCGTGATTTTGAATCATTAACCTCTGGTCTTAAATTTACGTGAAACCGCACGCCAGTCGTTAGATCAGGGGTCTTAAATCGGATGGCTGTGGAGAGAGCGCGATAAAGAAAAAATGCTCAGGAGATAATAGATGGGGTAGAGCCTGAGCAGTTTTGATCTGAACTGTCAAATCAGGAATGGACGGCAGAGATCTGATCTGGGAGGGGTAGGACCCAAAAAGAGTTAGGCCTATCGGGATAAATCTGGGCCATTGGATCTTCAATATGGATGGTCAAGATCGATATTTGGGGCCAATGAAATAATATATGAGGTAGGGTTGGGCAGAGAAAGGGATAATGCGAGTCGTTGATCTGCAAAGATCAACGGTGGAGATTTCATTTCAAACTTTATAGAGTGGGGTTCGTATAAAATTAACCAAGGTTGCGGGTTTCAATCTAGACCGTCGGATGGTATGCAATGGATGGCTCAGATCTCATCGGGGGTCGCCAATCGGCGAGGGAGAGAGGAAAAGGCACAACTGAAAATTTTCGATGCGATTGAATGTAGAAATTCGATCTTTGGATCAGATCAACGGCAGAGAATGTCTACAGAGGTCTAAAGGCAGAGGGATGGGCTTTAGGATAGAGCAATGTGGCTCGTCGGATCTGAGCCTGGCAGGGCAGATCAACGGCTGAAAAGCCATCGGGAGATCGCCAATCGGGGAAGGCAAATAAAATAATTAAACGCGCCCAATGAAAATCTCCGATGCAAGATTCCGATGGTCGTTGATTGGTTTTGAATCAACGGTTGAAATCCGCCCAACCAATGAACCGTCGGGTCTCTTTAAAAACATAAAAAAATGGATTTTTTATGAAATACAAAGGAATATTGCATTGGGTAGGGATTTATATATATGTTTAGCGCCTGATTGTGGGGCTTTTGGTTTTGCGAAGAGGAAAAGGGATCAAGATTTTATAAAAAGGATCCAATCGCATCAGGACCTTTCCATTTAAACAAAGAAACGCGCCCATCGAAAGTTCCGATTGCGATAAGCACTCGGGACTTTAACTCTTGGTCCTGGGCATGGGTATATGGTGGGGAAGTGGTTTAGGGCTTAGCCCAAAGGGGCTTAGGCCTATAATGAAAAAATGGGTTTTTTATGTTTTTTCAAAGATTTTCAAAGGATTTGAAAACTTCCAATAAGGCAAAAAAGGAGTTTAAATCTTATCAAAGGGGTTTTTATGAAAGGAAGAAGGGAAATGTGTTGTGTAACCAGCTCCAAAAATAGAAGAATAGAGATATCAACGCCTTAGAAATAAGCCACTTCGAGGGGGCAACCTCCAATACATTACATAAATGAACAATTCTTGGATGATACAATTTACAAAACCTCCTTTCTATATATAGGAGTCCATGGGGCCATAATGTAATCCTAGTGGGCCACAATGTAATCCTAGCCGACCTAACAATAATAATTTAAGGGCACAATAATAACAAAATGGGGGTTACGAGGGTTCAATAATAACAATAAGGGGGTTACACTAACAATAATAAGGGACTATACTAGTGATATAGGGACCTAACATGCCCCTCTCCTTCAAAAAAGTGTTGTCCTCAACGCTTGAGTAGCTCAGGGTGCTTCTGTATAAAATTCTCATCCTCCCATGTAGAATCTTCAGTGGGTAAGTTCTTCCACTTGATGAGATACTCTGAAATTGATCGATTCCGTAGTTGTTGAGTTCTTGTTTCCATGACTGCTTCAGGTTCAAATATGATTCTTCCTTCCTCATCAAGTTCTGGAAATATTGTTTGAACTGGAAGATTTTCACCTATAACCTTCTTTAAGCATGAAACATGGAAAACTGGATGTACTTGTGAAGAAGCAGGAAGCTCCAATTTGTATGCCATAGTACCAATCTTTTGCAACACCTTGTAAGGACCATAGTACTTTGGCGATAATTTATTATCCTTCTTTGCTTGCTTGAGGGACATTTGTTTGTATGGTTGTAGCCGTAAAAATACCCAATCTCCTACATCAAAACTTCTCTCGCTACGATGTTGATCTGCCTGTTGTTTCATTCGATTTTGTGCCAAATTCAGGTTATCCTTTAAAAGTTGGAGAACTTCTTGCTGATGCTCGATGTGATCTTCCACTGCTTGAACCTTCGAATTTTCCCTTAAAGATGATGTGATGGATGGTGGATGATATCCATAAAGTGCCATAAATGGGGTCATTTTTGCTGCGGTATGGAAGGAAGTGTTATACCACCATTCAGCGAGAGGTAACCACTTGACCCATTGTGTTTGTTTATCGGATACAAAACAACGAAGATATCCTTCCAAACATTTATTTACTATCTCAGTTTGACCATCAGATTGAGGATGATAAGATGAGCTATGAGCTAAT
The DNA here is from genome assembly GCA_034641835.2 of Pinus albicaulis. Classification (NCBI taxonomy): domain Eukaryota; kingdom Viridiplantae; phylum Streptophyta; class Pinopsida; order Pinales; family Pinaceae; genus Pinus; species Pinus albicaulis. The sequence continues at coordinate 58,915,144 of CM076571.1, forward strand.
TGAGTACCCAAACAAGAAAATAACTCCGTCCAAAAAATTTCAGTAAAAATGGGATCTCTGTCGCTCACAATAACCCTTGGGCTTCCATGTAGCTTTTGAATTCTGTCCATAAATGTAGTAGCAACTGTACTTGCTTTAAATGGATGAGATAATGCACAAAGTGTGCATACTTGGTAAGTCTATCAACTACCACCATGATGACATTCTTTCCTTCGGACTTAGGTAAACCTGTGATAAAATCCATTGAAATCTCCTGCCGACGTTGACTTGGAATGGATAAAGGTTGTAGAAGTCCTGGGGTCTTAATTGTTTCCACTTTATTCTGCTGGCAAACCAAACATTCCGCCACAAACTTTCGAATATCAGATTTAAGGCCATCCCAAAAAAATTCTTTCTTCACCCTGTGGTAGGTTTTTAAAAATCCTGAGTGTCCTCCTAAAGGAGAAGTGTGCAATTCCAGAAGAATCTTTTGTTTTAGTTGGGAATTCTTACAAAGATATAAGCGATCTTTGTACCATAAGGAATCATTTTCCAACTAAATGTATCAAATGTACTAGGATCTTGCTGCAACTTTTGAATGAGTTTCCATACATCTTTTTCCTTCTTCCATTCATCTCTTGCTTTGAGTTATCCAATCTGGTTGGATAATAGAAATGGCACAAAGCAATGCTTCCACCTCTTCATTCTTTCTTGAGAGTGCATCTGCAACAACATTAAGCTTTCCTTTTTTGTAGATTATTTCAAAGTTATAACCCAACATCTTTGTGACCCATTTTTGCTGCTCTTCTGAAGATAGTCTTTGTTCCAAAAAGTGTTTAAGACTATCATGATCAATTTTTACCTTGAAGTGTCTTCCCATTAGGTAAGTTAGCCATTTCTTTAGTGCATGCAGTATTGCTAACATTTCCTTCTCATAAATAGGTTTCTGTAAATACTTTCCTTTGATTGGACGACTTTCAAAAGCAATGGGTCTTCCTTCCTGCATTAAAACCGCACCAATTCCATTTTCTGAGGCATCACATTCCACAATAAAGGTTTTTGTGAAGTCTGGCGTAGCTAAGACCGGTGCTAGGCACATTGCCTCTTTAAGATGTTCAAAGGCCTTAGTTGCTTCGGGAGTCCATGAAAATGCATCTTTCTTCAATAATGTTGTTAGAGGTGCTGCTATTCTCCCATAATTCTTAACAAACTTGCGATAATACCTGTTAACCCGAGAAATCCTCGCAACTGCTTTATGGTTGTGGGGAATTTCCATTCCTTAATGGCTTTAATTTTGTTAGGGTCTACTTTAACACCCTCGTGAGATCCAATATGACCCAGATATTCCACCTCTTGTACTCCAAAGAAACATTTGGATTTTTTTGCATATAATTGTTTCTCCTGCAATAGTTTGAGCACCCTGTCAACATGTTCAACATGATCCTTCCAAGACCTGTTGTAGATTAGTATATCATCAAAAAATGCTAGCACAAATTTTCTAAGGAAGGGTTTGAAAATGGAATTCATCAACCCTTGAAATGTAGAAGGTGCATTGGTAAGGCCAAAAGGCATGACCAAAAATTCATAACGACCCTCATGAGTTCGAAATGTTGTTTTTGGAATATCTTCAGTCTTCATTCTAATTTGATGATATCCTGAACGAAGATCCAACTTGGTAAAATAAATTGTCCATGTAATTCATCCAATAATTCATCAATCACAGGAATGGGAAATTTATCTTTAACGGTGAGCTTATTGAGCTCCCTATAATCCGGACACATTCGCCATGATCCATCCTTCTTGTGTACCAATACTACAGGAGCAGAGAAAGAACTTTGACTAGGTTGAATTATACCCGCCTCTAACATTTCTGCAATCATACGTTCAATTTAGCTCTTTTGGAAGTAAGGATATCTATAAGGCCTGATGTTTGGAGGAACACTTCCTGGAATCAAATGAATAGCATGATCATGATCACAAATAGGTGGGATTCCTTTGGGAGTTTCAAACACCTTGGAATGATTGTCCAAGACTTGTTGGAGATCTGCAGAAATAGATGATTTTGATGTTGGAACTTCTAGTGAGCACAATTGTGCAATTACGCCTCGTTGTTATTTCTTTAGAAGCTTTGTCATGACATTAGAGCTTATTATCCTTCCTGGATTCCCCGCAATACCCCGTAATTCGACTTCCTTTCCTTCTGAAAAAAAATTCAAGAAAAGTTCTTGAAAATTAAAAGCTACCGTCCCCAAAGATTGTAACCATTGTACTCCTAGTACAACATCAGCACCTCCCATAGGAATGGAAAGCATTGGGCTAGTCAATACATATTCCCCCATGGTTAGCTTAATATTATGGCATTTTCCAGAGCAATTTATAGTTCCTCCATTTGCAACCATCACTTGACATTCTGGTGCTGGGTATAGGAAACATTTTAATTCCTTGGCTACCTTACAATGAATAAAATTATGGGTGCTACCTGAATCAATCAACACTATTACCTTTCTCTTCTTGATTTGTCCTTTTATCTTGAGAGTTTGAGGAGTGGTAATTCCTGCCAGTGCATTACACGATATGGTTGGATTCATTTCTTCCTCTTATGGGGTTGGTTCCTGGTGTATATCCTCTTCTTGTTCATTTTCTTCTTCCTCTTCATAATCTATGTAAAATAATTTCTTCTCAGCACACTTATGACCTTTAGTGTATTTGCTATCACAACTGTAGCAAAGCCCTTTTGCTCTTTTTTCTTCCAATTGTTGTGGTGTCAACCTTGTAGGTTGTGGAAATCTAGGCGTAGCAAGACTTCCTTCTTTATAGAATTGAGTGGTAGGCTTCCTTGTCGCCATAATTTTACATTCAACTTTTATTGCCAACCTGAATGCCTTCTCCAATGAATCAGGTTCCAAAACACGAACTTCATGTTGGATTTTATCCTTTAGAGTACCTAAGAAGAGATCAATCCTGTGTTCCTCTGGAATATTAGTTACCCTTATATTCAATTTTTGGAAGTCCTCAATGTGCTGCCCCACTAAACCCTTTTGTTTGAGATTTATCAATTGGCTAAAGAAGGTGTTGCTCTTTGTATCCTCATAATGTGCAATCATTTCCTCCGTAAAAATTGACCAAGTGACAATTTTTTTACGGGAGCAAAGCCATCGATACCATACAAATGTATTTTGTTCTAAATGTAAAGTTACAATGCGTACCTTTTGTGTGTTTTGCACATTATGGAGATCAAAATATTGCTCCATCTGTAGTATCCATGTTACAGGATCCTTTCCATCAAACTTCCTCTTATCCATTTTTGGAATATGGTGGTTCTTCCCGCCAACATTAGAGTTTATGAAATCACGATTAACATTTATTTTGTTCTCATCATGAGGTTCTTCTACTATCTTTTCACCATTAGGAAACCTTTCTTGTATCAACTTTGTCAAACCTTCGATATCTGCTTTGAGATCATTCTTCATGCTTTCCATGTTGTCTTTCATGTCATCCATCTTAGCTTCCATGCCCACTTCCATGCCATCCATCTTAGATTCCAAACCATTCATCTTAGCTTCCATGCCTTTCTTCAAAACTTGCATTTCATTTTTTGTTTTTCCTTGCGAGAGCGAAATTTGTTGCACTTGCTCTTGTAATTTTGATATGTCATGTCGCCATTCTTCGTCTTCATGAGTCATAGTAGAACCTTCTAAAGGCTTAATGGGTGTTGAATTATTTCTTTGGGAAATTATTTAGAACCCAATACTGATATATATTCTACAATATTCCCTTGGAATCAATTCAAATTAATTCTTCAAACAAGAATTTGGAAATTTGGAAAAAAATACACACCTTTTTCTTTCTTTTGAGGAGCTCGATATTGAAATTGGATTATCTCTATGATTTCAGATCTTCAATATCTAAATTTTGGTACCAATGTAGCCCTCTGAATTATCTTACGAATGCCACAGGTCTGACCTGATTTGGATTCTCCAAGACAAATTTGTGTCCAATCTCCCACAATGACCTAATTATGGACTGGTTCAGTAGAGCGAAGTTGTACGAATTGCCACGTGCCACTGTTTTGTCCTTTGTCTCTAAAATTGATAGCCAAGAAACTACAGTCTATGTACTTGCGACCACTTTTTACGGCACTCCAATCCAATGCCCAGAGAGAGATTTATTGAAATTTTCCCACGATCACCTCTTTGAGATGCAATTCAGGAGCCTGAAAAAGCACTACCTTCCACAGATCATATCTCCAAAAATATTGCGAACCAAGCTCTGAAATTTTTTGATGAATTTCCTCAGGATTTCAGCTTTGCACCATATGAATTTCAGATTCTGAACCTTCGTAGAAAAAAATTTATAGCGCAAATGCCACGATGACCTGTTTAGGAGCCTGAAAAAATACCTGACTTCCACAGATCATATCTCCGAAATTATTGCGAACCAAACTCTGAAATTTTTATACAAGCTTCCTCAGGATTTTTTCTTTGCACCCTAAAAATTTCAGCTTCTGAAACTTCGTAGAAAAAAAGTTATAGCGAAAATTCCACGATGACCTGTTTGGAGCAGCGAAACCCTAGAATCCAAAGCTCTGATACCAAATGTTGTGTAACCAGCTCCAAAAAGAGAAGAAAAGAGATATCAACGCCTTAGAAATGAGCCACTTCGAGGGGAAACCTCCAATACATTACATAAATGAACAATTCTTGGATGATACAATTTACAAAACCTCCTTTCTATATATAGGAGTCCATGGGGCCATAATGTAATCCTAGTGGGCCACAATGTAATCCTAGCCGACCGAACAATAATAATTTAAGGGCACAATAATAACAAAATGGGGGTTACAAGGGTTCAATAATAACAATAAGGGGGTTACACTAACAATAATAAGGGACTATACTAGTGATATAGGGACCTAAAAAAATGAGGAAAAATAGAGGAAATTCATGGGGAAAAAAGGGGGTAAAATGGAGGTTAATATTGAGTGAAAACAGGGGTAAAATGAGGGGAAAATGGAGTTTTTTGCAACCGTCTTTTCATCATGAAAACAACAGATTTTCAGAATTAAGAGGGAAACAACAGTGAAGATTAATCAAAGAATAAGATGTCTTCCTAAGACTTCAAGAACTAACAATTTTGCAATAAAACTTGTTTCTTGAAGGCTTGAAAAAAGGATTTAGCCACCATTTGATATGAAAAATTTTATAGGTGGCTAACATTAGGAGAGTATGGCCACCATACTTGGTATGATGATGAGGTGGTGTGGCAACAAGAGGCATTGCTGCTGTGGCTACTATTGGGAGAATATGTTTCGACATTTCACATGTCAATCCATATGTCTTTATTTCCTACTTTGCACGGTGTTGAGATGATGCTTAGAGAAAGCAAGGCCACGAGGGCCAACGATTGGAGCATGGAGAGACACAAGCTACTCCATGTAGCATGGGTTGGAGATATAGTTTATGAGTTGGGACTTTCCACTTTGGGAAGGAACCACTACAGTTCACATATATCATGCAGTGAAGAGGCTCTTAGAAAACAGGTGGTTACCACTTGGGGACTCATTGATGAGGAGAGGCCTGTAGCTACACATCTGGAGGCCATTCTAGACATTATAGAGAGGTAGCTATCGAGCTGGGCATTCATAACACATTGGAGCATATGGGGAACCCTTCCATATGCCAAGATGCCACTAGGGAGGGAGATGGATTTCTGCAGCATCCACTTTTGCATTTACTTGAAGACAAGCAACATTTTGGAAGGAATGACTGTAATATTCCAAATTTTCCATCAGTTAATTGAAATATTAGAATTCTTACTTTTCTTATTTAGTTAAGTAAATAAAGGGTGGAGGGACCCATAAACCCAGTAGATGAATAAAACCCACTTCTATAGTGTGAATATGGGTTAGTTAAGTAGTGGAGTAGAATTATGGAGTAGTGGAGCAGCATAATAATGAAGAAAGAGTGGAGGTCATAGATCATTAATGAGGAAGATGATGGAGATAGTGGAGGAATAAATGAAAGATGATGGAGATAGTGGAGAATAAATTCCAGAGATGATGGAGGAAGTGGTGCATTAAATGTGCACATGATGGAGGAAGTGGAGAGCAATTGCAGCATTGATGGAGATCATGGAGGACAGTGCATTATTTATAGAGGCCAGTGGCCACTTGTATAGCACAGTTATGAGGTGGGCCAAGGCTAGGGAAGGCTCATGACCATAAAAGGAAGATGAGGGCAGCAAAGGAAGGGGAGTCTGTATTTTTATTGTTGAGTGTCGTAAGAAAATTCTTTGCATGCTTTAGCTAGTCAGCTAAGTATGTTGTGTTGTTTAGCACCAGGTGTTCCCGAGCGAGAATCCCATCCTTACCCACAAGGGACTTCGAGTGCCTACTTTGGGAAGGTTTTCTTGGGGAACATTCATCATCTAGAAATCAATGCCACTTTCAGCCACTCTCATCTTCACTTCCAGCTACAAGAATTAGGCATTCCTGAACTTGGGTTTGAGAGTTGGGAGGTTGTTCTCAAGACTTCAACTGAGAAACCTATGGAGGGATCATCCCTTCACATTGTGGATTCATTGCAGTCTTCCAGGAGTTTCATTGACATATCCGGCATCAGGCTATCCATCTATTCTCCTATGCAACAACTGTAATATTCCCAATTAGCTTTTATCTAGTTGGAATATTATATGTTACTTCTATTCATAGTTTAGATGAATAAGTGGCATAAAGAAATCCTTAAATCTCTCTAGTAGGAATAAACCACCTATATTATGGATTTGGATTAGTTTAGATAGCCAAAATAAAGCCACCTTTGGTGTGAAAGGGGGCAATGCATGTAGACTGGGTCAATATTGACCAAATCAATAGTGCTGCCATAGGAGAGAGTGGAGCTAGTGGGGACAGTGCAGTTTTGGAGGAGGAGCCTTTGCATGGAAGTAGCATCATAAATGAGTGGGGCCAAGGGTGAGGAATCTCACCAAGAATATAAGGAAATGGATGGAAGCCATGAGAGGCATTCAGAATACTTATTACATTTGAGACTTATGACTTCTTGCATGCTTCAGTTGTTTAGTCGAGTTTGTTGTATTGTTTAGTACAAGGGAATTTCTAGGCGGGAATCCCACACTCTACCTTGGGGTTAGTACAAGGGCATTTCTAGGCAGGAATCCCACACTCTACCTTGGGGGACTTAGAGTGCCCACTCAAGAGAGCTATTCTAAGCTTAATTTCCACCATTCAGCATTGGTCCAAGCAGCCACCTTCAGCCACAGTGAAGTCTCCTTGAGGAACTGTGTTATTTTGCAGTGTGTTGCAGTGGAGGGTTGAGAAACCCTGTTTATGAGCTATTTTCATAGTGAGAGGAGCATCCTTTCACCCAGAAAGCTAAGGAGGAGGATATATAACCATATCTTTATTATTTCAGCCATATTTCTGTAGGGCTCCAGTGATACAGTGTGATTCAGCCACAGAGTTGTAGTCTGCACTTTTTTCATCTTGGGTATTTCAAGAAACACTGGTTGGGTTATCTTGGGATTGTGTTTGAGAGACTAGTTCTCCATTTTCAGCTCTTTTTGAGTATCATATCAGTAGATCCACTTGTTTCCATTTTACAGTAGTAGTAACCCTCACTGGGACTGCACTGTCATTTATTCCGGCATTTCTGTATAACAGCATCATTTGGGATTCTAGTGTATTTGGGCTTTGGAGGCTTGTTTGCCTAGTTTGAGTGATTTTTTACTCAACACATTGTATATTTTGCTATTTTGTTACATAATATAATGGATATATGATTTTCTCATGTATTTTTCATTAATAATTGTTGTACATTCCAACTTTGTGTTCAATATTATGTCTTTCCTAATTTGGAATATTACAGTGGTATCAGAGCATAGTCTTGGATTAGCTTGTGGAGAAATACATCTATAGAAATGGAGGAGAGAGAGATCCGAACACATGTGCCATGATCCATCCTTCTTGTGCACCAATACTACTGGAGTAGAGAAAGAACTTTGACTAGGTTGAATTATACCAGCCTCTAACATTTATGCAATCATACATTCAATTTCGCTCTTTTGGACATAAGGATATCTGTAAGGCCTGATGTTTGGAGGAACACTTCCTGGAATCAAATGAATAGCATGATCATGATCACGAATAGGTGGGAGTCCTTTGGGAGTTTCAAACACCTTGGAATGATTTTCCAAGACTTTTTGGAGATCTGGAGAAATAGATGATTTTGATGTTAGAACTTCTAGTGACCATAATTCTGCAATTATGCCTCGTTGTTCTTTCTTAAGAAGTTTTGTCATGACATTAGAGCTTATTATGTTTCCTGGCTTCCCTGTGATACCCCATAATTCGATTTCCTTTCCTTCAGAAAAAAAATTTGAAGAAAATTTCTTGAAAATTAAAATATATCGTCCCCAAAGATTGTAACCATTGTACTCCTAGTACAACATTAGCACCTCCCATTGGAATGGAAAGAATTGGAATATTCAATACATATTCCCCCATGGCTAGCTTGATATTATGGCATTTTCTATAGAAATTTATAGTTCCTCCATTTTCAACCATCACTTGACATTCTGGTGCTGGGTATAGGAAACAATTCAATTCCTTAGCTACCTTACAATGAATAATATTATGGATACTACCTGAATCAATCAACACTATTACCTTTTTCTTCTTGATATTTCCTTCTATCTTGAGATTTTGAGGAGTGGTAATTCCTGCCAATGCATTACACGACATGGTTGGACTCATTTCTTCTTCTTCTAGGGTTGGTTCCTGGTGTATATCCTCTTCTTTTGAAGTTTCTTGTTAATTTTCTTCTTCCTCTTCACAATCTATGTAAATAATTTCTTCTTAGCACACTTATGAAATTTAGTGTATTTGCTATCACAATTGTAGCAAAGCCCTTTTTCTCTTTTTTCTTCCAATTTTTGTGGTTTCAACATTGTAGGTTGTGGAAGTCTGGTAGTAGCAACACTTCCATCGTTATAGATGTGAGTGGTAGGCTTCCTTTTCACCATTTACATTCAATTTTCTTGCCAACCTAAATGCCTTCTCCAATGAATTAGGTTCCCAAAAGAGAACTTCATGTTGGATGTATCCTTTAAATTCCATATGAAGACATCAATCCTGTGTTCCTATGGAATATTAGTTACCCTTATGTTCAATTTTTGGAAGTCCTCAATGTGATCCCCCACTAAACCCTTTTATTTGAGATTTATTAATTGGCTAAAGAAGGTTTTTCTCTTTGTATCCTCATAATGTGCTATCATTTCCTTCGTAAAAATTGACCAAGTGACAATTTTTTTACGAGAGAAAAGCCATCGTGTAATATCCAAAAATGGGAACATGCAGCAATACTTCACACAATATAATAACTTACAGCAAGAGAGACAAAAAATCTAAGTACAAATCAGAATATGCAGAAATAATTGAGCCAATTTATTATATTGGAGATGAATCAGTTACACAAGTACAAGATATAGGTAGATCTAGCCAAAAATATGAGCTAAGATCACCTAGAAAACATGTGTGAAGCAGGTACAACATAAATATTGAGGCTCTGCAACAAATACTGCGATGTCTCTTCAGCAGAATATAAACATGGAGTTGTAGGATAAAAATACAAATGTAGATATACTCAAAACTGGAGCTCTGATGATGCCAAGATTCAATATCTGGCCACTGTGATGGATTCCCAAGATAACCCAGAAAGTATTTTCAAGATCTGCAACTTTGGAAAAATCACCTCCCCAGGGTTTGATCCTTGATTTGCTAGGAAATACAGAACTGAAGCTAGATTTGAAGAATATATGGCTGAAATATGTGCTCAGATCATATCTATGCTTGAAGGGTTGATCCCTTCCTCAAATCTATGAGCTAGGAGCTCTAGATCTAGCTTCTCAATCCTCCAAAAGATGATTACAGTTGCTGCAACACAACTGCCTCTGAAAACTACGCTATGAGGGAAAGAGAGGCCTCCTGCCTACTAAAAAATGCTGCAATAAGATCCAGGCTAATAGTAAAACTGAAGGAAATGTGAAGGAATGATGCTCCACTAGATTGCTAGCTGAAATACTAGCAACTTCCTTCCTCCTTTCAGATTTGCAATATGGACAATGTTATTCTTGGAGAGAATATTGCTGCTAGGAGGTCAATAACTTTTGGCCTAATGCCAGATCTGCAATGTCGCTCTGGGAGTGCTGCAATATAAGCCCAAGTGATGGTAATAATCCCTCACCTTTTTCTCGAGCTGAAGTACCGAAGACAACTACTACCTTCCAAACTGATCTTCAGAAAAACGCAGTTTTCTAAATATGAATGTCCTACAGAAAGTAGGAAATGGAAATGGCACTTAAAGCCTGATTTATAATGAAGTAAAAACCTCTTCCTTAGAGATCACTCAAAGAAAGAGGAGGGATTCCCACCCGAGAACACCCTGTTCTAAACAGCACCTGCAACCTCTGCTAAACAGCCCACGATTGCAGTGGAATGTCACTTGACAATTCCAGATCTAAAAGATCATACAAAAAAATAATCCAAGATTCCTTTCACCTTTGCCTTCATCTCCTTTATAAATATTGAGCCATCCCAAACCTTGGCCCTAATCTCAACTACGTCGTCTCATGTGGACAAGATCCTCCAAGTGGAATAGCGTTGTTTGACCAAATCAACTAAATAGTCTAGGTGCAATGTACACCTCCTCCATTATGTGTGCTTAATTTGCACATGATCCTCCACCACTTGATCATTAATGCTCAATGACCCTTTTTTTGACATCTTCAAGATCTTAGTTGACTAAATCAACCCTCCATGATCTCTCTCATTAAATGAGACATAACCTCCAATCTCATTCACATTAGTAGTTGCTCAACTACCTCTTTTTGTAGAACTAGTCTAGATTAATCCACATTCACACACACAAAGTGGATATTTATTCTTATTGAGGATTGTGGGTCCCTCCACCCTTTTATTTACTTAATTCATTAAGAAAATCAAGGACTCTAATATTCCAAATATGATGTGAAAATTTGGGAATATTACAGTACCCCCCAGCAAAATGTTGCTTGTCCCCAAGAAATTCCAAAAGTAGAAACAAAGCCATCTATTCCCCTCCAAATGGCATCCACATAAGGAAGTATTCTTCCATTTTCTGCAATAGGCTATGCATGTTTGGTTCCAAAGTTGTCTTTTAAAAACATAAAGAATGACTTCCAACTGTTTAGTTAGATGTTCTTCTCCCATCATGAAGTACCAAGTGACAATCATATGATGTCCAACATCATCATCAATACATGAGGTGCATACAATAAGGTGGTTATATTTACAAAGGAAAAGCTCCATCACACAATACATATCTTCATCCCATGTTTCATGGATTATACTGAGCATTGAGATGCTCTCATACTTGGCCCTATTGGCCTTTTTGGATCCAAAATTCATCATTCCAAGTTTATGCAAAAGAAGAAGGGAAGAATTAATATAGGTAGACAAAGATGTCAAACCATATTCTCCTAACAATAACCACTGGAGTAAGGCCCTTTGCTGCCATCCTCCATCTCCTCCATGTAAGATGGACAAGCCAAACTCCCCCAAAAGAAATCCAAGCAACAAGAGATCTTGTTGCTTTCTCTCCTCCTCATGTGCATCATGAAACAAAAGCATACTAATGGACATATGAGATGTCACATCAGCCCCATAAAAAGAAACATCATCAATGCACATCATGAGATCATTATGCCAAGTTTTACACAATACAAAACACATAGACATAGGAGATGTCATGTGGTGGGAAAACTCTCTCAAGTGAAACCAAAATGAACATGCCTTCCCTTGCTGCAATTTATCATTGAAAAACAAGGCATGATTTAGAAAATGATGAGCTATTGGATGGTATCCATACTCACCCAAGAGCAACTAGCGTAGCCATGCCTCCTTCTTCATTTCATACATGTTTCTCAAGGAATAGATCAGAAAAATAGGTGCCTTTGGAGAGTGACAGAAATCTCCCAATGGAAACCAACATAACCAAGCATGATGGCCCATACAAATCTACAAGTGGCTTTGCAACCCCTTTCTTATCATCCTTACCCATTCACTCCCATGGGGATGATGAATGAGGTACTGCATAATCATGGCACCCTCCCTTTGTAGAATGCCATCCTTCCCAAGCTGTTGAAGACTTTTGCATTTCATGAAATGTTGAAATGTATCTCTAATGAGATCTCTTAATGATATTCTCTCTCCATTAAAGGCCCTCCAAAACCAAAGAAGTTTTGGATTTAATGCAAGTAGAAGTTTCTCTTTGAGCAAGGAGAGGCTCATTGAGAAAGGATCATCTAGAAAGGAGAAAAGGTTTCTCATTTCAAGATATCTACCATTTATCATCTTTGCTTCCATTGCTTCATGAGTGAAGCTACCTCCAGAATGCTCCCAGAATGATCAAGCCCTTTCTTTGTCACAGCTACTAAGTGATAGCGTTGTAGATCTGCAGGGTAATACATATGTTGTCTCAAAGTAAGGCACAATACTGATCTCATAATCAGTCATTGTACATAGGATAATGCTAATCCCATTTCCTGAAACTCTACATCTCAACTCAAGGGGTTGAATGTAGCTCAAAAATTATGAAGAGGGATAGTTTTCAGTCTCCTCCTTAATTATATCAAGGGTCATCTTCACTTGGATCAACTGATATGTGGGAACCTCTTGACAGAACACAAGAGTTCCTCTAACCGGGACAATAGTATCTCCAACTGCTGGTAAGAGTGATGGCCTCTTTTCCTCAAGTGTACCAGCGTTGGTATCCTCCTCCTCTTCCTCATGCATCTCATGATCCATGCATCGGACTCCATATGTCAAGAGCTCAAGACTACCTTGCAAAGATGCAAGTGTCTCTTCTCCGAATACAAGTACTTCTGTAGCAGGTGGTGAAAGTAGTGACCTCTTGTCCAGAGTGACAAGATTGACATTCTCCTTGGTTTCCATGGGAGATGTCCCTTTGTAGCACAATTCTGTCTTATCCACATCAAAATCCTTTCTCAACTTGTGAAATAAATATGAATACTTGGTCACCTTTGAATGCTCTAGGTGCCCAAACCACCAATCTTCTGCTTCATCTAAGAGATGAAGTGTTGCAATTTGAATAGCCTCCTCTTCATCCATAAGATGCAACTTAAAAAATGAATCTAACTCCCTCCTCCAAGATTTGACATTGCTTGAGGAAGATCCATCAAATGTAGGCAAATAGAATTTGTTATGCCTCTTCCTTCTATTGCTGCTATAGGATCCTCTTTCTTCTTTAATCTGGAAGAATTGTTGGAGAGTTAGCTTCTCCTTGAAAGCTCTAGACTGTGCTTTGTACTCTGCAAGATATAGACTGAGATTCTCATGAGTCTCAGGTTCATTCCTTTCTTCACTTCTATACCTCTCACCTCCTTCAAAGAAAGTGGGCATAATGGATCTACGAGGAGATCTAGGATTCTTAGGTATTCTTTGCTGTTGATAGGAAGTGCTTTCCTCATCAGATCTACTTCTTGGATCTTCTTTCTGTTCTTCCTCCTTCATTTGATAGACATTTTTGGAGAGATATTGCATGGATCTAAAGAAAGGATTGACATATTTTCATCCTCCATGATAGATCTCATCTATCTGTTCTTCTTTCAATGTAAAAAGATGAAGTGTCCACAAGCTGAGCCAAAGATCATGCTTTGATACCACTGTAATATCCCAAAATGGGAACATGCAGCAATACTTCACACAATATAAGAACTTACAGCAAGAGAGATAATAAATCTAAGTACAAATTAGAATATGCAGAAGGAACTGAGCCATTTTATTATATTGGAGATGAATCAGTTACACAAGTACAAGATATAGGTAGATCTAGCCAAAAATATGAGCTAAGATCACCTAGAAAACATGTTTGAAGTAGGTACAACATAACTATTGAGGCTCTGCAGCAAATATTGCACTCTGAAAAGAGAAATGCATATCTACTCAAAATTGGAGCTATAATGATGCCAAGATTCAAGATCTGGCCACTGTGATGGATTCCCAAGATAACCCAGAAAGGATTTTCTAGATCTGCAACTTTGGAAAAATCACCTCCCCAGGGTTTGATCCTTGATTTGCTAGGAAATACAGATCTGAAGAATATATGGTTGAAATATGTGCTCATATCAGATCTATTCTTGGAGGGTTGATCCCTTCCTCAGATCTATGAGCTAGGAGCTCTAGATATAGCTTCTCAATCCTCCAAAAGATGATTGTAGCTGTTGCAACATAACTACCTCTGAAAACTGTGCTGTGAGGGAAAGAGAGGCCTACTGCCTGCTAAAAAATGCTGCAATAAGATCCAGGTTGATGGTAAGACTGATGGAAATGTAAAGGAATGATCCTCCACTGGATTGCTAGCTGAAATACTAGCAACTTCCTTCCTCCTTTCAGATCTGCAATATGGACAGCGTTATTCTTAGAGAGAATACTACTGCTAGGAGGTCAATAACTTTTGGCCCAATTCCAAATCTGCAATGTGGTTCTGGGAGTGCTGCAATATAAGCCCAAGTGATGGGAATAATCCCTCACCTTGTTCTCTAGCTGAAGTACTGAAGACAAATACTACCTTCCAAACTAATCTTTAGAAAAACGCAGTTTTCTGAATATGAATGTTCTGCAGAAAGTAGGAAATGGAAATGGTACTTAAAGCCTAATGTATAATGAAGTACAAACCTCTTCCTTAGAGATCACTCAAAGAAAGAGGAGGTATTCCTACCTGGGAACACCCTGTGCTAAACAACACCTGAAACCTCTGCTAAATATCCCAAGATTGCAATGGAATGTCACTTGACAATTCCAGATCTAAAATATCATACATCAAAATAATCCAAGATGCCTTTCACCTTTTCCTTCATCTCCTTTATAAAGATTGAGCCATCCCAAACCCTGGCCCTAATCTCAACTGCGCTATCTCATGTGGACAAGATCCTCCAAGTGGGACAGTGTTGTTTGACCAAATCAACCAAACAGTCTAGGTGCAATGTACACCTCCATCATGTGTGCTTAATTTGCACATGATCCTCCACCACTTGATCATTAATGCTCAATGACCCTTTGTTTGACATCTTCAAGACCTTAGTTGACTAAATCAACCCTCCATGATCTCTCCCATTAAATGAGACATAACCTCCAATCTCATTCACATTAGTATTTGCTCAACTACCTCTTTTTGCAGATTTAGTCTAGATTAATCCACATTCACACACACAAAGTGGATATTTATTCTTATTAAGGATTGTGGGTCCCTCCACCCTTTTATTTACTTAATTAATTAAGAAAATCAAGGACTCTAATATTCCAAATATGATGTGAAAATTTTGGAATATTACATATCGATACCATACAGATGTATTTTTTTCTAAATGTAAAGTTGTAATGCATACCTTTTGTGTGTTTTGCACATTATTGAGATCAAAATATTGCTCCATTTGTAGTATCCATGTTACGGGATCCTTGCCATCAAACTTCCTCACATCTATCTTTAGAATATGGTCGTTATTCCATCCAACATTAGAGTTTATGAAATCACGATTAACATTTATTTTGTTCTCATCATGAGTTTCCTCTACTATCTTTTCGCCATTAGGAAACATTTCTTGTATCAACATTGTCAAACCTTCCATGTCTGCTTTTAGATCATTCTTCATGTTTTCCATGATGTCTTTCTTTTTTTCTTCCACGTCATCCATCTTAGCTTTCATGCCAGCTTCCATGCCATCCATCTTAGCTTCCACGCCTTTTTATAAACCATTCATATTATTCTTCAAACCATCCATCTTCGCTTCCATGCCTTTCTTCAAAAATTCCATTTCATTTTTTTTTCTCTTTGCGAGAGCGAAATTTGATGCACTTCCTCTTGTAATTTTGATAGATCATGTTGAAATTATTCATCTTCATGAGTAATAGTAGAGTACTCTGAGGGTTTAATGGGTGTTGAATTCCTTTTAGGAGGCATTTTAGAACCCAATACTAATATCTACTCTCAATAGGCCTTTGGAATCACTTAAAACTTATTTTTCAAACAAGAATTATGCAATTTGAAAAAAAATACACACCTTTTTCTTGATTTTGAGGAGCTCGATATTGAAACTGGATTATCTTTGTGATTTCTAATCTTCAATATCTGAAATATGGCCCTGAAGTAGCCCTATGAATATTCTTTCGAATGCCACAGGTCTGACCTAATTTGGATTCTTGAAGACCAAGTTATGCCCAATCTCCCACGACGACCTAATTATAGACTGGTTCAGTAGAGCAAACTTGTATGACTTGCCATGTGTCAATGTTTTCTCCTTCAGCTCTAAAATTGATATACCGAAAACTAAATTCCGTGTACTTGTGGTCACTTTTTACATAATTCCAATCCGACGCTCAGAGAGAGAGTTATGATGTTTTTCCCATGGCCACCTCTTTGAGATGAAATTCGGGATCCTGAAACAATCCTAACTTCCACAGATCATATCTACAAAAATATTGCGAACCAAGCTCTAAAATATTTACAGGAGGTTTCTCAGGATTTTAGCTTCACACTGTAAACATTTCATCTTCTGAAATTTCGTATAAGAAAATTTATAGTGAAAATTCCACGATGACTTTTTTTAGCTGAAATTAAGGAGCTTTAAAAAACCCTAACTTCTCTAGATCATATCTCCGAAAATGTTGCGAACCAAGATCTGAAATTGTTACAGGAGGTTCGTCAAGATTTCGGATTCGAGCTATACAAATTTCAACTTTTGAACCTTCGTAGAAAAAAATTTATTGTGAAAATTCCACGATGACCTGTTTGGAGCAGCAAAACCCTAGAATCCAAAGCTCTAAAACCAAATGTTATGAAACCAGCTCCAAAAATAGAAGAAAAGAGAGATCAACACCTTAAAAATTAGCCACTTTGAGGGGGAAACCTCCAATACATTACATAAATGAACAAATATTGGATGATTCAAATGACCAAAACCTCCTTTCTATATATAGGAGTCCATGGGGCCACAATGTAATCCTAGCTGACCTAACAATAATAATGTAAGGGCACAATAATAACAATATGGGGGTTATAGGGGTACAACAATAATAATAAGGGGGTTACACTAGCAACAATAAGGGACTATACTAGTAATATAGGGACCTAACAGGGGGTTTGTAGGTATCTGCACCTACTACCGGGAGTTTGTTAAAGGGTTCTCTCAACTAGCAGCACCACTTAGAGATCTGACTAAGAAGGGAGCTTTCAGTTGGACAGCCACAACACAAAGATATTTTGATAGGCTCAAGGAGGTGATGAGTATTTTCCTGGTATTGGTTCTACCGGATTTTACCCAACCCTTTGTGTTGGAATGTGATGCTTCAGGAGAAGGAATTGGAGCAGTGTTGATGTAAGGGGGACACCCCATAGCTTTCGAGAGTCGGAAGTTGCTGCCACATGAGAGGTTGTATCCGATATATAATAAGAAGATGTTAGCTATCATGCATGCCTTAGCCAAGTTCTAGCAATATTTGGTGGGTAACAGATTCCAAGTGAAGACTGATCACAATAGTCTTCGATTCTTTCTTGAGTAGAAGTAGATGCAAGAGAGGCAGCAGAAATGGGTGAGAAATATCTAAGCCTATCACTTTGACATTAAATATGTCAAGGGGAAGAATAATGTAGTGGAAAATGCTCTATCTCGAAGGCCAGCAGCACTGTCCTTAATGAGCATGGATACATATTGGAAGGCTCAATTTCTAGTGGAGTATTCCAAAGACTGCTTTGCATGTGAGATCTTAGATGGACAGGTAACTGATGAGAGGTATAGAGTGATGGATGAGGTCATCTATTACTGAGATCGGGTCTTCTTGGCTAGAGATTCTAGATTCGAGAAGAATATTTTGCAGGCATCACATGATTCACCACTTTCTGGGCATCAAGGATTCACCAAGACATATCAAGCTATTCGAGAGAGATTCTCATGGAAGGGTCTCAAGGAGGATGCGCTCCAACACATCAAGGAGTGTGTAGTTTTCCAACAGAAAAAAGGAGAGCATAACCATCCCACGGGATTTTTTCAGCCACTCCCTATTCTGGATGGGAAGTGGGAGGGTATTTCCATGGACTTGATCACCGGCCTACCTATGGTTCAGGCTAAGGATTGTATCTTTTTAGTTGTTGATAGACTAACAAATTATTCACATTTCTTTGTTATTTCTGCACAATATACTACTTCACGGGTAGTCGAGCTCTTCTTTAGAGATGTCTTTAGACTCCATGGTCTTCCAAAGCCATAGTCAATGATCGGGAAAGCTGCTTCATGGGTGGCTTTTGGCAGGATATTTTTCGATTAGTGGGTATTGAGTTCACACCAAGTACTAGCTATCACCCACAAACCGATGGACATACCGAGATATTAAACAAGTGGCTGGAAGGTTACTTGAAAAACTATGTTTTAGGGCAGCAAAAGTCATGGTTGTGCTGGCTCCATTTGGGGGAGTATTGCTACAACACAACCTTTCATATTTCCATTGCCATGACCCCATTTCGAGCTCTTTATGGGTATGGTGCTCTATCATTTGCTGATGTGATTTTTGGGGCAAGAAAGCCTCCTAGAGAAAAGGAGTGGATTCAGGAGATTTAGGATATACTCTGGGCCCTCAAGGACAACATTGCTACAACACAAAACCAACAGAAGTTATATGTAGATTGTGGTCGAGTAGAGAGGCAGCTTGAGGTGGATGATTTGGTATATCTTCATCTTCATCTATATAGACAGTCTACACTAAAGGATAAGGGGGCTAAAAAGCTTAAGCCTCGGTTCTATGGGCCATACAGGGTGATCCGTTGTGTTGGGAAGTAGCATATGAGTTGGAGCTTCCCATTGGAAGTAAGATCCATAACATTTTTCATGTCTCATGCCTCAAGAAGGCCATTGGACAACATGTGGTTGCCACCATGGATCTCCCACCTATTGATGATGAGGGCCATCTGGTTTTAAAACCAGAGGCTATGTTGGATACTCGAGAGAGGCAGCTAAGAAACAAGGTGATTAGAGAGTATCTGATTCAATGGAGGAATCTAACTTATGAGGATGCTACTTGGGAAGGACAGAAGATTTTTCAGCATCCTTCTTTACTATTTCTTGAAGACAACCAACATTTGGGAGGGGAGGACTGTAATATTCCCAATTAGCTTTTAGCTAGTTGGAATATTGTATGTTGCTTATGTTCATAGTTTAGATGAATACGTGGGGTAAATGTTGGAAATACTGAGAGGGGGGGTGAATCATTATTTCTTTCAATTAGAGCATTAGTTAATCTTCAATTATTATTAGTGTTTGTACAATGATAGCAGCAAACAAGATGAACACAAATGCACACATTTTTTAAGGTGGAAACCCACTCCGGGACAAAAACCACCTAATGCTTTTCTAATAATTATTTTCAACTCCAATTGAAAATAAAGCTCCAACTTCCTAGAATCTAGAAAAGCATTCTTCTCCAACTCCCACTGGATGGACGCTCCAACGCCCGAGATTCTTCAGTAGTCACTAAATAGATGCCCCAACACCCAATGAGCTACAACTCACCCTAGCACCACCCTACCACCCTATAGAAGAATAAAAGAAGAATGGACTCTCGTACCAGGAAAAATGGTCCACTTTACAATGATATAGAATGATGTAGAAGAAGAAGATATACTAGACCACAACCCCAAATTTTACACAAACACCTAATGATGATCATAGACCTCCCAATACTACCTCCTCAACCCTTGGCAAATAGACACTAGTACAATTTGTACAATAATGTATTTACAATGACTAAGTACAATGATACCTTTACAATGATTGTATGCAGTGTTGCCCACTTGAAGACTTCATATGATGAACTTCTTGCTGTTGTTATGCACTTTGTTTGCTTCTCTTGTCATGCTACCCTTTGCTGCACCTTTCTTTGCTTTTCTGCCATAGAAAGTCTGGTCCTTTGCAACCCTTGACAACACATGATCTAGATTTTTCTTGCCTTCTAGGTGCTCGATATTGAATCTGGTGTATCTCTGTCATTTAAGATCCTTAATATCTGATTTTTGGTCCTGTATAATTCCTCTGAGTCATGTTTCCAATGCCACAGGTCTGGCCCAATTTGGATTCTTGAAGAGAGATACCCAATCTCTCACAATGCCCTAATTATAGACTGTTTCAGAAAAGCGCACTTTTACGGCGTGCCACGTGTCACTATTTCTTCATTTCTTTCTAAAATTGATAGAGTGAAAAATAAAGACTATGCACTATCTTCCAATTTTTATGGAATTCTAATCTGATACTCAGAAAGAGAGTTATGATGATTTTACCAAGGTCACTTATTTTAGATGAAATTCAGGAGCCTGCAAAAACCCTTACTTCCACGGATCATATCTCCAAAAATATTGCGCAAATTGATCTGAAATTTTTACTGTAGCTTCCTCAGGATTTCAGCTTCACCTCATACAAATTTCAGCTTCTGCGCCTTCGTATAAAAGCAATTAGATCGAAAATTCCACGATGACCTGTTTCAGATGGCCGAATCCCTTGCCTAAGGAGGAAATGAAGATCACAATATATATGAATGCTTAAGTTGAGAGGGGCTTTAAAAAGTGAACGTGGGAGGGATCTTAGGAGCTTAAAAAATATTAATTATGACTTTTCAATGACCCATGCCCCAACCCCATGGGGTTTTAGCCCACTAACTGGGGTACAAACTTCAAACATGAATATCTCTCAAACCGTGAAGAATTACATGGCGTGCCATATATCAATGGAAACATCTCGACAAGTAGAAACCATCAAAAGCATTATTTACCCAGAATATATTAATTTGGTAGGTCAAAATTCCCATGCAATATTGGGTTAGTCCCTGGTGCTGCTTGGGTTGACATCAATGACAACCGCTGATCAACAATATCCCCCTTTGGCATTGATGGCAACACAAGTACTCCCCCTGCAATCATGACACCTCTTCCTTCAACATTCTCTCCCCCTTTGACATCAATGGAAAAGGGTAACTCCCCCTGAAACACAACCATCCTGCGGACCTGTACACACTTCCACTCCCGCTGACACACAATCGTCTTGCAGACCTGTACACACTTCCACTCCCGCTTTATATTCTTGAAAAAGGAAAATCTAATGAGAACTTGGGAGAATCCCAAGCTTTTGACGAAGATATTCAAATGCTTCACGAGGTAAAGGTTTAGTGAAGATATCAACAATTTTTTCTTTTGTACAAACATACTCAAGTTTGATATTCTTTTCAGCAACTTGTTCTCTAACAAAATGATATTTTATTGGAATGTGTTTTGTTTTTGAATGCATGACAGGATTCTTGGAGATGCTGATGGCACTAGTGTTGTCACAGAATATGGGAATAGGCTCACTAAATTGTACTTGAAGATCTTGCAAAGTTTGTTTCATCCAAAGGACTTGAGTACAACATGATGTTGCTGCAATGTATTCTGCTTCCGTTGTAGATAACGAGATTGAAGTTTGCTTTTTGCTCAACCATGATACGAGACAACCACCTAGATAGAATGTTGCTCCACTAGCACTCTTACGATCATCAATGCTTGTTGCCCAATCTGCATCTGTAAAGGCTTGAATAATGAGATTGTTTCCCTTGGGATACCACAAGCCATATTCTTTTGTGCCCTTTAGATATTGAAGAATTATTTTGACGGAAATAATATGTGATTCTTTTGGTGCTGCGTGGAATCTTGCTACTTGTCCAACTGCTTGCATAACATCTGGCCGAGAGGCTGTTACATATAGAAGACTACCAATCATAGATATGTACAACTTCTGATCCACATCCTTAGATGAGTCATCTATGCTCAATTTGCAACCTGTTACCATTGGAGTAAGGACGGGTTTGCAATATTCCATTTTGAATTTCTTGAGCATTTCCTTGATGTACTTGGCTTGACATATAAATATTCCTTTCTCTTGCTGAGATATTTGAAGCCCTAAGAAGTATGTCAGCTCACCAAGTAAAGACATCTCAAACTCACTTTGCATCTTTGTAGAAAATTTCTTACTTAGTCGATCATTATTGCTACCAAATATTATATCATCCACATATACCTCAACAATTGTTAAATTATCTTTATCTATTTGTACATAAAGATTGCTATCAACAGTACCTTTCTTGAACCCTTGTTGACGTAGATATCCATCAAGACGAGCATACCATGCTCTGGGAGCCTTCTTGAGACCATATAGAGCCTTCTTTAACCTGCAGACATAGTCTTCTTTTTGTGATAGTAGAAAACCTTCAGGTTGTTCGATGTAAACTTCTTCTTCTAATTCTCCATTCAAAAATGCTGACTTAACATCCATTTGGTAGACTTTGATTTTTCTTGAACATGCATAGGCGAGAAACATTCGGATGGCTTCCATTCTGGAAACTGGTGCAAATGTTTCGTCGAAATCAATTCCTTCCACTTATGCATAGCCTTTGCAAACCAATCTTGCTTTGTTTCTGGTAACCTGCCCATCTTCATTCAATTTGTTCCTGAACACCCATTTAGTCCCAATGACATTTTTATATTTTGGTCGTGGAACTAATTCCCAGGTGTTATTCTTCTCAATTTGATCCAATTCTTCATTCATAGCTGCTACCCAATGTTCATTTTGGTTGGCTTCCTCAAAACTACTAGGCTCAAAAGTTGCTAGAAAAGCAACGTGAGCTTGTTGTGATGAACGAAGTTGTCGACCTTCATTTATGTCACCAATGATTTGATTTGATGGATGGTTCTTTTGAATCCACTCTTTTTTTCTCCTTGGAGGAGCTTCTTGTTGTTGTTTTGGTATATCTTGATGATCATTGTTTACTTCTTCCTCGTTGATAGTTGCTTCTTGTTCTACAATTTTATCTGTGTCTTTTTCAGCCTCTGTCTCAAGTTTCAAAGATTCTAGATCCTCATCATTACTCGCTAGAACACCATCTTCATCAAATGTAACATTTATGCTCTCCACTATCTGTTTTCGTCTTATATTATAGCATTTATAGGCCTTTCTTTTGCGTGAGTAACCAACAAAGATACCTTCATCAACACGTGATTCAAACTTACCCAAATTTTGATCTTCTCTTTTGATATAACATTTGCTTTCGAAGATTCTGAAATATTTTACATTAGCTAGTTTTCCTTTCCATAATTCATATGGAGTCTTGTTGCAATTATTTCTTAGAAGAATTTGGTTGATAATGAAGACTGTCGTATCAATTTCTTGAACCCAGAATTTTTCATCCAATTTTGAGTCCTTCAACATTGTTCTACCCATTTCCTGTACAGTTATATTCTTTCTTTCAGCAACTCCATTTTGCTGAGGTGTTCATGCTGTTGAAAATTGCCTTTTTATTCCATTTTCGTCACATTATTGCTGAAATAATTTGGAAGTGAATTCTCCGCCATTATTTGATCTTAAACACTTTATTTTCAAATCAGTTTCATTTTCAACTAACTCCTTGTAGATCTTAAAGCACTCAAATGCTTCATATTTTTTCTTTAGGAAACTGACAGCTGTCATCCTGGTATAGTCATCTATCATCAACATGAAATATAATTCTCTGTCTATGCCTTTTGTTCTCATAGGACCACGTAGATCAGTATGTATCAATTCCAATGGATGTGATGAAAAGTGTTCTTTTGTTTTAAATTGGACTTTTGTCTGCTTGCCATTCCGACATGCCTCACATAGTGTGTTGGAAGGTTTTGAGATATTCGGCATTTCTCGTACTGCTTCCTTTTTTCTTATCCTGACAAGATTTTCAAAGTTTATGTGACCCATTCATTTGTGCCATAACCAACTTTCATCTTCTTTAGCTAGTATACATGCTTTAGTTGCTTCATCCAGAACATATATGTCGTTTGGAGCTCGACTTGCTGTAGCCACAATTTTACCATACCTGCCTTTCCTGATTTCACATTTTGTGGAGTTGAATAGCATTGTGCGTCCTTGATCACACATTTTTCCAACACTGAGCAGATTATGATTCATGTTTTCGACCAATAGAACATTCTTGGCTATAACATCTTTGCTTCCGAGAGTGACGGTACCTGATCCTATAACATTTGAAGATCCATCATTTCCAAAGGATATGGTTCCATCCTTCTTCTCTTTCAGAGATACAAATTTCCTTCTATCTCTAGTCATATGCGTTGAGCAACCGCTGTCAACATACCACACATCTTTCTTTTTTTTAGCCTTGAGAGCGAGAGCACAATAACTAGTCTTCTTCTTCTTCCATGTTCGTTCATTCTGTGGCTTCGAAGATTCTTCTGGAGGATTTTCAAGTCTGTAGTCTCTGGCTATGTGTCCAAAGTTTTGACATTTGTAACATTCCATATTATTTCTTAAATTTTCAAATCTATTGATGTTTCGTTGAGCCCTGGGAGGTTCATATTTGAAGAATCTTTGGAATTGTATTGGTTCATAGGGTACGTGCGACACTCTACAGCTTTATGACCAAATTTTCCACATGAATAACAATAGCCATGAAAAATATGTTGGTACCTGGATGAAAATATTTGTCGAGGAATCGTCTTCCAAGGATGTGCTTCTGAATCTTGTCCAATGAAGTCTTCATCTATGGCAGATCTCATAGGTTCATTGTATTTTGTTGTAGAAGGTCCTGCTTCTTCTTCTTTGTAACCAAGGCCAGTTATGTCGTTGTAAGATCGTTGATTGTTGATGAGTTCTTCCAATGCCCTTGAGCTGTTGGCATAGTTTTGGACAGTTTTTCCCTTCTTCACTTCCTTACGCAGTGAGACTACTTCGGCTTCTAATGCTTCCCTTTCTTGGTTGCTTTCTTCCAACTTATTTTGAAGTGACTCTTCAATACATTTATGTTCTTCAACCTCAATTTTGAGACCTTGAACTTGTTCTTCAAGAGTGTTGGAACGGATCTTCTCAGCATTGAGCTCTTTTATAAGCTTGATTGCCTCCTCATAAAATTCTCCTATGGTCAATCCTTCTTCTTCATTGTTTGATACTTCTTGTTTATTGTTCTTGGCCATAAAAAATACTTTGTCATTGGCTTCTTCTTTGCTGTCACTTTCTTCATCAGATGAGGAGCTATCTTATTTAGAGAGAAAGTTCCTTTTGGATCCTTTATTTTTTCCTTGCTTGTTGAAATTTTTGCCTTGCTTGTTGAATTTCTTAAAGCCTTTCTTTCCTTCTGAGTTTCCATCACTTTTTTTTGGACATTTTGCTACGAAATTCCTAACCTCACCACAACCGAAACATGTCAATGGAATTTTACCTTTGAATTTTCCCTTACCAGTTTTTAGTTTTCTTGTAAAGTAAGCATATTCTTCATCTGAAAGACCTTCTCCATCATCTCCCTTTTCTTCACACTTGCAAGTGCATGTCATTTCAATTGAAGTTTGTTTGTCCTTATTGGTTTGCTTAGATGCAACGAACGCAGTTTCTAGATTTGAAGTACCCTTTTCTTCATCAAGTCTCATTTCATATGCTATGAGAACTCCATGTAATTCTTCCTTGTTGAGTTTGTCTAGATTTGCACTGTATTCTAAGACTGATACCTTTGGGTTGAATCTTCCTGGTAGCATTCTAAGAATCTTCCGTATAATAGTCTTATCGTCAACTGTCTCTCCCAATCCTTCCAAAGTATTGGTTATTTCATCAATGTATTGGAAGTATGCAGCAATGTTGCAATCTTCTTTCATTCTGAGTTGCTCAAATTTTGCTCTATAGATTTGAAGCTTTGCTTCTTTGACATTTGAGTCACCTGCATATATATTCTCAAGCTTGTCCCATACATTTTTGGCAGTTTTACAACCCAACACCTTATGATAAACATATTCAATAAGTCCACTAATAATAATATTCTTTGCTTTTGCATCATTTACCAAATTCGTCTTACCTTGTTCATCCGCGGTTGATGTAAATCCATTTTGAACAGTGTCCCATACTTCGTAACCTTGCGCCAAGAGATAAACCTCCATTCTTCCTTTCCAGAGTGCATAATTATTTTCATTGAATAAAGGTACACCATTCTTGGTATGCTCCATGACCTCCTTCCAGCTGTTAAACTCCTATTGAAGGAACCAAGCTCTGAAACCAATTGTTGGAAATACTGAGAGGGGGGGGTGAATCAGTATTTCTTTCAATTAGAGCATTAGTTAATCTTCAATTATTATCAGTGTTTGTACAATGATAGCAGAAAACAAGAGGAACACAAATGCACATAGTTTTTGTGGAAACCCACTCCGGGACAAAAACCACCTAATGCTTTTCTAATAATTCTTTTCAACTCCAATTGAAAATAAAGCTCCAAATTCCTAGAATCTAGAAAATCATTTTTCTCCAGCTCCCACTGGATGGATGCTCCAATGCCCGAGATTCTTCATTAGTCACTGAAAGGATGCCCCAACACCCAATGAGCTACAAATCACCCTAGCACCACCCTACCACCCTATAGAAGAATAAAAGAAGAATGGACTCCCGTAACTGGTAAAATGGTCCACTTTACAATGATATAGAATGATGTAGAAGAAGAATATATACTAGACCATAACCCAAACTTTTACACAAACACCTAATGATGATCCTAGACCTCCCAATACTGCCTCCTCAACCCTTGGCAGATAGACACTAGTACAATTTGTACAATAATGTATTTACAATGACTAAGTAAAATGATACCTTTACAATGATTATATGCAGTGTTGCCCACTTGAAGACTTCATATGATGAACTTCTTGCTGCTACTATGCACCTTGGTTTCTGCTCTTGTCATGCTACCCTCTGCTGCACCTTGCTTTTCTTTTCTGTCGTAGAAAGTCTGGTCCTTTGCAACCCTTGACAACACATGATCTAGCTTTTCTTGCCTTCTAGGAGCTCGATATTGAATCTGGTATATCTCTGTCATTTAATATCCTCAATATCTGATTTTCATTCCTGTAGTAGTCCTCTGAGTCATCTTTCCAATGCCATAGGTCTGACCCAATTTGGATTCTTGAAGAGAGATTTATACCCAATCTCTCACAATGCCCTAATTATGAACTGTTTCAGCAGAGCGCACTTGTACGGCATGCCACGTGTCACTGTTTCTTCATTTGTTTCTGAAATTGATAGAGAAAAATAAAAAGACCGTGCACTATCTGCCACTTTTTAAATCATTCTAATCCGGTACTCAGAAAGAGAGTTATGACGATTTTACCAAGGTCACTTATTTCAGATGAAATTTAGGAGCCTGCAAAAACCCTTACTTCCACAAATCATATCTCCAAAAATTTTGTGCACGTTGATCTGAAATTTTTACTGTAGCTTCCTCAAGATTTCGGCTTTGCCTCATAAAAATTTCAGCTTTTGAGCCTTCGTAGAAAAAAAATTAGAGCGAAAATTCCACAATGACTTGTTTCAGATGGCCGAATCCCTTGCCTAAGGAGGAAATGAAGATCAAAATATATATGAATGCTTAAGTTGAGAGGGGCTTCAACAAGTGAACGTGGGAGGGATCTTAATAGCTTAAAAAATATTAATTATGACTTTCAATGACCCATGCCCCAACCCCATGGGGTTTTAGCCCACTAACTGGGGTACAAACTTCAAACATGAATATCTCTCAAACCGTGAAGAATTACATGGTGTGCCATATATCAACGGAAACATCTCGACAAGTAGAAACCATCAAAAGCATTATTGACCCAGAATATATTAATTTGGTATGTCAAAATTCCCATGCAATATTGGGTTAGTCCTTGGTGCTGCTTGGGTTGACATCAATGACAACCGCTGATCAACAGTAAAGAGACCCTTAAATCTCTTTAGTAGGAATAAACCACCTCTAGTATGGATGTGAATCAGTTTATATAGCCAAAATAAATCCACCTTAGGTGTGAAAGGGGGCAATGCATGTATACTGGGTCAATATTGACCAAATCAACAACGTTGCCATAGGAGAGAGTGGAGCAAGTGGGGATAGCACAGTTTTGGAGAAGGAGTCTTTGCATGGAAGTAGCATCATAAATGAGTGGGGCAAAGGGTGAGGATGCTTACCAAGAATATAAGGAAAGGGATGGAAGCCATGAGTGGCATTCAAAATATTATTTATGTTTGAGTCTTATGACTTCTTGCATGCTTTAGCTATTTAGCAGAGTTTGTTGTACTGTTTAGTACAAGGGCATTTCCGAGCAGGAATCCCACACTCTACCTTGGGGGACTTCGAGTGCCCACTCAGGAGATCTATTATGAGCTTCATTTCCACCATATTTCATTGGGCCAAGCATCTACCTTCAGCCACAGCGCAGTCTTCTTCAGGAATTACATTATTTTGCAATGTGTTGTAGAGGAGGGTTGAGAAACCCTGTTTATGAGCTAGTTTCCTAGTGAAAGGGCCAGCCTTTCACCCAAAAAGCTAGGGAGGAGGAGATATAGCCATATATTTGTTATTTCATCCATATTTCAGCAGGGATCTAGTGATACAGCATGATTCAACCATATATCTGCAGTCTGCACTTTTTGCATCTTGGGTATTTCAAGAAACCCTTGTCGGGTTATCCTGGGATTGTGTTTGAGAGACTAGTTCTCCATTTTCAGCTCTTTTTTATTATCGTATCAGTAGATCCACTTGTTTCCATTTTCCAGTATCAATTACCCTCACTAGGACTGCACTGTCATGTATTCTGGCATTTCTTTATAGCAGCATCTTTTGGGATTCTAGTGTATTTGGGCTTTGGAGGCTTTTTTGCCTAGTTTGAGTGATTTGTTCCTCAACACATTGTATATTTTGTTGTTGTGTTACATAATATAATGGATCTATGATTTTATCATGTATTTTAGATTAATATTTGTTGTACATTCCAGCTTTTTGTTCAATATTACTATCTTTCCTAATTTGAAATATTATAGCAACATTTCCTGCAGGAATTGTGTAATTCTGGAGTGAGGGTTTGAGGAGAAGAGGAAGTTCCAAACAACTCATCCTGGAATCCTGTGATGGATTAATCCTTCACTCCGAGGATCACTTAGGTAGCCTAGGATCATAATTGTACTATCTATCAGCAGGCTACATCATCAACCTTCCTAGACAGCACAATATTTCCCAGCAGTTGTGCATGCAGCAACTGCATATTCAATGGAGGAGATAGAACTCAAGTTTTGAGCTTGGGAATCGAGAGAAGGGACTCGCCCTTTAGTTAGTGAGCTGAGTGGGTGATATTGCAGCAAATAGATCATTATTTTATCCCCATATCATTAGTTTTCTCCAAGAAGTGCGTAACTTATCCAGCGGGGGTGTAGTGTGCAACCCAAAAAGGGCTGAAATTCCAAACTCAAAATCTGGCCAAACCATTTCTGGGGTTTTCTGGGTTTATCGAGTAGAGTATATGGTTAAAATCCTAGATCTTTCAGAGCACTCTAGAAACCTCTCACACATTATTCTTGTTCCCAGCAACAATTGTTTCCAGTAGCACTGTGTAGAGGCAGTCCTTCCAGCAGCAATAGCAACACAACATTTCCAATGCTAGGTTTTAGAGTTGTTTCAATCATCTTTAGGTGGCTTGAGTGCATTATTTTTGGAGCACTGTGTATATTCATTTGTTGTGATTATAATGATATGGCTCAGTTGTTTCTACTCATATGTAAGATGTCTTAATATATTCCAGCATTTTCTAGTTCTACATGTTTTATTCTTATTTTACCGTATTTGGAATTGTGCATATGTTCTATATTCCTATCTTTCACATTTTCAGATATTACAATGTCAAAGTTGACCTGTACCTTGAAAGGAGTGGCACCTTCATAGTGGCTGCTCGATGCAGATGCGCCACCAGTGGGCAGTCGTTGAAGGATCTGGGCAAAGTTATCCATCATCACGTTCCTTTGTTTCTCGAGGGCCACCTCGAGAAATAATTTGATAGAATCTCTTGCTCCCTTGTCTTTCTTTTATTCTGCAATGGCAGGTCTTGCAAGCATTCAAGCAGATCGAGCCCTAAGTCCTTATACCCTGACCTTGTTGGGGACATGCAAAGAAAAAAGAGTCAGAGCAGACTGCTCTGATACCACTGATCCAAACTTATGCAGGAACATAACATGTTAGATGATCCAAATATCATAGTTTAAAGCTAGGATAAAATATTTATTAAATTAGAATATTTAAATTAATATTGGAGACACTTAGAAATAGAATATTGTTAAAAAATATATGACTCTAGAAAAGTGTCGTATCTTAGGCTCTAATATAGGAAAAAGGTTAGTAGTTTTGTTAGGAGGATATTTATTGTAAATGGACACTTCTTGTTTTATTAAGTGGTCCATAACTAAAATAAGTAAGGACATGTAACTTATAAATAGGTCATTTTCCTAATTGCAAGAATGTTGGAGTCTATAGGTGTAAACTCTTGCAAATTTCTCATGTAATTTTTTTTCCTATTAATAAAATTATGTGTCTGAGGACACTTCTGCCATTATAACAGAATACACATATAACCATAAATACAAATATGCAGCAAAAATAGCACTTCATTTCATTAATATCAAATAACTGAAATATGTTTATAGACAGAATGGAAATAAACTAGCTAGGGCGATTGTAGCTTATCTCGGAGAAGAAACGTGGTGGCTACAAGCCTCTAAATTGTGTTACAATGAGGCTCGAAGGAATATTTATTATTGAAAAAAAATGGAAAACCCTAAACATCCAAAAACCTAACCCTAGGAGATGAAGCGCCAAAACTAGAGCCTCAAAATGGCTCAAGAAGTTCTGGACCCGAAAAACTATTAAAAATAGTAAATTGTGCTACAATTAAGGAAACTGAAAAACTGAAAGAAACAATGGTGGGAACCCAAGTGGAAGGTGGCCACCAATATCCACCTAGATCATTTTAGGGCTTAGAAGCCTTGTGGAGAATTTTATCTAAAGGTCGCAACCTCTACAAGAACAACACAGCGTGTGGGTAAAGGAGGCTTCAAACAATGCTAATTCTTGTGCCTAGAGTTAGCCCTAGATCATTGTAACAGTTTGAGATCATTTGAGAACCTTAGGGAGATACCTAGGTGTCTTGAAGGCCAAGGAAGGTATAGTGAGATAGATGAGAGCTTGACAAGAATTGCAGTGAGTTTTGGAGTAGAAATAAAGGACAAGGAAACCACAAGAGTATTTGCATATGTCTTCTTGATTGATGGGTAAGACAAAGAAACCTTGGGAGTTGTTTGGAGGTGCCCACATGGACTATTGGGAAGCCTACCAAGCAGCCAAGGTGATAGTAGACACATCATATTGGAAGGCAAGAGGACAACAACAAGGAGAGTTGCAGATGTTCCCTTGATGACAGTTTTATATATGTCCTAGGAGAGGACATATTGATGGTGCTTATATTTTCACAATAGCTCCTTTATTGCAAGGTAAAGGAAATATTGGTGAAGTCTTTGGGCATCCATGTGTAAGGGTCTCCCAAGTGCGGGGATACCCTAACTAGGAGCAAATGATAAAGAAGGGACTTGGTCTCTCGTGGTTTGTTGGATTGTAGCGTGTGAGAGTACCAAGTGTGGATGATATTGGACACTTATGGTTTGTTGGAGGAAAGCGTGATAGTGTTCATGTTGGAGCCGAAGTGCAACACCTTGATGAATGAAGGTGACTTCTAGCCTGGCATCTATTATTGGATCGCAAGGGTTTGATCAGCCAAAATAAGTTTGTACAACTTGAGACTTCTTTGTGGAAGACTTCTACCGTAGATTATCGGAATTCCTCCTAGCCCGTGTTCATTTTAGGAGACATAAATCTTGCATTGATAGGTGGAATCCCTCTATGCCCTATGTTGGTCGTCATCGTTGCATGGAAAGAAGACCATAGTGGGCTGAAGTCCCTAAGTAGCTGAGGAGCAGCAATGGGCATATTGAGAGTTGTTCATAGGTGGAGCTGTGAAAAACTCGACATGAGTCTCAATGTATTGTTCCATTTATGGTTGAAGGGACAATTAGAGAGCGGATTGGACATCTGAGATTCAGTGGCTAGATGGACATGGAACATTGGTAGATGCGGGAGCTGCAGATTGGGAGTCGAAGGACCGGGAAGGTTCAGGGTACGACCGTGAGGAGATGTTAGATGCTATAACCAGATGGTCAGAGTATATTTTATTGTACTAGTGGATGTATGAGGGCCATTATCCTCGGTACGGGATGTTGAAAATTCAACAAGAAATGTGTGTCTAATTTAATTTTCCCTTAATTAAATTGGAAAATAAAATGTAATCTTATCTCATAATCACTTGTAATAGTAATCTGAGTGTGATAAACTCGGTTATCTCGTGAATTTCAAGTTGAGGGTGGTTGGTGAGGCATACAGAGTGATTCTATTAGTTATGGAGTTCGAATTATAGTTAGTGCATTATTTTAATGCATGAGAAATCAATTAACTCAATTTATTGAGTTAAAGTTAGTTGAACTAGTTGTAACTATTTGTTGCACTAGTGAGAGATCAAGTGAATTAAATCAGATTTAACTCACATGCAATGATCTGCCATGCAACTGATGATTTACTATCAATAGTTGCATGCATGTCAATTCCAGTGGAGACCCAGTTGAGACAAAGGTTAAAGGGATGTTAACTATCAGTTGTATCATTAGTAGGTTGCCCACATGCAGCAAGACATCCATTGGATTGCCCATGATAATTGCGCAATTTTGGAAGGTTGAAATTCCTAAAGAATAGGGATTTCATTCCACATGAATTGTGCAAGCAAGGCAAGTTGATTAGAGGCAGGAAATTGGCTAAGTGTTGGTTGATTTTGTCGGAGTCAGTGTGAGACAGTTGTGAGAGTGCGGGAGACTCTTCTGAGAAGAGTGCATTGTAATTGTTTCATGATTCCATGGTGAATATACAATAGAAGTTAGAGGGGTTTTGAGCAGAAAGCTTTCCGCGGGAAAATATCTATGTTGTGGTTTGATTTGCTTCTTTCTTTACTTGTTGTGATTGGCGATCGTGTTTATTTTCCGCAATTGATTTTTAGAAGGATTCAGTATCTTTATTTAGTAGATTGCATGATCGGATTGAATCCATTGATATACATATGTTTTTATAATTTCTACATGGTATCAGAGCATAGGAAATCACTCTAGTGGAGAAGAAATTGAGTTGGTGACTGAATAGAATTCGAATTTGCAAAAGTATTCTTGGTGCAACAGGTGGATCATGATCGAAATGGATTTCAGTGGCTTGAGATTGGAGTATGCACTCGAGGGAAGTTCCAATTATATTTCATGGAAAGACAGGATGGAGGCAGTACTGAGGACAATGGGTTGAAATAATTCATAGATAATGACATTCCCAAATGTGCTGCAGCAGATGCCGCAAATCTTGATGCTTGGAAAAATAAGGTTGCAAAGGCGAGGAGGATCTTACTAGAGGGAGTACAAGACCACATTATCTCAAGCCTCCATGGAAAAGAGACTCCATATACAATGTAGAAGGCTTTGATAGATCTGTTCCATAGCAACAATGATCATATAAAATTGGCACTGAAGTATAAGCTCAAGAAAATCAAAATGGAGAAAGGTGACACTATTCCCAAATATTTAACAAAGTTTTTCCAATGTAGAGATGAGCTTGAGAGTGTCAGAATTACTATCACGGATGATGACTTGGTGAGCCTAGCTCTGTTGGAAATGTTGTCATTGATGGAAAAGTAGATGACAAAGGAGGAGCACCTGAAACATCAGTCAAGGAGCAGAGGAAGAAAAAAAAAGAGAGGTAGCAGAGACAGAAAAAAGATAAGTAAGGAGAAGCATCAGTCAAAGAAGTAGCAGAGGCAGTAAAGAGAGCAGCAGAGATAGCAAAGAAGCAGAGAGGTAGCAAGGCAGCATAGAAGGAACAAAGGCAGCAGGAGACAGATGAGGTGGTGCTGCAGAGCAGTGAGGATATTAGTATCAAATGAAAGTAATTGAATTGCTTGGGGATGAGTTGGAGCATTGCCTAAATGGTAAGGAAACCATGAAGTGGTCGAAGAAACTAATAATGAGCAAAGGCAGAGGCAGAACCGCTATCACAGCAGGTAATATGTACAGTGAAGGCAGAGGCAGAGGTCGAGCAGCAGTAAAGCAGAAACAGGCAATGGAGACAGAGGCATTAGCACAGTAGAGGCACATAAATTCCGGAAATCTTAACCCAAGCGGCAGGCATATATATATATATATACAAACCCTATTCCGAGAACCATTACCCAGCCGGGCGTTACATGTAACATAAACACAAATTCCGGGAATCGTATAACCCAGCAGCAAAATATACGTATAAATCTCATTCCGGGAATCGATATCCACGTTGGAGTGCATATGCAACGCATTACATATATGTGCAGCGCATCATATAAACAAATTTCAAAGCATAAATATATATAAGTGGAGTGTTTTATAAACAAATAACCAAAGTACAAAGTACCATAAGGTGGGACCAAATCGCATCGAAGAAAAACAAAGCAGCGGAATATGTAAACAACAGAAAATTGCGATTTCGATTGAAAGCCCGAACCCAATGGGTATATAAACTACAACTCATAAATACCGTGAGTTCCAGTGAACAGTGATGATCCAATCGGAGAATATAAGAGTTGCGATTGTGATTGGAAGTCTGGACCTGATGGGTATATAAATCACAACTCGTATATACCTTGAGTTCTGGTGAACAGTGACTGATCACATCGAAAAAAGGTGGAATGTTGGAACATGCTACAAAGGGTTGCGATTGTGATTGAAGCCCGGACCCGATGGGCTTATAAACTATGATTAAAAAATGTTTGAGTACAGACCGTCAGAACATATATTAAAAGACTTGCGATTGCGATTGAAGCCCGGACCCGATGGGCTTATAAACTATGATTAATAAGTATTTGAGTTCCAATCGCATCGGCAAAGAACAGTGAACAGTGATCAATCGCATCGGAGCAACGCAGCTTGAAATTGCGATCAATCGCAATTGGAAATCACTGGAGGAGTAGCATATTGCATCAGAAAGCATGGCAAGTGGGCCCGAAAGGGCATTAGTTATGTATTAAACAGGATTCTTCAGTGTTAAAGTGGACATGGCAGTTTGTTTGTTAAAACGTTGTATAACTATGCAGAGACTTGAAATTACATTATATATATATAAAAAGGCGCTGGTATATATATATATAACGTGTTTTTGTGATTGTATTAAAAGATGTCACGTGGTCTGTGAACCCATGGGCCTCGGCTTAAGGTGGAGGGTGATTTGTAATATAAAACGATTGTGATGCATGTATGTTCCACTTGCGGAACTCGCCACATCAACAAGACACTTGCTGTGTGTAAAAGGCTGGAATTTGCCCAGATTTAACGCCAGCTGTTACATATTTACATAAAATGCACTGATATAAAAGGCACAGTTACACGTATGCAACGATTACACCTCAACAGAGGACAGAAGAGTGAACAGAGCTGAAAAGAGATAAAACACAGTCACAGAAAAGACAGACACGGTCAAAGAAAAGACAAAAGCACAGCGAGCCAAAAGACTAAATGAGTTGAGCTGGAGTTCACATTGTAATTTGAATGTAAATGTTTTAATTGATTTTTTTTGTTTGTGATGCATTGGCAAGTCTCCGGAAGAAAAAAAAATATCCCACTATAATATTAAAATAAGCACCTACAGTTACATTCCTCTGAGTGAGCTGAAAAGAGATGAGAAGGCAGAAGGCAAAGAGACACGGCTGTCCATTTCGAATTCCCAGTTGAATACAAACAGCCATGAAGCTATTTTGTATAAAACAGGGTAATATCCAAAGGGAGAATGTTGACGAAAATAGAATGAGAGAAGAAGAGAGTGTGCAGCAGAATTAAAGAGAGTTGAAGAGAATAAGCAAGCTACAAGAGGTAGGAGAGAGAGAGGTTAGAGAATGCAGAGTACAGAAGATTAAGGCAGAAAAGATAAGAAGGAGGAGGAGTAGAACGAGATGCAGAGACTTTAGAGAATGCAGAAATAAAGCAGTGAGGCAGAGAAGAAGGAGGAGCTGAGCAAAGAAGAAGGATGAGTTGATAGTGAATCTGAGAAGATGCAGAAATGATATAAGGCCGATATGAAGACTGATGCATAGCAGTGAAGATGGTATAGAACAGAGCTGATATCCAAGGTAAATCAGCAAATGTTTTTTTTCTTTGAAAGAGTAAGGAAGTTGGAGCTTCCCTATCAATTTGTAGCTTGATAGATGTCAGTTGTAGCCGACTGAGGTAGGAGCCTCTTGTAGGTTGTAGCTTGCAGAAAACAGATGGGAGTTGCTGCTTCCACATCAAGTTGTAGCTTGATAAAATGTCAGTTGTAGCTAACTAAGGTTGGAGCCTCCTATAGGTTGGTGCCTGCAGAAAATTGATGGGAGTTGGAGCTTCCTTGCAAGTTGTATCTTGCATAATTGAGGTAGGAGCCTCCTGTAGGTTGGTGCCTACAGAAAATCAGTGGTGAGAGGGAGTTGGAGCTTTCCTTTACATCACAACAATAATAAGATGTGGTTTTCTCCCTTTATGGGTTTCCACTTATATCTGGTGTCTATGTGCATGATGTCTATGTGTTGATATGGTATATCTATTATGTTAATACTTGCTGCTAAAATATTAAGACTGCTGGTACACTATCTAATCTTCTTATTAATTGCTGCTCACAAATAAAGATTGCTCACACATTATGTTGATCATGAAATGAAGGTGTTAATAAAGTTTAATGAAAAGTTTTAAAAGTCCATGAATGTGTTAAACTGATTCACCCCCCCCTCTCAGTTTAACTAAGGGTCCAAAAATTGGTATCCGAGCAGGTTCCTTTGGTATCAGCTTAATAGCTTGAAGGAGATCTAGTTAAGTCGTGGACTATCAAAATGTACCTGTGTTAAATACAACAAACTTTCCTGAATGGAGAGATAAGGTTAAAACAAGATTATTGGCTTATGAACCTGAGGTATGGAAACTTGTATGTGATGGTTACTACACAGACTCTCCCTCGGTGCAAGAAAAACAGAGGAATGCCAAGGCAAAATGTGTGATATATAACAATCTTCATAATAAGGATCTTGATTTAATAATGGATCTAGACTCTGCAAAAGAAATCTGGGACAGATTACATTTCATGCATGGAGTAGACACAGAGGACTGCATTGTCAAGAAGGAAAAGAGAATTAAGAAGAAGAAAAATTCATGTCAAAAGGAAGATGTTCAATCAAATGAGGTACCTGCTAGTGTGAATGGTAGTAAGAGCCATGAAGAAATTGCAGCTTAAGAAAAAGCCAAACTTGACACAGCCTTGACTGAAATAGGAAGATTGAAGCATGAAAACAAAGACCTGAAGACATTGGTGCAAATTTGTGATGAGAAAGAGTATGAATATAAGAAAGAGATTGTTAGCCTGAAGACTCAACTTGAAGAAGCATGGAAAGTAGAAGATACTATGTTGCAACAAATGAGAGAGAAAAATCTGGAATGTGAAAAATTGGAAGAAGAAGTAGTGAGCCTAAGAAAGAATTTAGAAAAATCCCAAAGAGAACTATTAATGAATACACCTCTAATGAAAGGCTCTGGACAGTTGGACCAGATTCTAAAGGATCAAAGGTCACCTCTCATAAAGGCTGGGATAGGATATGAAGGTGAAACTAGCAAGTCGAAGGTTGAAGATAATAGGAAAATCATTTTTGTAAAAGATGTAAAGAACAGTGAAGCAGCTCAACAAATTTCTCCAGAAGCAGAAACCAGCAGGAACATGAGTTGCGGAGAAACAAACAAAAACAAGCAGCAACATGAGAGGATAGAGAATGAAGGGATGAAACAGTCAGTAGAAAAAGGCTCATACACTTATGAGGATGAAATGAATAAATTTGGAAGATGTCAAAGAAGGTTCTTTCCTCCTATGAAAAATGTCACAAGTTTCTCTTGTCATAAACCAGGACATAATGCAACATATTGTAAGACAAAGCCAATCCAGTCCAACTAGCAAAGGATGCAGCAAAAGAGTAGAATCCCTCAAGCAAGAAAATGGAAAAGACAATCCTTCACCAGGTACGCAAATTACTTCCATGGCTACTGTTATGCATGCAATAATTTTGGACATAAATCTGTTGAATGTAAAATGTATTCAAGAAGGGGAACAAAGTATTATACATCAACTCAAATGTACTATGATAAAATAAGATGTTATGTATGCCTCAAACTTGGTCACAAAGAAAAGGACTGTAATCTGTCATATACATTAAAGAACTCTAGACAGATGATGGAATCTAATCAAATCAAACAAAGCTATGAATTTAAAAGAAGTGCAGACATTATGATGAACCCCAATAGAGTATGGAAAGAAAAGAGAAAAGGAGAGCCTATTATCTCAATAACATAATGAATCCTCCATAGTCTTAGGGGGAGCTGCTCTAGGAAGCAACGAAAAAATCCATCCTGTAATATATATGAAGCTACATCCCAGGGGGAGAGCAGTTCATAAATAGACCCCATGAAAGCAGTCTGAGAAGAGCTCCATGTAATAAGAACAGCTATGAGATCAAGAAGATTATTTGAAGTATTCAATAGCTGACAGATTGATAGAAGGAGAAAAAGCTGCAAGCAACCATAATTATAGAGGAAACATCAGTAATGAACATGTAAGCAAAGAAGGATGGTAAATAATGCCAAGATCAGATTCAATATATTGATGATTGTTGGTATGAACAGTGGAAAGATCAATAATATAATTTATGAAGGATGCATCAATTATGAGTTAATGTGCAAGCTGAATTGAAATCTCTGCATGGTTTATCAAAGTAATATCAATTGGTGTTTAGGTACAAGCAGCATGCCTATCAACAGAATATCAAGTGTTGTCATAGAACAGTAATATGATACAGGTCCTCAGGATCAAAGGAGTATGGCAAGAATTCATCAAGGCCTCTTTTTAAAGATCAGTTACAAAACTGTGTGAAGTTTGTTTGCTGAGTTTTCAATTAAACATCTTGAATATGTTATTATGGAAGATCATCCTGATAGAACAGTCAAAGTATCTGAAGAATAAAGGACTAGCTGCGATTACCATCTAAAGCTCAAAAGTTTTTTTTTTTAAATCCTACTTCAGCACAAAGGATTTGCAGGTATTTCACCATTGAAAAGAGGTTGATCACTGAAATACATACCCCCTTATGTCATAAAGAAAAGTGCTTGGCTGATAAGTAAGACCAAACAATAAATTGAATGTATCTAGTCTCAAGGGTTGTTTTTGAATGTACATTGTCCAAGCAAGTAAAGGCATTTGATCTCTTAGATAAAATTTTGGTTAATTCATTGATCACATCTGTAACAAGGACCTGCAGCTATTTAGTGTAATATTATTATCAGCATCCTAGCTCAAATCATCACCTACAAGCAAGAAAGGTGTACCACAGCAATAAAAGATATATTGGCATCATTATCATAATTGAACAATTTAT
The DNA here is from genome assembly GCA_034641835.2 of Pinus albicaulis. Taxonomy (NCBI): domain Eukaryota; kingdom Viridiplantae; phylum Streptophyta; class Pinopsida; order Pinales; family Pinaceae; genus Pinus; species Pinus albicaulis. The sequence goes on from CM076571.1 coordinate 58,954,620, forward strand.
ATTCAAGTTCAAATAATCCACAAAAGTGTTCTCTCAACAAATCTTTTACACCAGTTTGGAGCAGCAGGGTACAAATTCATAAGAAGAATATCTAAACACAAATCAGAGAGAAGAAATTCAAACACGGAATCTACACTGAGAAATGTGCAATCCTTTGCCATTGATGTCAAAGGGGGAGGAAAAGCAGGTAATAGAAGAAAGGGTCTTCTAAAAGAATCTAGGCAGAGGAAGACTTGGAGAAAGCATTGGATTATCGGTGGATGTGTTGCAATCAATGCCAAAGGGGGAGACTGTTGGAAATGTTGTCATTGATGGAAAAGTAGATGACAAAGGAGGAGCACCTGAAACATCAGCCAAGGAGCAGAGGAAGGGAAAAAAAGAGAGGTAGCAGAGACAGAAAAAATATAAGTAAGGAGAAGCATCAGTCAAAGAAGTAGCAAAGGCAATAAAGAGAGTAGCAGAGATAGAAAAGAAGCAGAGAGGTAGCAAGGCAGCATAGAAGGAACAAAGGCAGCAGGAGACAGATGAGGTGGTGCTGCAAAGCAGTGAGGATATTAGTATCAAATGAAAGTAATTGAATTGCTTGGGGATGAGTTGGAGCATTGCCTAAATGGTAAGGAAACCATGAAGTGGTCGAAGAAACTAATAATGAGAAAAGGCAGAGGCAAAGCCATTATCACAGCAGGGAATATGTACAGCGAAGGCAGAGGTAGAGGTCAAGCAGCATTGAAGCAGAAATAGGCAATGGAGACAGAGGCGTTAGCACAACAGAGGAACATAAATTCCAGAAATCTTAACCCAAGTGGCAGGCATATATATATATATACAAACCCTATTCCGAGAACCATTACCCAGCCGGGCGTTACATGTAACATAAACACAAATTCCGGGAATCGTATAACCCAGCAGCAAAATATACGTATAAATCTCATTCCGGGAATCGATATCCACGCTGGAGTACATATGCAGCGCATTACATATATGTGTAGCGCATCATATAAACAAAGGTCAAATCATAAATATATATAAGTGGAGTGTTTTATAAACAAATAACCAAAGTACAAAGTACCATAAGGTGGGACCAAATCGCATCAGAGAAAAAAAAAGCAGCGGAATATGTAAACAACAAAAAATTGCGATTGCGATTGAAAGCCCGGACCCGATGGGTATATAAACTACAACTCATACATACCGTGAGTTCCGGTGAACAGTGATGATCGCATCGGAGAATATAAGAGTTGCGATTGCGATTGGAAGTCTGGATGTGATGGGTATATAAATCACAACTCATATATACCTTGAGTTCTAGTGAACAGTGACTGATCGCATCGGAAAAAGGTGGAATATCGGAACATGCTACAAAGGGTTGCAATTGTGATTGAAGCCCGGACTTGATGGGCTTATAAACTATGATTAACAAATGTTTGAGTACAGACCGTCGGAACATATATTAAAAGACTTGGGATTGCGATTGAAGCCTGGACCTAATGGGCTTATAAACTATGATTAATAAGTATTTGAGTTCCAATCGCATCGGCAAAGAACAGTGAACAATGATCAATCGCATCGGAGCAAGGCAGCTTGCGATTGCGATCAATCGCAATCGGAAATCGCTGGAGGAGTAGCATATTGCATCGGAAAGCGTGGCAAGTGGGCCCGAAAGGGCATTAGTTATGTATTAAACACGATTCTTCAGTGTTAAAGTGGACATGGCAGTTTGTTTATTAAAATGTTGTATAACTATGCCGAGAGTTGAAATTACGTTATAGATATAAAAATGCGTTGGTAAGGCAGCTTGCGATTGCGATCAATCGCAATCGGAAATCGCTGGAGGAGTAGCATATTGCATCGGAAAGCATGGCAAGTGGGCCTGAAAGGGCATTAGTTATGTATTAAACAGGATTCTTCAGTGTTAAAGTGGACATGGCAGTTTGTTTATTAAAATGTTGTATAACTATGCCGAGAGTTGAAATTACATTATAGATATAAAAATGTGCTGGTATATATATATATATAACGTGTTGTTGCGATTGTATTAAAAGACGTCGCGTGGTCTATGAACCCATGGGCCTCGGCTTAAGGTGGAGGGTGATTTGTAATATAAAATGATTGCGATGCATGTATGTTCCGCTTGCGGAACTCGCCACATCAAAAAGACACTTGCTGTGTGTAAAAGGATGGAATTTGCCCAGATTTAACGCCAGCTGTTACATATTTATATAAAATGCACTGATATAAAAGGCACAGTTACACGTATGCAACAGTTACACCTCAGCAGAGGACAGAAGAGAGAACAGAGCTGAAAAGAGATAAAACACAGTCACAGAAAAGACAGACACAGTCAAAGAAAAGACAAAATCACAGCGAGCCAAAAGACTAAATGAGTTGAGCTAGAGTTCGCATTGTAATTTGAATGTAAATGTTTTAATTGATTTTTTTTGTTTGTGATGCATTGGCAAGTCTCCGGAAGAAAAAAAAAATATCCCACTGTAATATTAAAATAAGCACCTACAGTTACATTCCTCTGAGTGAGCTGAAAAGATATGAGAAGGCAGAAGGCAAAGAGACACGGTTGTCCATTTCGAATTCCCAGTGGAATACAAACAGCAATGAAGCTATTTTGTATAAAACAAGGTAATATCCAAAGGGAGAACGTTGACGAAAATAGAATGAGAGAAGAAAAGAGTGTGCAGCAGAATTAAAGAGAGTTGAAGAGAATAAGAAAGTTGCAAGAGGTAGGAGAGAGAGAGGTTAGAGAATGCAGAGTACAGAAGATTAAGGCAGAAAAGATAAGAAGAAGGAGGAGCAAAACGAGATGCAGAGACTTTAGAGAATGCAGAAATAAAGTAGTGAGGCAGAGAAGAAGGAGGAGCTGAGCAAAGAAGAAGGAGTTGATAGTGAATCTGATAAGATGCAGAAATGATATAAGGCAGATATGAAGACTGATGCACAGCAGTGAAGATGGTACAGAACAGAGATGATATCCAAGGTAAATCAGCAAATGTTTGTTTTTCTTTGAAAGAGTAAGGAAGTTGGAGCTTCCCTATCAAGTTGTAGCTGACTGAGGTAGGAGCCTCCTGTAGGTTGTAGCCTACAGAAAACAGATGGGAGTTGGTGCTTCCACATCAATTTGTAGCTTGATAAAATGTCAGTTGTAGCTGACTGAGGTTGGAGCCTCCTGTAGGTTGGTGCCTGCAGAAAATTGATGGGATTTGGAGCTTCCTTGCAAGTTGTAGCTTGCAGAAATGAGGTAGGAGCCTCCTGTAGGTTGGTGCCTACAAAAAATCAGTGGTGAGAGGGAGTTGGAGCTTGCCTTTGCATCACAAAAATAATAAGATGTGGTTTTCTCCCTTTATGGGTTTCCACTTATATCCGTGTCTATGTGCATGATGTCTATGTGTTGATACAGTATATTCATTCTTGCTTGATACTGATAACATATTACATTCATTTTCGGTACATTATTCAATTCATCGATTAATTGTTGCTCACAAATAAAGATTGCTCACACATTATGTTGATCATGAAATGAAGGTGTAATAAATTTTAATGAAAAGTTTTTAAAAGTCCATGAATGTGTTAAACTGATTCACCCCCCCCCCCCCCCCCTCTCATTTTAACTAAGGGTCCAACAAGCTCTTCTAGGCCTTCCCAAGAGTTGGCATAGTTATCAAGACTCTATCAATGGGAGGGAGAAGCTGCCAGATTGGGAACGACTTTGGTAGAATTTGGTGCAAGAAGAATTCAGGCAGATTACCAAGGATGCGTCTTCATCTAAGACAAATGATGAAGAAAATTGTGCTTTGGCTACTAAGGTGAAGAAGGGGAAAGGAAAGAAATCCTATTCCAAATTTGAGTCCAGAAAACAAGGCAAGAAGTGTGAAATGTCCAGAGTGAAGTATTTTCATTGTCACGAGCATGGACATTATGCTACTAATTTTCCACAAAAGAAGAATAACAAGAAGGCTTCAGTATTTGTGGCTGGTGAGGATTTGGCCTCGCAATTTGAGTTGAAATTCTCACTCATTGCATGCATGGTGTCAAGTGCAATGGGATCAGTGTGGTACTCGGATAGTGTTGCATATTTCCACATGACGGGAGACAATCAACTTTTCAATAGCTTGGAGGAGAAGGACATCCATTATGCCACTAATTTTCCACAAAAGAAGAAGAACAAGAAGGCTTCAGTATCTGCAGCTCGTGAGGCTTTTGCCTCACAATTTGAGTTGGAATTCTCGCTCATTGCATGCATGGTGTCAAGTGCAATGGGATCAATGTGGTACTTGGATAGTGGTGCATATTTCCACCTGACGGGAGACAAAGAACTTTTCAATAGCTTGGAGGAGAAGGACATCCATATGCATATCGAAATGGGTGATGATGGGAAGTATAGTGCTATCGGGATTGGTACAGTTACCTTCCAGAGAAAGTCAGGTAAACCCTTCTTATTAAAATATGTAATGCATGTACCAGTCTTGAAAAAGAATTTATTTTCAATCGCAATGTTTGAGGATATAGGCTATGATGTGGTATTTAGTGAAGGAAAATATTTCGTTCGACACAAAGCCACAAGCCAAGCCAAGAATATTGGGATTCATGTGACGAATATCTATAAACTTGATGTAGATGGTTGTGCAACATTTATGGGTAAGCGGCAGACAAAGTGGTGAGTTGGGATGAGGGTGAGTTATGGCACAAGAGATTGGGTCATCTACACCACGGAGCCTTGAAGGTCATGCAACATATTTCTACGGGTTTTCCCAAGGGTACTCTTACGCAGATAGACACATGCAAGGGATGTACTATGGGGAAGTATGCAAAGGCCACTTTTCACGAGAAGGAGAACCGAGCTTTGGAAATCCTTGAGAGATTTCACTCAAACATGTGTGGACCATTCGCTACAGCTTATATAGAAAAGCATAGGTATTATGTGATCTTTGTTGATGATTTTTCTATAAAGTGATGGATCTACTTTATGCAGAATAAAGATCAAACGTTCTCAAAATTTTATGAGTTTGAAGCACTTAGGGAGAAAGACACGGGGAATCATGTGAAGGCTCTTAGGAGCGATAATGGTGGTGAGTACATATCCAATTAATTCAAGAACTTATGCAGCAAAGAAGGAATTTAGAGAGAGTTGATTGTGCCTCATAACCCACAACAGAATGGGGCTGCAAAAAGAAAAAATAGAAAAATTGTGGGTGCAGCAAGAGTGATGTTGCATGATCAAGGCCCATCATTTCATATGTAGGTGGAGGCATGCAACACAATGGTATTTTTTCAAGGCCATAGTCCTCATTGAAAACTTGGGATGAGTAAACCAGAGGAGGATTTTTCTGGTCAGAAGCCTGATGTTTCATATTTTAAAAAATTTTGCTCATATTTCTATGTGCATGTGACCAAATATTCTAGGAAAAATCTCGAACCAACAGCGGAGATTGGGATATTTGTGGGGTACACTGACACTCCCCACAGCTATCAGGTGTATTTTCCAAACAGCAGGATGATTGTTGTGAGATGGGATATAAAATTTGTTGAGGAGAAATCCATGCGATTGTCCCTTGAGAGGGAGATGGATTTGCATGCTGATGAGGAACTCTTGGTTCCAAAGAATGAATCTTAAGATGTGGATCAGCCACATGTAGAGGATCACAGAGTGGCAGAAAACACTCATGCAGATCCATCCACCATACTTGGTAGAAGGCACACCATGGAAGCTGATAGATTGAGACTTGATGTGGTAGAGCATGTATGAGCACCTACTTCACTGCACAGATAGAGATAGTCTCTAGACAGGTTTACTGGATACATGGCTCTTATGAGAAAATGTATTGTGACAGAACTATCTTCCTTTGAGGAAGCAGTGCAGCAACCAATTTTGGTTGATGCTATGGTTGAGGAGTATGACTCCATCGTCAGGAACAGTGCATGGGAATTTTTCCCAAAACCAATCGGAAAATCAATGGTTGGATCTAGATGGACCTATAAGGTGAAGTAGGCGGAATATGGGAGTGTGGATAAGTACAAGGCTAGATTTGTAGCCCATGGATTCTCACAAGTTGAAGGGATTGACTATAAGGATAGTTTCGCACCTGTTACGAGATACTCATCGATTAGATATATCCTTGCACTCTTAGTGCAGATGGGGTAGAAGATACATCAAATGGATGTGAAAATTGTGCTTCTCAATGGTGTTATTGAGGAAGAAGTGTACATAGAGCAGCCATAATGTTTTGAGATCTTTGATAGTAAGTCAAATGTGTGCAGACTCAAGAGATCATTATATGGGCTGAAGCAAGCACCTAGTGCTTGGTACACTATAATTGACAGCTATTTCACTAGGTTGGGCTTCACGAAGAGTGAAGAAAATGTGAACCTGTACTAGATTGTGTGATCCAGGTGGATATCGGTGGCCTCCCACCTATTCCATTTGGACCCGCAGCATCAATTCTTTCAGTTTTTCAGCTTCAGCACAACTTACTATTTATAGTAGGTTTTCGACTCCTGCACACCCGGAGCCGTTTTGGGGCATTAATAATCCAGGTGGATATTTGTGGCCACCCATCGAGTCCATTTGAACCCCCATCATCAGTTATTTCAGTTTGTAAGTTTCGGCACAACTTACTATTTTTAGCAGTTTTTCGGGTCTTAAAATTCCGGAGCCGTTTTGAGGCCCTAAACGACATTTTTTGGGAAAACGGAGAGAAACATGGGTCCATGGACCGATTTTTCTCATTCAAAAGTTTTACTCCTTGGACATATTTTTCTAACGAGCTATTGAGCGCGTCAAACAGAGATCGGATGCCAAAGTTACGTCCACGGGAAGTTGAACCACCAATTTACCCAAACGGTGCCCACAGTTTTGGCGCTTCATCTCCTATGGTTAGGGTTTTGGACGTTTCGAATTATAAATTGTTTCTCAACAATAAATAGGCCCTTGAGCCTCATTGTAAGACAGTTCAGGGGGCTGGGAGCCGATATTGTGTTAAGAGGAGCATTATGTTACTTCAGTACATTCCCACAGAATATCAGGATGCAAATATTCTCAGGAAGGTGCTCTGTAGGAGAAAATTCGAATACCATAGAGGCAAGATCAGGGTGGTAGATAATCCCTTTCTTGTTGAGAGGGAGTGTTGAAAATTCAACAATAAATGTGTGTAATTAATTTTCCCTTGGACAATAAAATGTAATCTTATCTCATAATCACTTGTAATAGTTAACTGAGTGTGATAAACTCAGTTAGCTCATGAATTTCAGGTTGAGGGTGGGTGGTGATGCGTTCAGAGTGATTCTATTATTTATGGAGTTCGAGTTGCAGTTAGTGCATTAGTTTAATGCATGAGAAAATAGTTAACTCAATTTATTGAGTTAAAGTCAGTTGAACTAGTTGTGACTATTTGTTGCACTAGTGAGAGATCAAGTGAATTAAATCATATTTAATTCACATGCAGTGATCTTCCATGCAACCGATGATTTACTATTAATAGCTTCATGTGTTAGCCACCTATAAATTTTTTCATACCCAATGGTGGCTAATTTTGTCTCTAAGACTTCAAGAGATAGTTTCCTTTGAAAACTTATCATCTTTTAAAGTCTTATGATGATAAAGACCCTTTGAGTTAATCTTCACTGTTGTTTCACTATTAATCCTAAAGAACCTTGTTGTTTACCAAGAGAAAAAACTGCTTATAAAACCCCATTTTCCATCATTTCACTCCTCCTGTCACCCATTTTTTCCCTTTCATAAAATCCCTCAAAATAATTTCATATTAACCTCCAAACCATTTAAACCCTCTTTCAAACCTTATATCATCCTTTTATTTGGTTTTAAAATCTTTTTTCTCACCTATTAGGACCCTCTTTTGGCCTTAAAATCTATGTTCTTTGGCCTAAAAACAACCCTTTTGCACTTCTGAAATCATTAATCCCCCGAAGGCTTATTTCCTTTATCCCCTTCCTCCATGTGTCCTAAAGCCCCACAATCGGGCGCTTAAACACACTAGCCTTCATGCCAAAACCGCTTTCCCCTTCTATTTTCCCATTCCCCCACATTAAAAGTTAAAAATAAATATGGACCGTTCATCTATGTGGATCAACGGCTATCGGGTCACTTTTCCTCATATAAAATTGCAATACATAGAGCTGTTAAAAGAATTTAGAGATTTATTTGCTTGGGAATACAAAGATCTGAAATCTTATGACACTAGCATCATTCAACACAAAATTCCTCTTAAGGAAAATCAGAAACCTTTCAAATAGAAACTAAGAAGGATAAACCTTGTTTTATTACCTTTATTCAAGAAAGAAATTGAAAAGATGTATGATGTTGGGATTATAGTACCCCTTAGATATTCAGAATGGGTGTCAAACCTAGTTTCTGTTAGGAAGAAAACAGGGGAAATTAGGCTCTACATTGACTTTAGAAATCTAAATAGAGCCTCCCTGAAAGACAACTACCCCTTGCCCAAGATGGACCATATACTTCAAAGGGTATTTGGGTCAAAAATAATATCACTTTTGGATGGGTTCTCAGGGTACAATCAGGTGTTAGTATCCCCAAGTGATCAACACAAAATTGTTTTTACTACACCTTGGGGCACCTTTATGTATGTCAAAATGCCATTTGGTTTGATGAATGCAGGGGCCACCTTCCAAAGGGCCATGGACATAGCCTTCTCAGAAGATATTGGCTATTTTATAATCATTTACCTTGATGACATAACTATTTTCTCAAAGACTGATGAAGAACATTTGATTCACTTAAGAAAATTTTTTGAGAAATGTAGGAGATTTGGCTTATCTTTGAACCCCAAAAAGACACTCTTTGGTCTCCAAGAAGGTAAAATTCTTGGTCACATAATTTCATAAGAGGGAATCAAAGTAGACCCTAAAAGGATTGATGGCATATTGAAAATTAGCCATCCAAGAAGCCTCAAAGAATTACAATCTTTCATTGGAAATATTAATTTTTTGAGGAGGTTTATCCCCAACCTTGCTGAACTATTAAGAAACATTACAAACATGCTTAAGAAAGAGGTAGGTGTGAAATGGACAACACAAGCCAAACAATCATTTGAACTGGTTAAACAAGCTCTCACTCAAACACCAGTCATGATTAGTCTGGATTTCACTAAAGACTTTTATATCTTTTCTTTTGCATCTGAACATACGATAGCTACAGTATTACTTCAAAAGAATGACTCGGGGCAAGAACAACCAATCATTTTTTAGTAGGGCCTTAAGAGATGCTCCTCTCAAATACAGCATCATGGAGAAACAAGCCGTAGCATTGGTGAAAGCATTAAAAGACTTTAGAGTCTACATTTTACACTCTCACGTCATTGCTTTTGTCCCACATACTGTTGTCAAGGATATTCTAAGTCAAGACCCTGATGGTAAAAGGGGAAAATGGATTGCTACTGTTCTTGAATATGACTTAGAAATTAGGCCCACCAAACTGATTAAAGGGTAGGTATTAGCAAAAATTATGGCTGAGTCAAACTTCCAAGCACTAGATATGAATAAGGTGGATGTGTTGGAAGAAATAGAAGAATTCACTGCTCCTTTCATTGAAGAGACATTTCTGAAATCTCCTTGGTATGCTGACATCATTTATCTACTTTTATATTTAAATGCCCCTCCTTCTTTGTCTAAAACTAAAGCTAGATTTTTGAAACAGAGAGCTTTGAATTATTGCATATTAGATGGGGTGTTATATTGGAAAAATGTTGTTGGAATTTTTCTTAAATGTTTACTTGAGGATGATGTAGGAAAAATCATGCATGAGCTGCATGAAGGAGAATGTGGAGGACATCTTTTTTGGAAGACCACGGTAAATAAAGTCCTCAGATCTGGTTATTATTGGCCCACCCTTTTCCCATATACTCAGAAATTAGTCATGTCTTTCCATAAGTATCAAATTTTTTATGCCAAAAGAAAGCTCCTTCCCTTACCCTTACATCCCATCAGTGTTGAGGCACCCTTTGAATAATGGGGCTTGGAATTCATTAGGGAAATTCACCTATCTTCATTAGCCCAACATAAATGGATCCTCACTGCCACTGATTATTTTACCAAGTGGATAGAAGCCATACCCTCTATGAATTCTACTGACTTTGTTATTATTAAGTTCCTTGAAACAAACATCCTATCCAGATTTGGTTGTCCTAGAAATATCATCACAGATAATGTTGCTGCCTTCAAGTCTAAAAGAATGGTTTCTATCACAAATACCACATCACCTTGGGCCATTCTACTGCCTACTATCCCCAAGGATATGGATTAGCTGAATCCTCCAATAAGAGCCTTATCAGATCAAAAAAAAATTGGAGCAGAATCAGAAATCATGGCACAGTAAGCTGGTTCATGCCTTATGGGCTGATAGATTAACTACTAAGAAGTCAATAAATATGTACCCCTATCAGCTGGTTTATGGCATGGATGCAGTCTTTCCAACATCATTAGGAGTTTCAGTCATGAAACTCCTTCAAAAAGTGCAAACTGAAGAAAATGATATGCAGAGAAGAATCAACCAAACAATTCATTTACAACAGTCCAGAGAAGAAGTCTATGAAATAACACAGCTAGTCCAAGAAAATATCAAGAAGCTATTTGACAAAAGGACTTAATTTCCAAGTTGGAAATATAGTTCTTAAATGGGATTCAAGAAAGGAAGAAGGGGAAAACATGGCAATTTTGAGAATTTGTGGAAAGGACCCTATATATTCATGCTGAGAGGGGTCATAATGCATTTTTCTTGAAAGAGTTGAACTGAGAAGATCTATATGGAGGTCCTGTCAATGGCAGGATGCTCAAGCATTACTTCTGTCAAGAGTCATGAGTTTCAAATATTTTTACTTTCCATTGTAAATTATCATTGTCTGAACATTGCATTCAAATTTAGAAAAATAAAAATACAAAAACAATAGAAAAGAGAAAAAGAGGGCAGACATAAAAGAAGAAAGGTACAGCCCCATACCAAAAAAGAGAGACGAAATCTGAAAATGTGCAAGCCTAAATGCCACTCCTAAAAACACATTGCTATGTTAGTCATACAACCTAATCATGAATAATTATTTTTTCAATTTACTTCTGATAGGTTAGTGAATTAGATCAGCCAAACATCACAATATTGGCTTATCAGGAAGGTATTTTAGGATAGAGAAAACAAAGGTTCAAACCAATTCAATATCTGAACGTATGAATCTCAAAAGAAGAATGGCTCTAATTAGACTAAATCTTGAGCCAAAGATAGAAAGCAAATTGGTTCCAATATGCTCAAAACTTGAACCAGAAAAGAGAGAAAACATAGCTCAAACAAATTCAAAAAACAGTCAATTGAAGAAATAATGAAGGATGTTTTAGTTTTCAAATATTAAGCCTTCACATTTTGTTTTAATTTTTTGAAAATAAAATCTATGTGCAGCTTGTTTTTATGCCATAGATCTGGAGCAAGTCAAATTGCTTAATCCTGGCTTGGCTGCTTTTAAAATTTTCTATTTTAGAATTTAGAGAATGAAGGTCTGTCAGACAGTCTAACCCTGACAGATAGTAGTTAGGTAGAGAATTTATGAACTCAACTATTTAAACTAATTTCATGGTGAAATAAGAGTAGAAATAGATTAGTTTCCTATTTTTCAAAAGAATCAATGTTGATGTAGAAGTTTTCTAGTCCAAAAGAACTCTAAAAGAAGAAAAAATGTTAGGATCATTAGGAATGGGTAGGTAGAGATGTTGTTTTGATAGAATTCCATTGTTTCAGATTGCTACAGAGATTATCAAATCAAAGAAAAGTCAGCTAAAGGAAAATAAAGTTGCTTCCCAATGGATGAAGGCACTGGTTTACTGAAAAGCCAGAGATCAATAGCTGAGGTTCTGAACACCTAAAGAATCAACTGTCCTCCCCAAGTGGAGCCACTGTTAGCCACCTATAAATTTTCTCATACCCAATGGTGGCTAATTTTGTCTTTAAGACTTCAACAGATATTTTCCTATGAAAACTTATCATCTTTTAAAGTCTTATGATGATAAACACCCTTTGATTTAATCTTCACTACTGTTTCACTATTAATCCTTAAGAACCTTGTTGTTTACCAAGAGAAAAATTTGCTTATAAGACCCCATTTTCCATCATTTCACTCCTCCTATCACCCATTTTTTCCCTTTCATAAAATCCCTCAAAAGCCTTTCATATTAACCTCCAAACCATTTAAACCCTTTTTTAAACCTTATCTCATCCTTTTATTTGGTTTAAAAATCCTTTTTCTCACCTATCGGGACCCTCTTTTGGCCTTAAAATATCTTTTTTTTGGCCTAAAAACAGGCCTTTTGCACTTCTGAAATCATTAAGCCCCCAAGGGCTTATTTCCTTTAGCCCCTTCCTCCATGCATCCTAAAGCCCTACAATCGGGCACTTAAACACACTAGCCTTCGTGCCAAAACCCCTTTCCCCTTATATTTCCCTATTCACTGACGTTAAAAGTTAAAAATAAATATGGACCGTTGATCTCTACGGATCAACGGCCATCAGGTCACTTTTCCTTCTCCTCATTTCATCTGTCATCCCTTTTCCCTTTCAAAGCTCCACCCCTTTATTAAATCCTGACCGTTCGTTTTGGAGATCCTAAGATTGGGATTTAACCCCATAACCCGACTCCCTTGGAACCTACCTCCCACCTAATAAAGCGCCTGTCCACTAGCACGCTGCCACTTTTCTTCCACTAGAACCCCCGCTCGTGCACCTTTCATAACGCGCTCATTCCGCATCGTTGGATCTGGAGCCTCCAATCCAATGGTTGTGGCGGCATATCGCAAAATCTTTGTGCCAGAGGTTTAACACATAAAAATTTTGCGAAATTGGCGGTTTTGAAAGGGACAGGTGTCAAGTAATGTATGGAATCGCATTATTTTCAAGAAATACCGCCTACCCCTGAATGTAATGCGAAAACCACTGTCGGTTTTCCCAAAACCACCATTCCTCTATTCGCACCCTAATTCGAATTTAAACCCTGTTTCGTTTTCCACCATGGTTTTTTCTCCCTACACTACTGCATCCATTCATCCTCACAGCTCCGACCGCTTCCATAAACCATCCTAAGCAGTTCTAAACCAAATTTTGCAGGATTTAATTAACTTTGTTTGTTTTTATGCAGGTTTTATGAATCACAAGGGCAAAACCCTCCCGCAGATGTTTGCAGTGTTATGGGATGAGGATGACGATCCTCATGCCCCTTGATACGATTTCAAAGGGTTTGTGAGTTCTAATTACATGATTTCAGGTAATCAAGAAGTCATGATTATCAGTTTTCTGAGCAAAAACTCCAATAAACCCTTTGTGCACCTGCAAACAGCAAACATAGTCAACATCAATTAATGAAAGAGTATCAATGTCAAAGATGAAGATTATGGCTTAATGAAGCCTAAACACAGAACCAAAGATAAATCACTGTGTTTATGAAAGAGAGAATCAGATTCAAAAAACTTCGAATGCCACATCACAGGGGCTAATTGACTCCCCAGCTACTATATTGCCACCTTGCAACTTTTGCCTCAAAGGAATACCCAGATCAAATCTCAGTCCAAAACATTAAGACCAAAGGCAGCTGGCAATTATTACAAACAAAAGAACATATTTTAAACTATTAGTAAAGTTATTATAGAAGATAAAAAGAGCCTTAAAGTTAATCTTTTCACCCACTAAGCCTAAAAAGGAGAAACAGAGTTGTAAATCGAATGCTTTCCTGCCTTATTCCTTGCATGGTTTTCAAGGCTAGGAGTTGCATTTAGTATAGAATTAATGATACTCAACCCTATAACTCTTCCACCTCCTCATTTCTTTTATGAATACTTCTGGAAAAAATGAGAAATTGTTGGTTGGTTGGTTGGTCACTAGTTGTAATATTGAAACTCTCTGAAATAATACATAGTATGTTTGAAGTTGAAGAAGAAATTGAAGTCTTGGAAGCTTGATGGTGTTGTGACATGCTTGTTCTTGAGAAGGCTCTATCATTGGATCCCTGAGCTTGGTTTTTGGTGATGTATTCTGAACTATCTGTTGTTTTTCCTGTTTTTAGTATGTTCCATAAATTCTTACTACAGCAGGATGAAAAGTTTAGGCTAAGAAATGACTCCTAGAAGCACCTTAGACCTGTTTATCCTTCACTGTTTTATGTTTTCTTCTGCTAAGTCATTTTAGAGTCTTTAATCATTCTCTTGAACCCTTATGCTCATTTATTTCTCAAATAGTTCAAATAGTTGGTTTCAGCATGATTTATGGTTTTCCCTGCTTGTCTGCTGCCACTTGAAAGTTGTTTTTGAAGTCTCCCTTTGAAGTACCTCTTTTTACAGTTAGCCAAGGAGGTCTGTTTTGATCATACCCTTTGTCCCTACTTGAAAAATTTTTTTAAAGGTCTTTATAGTTGTGATCATAGCTGTGTTAGGTGCTCCCTCTTCTATGACCGCAATTATCAGTGAATCTTTTATGTTTTCTAAGTCCTTCGAAATAAAATCTTTGAGGAAATAGGATGTGCTCCTGAATCTTAGATTTCATTTTGAAAGTTGTCTTGAAATCATTATTTTCTTAAAGTGTGGTTTGTAGAATTCATGGTTAGCCCTGTCTATCAAATACATCTTTATGTTCAAGTTATGTTTTTAAGTTCCCTTTGTTGAGAATTCAAACTCTCTTTTCAAAGCATTAATGTCCATCTCATTCACAAAACTAAAGGATCATGTGGCTAAGTTATATTTTCCCTTTGATATCCCATATCCACTGATGAGTTTGCCATAAACCTCTTCTTGACTCCATTGCCCAATGAATCTAACACTTGTTCTTTCTGTCTATACTTCCTATAGCCTTTCATGTTCTGTTGTACCAATTCAACCAAACAAACAAATCAAACAAACATTTGCACTTAATAACTAGTCTAAAAACAATACTTAAAAGCAAACAAGACATATCTTTGCAAAAAAATTGAGAGATCCCTCTCTGAGAACAGGAGGACTAGATCTTGGAACTCTAAATATTGGTTCTAATGTTGTCTTGTTTTTTGGTTGGCCAATCTATCAAAACACAGGACCACAACATAATGGCGATCATGGTGGGACTCTGAGTAAAAACCTTAAAACAAAACACTCACTGCCCAGTGCAGTATAAGTAGCTCTCTTCAAGCACTACCAAAGCAAATGGTGATCATGACAGGACTTATTTGAATCAGTGACAAACTAAGTAACCCTTAGGATTCTCATAGAGCCTTATCAAACCTTGAAGGAATCAGCTATCTAAGCCATAAAAGTAAACTATGTTTGTCTCATCACCGTAGCTAAGTGTTGAAACAGATTTAGAACACTCTTATAAGGCATAGGACTGTAAAAAATCATAAAATCCAAAAATATTTCATATTGGCTTCATAATAAACATTGTGGTGGAACCATAAAATGTTTTACGTTCACAAAAGCTAAAAAGTTTCCACCTGGCGACTCCATTGACCCCAGTAGGCTTATTACTCATCTAGGTCTCCAGATCTCTTTAGGACTATGTTAACCAGCCTTGAGGAAGTTTAAAAGCCTAGTCCCATACTAGAATAGACATTGTGAGAGGAAAAACTTTAAAAAACAATTCCCTAAAAACTTCAGCCTCTCTCATTTTTGAAAAAGCAGTCTGGCTTCACGAAGGATCAACACTAGATCTCATCTAGACCCTAATCCTCCTACAATAGTTGACAATCCAGAGAGAATTTTGTGGCAGACTTCTAAGTCTGGAAAATCAGCTGTTGATAGGAGCCTCTTAAGAACAAAATATGTCCCTGAAAACCTTGTTGTCTTAGAGGATTCACACTTTGACTTACATCATACAAAGAACATCTTCAGAACCAGGTCTCAAAGTGATTTAAACCAAGCTGATATTGACCCCGCAGATTTGCAGCAGAGCTTTAGCAGAGAAGCCTCACCTTCTACTCCTCCTGATTCCCAGCTTCTTCATCACTTCAGCCTCTTCCATAACAAATATTCTCAAAACCAGTTTTTTGGCCCAAGTGTTTCTTCCACTCCAATCCATACTACCAGTGTCCAAAACTCTCCATTTCAGCCCACTTTCTTCTTGTCAATCCACCCCTTGTAAATCCACCTTTCTTTCTAGCCATGGCAGCATGGTATGCCCCATTAGTGTTACCACAACTTCTGGCTCCATTACCAAATGACTATCAGTCTAAAATTCCCCATTTCACTAGAAAAGAGTCTACTACAGCTCAACAACATGTAGACAAGATGGAAGATGCATTTGATTACATGAAAATAGAATATGAGACCATTAAGATGAGAATATTTTCCCAAATTTTAGGAGGAGAAGTAAAAAAGTGGTTTAAAATCTTAACTCCTAACAGTATCAATGATATCCCTTCTTTTCATCAAACATTCATAAGCTAATGGGAAATAAAAAAGAACCCACTCCAAATAATTTTAGATTACAACAACCTAAAAAGAGACACTGGGGAAAGTGTTCAAAATTATTGCACTAGATTCAATAGTGTTTATAATTCCCTACCCCCATAATTGAAACCTCCACAAGGCTCAGATTTGGCCAAATTTCCCGAAGGATTTGATCATGAAATTGCCTATCAACTAAGGGAGAGAGACCCCTTGACTTTAGAAGATATGCAAAAAGGAGCTTTAGATGTGGAAGTAAATCTGATTGAAAATAGAGCAAGGATAAGGAATGAGAAGAAAGTATCATTTAGGGAAGAATCTGCACCCTCCACATCTAGCTCAAAAATGGAAAGGATGATGGAATAAATGATGAAGAAGATGAGCATAATTGAGAAAGCACAAGCTAGAGAAAATCATAACAACCCCTAAAACAGAAATAGGAACCATAATTATAGAAGAAAAAACAATCAAGATAGACAAAGGGACAATGCCCAACAAATTAGACCTCCCTTCCAACAAAACTATGTAGATCAAGACGAGGAAGAAAGGGAGATTGAAATATTGGGAGAAAAAAATGTAAACTTGATTGGATCAGATAGTGAGGATGATGTCTTCCTCACTGAAGAAGAACAAGGTTTCTTCTCCTTAGAACAAAATGAAAACACGTATGAGGATTCTGAAGATTATAGGTTGGGTTTTGAAAATGCAATCATGGAGGTGCACAAAAAGTATGATCTTAGGAGCAAAGGGAACCTAGATAATTAAAAAGATAAAAACACTAACACTGTTGTTAGGAAAAATGCAGAAAATCAGCCTAATAAAATAGCAGAGAAACCCAACATTTTGGCTAAGAAAATATATTTAAACAAAGAGAAAATCAGCCAGCGAAATGTTGAACAAAGCAGCCCTAGCATTTCAGCTAGTGGCCCTACCAAAATTGTCCCAAATAGCAGTCCAAATAAAGTTCAGAAAATCAGAATTGCTGAAATGAATTCAATTGAAAAAACAGATGTAAATATGACAAAATCAATAGTTCCTTTCAGCCTTGAGGGAGAGATTGAAAAGATAAAAATTACCATACCTCTAGCTGAACTTGTAACCCAAGAAGTGTACAAAAACCAAGTTTTGAAAGCTTTGAACTTAGGAAGTGACACTGATACGTTAAACTTGATAGATGATAAACCAGATTTTTTGTTTGGTCCTAAAGTTGAAGGAAACTACCAAGAGGGAGTTGTCCCCCCCTTCTATGTCAGTTTGAATATACATGATAGGATATTACACAATGTCACGTTAGACTTTGGAGCTTCACATAATATTATGCCCAAAGTAGTAATGGAAAGCTTAGGCTTATAAATTACTAAACCATACAAGGACCTATATTCTTTTGATTCAAGCAGAGTCAAATTCTTGGGTTTAATCAAATATTTATGTGTAAACTTATCTCAGATTCCTGCCAAGAGTCTAGTTATGGACATAGTAGTAGCTGACATTCCCCCAAAGTATGGCATGCTCTTATCAAGATCATGGGGAGCCAAACTTCAGGGAAGCCTTCAAATGGACATGTCTTATGCCACCATCCCAATTTTTAACTAAAGCAGAAGATTATACAGAGAATTCCACATGAAATACATGGTGAGAAACATAGATAAACCAAATAATTCTCCAATCTATTCCATTCAATCAAGTTTAGATTCCTTTATCTTGTATAATGAAGATCAAATTACTTAACAAGAAAAGGAAAACAAAGAGAAAATTAGTTTACCAGAACAATCAAAACTTCCCTCAAATCAAATACAAAACATTAGCAATCAACAGCAACAAGAAAAGGAAAATGAGGCAGAAATACTTTGGACAATAAAATTTGATGGGTCTTGTAACAAAACAAGTGCAGGGGTAGGTGTATGGATTCAAAATACAAATCAGAGTTATTCATATAAACTAGATTTTCCATGCACCAATAATATTTTTGAATATGAAGCCCTTCTCCTTGGCTTACAGCTGCTTAAACAATTAGAAGCCCAGAAAATATCAATCCTAGGAGATTTTGAACTTATCATAAGACAAATCAAAGGAGAATATTCAACTAAAAACCCAAGACTTAGAGAATATCGAAATGTTTCCCTTGATCTCCTAAAGACGTTTGAAAAATATGAACTCATTTTCATTCCAAGAGCACAAAATCATCTAGAAAATGAACTTTCCTTCAATGCTAGAAATTGCCAAGTACCTCAGATTAATGAACATCTTAACATAAAGGTCAAAAATAGGCTTTCAGTGCCTGACAATGACGACCACTGGCAAGTGTTTGACACTGACAAACACATAAATGATTTCCTAAAATCAGAAAATTATTTTGCCATACCAGCATCAGAAACCAGGCATGAAGAAAATTGTTTGGATAATGAACAAATTCCAGAGACAAAAATGACATATTATGTTGATATAAATCACTGTGAGAATCTTTTTGAAGCAGAATTAATTGACAATGCAGACCAGAAAGACTTGGAATTTTTGCAATGCAAGAATGACACAATTCCAAAAGGTCTCACACCTTTAGAACACCTTTTTGACTTTGATGATGTATCCAAAGAACCAAGAATGGAGCCTATGGAAATAGATATGGAAGAACATAACATAGGCAGCCTAACAAAACCCAAGATGATCAAACTATCTAGCTCTCTCCCAGCTCATATAAAATTGCAATACATAGAGTTTTTCAAAGAATTTAGAGATGTGTTTTCTTGGGAATACAAAGATTTGAAATCTTATGACACTAGCATCATTCAACACAAAATTCCTCTTAAGGAAAATCAGAAACCTTTCAAACAGAAACTAAGAAGGATAAACCTTGTTTTATTACCTTTATTCAAGAAAGAAATTGAAAAGATGTATGATGTTGGGATTATAGTACCCCTTAGATATTCAGAATGGGTGTCAAACCTAGTTTCTGTTAGGAAGAAAACAGGGGAAATTAGGCTCTACATTGACTTTAGAAATCTAAATAGAGCCTCCCTGAAAGATAACTACCCCTTGCCCAAGATGGACCATATACTTCAAAGGGTAGTTGGTCAAAAATAATATCACTGTTGAATGGGTTCTCAGGGTACAATCAAGTGTTAGTGTCCCCAAGTGATCAACACAAAAATGCTTTTACTACACCTTGGGGCACCTCTATGTATGTCAAAATGCCATTTGGTTTCATGAATGTAGGGGCCATCTTCCAAAGGGCCATGGACATAGCCTTCTCAGAAGATATTGGCTATTTTATAATCATTTGCCTTGATGACATAACTGTTTTCTCAAAGACTGATGAAGAACATTTGATTCACTTAAGAAACGTTTTTGAGAAATGTAGGAGATTTGGCTTATCTTTGAACCCCAAAAATACACTCTTTGGTCTCCAAGAAGATAAACTTCTTGGTAACATAATTTCAGAAGAGGGAATCAAAGTAGACCCTAAAAGGATTGATGGCATATTGAAAATCAGCCATCCAAGAAGCCTCAAAGAATTACAATATTTCATTGGAAAGATTAATTTTTGAGGAGGTTTATCCCCAACCTTGCTGAGCTATTAAGAAACATCACAAAAATGCTTAAGAAAGAGGTAGGTGTGAAATGGAAAACACAAGCCAAATAATCATTTGAACTGGTTAAAAAATTTCTCACTCAAACACCAGTCATGATTAGTCTGGATTTCACCAAAGACTTGTATATCTTTTCTTTTGCATCTAAACATACAATCGCTGCAGTATTACTTCAAAAGAATGACTCGGGGCAAGAACAACCAATATCCTTTTTTAGTAGGGCCTTAAGAGATGCTCCTCTCAAATACAGCATCATGGAGAAACAAGCCTTAGCATTGGTGAAAGCATTAAAAGACTTTAGAGTCTACATTTTACACTCTCACATCATTGCTTTTGTCCCACATACTATTGTCAAGGATATTCTAAGTCAAGACCCTGATGGTAAAAGGGGAAAATGGATTGCTACTATTCTTGAATATGACTTAGAAATTAGGCTCACCAAACTGATTAAAGGGTAGGGATTAGAAAAACTTATGGCTGAGTCAAACATCCAAGCACTAGATATGAATATGGTGGATGTGTTGGAAGAAATAGAAGAATTCACTGCTCCTTTCATTGAAGAGACATTTCTGAAATCTCCTTGTTATGCTGACATCATTTATGTGCTTTTATATTTAAATGCCCCTCCTTCTTTGTCTAAAACTAAAGCTAGATTTTTGAAACAGAGATCTTTGAATTATTGCATATTAGATGGGGTATTATATCGGAAAAACGTTGTTGGAATTTTGCTTAAATGTTTACTTGAGGATGATGCAGGAAAAATCATGCATGAGCTGCATGAAGGAGAATGTGGAGGACATATTTTTGGGAAGACCACAATAAATAAAGTCCTCATATCTGGTTATTATTGGCCCACCCTTTTCCCAAATACTCAGAAATTAGTCATGTCTTGCCATAAGTGTCAAAAATTTTATGCCAAAAGAAAGCTCATTCCCTTACCCTTACATCCCATCAGTGTTGAGGCACCCTTTCTCAAAAATAAATCAGAAGCATTGGAAAAATTTAAGATATTCAGAGCATTAGCAGAAAATCAAACTAGATGCAAGCTGAAATGTATCAGATCAGACAGAGGAGGAGAATTTACAGATTATGACTTTGCAGACCTATGTAATGAACATGGAATAAAGCAACAATTTACTATTGCAGGGACACCTCAGCAGAATGGAGTAGCAGAGAAAAACAGGTCTGTACAACAAATAGCTAGAGCTATGATGCAAGAGAATAATATTGCTCAAACCTTCCGGGCAGAAGCAGTACACACAGCAGTACATATCCTTAATAAAGCTCACTTAAGGCCAAGCAGTGACAAGACTCCATATGAACTATGGCATGGAAAGCCAGCTTTAATAAAACATTTCAGAGTCTTTGGTAGCAAGTGTTACATAAAGAATAATGATGAAAACCTTGGGAAATTTGATGCAAGAGCGGATGAAGGGATTTTTCTAGGATATGCTTCCAAAAGCAAAGGGTACAAAGTTACAACAAGACTCTTCGGAAAATAGTAGAAAGCATTGATGTGAGATTTGATGAAGAACTTCAAAACAATGCAAGAGATACTGACTGCTATAGTCCATCAGATAACCATGAAGAAGAAGACCAGAATGATGATGAAACAAGAAAGACTATAGAAGATGAAGAGCTGAGCTTGAAAGCCCCCTCAAGATACACTCAGAAGAATCATCCCGAAGATCAAATCATAGGAGATAAGAAAGCAGGGGTCCAGACAAGAAGGCAGCTAACAAAACAAACTGAAGAGGTATACATAGCCATGCTATCACAAATAGAGCCAAATAAATTTGAAGAAGCCAAGCAAGGACAAGTATTGGATAAAAGCAATGAATGAAGAATTGGACCAAATTAGAAGAACAATGACTCGGAACTTGGGGTTCCTAGACCAATTCAGAAAAATATCATTGGCTCAAAATGGGTATTCAAGAATAAAATGAATGAGCAAGGACAGGTAATAATATATCAGCAAGGTTGGTTCGCAAAGGATACTCACAAATAGAAGGACTTGATTATGATGAAACATTTGCCCTCGTAGCTAGAATGGAAGCCATCGTAATGAAACCTGCATTTGCATGCTATCAAGACTTCAAGGTATATCAAATGGATGTAAAGTCTCGCTTTTCTTAATGGAGATCTAGAAGAAGAAGTGTATATGGAACAACCAAGGCTTCTCATCGACGTACAAATAAGACTATATGTGCATGTGTGCAAGATCAAGAAGGCCTTAGGCCCTATATGGACCGAAATGTGCCCTTCGAAGCTTGGTACTCAAGATCGGACAAATATTTGCAAACAGTGGTTTTAAGAGGTGGAGTAGATAGCAATCTATACATAAAAACCCATGAAAATGAACTCCTGATTGTTGTAGTATATGTTGATGACATTATGTTTGGAAGCAACAGAGATGAACTAGCAAAAGGTTTTGCTGAGGAGATGAAATCAGAGTTTGAGATGTCCATGATTGGAGAACTCAGTTTCTACTTAGGACTTCAAATTCAGCAAAAGAACACAGGTACATTCATCTCACAGGAAAAATACTTAAAAGAAATGTTGAAAAAGTTCAAAATGGAGGACTACAAACCTGTGTCAACTCCCATGATCACGGGATGCAAGCTGTGTGCTGATGATGGATTTGATGATATAGATCAAAAACTCTACAAATCCATGATAGGAAGTCTGTTGTATCTGACAGCATCAAGACCAGACATCATGCTAGCAGTAGGACTAGTGGCTAGATATCAAGCAGCACCTAAACAAAATCACCTTCTTGTAGTCAAAAGAATATTTAGATACCTACAAGGAACAGCACAGTATGGACTTTGGTATCCTAAAGGCAAAAGCTTCACTTTGACAGCATACATAGATGCAAATTGGGCCAGCTGTGTGGATGACAGGAAAAGCACAAGTGGAGGTGCTTTCTATCTAGGAGAAAGTTTGGTGGCATGGTTAAGCTAGAAACAAACATCTATCTTAATCGTCTACAAAATTACAATATATAGTAGCAAAGAAGATGTTGTACTACAAGTCGTGAGTAAGCAAGGACAAATATACATGAAGGTGTTAAACTTGAAAACTATTCAACGAAATATAATGTGATAATACAAGTGCTATAAGTATATCTAAAAATCCGGTGCTTCACTCAAAAACTAAACATATCCCAATCAAGTATCATTTTCTCCGAGAACAAGTAGACAAGATAAGTTAAACCGGACTATGTATCAACGAAAGAATGTGACAGCGTATATATTTACCAAACCACTTGCCAGAGAACCATTCGAATACTTGAGAGACAAACTAGGGGTAGTATCTGTAGATACCATTCTCTAATATGAAGAGAAAGTACAGTCTCAGGGGGAGAACAAAACGAAGATATCATTCCAGGGGGAGAACAGCCAGCAAGATAAGCATAAAACAAGTCCACAGGATCAGCATTATCAATATTATCAGCATTCAGAAGCAACAAGAACCTTTCAATCGTAAAATGCATCATCTCTGTCTGCAATCTATCACATATTACAGGCACTACAAATGAAACACAGCATAGTCCAATTTCGGCAGAAGAGGACCTAAACGTAACTCAGAGAAAGGAAATACAACAACAGAACCCATACGGAGGGATGAGGAGTCATCCTTTTCCATTGATGTCAAAGGGGGAGGAAGAACAAATAGCAAACAGGAAGAGCAAGCAACAAGAGAAAGAGAAAGCAAACAGAGAAAGTGGATTGCCATCAATGCCAAAGGGGGAGACTGTTGGAAATATTGTCATTGATGGCAAAGAAGCACAAAGGAGCAGCACTTGAACTAGCAATAAGGCAAAGGAGATGACAAAGGAGGAGCACTTGAAACATCAGCCAAGGAGCAGAGAAAGCATAAGAAGAAGTAGCAAGGCAGCAAAAGAAGCAAGAGAGATAAGGAATTGAGGCAGCAGACAAAGCAGAGACAGTGAATAGAAGCAGAGGCAACGTAATGTACAAAAGAGTTGGACTTAAGAAATGTAGTGCAAAGAAGGCAGCAGATGCAGAGATAGGCAAAGAACAGAGGTACAGCAAAGGCAGAGGTAGAGGTTGAGTAGCAGAAGCAGCAAAAAGAAGAAAAAGGAGGCAGCGCTGAATCACAGACAGGCAAAGGAAGCAGCGCTGAAACAAAGACAGAAAAAGGAAGCAGTGAATACAACGGAGGCAGCAAATGAAGGCAGAGGAAGCGAATATAACAGAGGCAGAGTCGTTATCACTGCAGCAGAGGCAGAGGCAGAGGTAAAGCGACAGGAGCAGCAGAGACAGAGGTAGAGGTAGAGCTGTTATAATTCCGAAAATCGCCCAACCCGGAGGACAGATATATAATTCCGAGAATCATACCCCAAGCCGGGCGTTACGCATATAATGCAAAACCAAATTCCGGGAATCGCACACTCCAACCGGCGTTATAGATTTAACATAATTCATAAACATTATTCCGGGAATCGCCTAACCCGCTGGCGGACACATATATATATATAATATCCATCACAATACATATAAATGTCACGCATTTCATAATCTGCAATGGTCCAAGGCATATACATTGATATATATTTAAGTGGAGCGTGTTATGATCAATGGAAAGGAAGTAATATAAAGTGGGACCCTCACCCAATCGCAATCGGAGATCGCAAGGGCAGCGGAACATCGCAACAGAAAGTTGCGATTGCGATTGAACTATCGGACCCGATCGAGTTATGTACCACAGTTAATTGCTAATCGCATCCGAGTTCCAATCGCACGACTTTGTAAAATGCTGCGATTGAAGTGGCGGACCCGATCTAGTTATAAGCGGGAGTTGATATATGCAAATCGCATCCGGAATATCAATCGCAATTGGAACTCTACGATTGATCGCACGAATTTGTAAAATGTTGCGATTGAAGTGGCGGACCCGATCTAGTTATAAGCGGGAGTTGATATATGCAAATCGCATCCGTGTTCTGATCACAATCGGAACTTTTCTATTATGCGCCCCGATTGCATTTGATTGAAGCCCGGACCCGATGGGCTTATTAACTATGATTAACAAGTGTTTGAGTTCCAGTTCTAATCGCAAACGGAAATTTGTGAAGGCGCTGTTATAAATAAATAAATATATATATAAAGTTGTTGTGATTGTATTGAAAAGTGCCGCGTGGTCTGTGGACCCACGGGCCTCGGCTTAAGGTGGAGGGCGATTGTTTATATAAAATAATTGTTGTGAGATATATAAAACATGGTTGCGGTTGTATTAAAACATGTCGCGTGGTCTGTAGACCCGCGGGCCTCAGCTTAACGGGAGGGCAATTATTAATGTAATAAAATTGTAATATATGTATGTTCCGGCCTGCGGAACTCGCCACATCAAAAAGACACTTGCTGCGTGTAAAGGATTGAATTACAGTCAGCAGATTCATTTATATATAAAGCGCTGGTATAAAAATAAAATAAAAATGCAGTTCATAAATTCAGGAGTTACGCAACAGCCATAAACAGAAAGGCATACAGAGAAGAGAAAGGGACAAAGAGACAGTTAGAGAAAAGACAAATGCGCAGCAAGCCAAGAGACAAAATGAGTGAGCTGGAGTTCACATTGTAATTCGAATGTAAATGTTTTAATTGTTTTTATTGTTTGTGATGCATTGGTAAGTCTCCGAGAGAAAACAAACTCCCACTGTAATGTTAAAATTGACACCTACAGTTATAATTTATGAGTAAGCTGATAAAAGGAGTGAGAAGGCAGAAGGCAAAGAGACATGACTTTCCATTTCGAATTCCAAGCAGAATACAAACAGTCATGTGAAGAAATCTATAAATAATATCATCTTGATATTCAAAAAAAAAAAGGGAGAGAGTAAATCGAGAGAAGGCAGAATATAGAAGAATAAGACAGAGAAGATTAATAAAAGCAGAACAGAAGGAGAAGCTACAGAACAGAGCTGATATCTGAGGTAAATCAGCCAACTTTCAGTTTGATAAATTGAGGAAGTTGGAGCTTCCCTATCAAGTTGCAGCTTGATAGTCGTCAGTTGTAGCTGACTGAGGTTGGAGCCTCCTGTAGGTTGGTGCCTGCAGAAAATCGAAGGGAGTTGGTGCTTCCTTGCAAGTTGTAGCTTGCAGAATTGAGGTTGGAGCCTCCTTTAGGTTGGTGCCTGCAGAAAAACAGTGGTGAGAGGGAGTTGGAGCTTGCCTTTTCATCACAACAATAATAAGATGTGGTTTTCTCCCTTTATGGGTTTCCACTTATATCTGGTGTCTCTGTGCATGATATTTATGTATTGATATGATATGTATCATTTTCTTAATACCTGCTGCTCTCAAATTAAGTCTACTGCTCTATTAAAATAATACTTTCAGATTACATTCTAAGATTACTCTCACATCAAATAGAGTTTGAAATGAAGGTGTAAATAAGTTTATTGAAAAGTTTAAAAGATCAGGAATGTATTAAACTGATTCACCCCCCCCCTCTCAGTTTAATTAGAGATTAAACACAACCCCATACCAAAAAAGAGAAACAGAATCTGAAAGTGTGCAAGCCTAAATTCCACTCCTAAAAAAACACTGCTATGTTAGTCATACAACCTAATCATGACTAATTAGTTTTTCAATTTACTACTGATAGGTTAGTGAATTAGATAAGCCAAACAACACAATATTGGCTTATCAGTAAGGTAGATTAGGATAGAGAAAACAAAGGTTCAAACCAATTCAATATCTGAACCTATGAATCTCAAAATAAGAATGGCTCTAATTAGATTAAATCTTGAGCCAAAGATAGAAAGCAAAATGATTCCAATATGCTCAAAACTTGACCCAGATAAGAGAGAAAACACAGCTCAAACAAATTCAAAAAACAGAGCTGAAGAAATAATGAAGGATGTTTTATTTTTCATATCTTAAGCCTTCACATTTTGTTTTAATTTTTTGCAAATAAAATCTATGTGCAGCTTGTTTTTATGCCATAGATCTACAGCAAGTCAAATTTCTTAATCTTGGCTTGGCTGCTTTTAAAATTTTCTGTTTTAGAATTTAGAGAATGAAGGTCTATCAGATAGTCTAATCTTGACAGATAGTAGTTAGATAGAGAATTTATGAACTCAA
The DNA here is from genome assembly GCA_034641835.2 of Pinus albicaulis. Taxonomy (NCBI): domain Eukaryota; kingdom Viridiplantae; phylum Streptophyta; class Pinopsida; order Pinales; family Pinaceae; genus Pinus; species Pinus albicaulis. The sequence continues at coordinate 58,981,735 of CM076571.1, forward strand.
TTGTTTAAATGGATTTCATGGTGAAATAAGAGTAGAAATAGATTAGTTTCCTATTTTTCAAAAGAATCAATGTTGATGTAGAGATTTTTCTAGTCCAAATGCACTCTGAAAGAAGAAAAAATGTTGGGATCATTAGGAATGGGTAGGTAGAGATGTTGTTTTGATAGAATTCCATTGTTTCAGATTGTTGCAGAGATTATCAAATCAAAGAAAGGTTAGCTAAAGGAAAATAAATTTGATGCCCAATGGATGAAGGCACCGGTTTACTGAAAAGCCAGAGATCAATAGCTAAGGTTCTGAACACCTAAATAATCAACTGTCCTCCCCAAGTGGAGCCACTGTTAGCCACCTATAAATTTTCTCATACCCAATGGTGGCTAATTTTTTCTTTAAGACTTCAATAGATAGTTTCCTTTGAAAACTTATCATATTTTAAAGTCTTATGATGATAAATACCCTTTGAGTTAATCTTCACTGTTGTTTCACTATTAATCCTAAAGAACCTTGTTGTTTACAAAGAGAAAAAGCTGCTTATAAACCCCATTTTCCATCATTTCACTCCTCCTGTCACCCATTTTTTCCCTTTCATAAAATTCCTCAAAAGACTTTCATATTAACCTCCAAACCATTTAAACCCTCTTTTAAACCTTATATCATCCTTTTATTTAGTTTTAAAATCCTTTTTCTCACCTATCGGGACCCTCTTTTGACCTTAAAATCTCTGTTTTTTGGCCTAAAAGCAGCCCATTTGCACTTCTGAAATCATTAAGCCCCCAAGGGCTTATTTCATTTAGCCCCTTCCTCCATGCACCCTAAAGCCCCGCAATCGGGCGCTTAAACACACTAGCCTTTGTGCCAAAACCCCTTTCCCCTTCTATTTTCCCATTCCCCGATGTTAAAAGTTAAAAATAAATATGGACCGTTGATCTTTGTGGATCAACTACCATCAGGTCACTTTTCCTTCTCCTCATTTCATCTGTCGTCCCTTTTCCCTTTCAAAGCTCCACCCCTTTATTAAATCCTGACCGTTCATTTCAGAGATCCTAAGATCAGATTTAACCCAATAACCCGACTCCCTTGGGACCTACCTCCCACCTCATAAAGTGCCTATCCACTCACGCACTACCACTTGTCTTCCACCAGAACCCCCGCTCGCGCACCTTTCATATTGTGCTCATTCTGCATCATTGGATCTGGAGCCTTCGATCCAATGGTTGTGGCGGCATATCGCAAAATCTTTGCGTCGAAGTTTTAACACATAAAAATTTTGCGAAATCGGCGGTTTTGAAAGGGACCGGTGTCAAGTGATGTATGGAATCGCATTATTTTCAGGCAATACCGCCTACCCCCGAATGCAATGCGAAAACCGCTGTCGGTTTTCCCAAAACCACCATTCCTCAATTCGCGCCCTAATTCAAATTTAAACCCTGTTTCATTTCTGCCATGGTTTTTTCTCCTTACACTACTGCATCCATTCATCCTCATAGCTTTGACCGCTTCCATAAACCCTCCTAAGTAGTTCTAAACTAAATTTCGCAGGATTTAATTAACTTTGTTTGTTTTTATGCAGGTTTTATGACTCATAAGGGAAAAACCCTCCCGCAGATGTTTGCAGTGTTATGGGCTGAGGATGACGATCCTCATGCCCCTTGATACAATTTCAAAGGGCTTGTGAGTTCTAATTACACGATTTTAGGGAATCGATAAGTCATGATTATCGGTTTTCTAAGCAAAAACTCCAATAAACCCTCTGCGCACCTGCAAACAGCAAACATAGTCAGCATCAATTAATGAAAGAGTATCAGTGTCAAAGATGAAGATTATGGCTTAATCAAGCCTAAACACAGATCCAAAGATAAATCACTGTGTTTATGAAAGAGAGAATCGGATTCAGAAAACCTCAAATGCCACATCACAGGGGCTAATTGACTCCCCAGCTACTATATTGCCACCTTGCAACTTTTGCCTCAAAGGAATACCCAGATCAAATCTCAGTCCGAAACATTAAGACCAAAGGTAGCTGGCAGTTATTACAAACAAAATAACATATTTTAAACTATCAGTAAAGTTATTATAGAAGATAAAAAGAGCCTTAAATTTAATCTTTTCACCCACTAAGCCTAAAAAGCAGAAACAAAGTTAATGAAACAGAGTTGTAAATTGAATGCTTTCCTACTTTATTCCTTGCATGGTTTTTGTTGGCAATATGATGCAGAGTGTTTTCCTTGATGGAAACCCACTTGATGCTTAATGAAGTTGTTCTTGATTCTTGATGAATTTATTAATGATGTAAATCTGATGTTCTTCAAGTAGCTCAGAAGTACCAGAGAAAGAAATATTATTAAGGGCCAGAACAATGATGAAAAGTGTGTGTCACAAAGCATACGCGGGTTTGTTTAGGAGAAGTAGCGTATGCACGCGGGAAAGTATGTGCCAAGTCGCGTATGATCAATTGCGCTCTAAATGTGTAAAACTAGGGGTTACTACCATGGTATTGACCCATTGTATTGAGCGCTGGATTGTCTATTTGATCCCGTCCAGGAATACCATCGGAAGTGGTATGGTTTTGGCTCATGGTATTGACAAAGGCTAAATCTATATAAGGAGAAGAAAATCATTGTGAAAATTGGGTGCATGAGTCTGGGTTTGAATGTATACTTCACTCTAAAGTATGTCTGAATGGAAAGGGTAACAGTTTGATGATAGATCTGAATCTATGATGCACCTATGAAGAAAATGATGAAGAGGGATCTCTAGATCTGAAATGTATATGTATCTTCTGGATCTGTTTATGGAATGATTATATCTGTGATCTGGTGAATCTGTGTTGAAGTAAAGAATGAAGATCTGAGCTGTTTATCTGTTCTGGAGAGCTGCACTGCCCTAAAATGTCTGAAGATCTATACGTAGGTTCGTTGAGGGGAAAGCGCATATATACGGGGCTTGTATTCAGCTAAAGCGCGTATGGGAATTGAAATAAGCTCTGAAATATGTGTAGATGTATACGCGGGTTGGTATTCATTAAAGCGCGTATATACGCAGGATCAGTGAAAGGAAATCACGTATGAAAACTAGGGTTTGCTAAAGTATGTGGTATGAAATGTCTGATCTGTTTTGTTGTATTACTGCTATCTTTCTATGATGTATTCATACAGATCTGGGTTTTATGAATATTGATTATGTTGCTGACTATGTTGAGAAAAGATCAAGCTGTTGATTGATTGGTTGATGATTCATTGAATGAATTGATAAGGGTATAATTTTCAGTTTGATGTGTGATTGAGCTTAAATGTGTGGAGTGGGTCCAATCTGAAAATATGATGAAAAGTGGCCTGCAAGTTGTGATCTATTGAAGCTATTGGATCCAGTATGAAAATTGATGAAACGTGGTCCATGGTGGTGCTGAGGGTTGTAGCTCCCTTCCAGGTGAGGCTGGTAAACGAGAGTAGGGGGTTGTAGCTCCCTTCCAGGTGAGGCTAGTAAATGATAGCAGGGGGTTGTAGCTCCCTTCCAGGAGAGGCTGGTAAACGAGAGAAGGTTGTAGCCTTCTTCAAGTGGGTGCCTGTGTGCTGGTATGAGTCTGCGCCAGTACATGGTTGTAAGATTTTTTCTCTATAATAAAATATTGAAGGCTGAGACAACGGCAGCGGTGGTTTTCTCCCGACTTGGGTTTCCACCTAAAATCCTGGTGTTCATGTGTGTTGCTTATGTGTGATGGTTTATTCTATTATTACTGCACATGCTTACTTTTTATTGAACATCTAATGAATGAATGATGGAATGATATAAGTGAAGAATTATCTGCATAATAAGATTGTTGGACATACGCATGTTTTATTAAGTATATCCGCGTGTATACATGAGTTGGATTCAGGAAAGTCGCGTATGTGTTTTGAAGTAAGAAAAAGTAAAAAATTTTGAGTAAGTCCTAAATACTGATTCACCCCCCCCTCTCAGTATTTTTCCCAACAATTGGTATCAGAGCAGGTCCTTCTACAGAAGCTTGATCGCTTGAAGGAGATCCGTCGAAATGGGAAGTCATGAAGGGGTAATGTCTATAAGGCCACCTCTATTCAATGGAAATAATCTGTTATTCTAGAAGATACGAACAAAAGCATATCTGCAAAGTCTTGGTGCAGAAGTATGGGCAATCGTGGAAGGAGGCTATCAGTATCCGGAAAGTATTCCTATTGATGCAGCAGAAAGGAAGAAATATGAAATCAATGCCAAAGCCGTCAATGTCTTATTAGGAAGCATGTCTGAACCAGAATTTGCTAAATTGATGCAGCTAAATTCAGCAAAGAAATATGGGACAAAATCATTCTGAGCTATGAAGGAGATACAAAGGTAAAAAGTGCAAAACTCCAAACTCTCATAATTGATTATGAAAATTTAAGGATGCATAGTGATGAGAGTATTGCCAGTTTCTTTTTACTTCTAGATGATATTGTAAATCGTATGAGAAGTTTGGGTGAAACCATAACCGATACTACTCTGGTGGAAAAAGTCTTAAGATCTTTAACTTAAAAATTTGAGTCAAAAGTGTCAGCTATTGAAGAAAGGCAAGATCTGTAAACTCTTACTATTGTTCAACTGCATGGTATTCTGACTGCTTATGAAATGAGACAAGGAGGTCCCTCTCAAATCAAAGAAGTTTCTTTTAACGCGTGTGCAAAAGGAAAAGAAAAGGAAGTTGTCAAGGAATCAAGTTATATATCAGAAGAAGAAGAAGCAAATTTTGTAAGGAGACTCCAACCAGGTACTGGAAGATTCAAAGGTAAGCTACCCTTCAAGTGTTTTAATTGTGGAAGAGTTGGTCATTATGCTGCTAAATGTCCTTATGAAGAAAATCATGATAAAGGGAAACAATTTGAAAAAGGAAAGAGCTATTATGCAAATGAAGATAATGATGAACTGTCAAATGAGGATGAAGAAGATCCTGGCCAAGATCTGCTAGTGCTAATGGCAAGGAAGCAAAAGAAGAAGGCTACTCAAAAGGAGATATCTCAAAAAACATGTGCAGCAGAAAATGAAAAGGATAAAACAGGTATTGAATGTGGTTCTTGTGATTCACTTTCTTGTGCATGCAATGGTGAAGATAGTGAAAGTAACAGTATAAGTCTAGAAGCAAATCTCAAGATCAATGATGAAAGCAATGATTGGAATCAATTTCATAAGAGAGAATCTATCTACAAAGATATGATATCTAGAATGAATGAACAGAAAGAAATACTGAATGGACAGATAGACAAGTATCAAAATTTGTATACTTATGCAACCAATCAAAGTGAAAGACTTGAAGCAGAAATCATCTCTCTCAAAGAAGATCTGGAAAAATCAAATAAGAAGAATGAAGAACCCCTATCATTTGAAAAGGAAGGACTTGAAGCAGAAATCATCTCTCTCAAAGAAGATCTAAAAAAATCAAATACGAAGAATGAAGAGCTGTTACAAACATGTGAAGAACAAGAAAATTGGTTGAAGGAAGAAATTTTAAAATTAAATGATCAAGTAGAAGAAGGAAAAAGGGTCGAAGAAAGCATGAAGAAGCAATGCCAAAAATTGGAGGTTGAGGTAAACATTCTCAAAGGTAAATTAGAAGAAAAAGATAAACTCTTGAGGTTTCATGATAGTACTAAGATTCTGGACAATATTCTTAGTAATCAAAGGTCTCCTGCTATTAAACTTGGTCTTGGTTTTCATGAAACTGTTAAAGGAGAATCTAGTTCACAAGGAAGTGCTAAAGATTTAAAGGATGTCAATGCAAAACCTGAAGAGTTGAAAGAAACAAGAAGTCAACCAAAAATCATCAACAATCAAAGGAAATCATTCAATAATTTTGAATGCTTTAAATGTCATAATTATGGGCATGTTGTAGCCAATTGCAGAAGCAGATTGTTTCAGTCACAAACAAACAGATTCTACACAGAAAGTTACTCTGGTTTCTTCAAGGGATATTGTTTTTCATGCAGCAAGTATGGTCATAAAGCAGCTGATTGCAATAGAAGGAAGAATAGAACAACACATTATGATCCTTATGCTTACTTTTCTGGTCACATAAGATGCTATACTTGTAACAAGTATGGACATGTAGAAAAGGAATGCAGGATGAATAGATCTGAGAAATTGGAGAACTTCCAGCACACAATAAGAAATTTCAAGCAAAGTTGGAAAAAGAAGGAGGATCGGTCAGAAACGTAGGGAATATTGACCCTACTGCAGTCATCCGCTTCTAAAGCCTACTTCTCTTAATGACTACAGAAGTGATGTGAGATACATTATAGGGATTAGTAATGTATCGTCACAGGGGGAGCGATGTATGGTGATTCCCATGATGGTTTTGATAATTCTGGTTATGTTTATTTTTTACAGTGCATCTGATGTGAAGAAGACTGGTACAAGTGGTACAAACTCAGGGGGAGATGAAGGAATGTGAAGTTTTCAATGTTTCACTTTCCATACACAGGTTCGGTGAACTAAAGCCGCGTATACACGCGAGTTACAGTAGAGACAGTCGCGTATGCATTTATGACAAGAAAAATAGTATGACAAGCTAAAGATCAGGAGCACAGGTTCAGGGGGAGCATTAGTCCAACTGCTAATGATTGTACTGTTGACATTGTATCTGGTTATACTCATGATGATGAAATGAAACATGGTTTCTTATGATGAGATTATGGATGAGCCCTGTTTTCTTTTTGCTAAAGAGTATTCTTTGTTTTCACACATGGATGAGATGGAAGTCTTATGATTCAAAGATAAGGACAAATCATGCAGAGATTGTTGCTGATAACTTGTTGTTGAAAGAGTTTTAGGTTGCACAAGCTAAGGAGGAGTCTTGGTCATATGGAAAGGATGCTTGGATGCACATTTTTCAGGGGGAGCATTAGCCTTGCTGAGCGTAATGAATTGTTGGCATTATGATGATTCTGAAATAAGATCTCTCTCTCTTGTGGTCTTTCTGGTACTGGTCATAAAAATTCATATTTTTAATTTGATGAAAAGGTCATGTTGAGACCTATGATGTAAAATTGTAATATTCAGTCATGTAAAGACTTGATCAAATATGTAAACCCACTTGGTTGGGTACTTGAGTCTCATATGTAAATTCACTTGGTTGGATCTTTGATGTAAGTATGAGTCATTGGTGATAGGAAGGTCATAGAGTCATGTACTTCATTGAAAAATATGTTTGAACATTCAGCATGAACTCAGGGGGAGCATGGTAACTTTAGTGCACATCAGATCTACAACGCTCTTCTATCTACATGAGGAGAAAACAACCTTGTGTTGGTTTTGATCCGCCCTTTGCCCTTGATGTCAAAGGGGGAGAGTGGCATGGTGTTTGAATAGGGGAAGAATCATTATGATTAATGTATCTATCTGTTGTGCTGATCAAACACCATCGTGGTTGCCATCAAGTCCAAAGGGGGAGATTGTTGGCAATATGATGCAGAGTGTTGTCCTTGATGGCAACCCAATTGATGCTTAATGAAGTTGTTCTTGATGCTTGATGAATTTATTAATGATGTAAATCTGATGTTCTACAAGTAGCTCAAAAGTACCAGAGAAAGAAATATTAGTAAGGGCCAGAACAATGATGAAAAGTGTGTGTCACAAAGCATATGTGGGTTTGTTTAGGAGAAGTAGCGTATGCATGCGGAAAAGTATGTGCCAAGTCGCATATGATCAATTGCGCTCTAAATGTGTAAAACCAGGGGTTACTACCATGGTATTGACCCATTGTATTGAGCGTTGGATTGTCTATTTGATCCCGTCCAGGAATACCATCAGAAGTGGTATGGTTTTGGCTCATGGTATTGACAAAGGCTAAATCTATATAAGGAGAAGAAAATCATTGTGCAAAGCGGGTTCATGAGTCTTGGTTTGAATGTATAATTCACTCTGAAGTATGTCTAAATGGAAAGGGAATAGTTTGATGATAGATCTGAATCTATGATGCACCTATGAAGAAAATGATGAAGAGGGATCTCTAGATCTAAAATGTATATGTATCTTCTAGATCTGTTTATGGAATGATTAGATTTTTGATCTGGTGAATCTGTGCTGAAGTAAAGAATGAAGATCTGAGCTGTTTATTTGTTCTGGAGAGCTGCACTGCCCTAAAATGTCTGAAGATCTATACACAGGTTCGTTGAGGGGAAAGCACGTATATACGCAGCTTGTATTCAGCTAAAGCGCGTATGGGAATTGAAATAAGCTCTGAAATGTGTGCAGATGTATACGTGGGTTGGTATTCATTAAAGCGGGTATATACGCAGGATTAGTGAAAGGAAAGCGCGTATGAAAACTAGGGTTTGCTGAAGTATGTGGTATGAAATGTCTGATCTGTTATGCTGTATTACTGCTATCTGTCTATGATGTATTCATACAGATCTGGGTTTTATGAATATTGATTATGTTGCTGACTATGTTGAGAAAATATCAAGTTGTTGATTGATTGGTTGATGATTCATTGAATGAATTTATAAGGGTATAAGTTTCAGTTTGATGTGTGATTAGCTTAAATGTGTGGAGTGGGTCCAGTCTGAAAATATGATGAAAAGTGGCCTGCAAGTTGTGATCTATTGAAGCTATTGGATCTAGTATGAAAATTGATAAAATGTGGTCCATGGTGGTGCTGAGGGTTGTAGCCTTCATTCAGGGGGTTGTAGCTCCCTTCTAGGTGAGGCTGGTAAACGAGAGTATGGGGTTGTAGCTCCCTTCCAGGTGAAGCTGGTAAATGAGAGCAAGGGGTTGTAGCTCCCTTCCAGGAGAGGCTGGTAAACGAGAGAAGGTTGTAGCCTTCTGCAGGTGGGTGCCTGCGTGTTGGTATGAGTCTGCGCCAATACATGGTTGTAAGATGTTTTCTCTATAATCAAATATTGAAGGCTGAGACAACGGTAGCGGTGGTTTTCTCTCGACTTGGGTTTCCACCTAAAATCCTGGTGTTCATGTATGTTGCTTATGTGTGATGGTTTATTCTGTTATTACTGCACATGCTTACTGTTTATTGAACATCTAATGAATGAATGATGGAATGATATAAGTGAAGAATTATCTGCATAATAAGATTGTTGGACATACGCATGTTTTATTAAGTATATCCGCGTGTATACACGAGTTGGATTCAGGAAAGTCGCGTATTTGTTTTGAAGTAAGAAAAAGTAAAAAGTTTTGAGTAAGTCCTAAATACTGATTCACCACCCCCTCTCAGTATTTTTCCCAACAGTTTTCAAGGCTAAGAGTTGCATTTAGTATAGAATTAATGATACTCAACCCTAGAACTCTTCCACCTCCTCATTTCTTTTATAAATACTTCTGAAAAAAAATGAGAAATTGTTGGTTGGTTGGTTGGTCACTAGTTGTAAACACTGAAACTCTCTGAAATAATACATAGTCTGTTTGAATTTGAAGAAGAAATTGAAGTCTTGGAAGCTTGATGGTGTTGTTGTAGGTTTTAACCCTGAACAGAAATTATCTACACACGAATCTTATAATAGAAAAATAAACAATTGCGAGAGCATAAAACATAAAACAGATAAACACAGAGATTTTCCCCTGGATCCCAAATCGGGACGACCAGCTTGATTTTTCGTTATATTCCTTTTAGTGTTACAACACATATATATACATGTCGAAGCATACATAAACCCCAATCCATTAACCCTAGATTAGAACATAACCGTAGTTCCCTTGACTGGATCTACAAAAAATACCAGAGGCCGAAAACCATCGAACCCCAAAACCATGTGCAAAACCATGCACAAAACCATGGACGCAGACTACCCAGCGGAAATTAAGGAACCAATTAGTCGTGGAAAGAATATAACACATACCCAACATTCTCCCACTTCTTGTTTTCTTTCCATGGGGGGCCACAGGAGGGCTTAATCATTGGGCCAATTCTTCAACACCCATTGTTTCTCTACACCAAGAGAACTTCTGAGTGCTCACAGACTTCGTCAATGCATCTGCAACATTCTTCAAAGTGTCCACCTTTACCAGCAACACCCTTTTAGCCTCAACCATATCTCTAACAAAGTGATATTGAACATTAATGTGCTTTGTCTTTGAATGATAAGCAGGGTTCTTAGCCAAGAAAATTGCACTTTGGCTATCACAGTCTATCCTTATAGCTTGATGTACCAACCCCATACTTGAACACAATCTTTGCAACCAAACTGCTTCCTTGCTTGCATGAGTGGCTGCTATGTATTCTGCCTCTTAGTTGAAAGAGCCACTACAGACTGTCTTTTACTCATCCAACTGACTGCGCCTCCAAATAGGCTAAACACATACCCACTTGTAGATCTTCTTTGGTCCAGATCTCCAGCCCAGTCCGCATCAACAAAACCATGAATGTCCAACATTCTTTCCAATCCTGGTCTTCCCTGGTAGCACAAGCCATAATCACTAGTGCCACGTAAATATCTGAAAACCCGCTTCACTATTGTCCAATGCTCCTTCCCTGGGTTTGACATAAACCTGCTCAATACTCCCACTGCATGTGCAATGTCTGGTCTAGTACAGACCATTGCATACATCAAGCTACCCACTGCACTTGCATATGGAACACGAGACATATACTCCTCTTCTTCTTGTGTCTTGGGACACTGTTCAGCAGACAGCTTTACACCTACGGGAATAGGAACATTCACCGGTTTACTATCCTGCATATTGAACCTCTGCAATATAGTCTCGACATACTTCCTCTGGTTTAACCAGAGCTTCCTCTTTTCCCGATCTCTCTTAATTTCCATGCCCAAAATATAGTTTGCGGCACCCAGATCCTTCATGTCGAATTTGGAGAACAGTTGGGTCTTCAAATCTTGGATAATTTCTTTGTCATTTCCAATCAACAACATATCATCCACATACAAGACCAGATATATAACACGATCACCAATTAATTTAAAATAAACACAATTATCTTCCTTGCTTCTGGTGAAGCCAAGTCCCCGTATATAGGTATCAAATTTCTGATACCACATCCTTGGTGACTGTTTTAACCCATACAGAGACTTCTTCAACCTGCATACCAGTTCTTTCTTACCCTTCACCATAAAAACTTCAAGTTGCTTCATGTAGATCTCTTCTTCTAGATCCCAGTGAAGAAATGTTGTCTTCACATCCATCTGTTCTATCTCAAAATCAAATGCAGCAGCAACAGATAAAAGTAATCTAATAGAAGTAACTTTGGCAACAGGAGAAAAAATATCACCAAAATCAATTCCCGGCACCTGGGAATAACCTTTCGCTACCAATCAAGCTTTGTATTTCTCCACCTTGCCTTCTACATTCATCTTCTTCTTAAACAACCATTTTCTCCCAATGGGCTTCCTTCCATCCGGCAACTCCACCAGATCCCATGCATCGTTTTTGTGCAAGGATGCCATTTTATCAACCATGGCCTCCTTCCAGAGTTTTCCATCCTCTGAATCTACTGCCTCCCTGACAGTTCTAGGTTCATCATCAGTTATAGTTAAGGCAAAACCTGAACAGAAATCAGATGGACTATACCTTTCTGGTTTCCTTCTTTCCCGAACTGATCTTCTCAAAGCTGGAGTTTGTGGCTCTTCATCTTCTGAGTCTTCTTCTGTTGTAGAGTCTAATTCATCCTCCTTTAGCTCAAACTCTATCTTTTCAGGTTCCTTTGATAGGACTTCATGTTTAACAACATCTTTCACTTCTCTAAACACCACATCTCGGCTGTACAAAACCTTCCTTGTTTCTGGGTTCCAAAGCTTGTAACCCTTTAAACCATCCTTATACCCAATAAAGATGCACTTTTCAGATTTATTATCCAACTTGGTCATTTTCTCCTTTGGAACATGTACATATGCATCACATCCAAATACCCTTAGATGTGAAAGAGAGGTTTTCTTACCAGTCCATACCTCATGTGGAGTCTTATCCTCCAACTCTGATGAAGGTGATCTGTTAACTAAGTAACATGCAGTCTCCACTGCCTCTGCCCAGAATTCTTGTCCTAACCCGGTACCACTGAGCATGCTTCTTGCCTTTTCCATCAGTGTTCTGTTCATTCTTTCTGCAACTCCATTTTTCTGAGGTGTGTATGGAGTAGAATTTTGTCGTGCTATACCACACTTCTTACAGAACTCTTCAAATTCCTTCTTGCAGAACTCCCCACCATTATTTGTCCGCAATGCCTTTATCTTCTTCTCTGTCTGGTTTTCCACTAGAGCCTTAAATTCTTTGAATTTGTCAAAGACTTCAGATTTCTTCCTCAAGAAATATATCCATGTATTCCTTGAGAAGTCATCTATGAATGAAACATAGTACACAGACTTTCCCAGTGATGGAACTGACACAGGCCCAAACACATCACTTTGCACAAGTTCTAATATCTTGTTTTCCCTCTTAGCACCAGAAGGAAAACTCACCCGATTCTGCTTCCCATATACACAATGTTCACAGAAATCGAAATCTAGAGAACAATTAGACATACCTTCTACCATACCATTTCTGTGCAGTATCTGAAGGCCCTTCTCTCCAATATGTCCAAGCCTTTGATGCCATAGCATGGTCTTTTCTCCAGAGACAGCTAGGCTTTCCACTCCACTTTCAGGAACCATAGAACTATTACACCCATCAATAACAATGCTACCTTGTAGCTTGTATAGAGTTCCAGTCCGAACTCCCTGCATTAGTACCAGTGCTCCCCGAACCATTTTGCAGGAATCTTTCTCGAATACTGTTTTTACACCTACATCATCCATCTTGCTTACAAAAATCAAATTTCTAGCCAATGCAGGAATATGCAAAACACCAGGAAGTGTTCTAATCCTTCCACCTTGCAGCTTCAGCTTGACCTTTCCACGTCCGATGATTCTGGCCCTCCTATCATCTCCTAGGAAGACATCACCACCATCATATTTCTCATACTCGCAGAACCACTCCCTATGGGGAGTGAAGTGAAAGGATGCACCTGAGTCAATCAACCATGACTCATGATCTACATGTGTATTTGAAGAAGAAGCCAAATACACATCCCCACCTTCATCCGAGGTGGTTTTTGCCTCCGCAGAAGGACCTTCATCAGATCCCTTTCCTTTCTCAGGAGCTTTAGATCTGCATTCCTTTTTGTAGTGCCCTTCCTTTCCGCATTTCCAGCACACCTTTACAATCTTTCCAGGAGATTTAGATCTCCCTCTAGATTTAGATCTCCCACTCGAAACCTTATTCTTGTTTCTGTTCTGGGACCTTCCTCGTACAGATAAGGCATCTCCATTCCGACCCTCCATATTTCTCCATCTCATTTCCTCCGACAGCAAGGCTGAGACAATGTCATCAAAATTCAAGGTAGTTGTATTGCTACCTATTGCAATAACCAGACTGTCCCATGAGTCTAGTAGAGAGCACAACAAACTGATGCACTTATCTTCATCTGAGATTTTAATATCAACAGATGACAGCTGACTTACCACAGTATTGAAGGCGTTCAGATGCTCTGTCACTGAGTCTCCATCCTTCATCCTCAGGTTATACAGCTTTTTCCGCAGAACAACTTATTCACCAGAGACTTAGATTGGTACAAAGTCCCAAGTTTTTCCCACAAATTCTTCGCCGTAGCTTCCCTAGATACATTCAACAATACTGAATCTGATACACACAACCGTATTGTGCTCTTAGCCTTCCGATCCAGTTTCTTCCAGTCTTCATCCGACATTGTCGTTATTTAAGTACCGGGATCTACCGCAATCCACCGATCTTTATCCACCGCGTATCCTCCATCTGAGCTTTTACAACTCAAAAATCTCGACCTGTAAATTTCTCGATCTCTACCCTTCCGCCGCCGCCATATTCTTTCACCGCAAAAATCGATCCAGCATTCCACCGCATGGTGGTCTACCACGGCCCGAGCAAAAAACCCTCAACAATAAAGGCGTCCCTGGTGTCAAATGTACCGATACCAAATGTAGGTTTTAACCCCGAACGTAAATTATCTACACACGAATCTTATAATAGAAAAATAAACAATTAAGTAGGAGCATAAAACATAAAACAGATAAACACGAGATTTTCCCCAGAGATTTTCCCCGATCCCAAATCGGGACGCACTGCCTTGATTTTTCATTATATTCCTTTTAGTGTTACAACACATATATATACACAGAAGCATACATAAACCCCAATCCATTAACCCTGGATTAGAACATAACCGTAGTTCCCTTGATCGGATCTACAAAAAATACCAGGGGCCGAAAACCATCGAACCCCAAAACCATGTGCAAAACCATGCACAAAACCATGGACGCAGAATATAACACATACCCAACAGTTGTGACATGCTTGTTCTTGAGAAGGCTCTATCATTGGATCCCTAAGCTTGGTTTTTGGTGATGTATTCTGAAATATCTGCTATTTTTCCTATTTTCATTATGTTCCATAAATTCTTACGACAGTGGGATGAAAGGTTTACGTTAAGAAATGACTCCTAGAAGCACCTTAGACCTATTTATCCTTCACTGTTTTATGTTTTCTTCTGCTAAGGCATTTTAGAGTCTTCAATCATTCTCTTGAACCCTTATGCTCGTTTATTTCTCAAATAGTTCAAATAGTTGGTTTCAGCATGATTTATGGTTTTCCCTGCTTGTCTGCTGCCACTTGAAAGCTGTTTTTGAAGTCTCCCTTTGAAGTACCATTTTTACAGCTAGCCAAGGAGGTCTATTTTGATCATACCCTTTGTCCCTTCTTGAACAATTGTTTTAAAGGTATTTATAGTTGTGATCATAGTTGTGTTAGGTGTTCCCTCTTCTATGACCGCAATTATCAGTGAATCTTTTATGTTTTCTAAGTCCTTTGAAATAAAATCTTTGAGGAAATAGGATGTGCTCCCGAATCTTAGATTTCATTTTGAAAGTTGTCTTTAAGTCATTATTTGCTTAAAGTGTGGTTTGTAGAATTCATGGTTAGCCCTGTCTATCAAATACTTCTTTATGTTCAAGTTATGTTTTTGAGTTCCCTTTGTTGAGAATTTAAACTATCTTTTCAAATCATTAATGTCCATCTCATTCACAAAACTAAAGGATCCTATGGCCAAGTTAGATTTTCCATTTGATATCCCATATCCACTGATGAGTTTTCCATAAACTTCTTCTTGACTCCATTTCCCAATGAATCTGACACTTCTTCTTTCTATCTATACTGCCTAGACCTTTCATGTTCTACTGTACCAATTCAACCAAACAAACAAATCAAACAAACGCCTGCACTTAATAACTAGTCTAAAAACAATACTTAAAAGCAAACAAGACATATCTTTGCAAAAAATTTGAGAGATCCCTCTCTGAGAACAGGAGGACTAGATCCTAGAACTCTAAAGATTGGTTCTGATTTTGCCTTGTCTTTTGGTTGGCCAATCTATCAAAACACAGGACCACAACAACATGCATGTCATTTCCAGTGGAGACCCAATTAATACAAAGGTTAAATGGATGTTAACTATCATTTGTATCATTACTAGATTGCTCGCATGTAGCAAGACATCCATTGGATTTCCCATGAGCATTGTGAATTTTTTGAAGGCTGAAATTCCTAAAGAATAGGGATTGCATTCCACATGAATTGCATAAGAAAGGGAGGCTGATTAGAGGCAGGAAATTAGCTAAGTGTTGGTCAATTTTGTCCGGCTCGGTGTGAGACAGATGTGAGAGTGCAGGAGGCTCTTGTGAGAAGAGTTCATTGTAATTGTTTCATGATTCCATGGTGAATATAAAATAGAAGATAGAGGGGTTTTGAGAAGCAAGCTTTCCCGGGAGAAAAAATTTGTGTTGTGGTTTGATTTTCTTCTTTCTTTACTTGTTGTGATTGGCGATCGTGTTTATTTTCTGCAATTTATTTGTAGAAGGATTCGGTATCTTGCTTTAGTAGATCGCATGATCGGATTGAATCCATTGATATACATATGTTTTTATAATTTCTACGCGGGAGCTTGAGACTATTGTATTATATGTTGTTAATATAACAAAGTTGGGTTGAAAAATTAAAAAATATATATATATTTGTGTATATGTGATTTACTACTTTATATTTCCTCTGTGTAAAGTATTTTAGTGGTTGAGACTCTTGGTTTGGTAGCATCGAAGATTTAAGACTCTAACCTAGACCCAAGGTCATGGAAATTCAACAGTCTAGAACTAGTTACTACCCCTTATACCACTCGTTATTCCAAGTGCAGTCCTCTTTCAGTTCTTTTAAGACTCCCTAAATATGAAAATATTGTCAAGCACTTGTCTTTTAAAACTCGTTAAACTAAATGAAAAGGCATATACTCAGTATAAGTTTAACTCTTTTCCAGAATCAGATAGAATATTTACAAAAAAGGAATACCTTAGTCTAACATGGCTAAAAGGTTCTCCTGAGTATCATTTTCATCCTTTTCATAATCAAGAGACTATTTATGAAAAGGTACCTTTGGGCTTTTCTTTTTCGCCTCTTTTTCAAACTCTTTAAACATGAAAAATAAGTCGAGTTTTACCTTCACTGGATGACTCGTAAAAGCATCAAATAATTATGGACTCATCAAAAATGATGAGACCAAACTACTAATTCTCAGTGTTCGTTAAAAATACTCAAAGGGATTCATCAAGAGGTTGAACTTAAAAATCAAGCATATGTTACCCTCCTCAAGCTTGTGAAATATAAATAATTGTTGACCAGCAATGGTTGGGGAAATTGGGAAAATGGGATACTTCACCTATTAATGGCATCTAGTCTCTCTTCAACAAGGCACTCTACCACTTAATCTCTGTGGTTGTCGGGTTGGGAAATCTGCTTGACTTTTTGGTTCATCACACCATATCAAAGCCTCTGCATTTAGTTTTGGGTCAATGCTACCAACTCCATTCAGTGTCGCCAATATGTTTAAGAGAAAGAATTCAGTTGATATATGATACAATACTCTTGAGCCTACATTCATGTCTATCGTTCTTGAACTAGTTCCACATCAACATCATTTTTTCTCAAATCACGATACTTGTTTCGTGTCGTTGATGGGGGATGCATTAAGGCCCTTGTGTGACGGGGCGCTTCCTATCGATGTCGGATTATTATCCATGAAGTTGAATTAGAAAATCCCTTTAGTACCTTGGGTCATACATACATAAATGGCAAGTTTCGTCGATCTCCAAAACATGTTTTAATTAATGGCCTTGGAGCGAAATATTTTGTGTGGTTTTCGACTTCAACTCATTTATTCACACCATATGGATTGTGTTGCAATACCTTGAGATCCATTAACATCATCAGTGGTTTATCTCGCATATGTTAACGAATTTCATCATTGGTATATAATCATATGGTTTCTACCATGTTCGACTCCAACCCATTTATTCACATGGTTATACTCATACATTGGAACGATCGAGTGAATGATATAAAAGACTTTGGATCTAGTTACATCCATCTGGGCTTCGTTTTTTAGGATTAATGCAAGATCACAAAGCTCGATGGCCATGATAATAAATACAACCATCCAAGCATGGGTTCACTCTTTGTCATCATTGGACGCAATTTCTTGATCATTGTCATGTAATGTTAGCTTATGTGTTGAGCATAGGTATGTCTCCCTCAACAAAGACATATCATGATGAAAATTTATTGTAACAGATGATGATCTCGACCAGTTGATATTGATCCAAACTTTTCACAAGATAAATCACTCATTAGAGGAGATTTTAGCCTAAAATTAGCCTCCTGTAATATTCCCACTTAGATTTCAGCTAGTTGGAATATTATTTTTTTTTTTTGCTTCTTAGTTAGAAGAATAAGAGGGTAGGGAGACCCATAAATATCCTTAGTTGGAATAAAATCACTCCTAGTGTGAATGGGGGTCATCAAAGTAGCTGGATAAAGCACCCTTATGTGTGAATAGGGAATGAAGCATGTGGAATGGGTCAACCTTGACCAAATCAACAACGTTGCTATGGAGGGAGTGGACATTCAATGAGAGACAACACGGTTTTGGAGGGAGATTCCTTGCATGGAAGTAGTGGCTTTAATGAGTGGGGCCCAAGTTGAGGAAGCTTACCAAACATATAAGGAAGGGAATGGAAGCCATGGAAAGCATGTTTTTAATTATTATTTTGTTTATGGCCAGTTATGACTTGTTGCTCTCCATAGTTGTTTAGCGGAGACTGCAGTGTTGTTTAGCACAAGGGTGTTCCCAAGAAATAATCCCACATTCATCCTCAAGGGACTTCGAGTGCCTAGTCAGGAGATATTATTGAGCTGTATAGTCCACATTCTAGCATCGGACCAAGCTTCAGTCTTCAACTACAGCACAGTTTCTGTTCATAGTTGTGTTGTGTTGAAGGGTGTTGCAGTGGAGGATTGTTAGGGCCAATTTTAGTGTTTTTTTTTCAGTGGAGAGGCATCCTTTCCATTGGGAGGCCAGAAAGGAAGGTCCATTAGCTTTATTTCATATTTTGGCACTAGAAAAACCTATTTCCACCTCCTACAACATAGTTTCCCTCAAGGACTGCGTTATTTCATTAAGTATTTGTAGTGGAGGTTTCAATGCTTCAGTTGGAGGGTTATATCTTCAGTGTTGGGATCAAATTTTCACTTGGAGGATCTATTTATTTATTCATTTTTATATCAGTTCCAGCCACCTCTTTTCCATTATTCAGTTGTAGCTGTAACTCATCCCTAGGGCTGCATTCCGGCATTTTGGTATTTTGGGTATTTCCGAAAACCCTTTTTGGGTTGTCTTGGAAATGTGCTTGGGAGCTTAGATCTCTATCCCTGGAACCTTTTGAGCTATATAACAATAGATACATATTTTTATACTTTTCCTGTAGCAGTTTATTCACTAAAACTGCATTATATTGGCTCGTGGAATTTGTATAGCAGTTATATTTCATGTATTGGCATATTTGTTTATTGGAGGCTTGTGTTGTATTTCTTGAGTGATTTGATCCTCAATATTTTGTGTTCCTCATGGATGATATGCTTAATAATATGGCTTTACATTTGTCTCATATATTGGTGTATTTATTTATCACTTCTATTTCCAGTATTTTTTTCTATATTCCTGTCTTTTCCATTTTGGAATATTACAATGGTATCAGAGCATAATATTATCTTAGCCTGTGCATTTTCAGCCAATTTGTCATCAGAAGAAGGATATCCTCTCATAGACGAAGAGAAGTGGTATCTCAAAAGAATAAACTAGAGATATGATTACACAAATGATAGATAAGACAAGGGAAAAACTCCCTTATCAAGAGGAGATGAGGAGAAGGAGTATCCCAAGATTCTTCTTTGAACCATGCAAGACATTGCAATATAAATCAAAGAGATGAGGATGGATAAACACAAAGAATCCCCTAAATGGTTTCTACATGGAGAAGGCTCTGGCATTTCACATCACTAGAATGATCAACCAGTGAAGGAGCAGATTTCCCAACGCTCCATTATGCCTACATTCTTAACAATGGGAAATGGAGGTTTCAAGAACAAGAAACTCTTGAAGCTAATTTCTTGAGTATGAGTCTCAATCTCAGAGATTCAAATATCATTTGAGCTTCCAAGAGTTTTTTCAAATCAGGGACAATAGGAGACCCTGGCATCACAATAGAGGTGGAGGATTCATACAAAACAATGATCTTCACCAGACCATGGGTATATTCTTCTTGCCCACTTTTTATGGGTCATCCAAATATACAGCCAAATCTTGGGTAGAGAAGCTAGACATCTACTTCTAATTGAACCAAGTACTGGAGATGGAAGCCATCAAAATAGCAGTGCTGCACCTTGAGGGTGAGGCACATGATTGGTGGTTTCATGGTATTTCTACATCGGGGCATACCAATGTGACTGCATATTCAGAGTTCACTAGGAGGTTGGTGGAGAGGTTTGATCAAAGAGACCCGGAGGCACCTTTCATTGAGCTAACTAAGCTCAAACAATTAGGTAATCTAGAAACTTACATCTCTGAATTTCTAAAACTTTCTGTTATGGTTCCTGATTTATATGTTTATTGATGGGCCAGCAAAACCTCTACATGGGTTTGTTAAGTCAACCAAGCCAACTACCCTTCAATATTCTATTGAAAGGGCTAGAGATATACAAGATGCTTTGCCAAGAGAAAGGAACCATTTCATCAGAAGCCCACTTTTCCATCAAAGGGAAAATATGTGAAGGCTCCTCTTTCAAAGGAGAGCCAAAACAAAGTACATCTTAGTGATGATGTCCAAAGAGACTTGAGGAGAAGGAAGCTTTGCTTCACATGCCAAGAATCATGGGCACCCAGACATAGATGTGCAGCAAGGAAGGCACACTATATAGAGGTATTTTCTGATGATGAGGAGGAAGAAGAAGAGGAACCAGAAGGAGGTCACAGTGTTGGGATAACAGGAGAGGATATCTTATTCAAGGTGTGCTCAATTTGCACCAAACACTTCTCCATGCATGTGAGAGGATTGGGGAAGCAAGCAAGTGGTTGGGAAACCACTCATCATATCATATTATGAGGTATTCAGGAGACATACTGCACTGGTTCCACATGTGGGACTATGATTCTCCTCTGGTATTTCATATGGTAGATTGTGTGTCTTTGATTTTGATCCCATATGTTGATTATTTTCTTATCATTTTTATGGGCATGATTGGAGGGATAACACATGGATTGGATGTGCCCATTGGGAATGAAATTCTCCACATTTCTTATGCTTCATGCTTCAGGGTGAACATTGGGAAACATATGATCGCTACATCAGACCTCTTGTTTCCTAATGCGATGAGCCATTTAGTTAACTTGAGTACTTGGGAGGAGAATTTTATGGATGGATTGATTGGGGGACGCTTGGTTCATGAGGAGATCTTATCACATGGAGGTGTCACAAGGAAAGGAGGAGAAGAGTTGCAGCACTCACCTTTACAGTTTCTTGAGGACAAGCAACATTTGGGAGGGGGGGACTGTAATATTCCCAATTATCTTTTAACTAGTTGGAATATTAAATTTTGTTTTTGCTTCTTAGTTAGAAGAATTAGAGGGTAGGGAGACCCATAAATCTCCTTAGTAGTAATAAAATCACTCCTAGTGTGAATGGGGGTCATCAAGGTAGCTGGATAAAGAACCCTTATGTGTGAATAGGGAATGAAGCATGTGGAATGGGTCAACCTTGACCAAATCAACAACGTTGGTATCCAGGGAGTGGACATTCAATGAGAGACAATGCAGTTTTGGAGGGAGATACCTTGCATGGAATAGTGGCTTTAATAAGTGGGGCCCAAGGTGAGGAAGCTCACCAAGCATATAAGGAAGGGAATGGCAGCCATGAAAAGCATGTTTTTTATTATTATTTTGTTTATTGTCTATTATGACTTGTGGCTCTCTTCAGCGGTTTAGCGGAGACTGCAGTGTTGTTTAACACAAGGGTGTTCCCAAGCGGGAATCCCACACTCATCCTTAGGGGACTTTGAGTGGCTACTCAAGAGATATTATTGAGTTTTATAGTCCACATTATGACATCAGTCCAAGCTTCAGTCTTTATCTATGGCGCAGCTTCTATTCATAGTTGTGTTGTGTTACAGGATATTGCGATGGAGGATTGTTAGGACCACTTTCAGTGTTTGTTTTTCAATGGAGAGGAATCCTTTCCATTGGGAGGCCAGCAAGGAAGGTCCATTAGCTTTATTTCATATTTTGGCACCAGGCCAACCTATTTCCACCTCCTACAATGTAGTTTCCCTCAAGGACTACGTTATTTCATTAAGTATTTGCAGTGGAGGTTTCAGTGCTTTAGTTTGATGGTTAGATCTTTAGTGTTCGGATCAACCTTTCACTTGGAGGATCTATTGGAGGAGATATATTCATTTTTATATTAGTTCCAGCCACCTCCTTTCTAGTATTCAGTTGCAGCTGCAATTTAGCCCTCGAGATGCATGTCCAACATTTTGGTATTTTGGGTATTTCCACAAACCCTTTCCGGTTGTCTTGGAAATGTGCTTCGGAGCTTAGATCTCTATCCCTAACATCTTTTGAGCTATATAACAGCAAATACATATTGTTATACTTGTCCTGTAGCATTTTATTCACTAAAATTGTGTTGTATTGTCTCATGGCATTTGTATAGTAGTGATATTTCATGTATTGGCATATTTGTTTATTGGAGGTTTGTGTTGTATTGCTTGAGTGACTTCATCCTCAAGATTTTGTGTTCCTCATGGCTGATATGCTTAATAAGATGGCTTTACATTTGTCTCATATATTGGTGTACTGATTTATCACTGTTATTTCTATTATTTTGTTCTATATTCCTGTCTTTTCTATTTTGGAATATTACACCTCCTAAGGAAAAATAATAAAATAATAGTTCTAATTTTTGGAGGGAAAAGAAGAAAACTACTTTTAAAAATTATATTTTTAACTCCTCTCCTTATAGATTTACTCAAATTTCAAGTGTAGACACTTGTTGGATGCAGAATTAAATTCCACGTCCAATGGATGTATACACATGAAATTTGAGTAAACCTATAAGGAGATAAGCCAAAAATACAATTAAACAAAAGTAGTTTTTCTTCTTTTCCCTCCAAAATATTTACATCTACCTCTTTTTAAATTTAAATGATTTTGATTGGTTTACATATTATGACATGGAAATTACATGAAAATTTCATGGGCACTTTTAGGATGAAATTTCCTCTAATGTCGGTCATAAACTATGATTTCTGACTTTGTGCTTTAGGGAGAAATTTGTTATAGGCCATTTTGTTGCATCTAGTCCATAGGCCTACAAACCAGATCAATCACCATCCGTGTACATGTTGTCATCATACCTACACAAAGCCATAAGCACGACCTTCCAAATTCCTGAATTTCTGCGTCTAACTTATCCAAATCAATGCTTTTAAGCCCAAGTGCACCCTGCCCCTTTAAAGACTTTCGTTGAGTAGCAGGTTGCTCCTTACTGCACCAACGTTGATCAACAGCATCTTGTCCCTGGTTGGGGTGGCGTTGATTCTAGAAATTTGGGAAAATTAAAAGGAATCCAAAAGCTTCCCCTTCTAGAAGCTTCCAAGAGTTTTTTTAATCATTTACCTTGGATAAGAAGCTCGAATACTATCTGATCCTACCTTAGATAATTCACCTCTTATCCCTTGAGGTCATCCTCCCATCTCAAGTGGATCTCAAGCCTAGATTGGTACATGGATAATAATTCCTAAACTACCACACTCTCCCATATTTACTATCATCCAAAAAATCAAGGTTGGCTTTTGGAGACTAATCATGCCCTCATGTTGCTGCCTTGAACCTAAGACAGTCATCATTTTCAAGCATTAGGGTGACATTGAGGTGTTCTTTGTGACAAGGAAGGACAAGTCAACTTAGGGAGATCTCTACAAGATCAAAACTATTTTTCGTTGTAAACTCTCTCTTATATGCTCACCAAGCATATAAGGAAGGGAATGGCAGCCATGGAAAGCATGTTTTTTATTATTATTTTGTTTATTGTCTGTTATGACTTGTGGCTCTCTTCAGCGGTTTAGCAGAGACTGCAGTGTTGTTTAACACAAGGGTGTTCCCAAGCGGGAATCCCACACTCATACTAAGGGGACTTTGAGTGCCTACTCAAGAGATATTATTGAGTTGTGTAGTCCACATTACGGCATCAGGCCAAGCTTCAGTCTTTAGCTATAGCGCAGCTTCTGTTCATAGTTGTGTTGTGTTACAGGATATTGCGATGGAGGATTGCTAGGACCACTTTTAGTGTTTGTTTTTCAATGGAGAGGCATCCTTTCCATTGGGAGGCCAGCAAGGAAGGTCCATTAGCTTTATTTCATATTTTGGCACCAGGCCAACCTATTTCCACCTCCTACAATGCAGTTTCCCTCAAGGACTGCGTTATTTCATTGAGTATTTGCAATGGAGGTTTCAGTGCTTCAGTTGGAGGGTTAGATCTTCAGTGTTCGGATCAACCTTTCACTTGGAGGATCTATTGGAGGAGATATATTCATTTGTATATCAGTTCCAGCCACCTCCTTTCTAGTATTCAGTTGCAGCTGCAATTTAGCCCTCGAGATGCATGTCCAACATTTTGGTATTTTGGGTATTTCCACAAACCCTTTCCGGTTGTCTTGGAAATGTGCTTCGGAGCTTAGATCTCTATCCCTAACATCTTTTGAGCTATATAACAGTAGATACATATTGTTATACTTTTCCTGTAGCAGTTTATTCACTAAAATTGTGTTGTATTGGCTCATGGCATTTGTATAGCAGTGATATTTCATGTATTGGCATATTTGTTTATTGGAGGTTTGTGTTGTATTGCTTGAGTGACTTCATCCTCAAGATTTTGTGTTCCTCATGGCTGATATGCTTAATAAGATGGCTTTACATTTGTCTCATATATTGGTGTACTGATTTATCACTGTTATTTCTATTATTTTGTTCTATATTCCTGTCTTTTCCATTTTGGAATATTACACCTCCTAAGGAAAAATAATAAAATAATAGTTCTAATTTTTGGAGGGAAAAGAAGAAAACTAATTTTAAAAATTGTATTTTTAACTCCTCTCCTTATAGATTTACTCAAATTTCAAGTGTAGACATTCGTTGGATGCAGAATTAAATTCCACATCCAATGGATGTATACACATGAAATTTGAGTAAACCTATAAGGAGATAAGCCAAAAATACAATTAAACAAAAGTATTTTTTCTTCTTTTCCCTCCAAAATATTTACATCTACCTCTTTTTAAATTTAAACGATTTTGATTGGTTTACATATTATGACATGGAAATTACATGAAAATTTCATGGGCACTTTTAGGATGAAATTTCCTTTAATGTCAGTCATAAACTATGATTTCTGACTTTGTGTTTTAGGGAGAAATTTGTTATAGGCCATTTTGTTGCATCTAGTCCATAGGCCTACAAACCAGATCAATCACCATCTGTGTACATGTTGTCATCATACCTACACAAAGCCCTAAGCACGACCTTCCAAATTCCTGAATTTCTGCGTCTAACTTATCCAAATCAATGCTTTTAAGCCCAAGTGCACCCTGCCCCTTTAAAGACTTGCGTTGAGTAGCAGGTTGCTCCTTACTGCACCAACGTTGATCAACAACATCTTGTCCCTGGCTAGGGTGGCGTTGATTCTAGAAATTTGGGAAAATTAAAAGGAATCCAAAATCTTCCCCTTCTAGAAGCTTCCAAGAGTTTTTTTAATCATTTACCTTGGATAAGAAGCATGAATACTATCTGATCCTACCTTAGATAATTCACCTCTTATCCCTTGAGGTCATCCGCCCATCTCAAGTGGATCTCAAGCCTAGATTGGTACATGGATAATAATTCCTGAACTACCACACTCTCCCATATTTACTATCATCCAAAAAATCAGGGTTGGCATTTGGAGACTAATCATGCCCTCATGTTGCTGCCTTGAATCTAAGACAGTCATCATTTTCATGCATTAGGGTGACATTGAGGTGTTCTTTGTGACAAGGAAGGAAAAGTCAACTTAGGGAGATCTCTACAAGATCAAAACTATTTTTTGTTGTAAACTCTCTCGTATATGCTCACCAAGCATATAAGGAAGGGAATGGCAGCCATGGAAAGCATGTTTTTTATTATTATTTTGTTTATTTTCTATTATGACTTGTGGCTCTCTTCAGCGGTTTAGCAGAGATTGCAGTGTTGTTTAACACAAGGGTGTTCCCAAGCGAGAATACCACACTCATCCTCAGGGGAATTTGAGTGCCTACTCAAGAGATATTATTGAGTTTTATAGTCCACATTACGGCATCAGGCCAAGCTTCAGTATTTAGCTATAGCGCAGCTTCTGTTCATAGTTGTGTTGTGTTAAAGGATATTGCGATGGAGGATTTTTAGGACCACTTTCATTGTTTTTTTTCAGTGGAGAGGCATCCTTTCCATTGGGAGGCCAGCAAGGAAGGTCCATTAGCTTTATTTCATATTTTGGCACCAGGCCAACCTATTTCCACCTCCTACAATGCAGTTTCCCTCAAGGACTGCGTTATTTCATTGAGTATTTACAGTGGAGGTTTCAGTGCCTCAGTTGGAGGGTTATATCTTCAGTGTTCGGATCAACCTTTCACTTGGAGAATCTATTGGAGGAGATATATTCATTTTTATATCAATTCCAGCCACCTCCTTTCTAGTATTCAGTTGTAGCTGCAATTTAGCTTTCGAGATGCATGTCCAGCATTTTGGTATTTTGGGTATTTCCAGAAACCCTTTCCGGTTGTCTTGGAAATGTGCTTCAGAGCTTAGATCTCTATCCCTAACATCTTTTGAGCTATATAACAGCAGATACATATTTTTATACTTTTCCTGTAGCAGTTTATTCACTAAAATTGTGTTGTATTGGCTCATGGCATTTGTATAGCAGTGATATTTCATGTATTGGCATATTTGTTTATTGGAGGTTTGTGTTGTATTGCTTGAGTGACTTCATCCTCAAGATTTTGTGTTCCTCATGGCTGATATGCTTAATAAGATGGCTTTAAATTTGTCTCATATATTGGTGTACTGATTTATCACTGTTATTTCTATTATTTTGTTCTATATTCCTGTCTTTTCCATTTTGGAATATTACACCTCCTAAGGAAAAATAATAAAATAATAGTTCTAATTTTTGGAGGGAAAAGAAGAAAACTACTTTTAAAAATTGTATTTTTAACTCCTCTCCTTATAGATTTACTCAAATTTCAAGTGTAGACACTTGTTGGATGCATAATTAAATTCCACATCCAATGGATGTATACACATGAAATTTGAGTAAACATATAAGGAGATAAGCCAAAAATGCAATTAAACAAAAGTAGTTTTTCTTCTTTTCCCTCCAAAATATTTACATCTACCTCTTTTTAAATTTAAATGATTTTGATTGGTTTACATATTATGACATGGAAATTACATGAAAATTTCATGGGCACTTTTAGGATGAAATTTCCTCTAATGTCGGTCATAAACTATGATTTCTGACTTTGTGCTTTAGGGAGAAATTTGTTATAGGCCATTTTGTTGCATCTAGTCCATAGGCCTACAAACCAGATCAATCACCATCCATGTACATGTTGTCATCATACCTACACAAAGCCCTAAGCACGACCTTCCAAATTCCTGAATTTCTGCGTCTAACTTATCCAAATCAATGCTTTTAAGCCCAAGTGCACCCTGTCCCTTTAAAGACTTGCTTTGAGTAGCAGGTTGCTCCTTACTGCACCAACGTTGATCAACAACATCTTGTCCCTGGCTTGGGTGGCGTTGATTCTATAAATTTGGGAAAATTAAAAGGAATCCAAAAGCTTCCCCTTCTAGAAGCTTCCAAGAGTTTTTTTAATCATTTACCTTGGATAAGAAGCTCGAATACTATCTGATCCTACCTTAGATAATTCACCTCTTATCCCTTGAGGTCATCCTCCCATCTCAAGTGGATCTCGAGCCTAGATTGGTACATGGATAATAATTCCTAAACTACCACACTCTCCCATATTTACTATCATCCAAAAAATCAGGGTTGGATTTTGGAGACTAATCATGCCCTCATGTTGTTTCCTTGTATCTAAGACAATCATCATTTTCATGCATTAGGGTGACATTGAGGTGTTCTTTGTGACAAGGAAGGACAAGTCAACTTAGGGAGATCTCTACAAGATCAAAACTATTTTTCGTTGTAAACTCTCTATTATTTCCATTAATACAAAGAGTATATTGTTTTCCTATATGTGTTATGTTATGTTTACATTCATATATTTCAATGCCTCAGTGATTCATTGAATAGAGTGATTGAATTATGCTACGTAGATGTTGTAGATCCTTGGTGTGTTTTGGTTGTATGTGCAGGTTCTAATTATAGTGATCGAAGCTACGTTTGGAACTTACAATCTGGGAGGAAAGTAAATCTTGCGAGGGATTCCAAGTAGGTCTGTTTCCACATTTCAATCTCTCTAAGTGGAACTCTATGTTCTTTTCTCTCTATTGTTCTAGACCAGTCCACTAGGTCTAGGAGAGATACCTTTGTCTGCAAACATAAATATCGTATAACAGAGGCTTAGGTGATAATTTTATGGATTTGAACTGAATTAGTTTAGAATCTCTTGTATTTAATAATGTAAATAATAATTAGTGTAGAGAAGTGTGTATAAGATAGATTTTGTGAGGATTTGAGGGCCAATGCAGGCCTCGAGGCCGAGAGGGATTTTACTATAAATTAGGCTGAGAGGGCCTTATGTAAATTTTCTTTGTATGTTTTTTAATAGAGAGATACTTTGTTCGAGTAAATGGACCTATGTTCCAATATTGGTCCATTTTTATGAATTTTTGTTATAATGTGAATTGATCTCCATACATTATAATTATTTGAATGAATTACAAAGTGGGCACATTCGAAGCTCAGAAGCAACAATGAGGTATTTTTTCAACATTTAGCAGGAGAGTTGTCAGATTAAGCACAATGAAAGTGAGGAGATCCTCATGAATGAGGAGAAGGCTTTGAATAATTTTAATACTTGAGGGAGATGGGATTTCTCTTTGAATCAACACAGATGAGAGTAACACATAAGAGAGATCAAAGCTGTAGTGGAAATGTGGATGAAGAATAATCTCAGGATAGATAAACGTTGCTTTTTTATCAATGAAGTACCAATGATCCATTAAACAAAAGAACCGGAAGAAACATGCCAAAGCCAGAGGTGGATTCGAGTACAGAGGAGTGAATCGAGCTAGAGAAGTAGAATGCGGAGGAGCTAGAAAAACATTGAGTTTCAAAAGTTCCAATGGATTTTGATTGCACATGGCCGGAAGGAAGTTTTTCACTTGACAGCAGACGGTACTTGACATAGCTGGGAGACAGAGAGTGACAATTCTAGTGTTGGAAATACTGAGAGGGGGGGTGAATCAGTATTTCTTTCAATTATAGAATTAGTTAATATTCAATTATTATCAGTGTTTGTACAATGATAGCAGCAAACAAGAGGAACACAAATGCACACAGTTTTTAAGGTGGAAACCCACTCTAGGACAAAAAACACCTAATGTTTTTCTAATAATTCTTTAATATTCAACTCCAATTGAAAATAAAGCTCCAACTTCCTAGAATCTAGAAAATCATTCTTCTCCAGCTCCCACTGGATGGACGCTCCAACACCTAAGATTCTTTAGTAGTCAACTAAATGGATGCTCCAACACCCAATGAGCTACAAATCACCCTAGCACCACCCTACCACCCTATAGAAAAATAAAAGAATGGAATCACGTACCATGGAAAATGGTCCACTTTACAATGATATAGAATGATGTAGAAGAAGAAGATACACTAAACCATAACCCCAACTATGACACAACCACCTAATGATGATCCTAGACCACCCGACACTACCTTTTCAACTCTTGGCAGATAGACACTAGTACAATTTGTACAATATTGTATTTACAATGACTTAGTATAATGATACCTTTACAATGATTGTATGCAGTGCTGCCAACTTGAAGACTTCATGTGATGAACTTATTGTTGTTGTTATGTACCTTGGTTTCTGCTCTTGTCATGCTACCCTCTACTGCACCTTTCTTTACTTTTCTTTCCTAGAAAGTTTGGTCCTTTGCAGCCCTTGACAACACATGATCTAGCTTTTTCTTTGCCTTCTAAGAGCTCAATATTTAATATGGTGTATCTTTGTTATTTCAGATCCCCAATATCTGATTTTCGGTACTGTAGTATTCCTCTGAGTCGTATTTCCAATGCCATAGGTCTGACACAATTTGGATTCTTCAAGAGAGAGTTATACCCAATCTCTCACAATGCCCTAATTATGGACTGTTTCAGCAGAGCAAAATTGTACGGCATGCCACGTGTCACTGTTTCTTCATTTGGATCTAAAATTGATAGAGTGAAAACTAAATACTGTGAAATATCTTCCATTTTTTACAAAATTCCAATCTGATACTCAAAGAGAGATTTATGACGATTTTCCCAAGGTCACTTCTTTGAGATGAATTTCAGGAGCCTATAAACACACTGACTTCCACAGATCATATCTCCGAAAATATTGTGCACCTTGATCTGAAATTTTCACAGCAGCTTCCTCAAGATTTCAGCTTCGCCTCATAAAAATTTCAGCATCTTAACCTTCGTAGAAAAAATTTAGAGCGAAAATTCCACGATGACCTGTTTCAAATGGCGAAATCCCTTGCATGAGGAGGATATGAGGATCACAATTTATATAAATGCTTAGGTTGAGAGGGGCTTCAACAAGTGAATGTGGGAGGGATTTTAGGAGCTTAAAAAATATTAATTATGACTTTTCAATGACCCATGCCACAACCCTATGGAGTTTTATCCCACTAACTGGGGGTATAAACTTCAAACATGAATATCTCTCAAACCGTGAAGAATTACATGGTGTGCCATATATAAACGGAAACATCTCAACAAGTAGAAACCATCAAAAGCATTATTGACCCAGAATATATTAATTTGGTAGTTCAAAATTCCCATGCAATATTGGGTTAGCCCCTAGTGCTGCTTGGGTTGACATCAATGACAAACACTAATCAACAATCTCCCCCTTTGGCATTGATGGCAACACAAGTACTCCCCCTGTGATCATGAAACCTCTTCCTACAACATTCTCTCCCCCTTTGAAATCAACGGCAAAGGGTAACTCCCCCTAAAACACAACCATCCTATGGACCTGTACACACTTCCACTCCCCCTTTATATTCTGAATAAGGAAAATCTAATGAGAACTTGGGAGAATCCCAAGCTTCTGGCGAAGATATTCCAATGCTTCACAAGTACTCTCATGATCATCAACACTTCCTACCCAATCTGCATCTGTAAAGGAATGAATAATGATATTGTTACCCTTTAGATACCATAAGCCATATTCTATTGTTCCCTTTAGATATCGAAGAATTCTTTTGATGGTAATAATATGTGATTCTTTTGGTGTTGCTTGGAATCTTGCTACTTGTCCAACTGCTTGCATAACATCTGGCCGGGAGGCTGTTACATGTAGAAGACTATCAATCATAGATCTGTACAACCTTTGATCCACATCCTTAGATGAGTCGTCTATTTGCAACCTGTTACCATTGGAGTAAGAATGGGTTTGCAATCTTCCATTTTAAATTTCTTGAGCATTTCCTTGATGTACTTGGCTTGACATATAAATATTCCTTTCTCTTACTGAGATATTTGAAGCCCTAAGAAGTATGTTAGCTCACCAAGTAAAGACATCTCGAAATCACTTTGCACCTTTGTAGCAAACTTCTTACTTAGTAAATCATCATTGCTACCAATTATTATATCATCCTCTTTAGCTATTAGACATGCTTTAGTTGCTTCATCCAGAACATATATGTCATTTGGAGCTCGACTTTCTGTAGCCACAATTTCACCATACACGCCTTTCCTGATTTCACATTTTGTGGAGTTGAATAGTATTGTGTGTCCTTGATCACACATTTGTCCAACACTGAGCAGATTGTGATTCATGTTTTCAACAAATAGAACATTCTTGGCTAGAGCATATTTGCTTCCGAGAGTGACAGTACCTGATCCTATAACATCTAGCGATCCACTGTTTCCAAAGTTACATTGTTCCATCCTACTTTCTTCTAGGATACAAATGCTTCTTTATCCTCCATTCATAGTGCGTTGAGCAACCGCTATCAACATACCACACATATTTGTTGCTTTTGAGCCTTGGAGAGCGAGAGCACAATTACTGGCTTTCTTCTCTCTCATGTCTGTCTGTCTGTGAGCTTCAAAGGGGATTTTCTCAAGTAGTTCAAGTTCACATTTGACTATGTAAGTCCAAGTTTCAATATTTGTAATATTCATATTATTTCTTAAATGTTCAAATCTATTGATGTTTCACTAAGCCCTGGGAGGTTCATATTTGATAGATCTCCTGGAATTGTATTCGTTCCTAGGGTACGTGTGACATTCTACAGCTTTATGACCAAATTTTCCACATGAATAACAGCAGCCGTAAAAAATATGTTGGTACATGGATGGAAATTTTTTTCGAGGAATTGTCTTCCAAGGTTGTTCTTGCGAATCTTGTCCAATGAAGTCTACATGCATGTCAGATCTCATAGGTTCATTGTATTTTGTTGTAGAAGGTCCTGCTTCTTCTTCTTTATAACCAACGCCAGTTTTGTCGTTGTAAGATTGTTGATTGTTGATGAGTTCTTCCAATGCCCTTGAGCTGTTGGCATAGTTTTGGATAGTTTTTCCTTTCTTCACTTCCTCACACAGCGAGACTACTTCGGCTTCTTATTCTTCCCTTTCTTGGTTGCTTTCTTCCAACTTCTTTTGAAGTGACTCTTCAATGCATTTTTGTTCTTCAACTTCAATTTTGAGACCTTGAACTTGTTCATCAAGAGTTTTGGAACAGATCTTCTCTACCTTGAGATCTTTTATAAGCTTGATTGCTTCCTCATAAAATTCGTCTATGGTCCATCCTTCTTCTTCGTTGTTTGATACCTCTTTCTTATTGTGCTTGGGTTTATTGTGCTTGGCCATAAACAATACTCTCTCATTGGCTTTTTCTATTGCCACTTTCTTCATCGGATGACGAGCTATCTTTCTTAGGAGAGAAAGTTCCTTTTGATCCTTTCTTTTTGCCTTGCTTGTTGAATTTCTTAAAGCCTTTCTTTCCTTTTGAGTTGCCATCACTTTTGTTTGGAAACTTTGCTACGAAATGCCCAACCTCACCACAACCGAAACATATCAATGGAAGTTTACCTTTGAATTTTCCTTTACCAGGTTTTAGTTTTCTCGTAAAGCAAACATATTCTTCATCTGAAAGACCTTCTCCATCATCTCCCTTTTCTTCACACTTGCAGTAAGGTCATTGTAAATGAAGTATTGTTTCTTTTTCCTTGTCATTTTCTAGATGTAATGAACACAATTTCTGATTTTATATTCTCTTCTTCATCAAGTCTCATTTCATATGTTATGAGAACTCCATGTAATTCTCTCACAGTTTTTCCAGATTTCTCACCGTATTCACTCCAAAACCTTTGGGTTGAATCTCCCTGGTAACGTTCTAAGAATCTTCCATATAATAGTCTTCTCGTCAACTGGCTCTCCCAATCCTTCCATAGTATTGGTTATTTCATCAACATATTGAAAGTATGCAGCAATGTTGCAATCTTCTTTCATTATGAGTTGCTCAAATTTTGCTCTATAGATTTGAAACTTTGCTTCTTTGACATTTGAGTCACCTGCACATATATTCTCAAGCTTGTCCCATACATTTTTTGGCAGTTTTACAACCCAACACCTTATGATAAGTAGATTCAATAAGTCCAATGATAATAATATTCTTTTCTTTTGCATCATTTACCAAATTCTTCTTTCCTTTTTCATTCGCGATTGATGTAAATCCATTTTGAACAGTGTCCCATACTTCATAACCTTGCGCCAAGAGATGGACCTCCATTCTTCCTTTCCAAAGTGCATAATTATTTTCATTGAATAGAGGTACACCATTCTCGGTATGCTCCATGACCTCCTTCCAGCTGTTAAACTGCTATTGAAGGAACCAAGCTCTGATACCAATTGTTGGAAATACTGAGAGGGGGGGTGAATCAATATTCCTTTCAATTAGAGCATTAGTTAATATTCAATTATTATCACCGAAGTGTATAACCCACTTCGGGACAAAACCACCTAATGCTTTTCTAATAATTCTTTAATATTCAACTCCAATTGAAAATAAAGCTCCAACTTCCTAGAATCTAGAAAATCATTCTTCTCCATCTCCCACTGGATGGACGCTCCAACGCCTGAGATTCTTTAGTAATCAACTGAATGGATGCCCCAACACCCAATGACCTACAACTCACTCTAGCACCACCCTACCACCCTGTAGAAAAATAAAATAAGAATGGACTCTCGTACCAGGGAAAATGGTCCACTTTACAATGATATAGAATGATGTAAAAGAAGAAGATACACTAGACCATAACCCCAACTATGACACAACCACCTAATGGTGATCCTAGACCACCCAACACTGTATTCTTAATTTATGTAGAGAGATTTGAAAATAATTTAAAGAATAATGATATTTATGAATGACTAGAAGTAATACACTCTTTACAATGATTGTATGTGGTTGCCCACTTGCACTTCATGTGATGAACTTCTTTGTTGTTGTTATGTACCTTGTTTCTGCTTCTGTCATGTTGTGATACATGACTCAGACCTTTCTTTGCTTTGCTTCCCAGAAATTCTTCGTCCTTTTGCGCCTCGACAACACATGATCTATCTTTTCTTGCCTTCTAGGAGCTCGATATTGAATCTGGTGTATCTTTGTTATTTCAAATCCCCAATATCTGATTTTCAGTGTTGTAGTAGTCCTTTGAGTCTTCTTTCCAATGCCATAGGTCTGGCCCAATTTTGATTCTTCAAGAGATAGTTATATCCAATCACTCAAAATGCCCTAATTATGGACTGTTTCAGTAGAGCGAACTTGTACGGCGTGCCACATGTCACTGTTTCTTCATTCGGCTTTGAATTTGATAGAGCATACACTACAGTCTATGCACTATCTTCCACTGTTTATATAATTCCAATCCAATACTCAGAGAGAGACTTATGACGATTTTCCCAAGGCTCACTTTTTGAGATGAATTTCGTGGAGCCTACAAAAACACCGACTTGCACAGATCAATCTCCGAAAATATTGTGCACCTTGATCTCAAATTTTCAAGGCATTTTCTCAGATTTGTTTTGCTCTCATTAAAATTTAAGCTTCCTCGAACTATTGGTGTCCCGTGTTTTGATAGTTTGGAAAATCAAAAGACAAGGCAACATCAGAACCAATCTTTAGAGTTACAAGATCTAGTCCTCCTGTTCTCAGAGAGGGATCTCTCAAATGTTTTTTTGCAAAATTTTATCTTGTGTGCTTTGAGTGTTGATTTTAGACTAGTTATTAAGTGTAGGTGTTTATTTGTTTGATTGTTTGGTTGGAATGATATAGCAGAACATGAAGGGCCTAGGAAAGATATATAGGACAATAAAATATATGTTTCATTGGGAAAATGGAGCCAAAAAAGGTCATAACACACTTATCAAAGGATATGGGATATCAAAGGGCAAATCTAACTTGGCCACAGGATCCTTTTGTTTTTGGAGTGGGATGAACATTAATGATTTGGAAAGAGAAATTGAATTCTCAACAAAGGGAATTTGAAAGCATAATTTGAAACA
Organism: Pinus albicaulis; assembly: GCA_034641835.2. NCBI lineage: Eukaryota > Viridiplantae > Streptophyta > Pinopsida > Pinales > Pinaceae > Pinus > Pinus albicaulis. The sequence goes on from CM076571.1 coordinate 59,016,969, forward strand.
ATAAAGGGTTCTTTGATAGACAGGGTTAACCATAAATTCTACAAATCACACCTTTAAGCAAACAATGATTTCAAAACAACTTTCAAAGTAAAATCTAAGATTCGGGGAACACCCTATTTCCTCAAAGATTTTATTCTGAAGGAATTTAGAAAACATATAAGATTTACTGATAATCACAGTCATGGAAGAGGGAACACCTAAAAACATCCATGATCATAATTAAAACGACCTTTAAGCCAACTGTTTAAGTGAGAACAAAGGGCGAGATCAAAACAGACCTCTCTGACTCACTGTAAGCAAAGAACTTCAAAAGGAGACTTCAATAACAGTTTTTAAGTGGCAGCAGACAAGCAGGGAGAACCATAAATCATGTTGAAACCAACTGTTCAAACTATTAAGGAAATAAACAAGCATGAAGACTAAAGAGAAAGATTAAAGCCTCTAAACTACTTCAGCAGCGGAAAACATTAAACAGTGAAGGGCATTAGGGGAATTTTGAGGTCTAAAATGGGCCTCCTAAGAAAAATGTACAACAAAAATAAACTTTATAACAACCAATAGGATTCAAGATGATGATGTCAACCATAGGGGATGATTTACCATTTTTTAAATAAAAGGGTAAAAATATTAAAAAATAATAAAATAATAAAACTACTTTTTCAACTCGTATTTTCAACTTATCTCCCAAAAATTTTACTCAAATTTCGAGTGGGAGTACTCGTTGGATGCAAAATTTAATTCCTCATCCAAGGAGTACCCATGTTGCATACTTTTGATGAACTCTACTACATGAAAAATGAGAAATACATAAAAAACGTGATTGTAATCACGTTTTTTTATGTATTTCTCATTTTTCGTGTAGTAGGACCCATCGAAAGTATGCAACATGGGTACTCCTTGGATGGGGAATTAAATTTCGCATCCAATGAGTACTCCCGCTCAAAATTTGAGTAAAAAATTTGGGAGATAAGTTGAAAATATGAGTTGAAAAAATAGTTTTTTCATTTTTCCCTCTAAAATTTGATGATGTCATCAAATCTTATTTGATTTTTTCCACTATTATTTTATAATTTCCTTAGGAGGCCCATTTTAGACCTCAAAATTCCCCTAATGTGAACAGGTCTAAGGTGCTTCCAAGAGTCATTTATTAGCCTAAAACTTTCAGCCTACTGTAGCAAGAAATCATGGAACATAATGAAAACGGGGGAAAAAACATAAAACAGTTCAGAATACTTCACCAACAGCCAAGCTCATGGATCCAATGATAGAGCCTTCTTAGGAACAAGCATGCAACAACATCATCAAGACTTCAAAGACTCCAGTTTCTTCTTCAACTTCAATGGACTATGTATTTATTTCAGAGGGTTTCAGTATTACAACTTGTGACCAAACAACAACCAATCAACCAACAACTTCTCATCTTCTACAGAAGTATTTATAGAAGGATGAGGAGGTGAGATCTAATAAAATATCTCCTAAGGTAATTAATACAAATTCAGGACTTCTTGGCCTTTTGAGGGGCTCAATGAAGAAGTTTACAGGTGTTTCTCTGTATTAACTGTTTTACAATTAATATCAAAGCTCGATGGGAGCTTTGTTGACTTTGAGGCTCTGCATAATGTTTGGAGTAACTCTGCAAATATTTTTTGCATTAGTTTCCTGTGGTAGAATTAACTTCTTGGTAGCACTGGAGGCAGATATTTCTTTAAGCAATAACTTCGGCCTCTGTTTGAAAGGTTTGAGGCAACAGGTGGCTCTGTGGTAGCTGAGGAATCAATTCACCTCAAAATGCAACGGTGGCGATATTTTCTGCCTGTCAAACACTTATAATTTCTCCTGACTGTGTTTTAACTCTGGGAATTAGGCTTTTGATAAGCATTCTTAGCCATAATTCCCATATTTGTCTTCAATCTTTTGTTCTTCTGTGTTGTGTCTTCAAAACTGATACTCTTTTAAATTGCGTTTAAAATGCAGTGTCTTGTCAATGTGCAGAGCCATGCATGGCTTTTAAAGGCATCAATGCCCCATAGAGCATCGACGAACAATGAAAATAGAGCCCGGCGGAATGGTTCCCTTTAATAGTTCAAAGGTGTGGAAAACGTCTTTCCCGACCTTCGGCCCTTCTTCGTTAAACAGTGGGAAATCATAAAAGCATCTGCAAAACACAAAAATAGTTAAGAAATCCTACGAAAATAGGTTAAACTGCTTCAGAAGGTGGGAGAGGAGCGTAGCCGTTGAATCGGGACACGTGGACGGTCCAGATCTAATCGGGGGAATCGCAATCGGCGGGAGGTGGAAAAGGGTGCGATGAGAAATCTCCGATGCGATTGCGCGATCGGGAGGTCAGAAGTGATTAGAAGATGACCGTTAGATCTGAGGATCAGATCAACAGTGGAGAATGCATTGGGGAGTCGCAATCGGAGGGGAAAACAAAATGCATGCGATTAAACTTTGCGATGCGATTGAAATCGCCGATGTGATGGAGCGTTGGCCGTTTGATCGGCTGTCGATCAATGGAAGAGATGAACCAGGAGCAAACCTTTGTAATATATGAAAAAACAAAGGTTTTTTCGGCTTCAGGGGCAGAAAAAATGCATAGAATGAATAGGCGCCCGACTGCGGGGCCTTTAATTGTATGGAGGATAATATGCCCGGGGCGTATTTGAAACAAGGGCTAAACGCAATCGGAGTTTGGACTGGGTCTTTCAATCAACCCATTTGAAATATTTGCGATGTGATTAGCACCCGGGATCCTTAACACTTGGTCCCGGGGAAAAGTTATATGGAAAGAAAAAAAAGGGGCGGGGTTTATAATACATAAGACCCAATCGCATCGGAACTTTGGATTCGGGTCTCTCTGATCAACCCATTGTGAATTATCCAATTGCGATTGCGTGATCGGGTCTTATTAATCTACCCATTTTTATATTAAAACGCGTGACTTTGGTTTTTTATACAAACTTTGGATAAATGGATTTTTCATTTTACAAAGGGAAAAGCGGATCGGGGAAGAAATATTATGAGGTTTTAAGCGCCAAGGCAGGCCCAAAGGATATATATAAAATATGATGCGATTGGGGTTTTATAACACAAGGATGATCGTATCGCAATTTTTAAACACAGCAACAAAACCTGCGCACTTGAATCTTTCTGATGCGATTAGCGCTCGGGGTAATAACTCTTGGTTTTTCAAAAGAAACATGAGATCTGGAGTTATATCAAAGGGAGTTGATCGCATCAGGGTTTTTGTGTAACAAAACATATGTGCTCGTTTGATTTATTTCGATGCGATAAGCGCCGATGGGACTAGCGCCTGGTTCCAGGGAAGGGGCATGTGGGGGAAGTGGTTAGGACTTATCCCAAGGGGCTTAAGTCCATAGGAATAAAACTTTGTTTTTTATGAAATTTTCAGAGTTTTCAATGGTTTTTAGAGGTTTCGATAAAGCTAAAGAATGGGTCTTTAACCTTATAAAAGTGATTTTCATGAGGGGAAGAAAAGAAATCATGAAAACAAAGGGGTTTTTATGGAGAAAAAGGGGAGAAAATGAAGGTAAGTTTGGAAGAGGGGGAGAGGAAGAATGGTGGTTTTTCAGCAGTTTCTTCTCATGAAATTAGCAGAATTTCTAAGTATAAAATGGGAACAGCAATGAAGATTTTGGGCAGAGGCATGAGGCCTTCTAGAGTCTTCAAGAGCCAACAATTTTTAGTAATGAAATTTGTTCCTTGAAGGCTCAAAAAAGTCTTAGCCACCTTTTGCTATAACAAATATTATAGGTGGCTAACATGAACCTTCGTAGAAAAAAAGTTAGAGAAAAAATTCCACGATGACCTGTTTCAAATGGCGAAATCCCTTGCATGAGGAGGATATGAGGATCACAATTTATATAAATGCTTAGGTTGAGAGGGGCTTCAAAAAGTGAACGTGGGAGGGATTTTAGGAGATTAAAAAATATTTATTATGACTTTTCAATGACCCATGCCACAACCCTATGGGGTTTTAGCCCAGTAACTGGGGGTATAAACTTCAAACATGAATATCTCTCAAACCGTGAAGAATTACATGGTGTGCCATATATCAACAGAAACATCTTGACAAGTAGAAACCATCAAAAGCATTATTGAACTAGAATATATTAATTTGGTAGGTCAAAATTCCCATGCAATATTGGGTTAGCCCCTGGTGTTGCTTGGGTTGACATCAATGAAAACCACTAATCAACATCTAGGTTGAAGGTTCCTTCCTAGCAAACAAATGTGTGTAGAAAAGAGAGGAGTGTCAGGATGATTGATATCGGGCTCACGTGGCATTGTGGGTCCTGCTTGGAGGTTCTGCCATGGTGGTTTCCATGAATTCCTTTACCCATCAAGTTGGGCTAACAATAGCGGGCCAAAGTCCTAAAAGCGAAGGAGTTAGTGGACCCCTCCCTAAGGGTTCCATGTGAATGCTATTGTAACTTTCCTTTCCATTGCATCAGGCTTCATTGATCAAGCTCATGTGGCGCAAACCAAATGGGAAATCAAGGTAGGTCAGCCTGTAAGCTTTACAACCCTAAGGTTGTATTAACCTTCTTTCCACATTTCATCAAGATTTGGTGAGTAGGTTGATGTGTACAAGACGACAAGAAAAAGGGAATTATTGTAAACATGAAATTGGATAGAAAGTCAGACATTTGGGCCAAGGATTTTAGAAGCCTTGATTATGAGGAATGTGTTGATAAATATATGGCATAGAGTAGATGACTTATTTGATAGATAACTGCTCTTGAATGCTTTTTAATTCTATATTAGATTCTTCTCTTTTGATTATTATTGTTTTCTTCTTTCTTCAGACAGTTACTAATGCATAAACAATAAAGAGACAAGAGGCACATAATGTAGGCTATCTACCAGGGCCAAAACCTCTCGTGCTTGAGAGGAAAACCCACACAAAATTCTTCTTACAGAGACTTCAATAGACGAATACCAAGACAAAGACCCTTGACCTATTTTCCACTCTAAGACCAAGACAAAAATTCCTTTTCACCGCTTTTCTTTTGTGCCCAAATCAACACTTGATTTAGCTTCTTTTCCTATCTATACTTCAACTATACTTCTGATTTTTGGTCCTTGGTATAACACTACACTTTTGACCTTTTTTTTCTGAATTCAATGCCTCAAGGGTCTGCAATATTTTTCAGCCTTTTATGCAGCAGAATATCCTTCTCACCTTCGCATGTTTTTCAGCAAAGAAACCCTAAAAATAGACCTAAAGTACCTTATTTCTTCCTTCCTTCTTCTTAGTGGTTGTGAGGGTATCTTCTAGATGATTCTCGCACTCCTTTACTTTAGACTTCAACTAGATTTAAGATATGAGATATCTAAAAAAAATTCCTTCGAAAATAGGTTGAGCTGCCTATTTATTATGGTTTTTGTCTGATAATAAATCGACTTGAATAAAGTGAGCTGACATGACTATTCGGAGGAGTTAATTAATTCCATTTGAAGCCGACCTGAAGAGGGATACCTTGTGCTTGTCTTGGAGGTCTACTTGACATATCTATTGACTCATAAATAAGTGTAATATTCCAAAGAATGATCCTTCATACATGACATAGATTCAAATTGACTTTTATGACTAAATGTCTCAATCCTAAAATCTCACAATGGGAGCCATTACTAAAATAAAATTCCTTTCTCATGAAACCCATGAGATAAGCATTACAACAATTTTTATTTTTATTTTCATCAATTACATAAAATCACAATTACACATGTAATTATGAATACCAAACCTAGTTACTTTTCAACACTCCCTCTTAACTAGGGAGGTATTCATAATGGTACTTGGTCATTCTCAATCTAAAGAATTTATCATAAGATGAATTGAATTGGTAACCCATCTGTATAGAATCATATCAATCAGAATTTTCACATAGCAAGGCCTTGATTAAAAGCTCTATTTCTCCATGAGATCCGAGCACAATGTTGGTGATACCAATGATGTATATACACCCTCAGCATTGTCTCTCTCAAAACATACCCCACCCAGGTTCTCAAGGTGTGTTCCACCAAGACTATTCTTATCTTGGATTCCCATTCCTTAAAGAATATTGGTCCTCAACGACTACTCTTATCTTAGGTGCCCTAATACATCCTCAAAGAGCATCAGATTCCATATGCTTACCCAATCCTCCATTTTGACTTCCAAAGTGAAGACAAGAATTATTTGTCTATCTCTCCATCTTAATTAGGGAGGACATATCTATTCCATATCAACTAGTGATAGTAAGGTCCATGGGAAGAATGGGAAAGTAAAGTTTCCTTGTAGGTTATGTGAAGGGAATCATCATATTCACCTTTTTCCTTAGAGGGATGAAGCCTCAAAAGTGTTGTAAAACCTTACAGCTTTTGAGCCTTGTCTTCTAGCTTATTATCAAAATCTTTCTCCCAATCCTCCACTAGGGTATGAAGTAATTGACTAGAATCTGAATCCAGTCAATCCCACTCTCTCTGAATGTGAATCACATGATTCCATTCCTGACCAACCATTTGTTGAGAAAATTATTTATTTGATTCCACCTTCAGTTGATCGTACCTTTCCCGTAGAGAGTGAGTCTCATGCCACTCATGTTTTTCTCATTTGTTCAGATTCCAATGAATAAGTGAATAATCCTTTCATTCCCATGAAATAGGATGGAAATCCTTCCATTCCCACAGTACAAGAGGGAAATCCTCCCATTCCCATGACACAAGGGGATAGTTCTCCAATTCCCATGGCACAGGGGGGAAATCCCATCATTTTTGCAGCACGGGGGAGTAGTTCTCCCATTCCCATTGCAAAGGGTTCATTTATCCCATTCCCATGATTACCCCCCGCCCAAGTAGTATGGTCATTTCTTTGATTGTAGTCAACATGAAGGATATAATTTTCCTCCTTACCTGACCTTCTAGATCATAGTAAATGCTTATAATGTAGCCATATCTGACACATTCATAGATGAATGCATGTCTGTTAGTATTTTGTCCTCAACTAATTGGAAATATTTTGGTTCATCGTATCTTGTTCCTGTTACGTAGAATCTATTGGCCTTTAACAGAGGAACTAGCAAACCATTAGGGATCCTTCCTTACTTTCCTATTACTTTGGGAGGAAGGAATGTCAATATCGATGTGATGGTATTCCAAGGCCCTTTGGATTTTAATTTACTCCTTCTACATGACTCTTTTTGTGTCATGGGAGCTCTTGTCTCTTCACTCTTTTGTGTGATGTGTTTTCTGCATGAAGGAAGAATCATTAACATTGACTAGCTTTCGTTCATTGGTCCTAATCTAAATCCAAATTAGCCAATATCCCTAAATTGTCCTTATATGAAAGTGGTATCTCCCCTGCCACATATTAATTATGTGGCAACTTGTTCTATTGTTGTGTCTATTGATGATCTAGTAGTTGATGTAGTGCAGCATGTACTAGGAGCATTGGAACCTAGTATTTCCATTGGATCACTTGATATATATCCCTTCCAAATCATTTCTCTCCCATTTGATGAGAACCTCTTAGAAGCCATGATCTCTTGGAGGCCATGATCTAATCTTGGAGAAAAGTTCCTTTTCTTGTGTCAAGCTCATTAAAAAATTAACAAGGTCCCTAGAGAAAAGTTCCTTTTCTTGTGTCAAGCCTGTTAAAAAATGAAATAAGGTCCCTCAAGCAGAGTTTATTTTAATGTGTCAAGATCGTTAAAAAAATGAAACAAGGTCCTTGGAGTAGAGTTTCTTTTCTTTTGTCAAGCTTGTTAAAAAATGAAACAAGGTCCCAAGAGAAGATTTCATTTTTTTTTGTCAATCTCATTAAAAAATGAAACAAGGTCCCTCGATTAGAGTTCCTTTTCTTATGTCAAGCTCGTTAAAAATGAAACAAGGTCCCCGAAGCAGAGTTTCTTTTCTTGTGTCAAGATCCTTAAAAAATGAAACAATTTCATGGAGCATAGTTCCATTTCTTGTGTCAAGCTCGTTAAAAAATGAAACAAGGTTCTATGAGCATACTTCTTTTGATGTGTCAAGCTCGTTAAAAAATGAAACAGATCCACTTCCAATTTAATTCTTTGATTAGATCTTGTATATTCTCAGCCGAGTCTTTTCCTTGATCTTGTAAATTAACCTTCATTTCATCCACCTGTTAGTGACTAATAGTCTACTTAGGTGAATGAAATGAAGCTTTAGGGGCATGTTCCTAGAACTGAGTCATTATGTTGGGGGAATGCAGACTTATATCAAGCATAGTTTTCCTTTGTTTCAAGTGTGTGTAAAAATGAAACCAATTTCAAGCATAGTTTCTCATGTTTCAAGCTTGTGTAAAACTAAAACCATTCCCACTTTACCTCCCATTACTGATTTGGTGCCATGATAACCTCGCAGGAGGGCCGAAGTGAATTTTGGACTTGTTTCAGTTGTGTTTAGGTATCTTGGTGGGTGATTGTCATCTTTAAAGGGAGACACAGATCTTGATTGAAGGTCGCATCCCTAAATCACTATTGTGAGGGAATGTGGACCTATTTGGAGGGCTGGAAACAAGTAGAGATGCTTCACTTACTTCCAAATTTTCTAGACTTTCCTCATCAGTGTCATAGTTGAAGTTTATTGGTTGATTACTGTTTCCAAGTGGAAGAAACTGAATTTCGTCCCACAAACCAAATTTTGATTGCTCTGCAATATTGGCTTCTGTTCGGATAACATCACTATCATCATACAGATCAAACTTTGGAAAATCATCAAAACAAGTAATGTCACCAATCAAACATATTGGATTATCAAATGGTTTTTCTTTGGATTGATCTACACATCTATTTTCTGATCTATGGTAGCTGGGATTAGTAGGAGAGTGAATGGAAATTTTCTTCTCATATGAAGTTTTAGAGGTTGGTTGCATGTTTATAATCTGATTGATTTCCTCTTCAGTTAAAAGAGGATTCATTTTTCTCTTTCTTTGTATATCACTATAGCAGTTCTCTTTCTCTTGTGAATGTTGATCTTGAGGCTAAATGTCTTCTTGTGCCTCACCTAGAAGGGATGATGAATTATCATTTGTCTCTTCAGAGAGATCCTATGGATCTTCCTTTGTTTCCTTAATATTTCATCCTCAACCAACTGTTCTTGGCTGTCATAATATTTATCTTGAGTATTAAATGCATGGAGTTCTTCTAATAGATCTTCAGGATGCCAGTTCCCTAAATCTTCATCAATGTTTACAAGGTATTGTATGAAATCTTCAGATTGATCACAACAATTTTCAGCTAATGATAAATATGGACAATATTCTTTATAGTGTTCATAAAATACCTTGTGGAAATCCTTCAAATAAAATAGGGTGCCAGGTTCCAGGCCTTCATACCATTCTCTTGCCTTACCATCTAGTGTTGCCATGAACATTTTCATAAGGCAGTCTTCATGCCATTCAACTTTTAACCTCCATACATGTATATGAAACTTGATGAGATGTAACAAGGGGTTATCAAATTTTTCATCTTGAAACATAGGTAGGTTTGCAAACCAATCTATCTAAGGCATTTTGTGTGGGAACCCAGGGATGTGATCTCTCTTCATTGGAGCATATCTTCGTTGTATCCTTGGATCCATGTTTGTAAATCAGAAAGGGTCATTGTATATTTTCAACCATTCTAGAGTCTTCTTCTAGTGGATTTTTTTAGGTCTATAGAGTGTTGTGGAGTTTCCAGGTGAAAGGTTTACAACTTTGTTGTCCACCATCAGCAATATTAGGATTGATTTACTCATTTCTATGGGAGTCTGTGAGGACTAGTGGGGTCAACAGGGCTACTGAAGAGTAGTGGAGTCACCAGGTGGATGATGCTTATTGTTTTGAATATGTACTTGTTTTCCACCATCAATAACTAAATACCAATCTAAGGATGATTTGGGTTTTCTGAGTTTCTAAGGATTGTATAAGCTTGTGACTTACTTAGAACGTCCCACCGTGATCGCCATTACATTAGTGTCCCATGATTTGTTAGATTGGTGAGAAAAAATGCACAGGGTAACATCAGACCAATCTTTGGAGTCCTAGGACCCAGCCTTCCTGGACTCAGAGAGGGCTCTCTCTATTTTATGCAAAATATGAGTACTTGTTTGCTTTTAGTATTTTATTTTAGGCTAGTTGTTAAGATTAGGGTTTGTTTGTTTTTTTTGGTTGGGTATATGATTAAGTAGAATGGCTGGAGCGAGGAAATATTCAAGTCATTGGGATATGGAGTCAATAAAAGTCATGGAAATTTTAACAATGGATTAGGGTGCATCACAAGGAAAATCTAGCTTGGTCAAATGGATTTTCAAGGCTGGTGTGAGATGGAATGAACATCAAGCTTGTGAACAAAGTAGGGAAAAGGGAAATCAAGAATCCTTTGTCAAATACTTTAATAAGAAGGGACTTCAACACTATTTTTCATAAAGAATTAATCAATAGACAGGGCACACCAATAACTCTTTGATTCAACTCAAGCAAAAAAGCATTTAAGACAAACAATCCAATGAAATATAGAAGGCGAGAAACTCATTTAACTTCTAGTGATTTCATCTTCAAGGTTAGAAAACATTTAAGATAAACATATAAATTTAATCAAGGATGATGTAAATCCTAAAAATCATTTATCATAGTCATAAATATCTCCAAAACAACATTTTCAAGCATGGACAAAGCATATGATCGAAACATAGCCTCTTTGGAAAACCTAATCAGTGGTACTTCAGAGAAAGATCTTAAGAACAATGTTTTAGTGACATCAACAAGCAAGGCTAACCATAAAACCTATTTGATGTCTACTGTATTGAATCATTCATAAGATAAAAAATCTTAGTGGGTCTAGAGAGCAACTAATAATTCATTAGAATGACCTAGCAAAGGAAAACATAGAGGCAGTGAAGAACAAACAGAGCTAAGGTGCCTTTGAAAAACATTTCTTAGTCTAAAACCTTTTTTCTAGTGCAATATAGAAATATGAAACACAATTGTACACAAGGAAACAAGAACTTAATAGAGGCACATCACCATTAACCAAGCTCAGGGATCCTGCAAGCAAGCCTTCTCCATCATAAATCAAAACAAGCCATTCACAAGCTCCACAACACCAATTTTTTCTTCAATCTCCAAAAAACCATATATTGCTCTCAAGAGTCATAAAATGCCAACCTTTTAAAATGAGGCCCTCATGCTCTATTTATCTAACAAAGGAGGGCAAAAACCCTAACTAGGGTTTAAAAATGTCAAAATCATCCATAAATGCCATTTATGCCTAAGAGACCATGCAAGGCCTAAGGCACAAAATATCTCATGAAATAAATGCAAAAATAACTCCTAGCACCTAACTTTGGAGTGATTTGCCTTAAAAAACACTAAAATATCATTTTTCCATCAATGAGTGTCTTTTTTTGACTTTTTGGCGAAAAACGCACAGTGAGGTCTGAAAGCGTAGCGCCATGCATGGGCAAAACTGGGTCCACTTGCAACTAAGTTTTGATGCCATTCCCAATGTCGGAATTTGCTCCGTGATGGCCCGTTGGAAAGCATGTTGAGTCTAATTTCAAAATCTACCCTTATTTTTCTGATTGAGCTCCATTAACCTGTCCAAAAGGAAAATTTCCCAAAAATTCTCTAAGCACAATGCCTTGTCTATAAATGAGGCAGAAAGGTGAAAAATGAGGTGCTTTTTGGCCTTTTGAGGGGTCAAAAATACTCCAAATGCTCTGAAATTTGGTAAGCATATTGTACTTGAGCTAAGGATTCGATTTTTCCTCCTAAGGATGCTTGAGATGAAAGCGTATCGCCCGGGGTGTTATGCTTAGAGGCCTCAAAATTTGTAAAAAGTTAAAATTTGTCAAAATTCTCACAAATTTGGTGGATGTGTTCTTCATGGGTTTTGAGAGACCTGTAGAGAAGCTTGTGACAAGATTCCAAGGTTAGCTTGGCTTTTTGCCTCTTTGAGTGCTTGGATTTTGGTTTGGGCCTTTTTGAGTTTAGCCCTTGCAACTTGGTTTCTCCGGGCATAATGCTTGGTCATCTTCCTTTGGAGATCAAGATCCCTATTAGCTTTCTCCAATTGAGCCTCCAAGTGTATGTTTTCTCTTTCCAACCAAGGCTCCCGATCATGTGCTATCTCTATGGCCAACAGCTCATCTAGAGGGAGTTGCTCTGCTAAGGCTGATTCTTGTTCTCTTTGTTTTGCCAATGCCTTCTTCAAACCCATGGTTCTTGGTCTCCTCCTAGACTGCCCTTCTTCATCCTCACTCTCCTCATAGGTGCCCATGAACTCTTATAGCTTTACCTGTGCCCTTTGGGCTTCTTTCCGGGCCTTGATGGCTCTAGCCTCATAAATGGAATTTTTTTCTCCTAGCTACCTATTCTCCATATCAAGGGCATCATTCACACTCTTGGCCCTATTCACATTTGCTTGAAGGTCTTCAATGAGGGCATTCTTGTTCTGGATGAGAAATTTTGAGACCCTTGCTTCATTCTCCTCATCACTGTCAATCTGAATGATTTCAAACTCCCTCTCAACCTCATGATCTCCTTCTTCCTCCTTTACCTTTTCTTTTCCTTTATCTAGTGGTTTAGTGGATGCACGGGGGCGTCACTCACAAACCAATATTATATCACGTGCGTTCATATTGGGGTAAAAAAAATCAAAAAATCAAAAAACATTATATTGACTTTATAACTAGAGGGGAGAGGGTTTTTTTATTTATTATATAAAATATTTATATTTTGAGGTTTTTTTTTTTAATTTTTATGGCCAAGCGGAGTTAGGAAAGTCGTGGAAAGGCGAGAAGGAGGGGGAAAACGCGATTTTTGGTTCGACTGGAGCAGAGCAAGTCGTGGAAAGGCGAGAAGGAGGGGGGAAATGTGATTTTTGGTTCGACTGGAGCAGAGCAAGTCGTGGAAAGGCGAGGAGGAGGGGGAAAATGCCATTTTTGTTTCGACTGGAGTAGAGCGAGTCGTGGAAAGGCGAGAAGGAGGGGGAAAATGCCATTTTTGGTTCGACTGGAGCAGAGCAAGTCGTGGAAAAGGTGAGAAGGAGGGGGGAAATGCCATTTTTGGTTCGACTGAAGCAGAGCAAGGTTTTGGTTCGACTGGTGCATTTGGAGCACAACTCACCTTCCCTTCCAGGTCCTGGTGCATTTGGAGCACAACTCACCTTCCCTTACTGTCCACCTTTTACTCGGCATCTACACTTTCATCTCTATACGCTTCTTGGAGATTGTGTAATAGATGCATTTCATTATCATACAAAGGATGGGGTGCCGGTTAGCTGCCGTGGATGGAGCCGGATGCACGTATTGATAGATTCATTCATTCAGGGAAGCGTGCCTCACCAGCTTTTGAAGTCAATAGCCTTACCACGGTCTGCTTTTGTCTATTTGGTCTATGAAGGTGCATTTGGAGCAGAGCAAGGTGGGAAGACATTGAGGGGTTTTGGTTCGACTGGTGCAGGGTTCGGAGCAGAGCAAGGTGGGAAGACAGAGCGCGGAGGAGCACGGGAGAATAGGAAAATCTGATTTTGAGCTTTGGTTGGAGTTTTGGTTCGATTGGCTTGGACTGGAGGAGCGGGGTTAGGGAAGTAAACACGATTCTGAGTTTTCAGCTGCGATTGCTTCAACTAGTATGTGAGATATTTGTAGACTTTTTGAACTTTGCTCCTATACCATAGAATGCAGCTTGCTTTGATGGGATTGATTAGCCTTTCGCTCCATAGAAACAGACTTATTTATGACCTTGATCTCCAGTGGATAGGTCTGCAGCTTATAATCAGAGATTAGAACTGATGGAGAAGCAAAAATACTAGCTAGAGAGTGCGGTATTGAAAGGGTTCTTCCCTTATTCATTCAGTCTCTTGAAACAGAGCTAAAATGCTCTTTCAGTACCTTTTTTATCCTTGATAGGACCTGTAGCCTAATCTCTGTAATTAGGGCTTTGTAAAACTGCCTAGAATTTCTACTTCTTGCTTCCACAATTTCGGTCTAGGGAACTCGATCTTTCTTGAGGTATAGTAATGCCAAACTGATTTTCTTTCTGCCCATTGTCCAAAGCCTTACCTCTAATATCATGTTGAGAAATCTAAGGCAAAACAGATATAGAATTTATTACTTGATTTCTTGGCAATTCTTGACACTTTCTTGTGAGTTAACTTGGAGCATTAGTATTGTTATTTAGTTCTATTTTATCATCAAGACACTTAGTTACTAGGTTGAATCAAGTATAAAGAGTATTTGACATTTCTTCTAGGGCATACAAATGCACAGAAGCATACCATAGATGATTTTGTCTCTTTCAAGGGATTCTAGATAGGCATTTGACACCTTCTAATGCCCAAAACAATTTGGAACAGAAACAAGATATGCATACCAGAGATTTGGAGATATTTGTAGACTTTTTGAACTTTGCTCCTATACCATAGAATGGAGCTTGCTTTGATGGGATTGATTAGCCTTTCGCTCCATAGAAACAGACTTATTTATGACCTTGATCTCCAGTGGATAGGTCTGCAACTTATAATCAGAGATTAGAGCTGATGGAGAAGCAAAAATACTTGCCAGAGAGTGCGGTCTTGAGAGAGTTCTCCCCTTATTCATTCAGTCTCTTGAAACAGAGCTAAAATTCTCTTTCAATACCTTTTCTATCCTTGATAGGACCTGCAGCCTAATCTCTGTAATTAGGGCTTTGTAAAACTGCCCAGAATTTCTACTTCTTGCTTCCACAATTTCGGTCTAGGGAACTCGATATTTCTTGAGGTATAGTAATGCCAAACTGATTTTCTTTCTACCCATTTTCCAAAGCCTTACCTCTGATATCATTTTGATAAATCTAAGGCAAAACAGATATAGAATTTATTACTTGATTTCTAGGCAATTCTTGACACTTTCTTGTGAGTTAACTTGGAGCATTAGTATTGTTATTTAGTTCTGTTTTATCATCAAGACACTTAGTTACTAGGTTGAATCAGGTATAAAGAGTATTTGAAACTTCTTCTAGGGCATACAAATGCACAGAACCATACCATAGATGATTTTGTCTCTTTCAAGGGATTCTAGATAGGCATTTGACACCTTCTAATGCCCAAAACAATTTGTAACAGAAACAAGATATGCATACCAGAGATTTGGAGATATTTGTAGACTTTTTGAACTTTTCTCCTATACCATAGAATGCAGCTTTCTTTGATGGGATTGATTAGCCTTTCGCTCCATAGAAACGGACTTATTTATGACCTTGATCTCCAGTGGATAGGTCTGCAGCTTATAATCAGAGATTAGAGCTGATGGAGAAGAAAAAATACTTTCCAGAGAGTGCGGTCTTGAGAGGGTTCTTCCCTTATTCATTCAGTCTCTTGAAACAAAGCTAAAATGCTCTTTCAGTACCTTTTCTATCCTTGATAGGACCTGCAGCCTAATCTCTGTAATTAGGGCTTTGTAAAACTGCCCAGAATTTCTACTTCTTGCTTCCACAATTTCGGTCTAGGGAACTCGATCTTTCTTGAGGTATAGTAGTGCCAAACTGATTTTCTTTCTGCCCATTGTCCAAAGCCTTACCTCTGATATCATGTTGAGAAATCTAAGGCAAAACAGATATAGAATTTATTACTTGATTTCTAGGCAATTCTTGACACTTTCTTGTGAGTTAACTTGGAGCATTAGTATTGTTATTTAGTTTTGTTTTATCATCAAGACACTTAGTTACTAGGTTGAATCAGGTATGAAGAGTATTTGACACTTCTTCTAGGGCATACAAATGCACATAACCATACCATAGATGATTTTGTATCCCCTTAGGGTATCCACGCACCAAATGATAGGAAAAACCTTCTGTTAGTTTTATTTGCCTTGTTAGCATACAAAAGGGAATGAAACCCAAATAGAGGAAGTGCTACCATAGAATTTGAGAACCACTCTTGAGCCTAGAAGTAAGGCTAATGAACTATTATGCATAAATACATTTCAAAGAAATAAAATAAAAAATTTAAGGAAACACTCTCTTATTAATAATATAAAAGAAAAATAGTACTCACCTGGCAGATTCCAAGTTCTTCGCCAGTAGGTTCTTTAGGGGCTAAAAAAGAAACACAGAATTGCCAAGACTGGCCTTTGAAACATCCAGTGTGGAACCAATGAGCAAATTAAGCATAATTTTTTTGTGGATTTTCCAAGCACCTTTGGAAACAGATTGGTTATATCTTCCATGATTTTTCTTAGAAGCCCATCCTTTAGAAAGAATCTATCTTTGGCAACCCAAGTTTTCGTAAGAAAAGGGCTTAGTGATTTTGGTTGGATTCGTCTTACCATTTTCTCCTTTGTTTGGTCTTTAAGATGTAAGATAACTTTCAAAGGCTTTAAAAATAATTCTATAAAATGGATTGGCATGATTTTGTAAATGATATATCATGTTAAATCAATGCCAAGTCCTTTCTTCTTGGAAAGTATATCATAGCAACACATACCGGAGCATAATCAGAAATGAATAAGAAAGTGAAGTCATGTAAAGCTCCTGTTATATTCTTTCCATTGCCATATAAGACAGTTTTGTAAACCCCATAAAAAGGTACATTAGTACATTTTTACAACATTTCCGGGTTTCCCACACATAAGAAAGGGGTTGACTTGTCACATCATTAACAATAATTGCTCTATCTATTCATAGTACAGCTTCATTCTTGATTTTTTTTTAATTATTTTAGTTTCTATGGACCTAAACAGATTTCAGAAATTAAAAACAAAGACTAAGTGTGCATACCTTTTCCCAAGGTACAAAACCATTCTTACTGTGATAGCACCCATCCTAATTTCTCCGTGGATGAACAAATCTCCAAAATTAAACATTTCCTAACCGAGACCTGCTGTTTCCCAAAGAAAAAACAGTTCTTGCTAATGACAGTTTCTCAAGATCTAAACTATCTATTGGACTAAGATCCTCTCATTTTTTCAACACAAGACATGGGAAATTTCTATGGATGCTTGGTGGGTTTATTGCTACTGCTAACATTCATTTTCCAATAATATTTCTGCTACAGTTCACAACATATAGCATACAGAGGAGAGCCAAAAAGATATAGGAAACTCCACTATAGGTTATAAATACTGAGCTTAATTCGATAAATGAAAAAGAAAATGAACAGAAGATGCAACAGAGGTATCCACATAAACTTACACAGTGATTTTAAAATGGACAAAACCCCTTCCAGATACCTGCAACAGAGGTATCCACATAAACCTACACAGTGATTTTAAACTGGACAAAACCCCTTCCAGAAAAAAGATAAAATCAGACCTATATTAACGAACAAAATTTAAACTGTATAGAGTTTTCCTTAGAGACAATCATCTTACTGAGTCTGATCAATTCTGTCTTTCCAACTGTATGCTCATTGGTGTTTATTTCCAGTTTAACACCCATGCTTCCTTCAAATTAAATATTTCCCTTCTCGAGTCTACTGAATGTTGCAAAACTGTTGCAAGGGTATGTAATTTGGTGCCCCCTATAGAGGATAATGGGTCGCGCAGTCTAAACAGTCCACATTTTCACTTGGAAAATAATAGAAGACTAAAACTAAAACTAGTTACATTTCAACAAACACTAGATTGGACATATGTTTCGCAGACAGTACTCTGAGCCACTATAAGATTTAGCCATCACATGCACACTGGATTGTTGCAAAGCATGTGTTGAGATAACTGCATGGGACCATCAATTTTGGACTGAGATATATTGTCGAAGATGTAAGACTACATGGGTACTCTAAGGTTGATTGGGTTTGTCACTCTATTGAAAGCACGGGGGCGTCACTGAAAAACCAATAATGTGGGAGTGATCTATCAAACAAATGATACATTCATCCATGTAAACCAACTACATTCCTAATACACGAAAAGTAGGTAGGCCAATTTAGGAATGTGTGCATAAAGGGTGGCATGTTATCCAAAAATAAGTTAGAACCATATGCCTTCTGCCATAACGATGAATTCATATCCAAGAAGTGTGCCATGGCACATGTGAACACACCAACAATAGTCAAGACACTCATCATGCTAAACAAAACCCTTAGCAAACATGTAACTCCTCCAAATCTACATACATTGGATGATGTGACATGTCTCCAAATATGTGAAAATGAATGGATCCATGTGAGAGAAACATCCAAAGGTGGAATTTACACTAGGATACCTCAAAAAATAATGCTTAGTGTTTAAGGTAAACATCCTAGCAATCCTCCAAATATGAAATGAAGATCCTAAAAGGTGGTGGTCCATTAACACATATGCATGAAAGCAATAGTGTATTAGCTCCAAAATAGACTTCTTCCAAACATGATTTTCTTGGACAAGGCCTCATGTTATGTGAGGGGTAACACTCTCCATAAACTCTCAAACACTATGGATTGACCAAATAAATGTATATATTTTAATCCCTGACTTCTTTCATGATTGGTCTTAGCTATGTTCTTCCATTCCACTAAGGGGATACCCTAATTTTTTTTTGCATGTCCACAAATCCATGAGAATTTTTTCTTGATATTTTACAAAACTCCTTCTAGGATAAGCCAAGGAATGCTAGAGTACTACAATTACTACCAATATAGACTTCCAAATGTCAATTTTCCTCTAACTAACAACCATATATTACATTAATGCTTTGTTTAATCTTTAATATTTTCTAATAACTAGAACCAATCCCTCTTCCCATATCCATTTGGATTTAGAAAGATTCCAAGGCATTTGAATGCTTCCTTGAATTCAATATGAGGGAAAAAATTGTAACTAACTTTCTAGTTTAGTTTCCAAGCATATTGCAATTTCATGAACTTTAACATCCACAATCATAACAACACTTTATATCTCTATAATTTTATGTAGTTTTTGTTGCTTCTCTTAGAGATCCATTACTTAACAAGAGTACATTATCTATGAATAAAAGATGAGATAAGGATGATACCCTTGTAATCTTGGTTTGTAAGTTGGGGTTCTAACTTTTTGTTAGAGTTTTATTGAGAAGTGTTGTAGCTCAAATGTTCCCGGTGGGTTGGGATATCGAGAACCCACTGACAGGGCAAAGTGTCTACACAAACTGAAAAATCCCCTGGGAAGCAAATGCCAGAATTGAAGGCAAGTCCCATGCAGTGCAGCTGTCCTGGACTGTAAAATAACCTTGACCTCAACTTTTGGAGTTGGTTCTATTTTGTATAATTTGTCTGTTTATTTAATTGTGTTTGAGGTCACTTTCAACCCATTGATATTTCACTGTGGGATTTTCTTTTTGTGTCCACTGGAAGGTTGAAGCAACTGATCTTGATGGGGTATTGAACTGTGGTTCAGAAGTTTTCTGAATCATAGATTACTTTGTTGAGTTAGATGGCTTGTCAAAAATGAGTATGATCTTTAAATTAAAATTATATCAATGTTCTGCAATGTATTGATCTGTTGCTCTATTGGGTAGACTTACATTAACATCGTTGTTAAAAGGAGATCTTGTTTGAGGAAATTTCTGAATTGTAGCATACTTTGTTGAGTTAGAGGTTTTTTTTTACATATAATTTTTAAATAAACAACTACTGTTAATATATCTATCTATATATATAATTTGTTATCTTATAATGTATGTGTAGGTTGTAGGTTGGCCTTTTCATCACGCTATCAAAAAGTTACATCTGATATGTCGTTGTGTTACTGGGCTGCCTGATTGATTTTCCTGATGGGAAACCAGACTAGTTGAACAAATTTATAGTCTTCAAATTGCTGAGATTTTGCATTACAAGAGCATCTGACATGACAAAGACTGCTGAGGATAGGCACGCAGGCCTTTTCTTACCGATTTCCCTTCCATGATATGCATTGACACAAAAATTGAGTGCTTAAGACCTAAGACTATAGAGTTGACAATAAAAGCCATGCTTTTATGGTTCAACGCCCTTGGCTGGTGTTCCCATACTGCTCTATCCCCAAGCGCGTTAGAGGGCTTGTTAAAATTGAGTATGATCTTTAAATTAAAATTATAGTAATGTTCTGCAATTTATTTTTCTGTTACTCTATTGGGTAAACCTACATTAACATAGTGGTCAAAAGGGGTATTTCTAAGCAGGCATTGCATCAAAAAAATTGAGAATCACACGGCTATGTTCAAAATATATTTCTAATTTGAATGCCTCATTACATTGTTTCTCAAACATAGGAATCCTCTGCAGGTCTGTAATCTATATGTATCAGGTTCCATATTCTCTATGATCTGAAGGAATGAGAAATGATTAGTGCATTGATTGACTGGATTTTTACGTGCATAAGCTGTATGCTGCTATTATTTGATTTTATTAGTAGTCTCTTTCAAATTGGGCCTTGTTTTAAACGTGGTGTTCGTTCACTGGTGATATTTGCTGAAATATTAAGCAGTGGCTTTGGAAATCGCTGTTATCTCTGCCCTATCTAAATGATATGAGTTTCAAAGGGGCAAATATGTTTGCAAGCAGGTCCCAAGTCCATGTTTACATCCTAAAACCTGGTGTGCACCAGATGGAAACACTTACAAAAATAAAATAAACCAGGCTATTAAATTCTGCCATTTTGGCAAGAGCTGGATTTTGAAATCTCAAGGTGGCCTTATTCTGTTGTAGTGTAAAACACCTAGGACTGGTTTCAAAACATTCTGATATTTTCTTGTTCCTTCTTGTTTTTGCATATCCTCCAATGGTAGTAGGTCCAATACAATGATTTCTACAGGATGGGTTAAGTGTTTTCTCAACACTCAGCTTTTGGGTATAAGTTATTGTGGTGTTAAAGACTTCCCAAGCTTCAATGGGAATATGAGTGCTCAAACAGTAAGGCATACTGCTTTGCGTTTTCCCTGAGCATCTTCAATTCAAAATAAATATGGGGCCTACCAGTGTCACAAAAAATTCAATATGTATTTGTGACAACTATATATTGCTTGCTAATAAGTTAAAAAACGATACTTCTATCACACAAGTGTGCACTAATAATGTTCTGTTGGTTTGGTCTGTTAGATTGCAATTATACGAGAATATGACTCGAACCGTTTCTTCAACTCCATTTATTCAAAGCCTTTAGATAGTGGTACCACAACTGTATAGATGAAATAATCCACTGGATTCTATCTTCTAAAAATTGAAATAATTACTTATCTATACATTAATGATTAGGTATGTGCATATAACATGTCCATTTCATACGTTTTCCTCTTCAATGTGAGATTTTGCATGCCATAAGTTCACATAAGTTCACAAGATTTGACATTAAAGTTTTGATTATTTTCTTAGAGGACACAACATACTAAAGGATAAACATGTAATAGACCTTCTTATATCCAATAATTTGGATCATGTTGGATTAGGTAATGAATCTTTTTATATGCAATCATTTGCATTGTGCTATGTTAGGTATTGATTCAGACGATCAAACTTACTATTATAAATGTGATATAGATAAGAGAGATAATACATTTTATTAATGTCCAAGAATAAACCACAAAAGTATGTCGGAAGGACTAAATATAGTATATCCATTGTCAGTACAAAGTGGTTGTGCCAAGTCAATATGGTACGCAAGAGTAAGGATTATCGAGGAATGTAAAAGCTGATTCAACTTAACAATTTACATCAAATTATAAATCTTCCGGGAAATCACATTAGAATTTTAGGAACGACGCATTTCGAACTACCAATATTCATTATCCTGATGATGAACTACAGTTGGTAGTTCGAAACGCGTCGTTCCTAAAATTCTAATGTGATTTCCCGGAAGATTTATAATCTAATATGTTATGGATCACAGAAGCTTGCACTCTCAAATTTACATCAGGTCACTGCATGCATAAATGAGCACTTAATCTTTGTATCTTGCCTTTCTATTTATTTTATTCTCAATCAGTAAAATATGAAGAATTTCTTTATATATCAAAGAAAAATCAGAATTGGGAAACTAAGAGCCAAGACCTAGATGAGAAAAGTCTCGAAGAATTCAAAACTTTAGAATCCATTTCATACCAATGAATAGTAAAAGCTATGATGGTTTGGTTTTGACACGGTTTTGACCTCTTTAGGACACAAAAAATGATGTAAATAAGGCCAAAATTGAGGCAGATTTTGGGGCCTAAGCTTGCTTATAAGTTTGTCAATGTTTGACTCAATAAATCAACTCTCAAATCTGTTTTAGTACTCTGTTTTATTTCTGGTTTTAGTTCCATTTGAGGAATCCATCGATTGTACATTTTGAATCAAAGTGTTTCATCGCAATAGTAAGAGTTATTCATGTTTTTTGAAGATTTGAATTGAAAGTGCATACCTTGCTTCCTTGCTCTTTTTTTCATAATAAACCAATATGTTTGTGGAATTTTACTTACTTTTTCATTTATTTATGTGCAAAAACAAATGGACTTGTCTTATAAAATTACTATCGATGAAGAGAAACCTGTCATTGGCATTGTCAGGTGTCGAGAAGGTTGTACATTTGCTGAAATCCATGATGAAATTGTGGATGATGGAATCGTTGAATACCCTTTTGATTTTATCCATGATGGAGTAGCTCTAAATCCAAAGCAAGAGAAGAAATGAAAAGTTTATACAACACTTTTAGGCATCAAGAGGAAACTAGACACATTTGATGTGGAAACAAGGTGTGCAAACGTAGTGGAAGCAATACCAATCTTTGAAAACATTGAAGAGAATGTGGAGGAACCTATGCATAAACAACCAAGAGTTGAAAATATGCCTTTGTCAGTGGAAGAAGCCACAATTGTTGATTCTTGTGTATTGGCATCTTGGGGAAAAAAAGTGAAAAGTTTAATGGAAGAGTTTGTCAATGAGAAACTTACTCTCAAAGTATATTCAGAAAAGGGAGAATCTAAAATAAAGATCCATTGTGAAATTTGTGGCACTGATTATGGAACAGGTGATGTATCCTTGGTAGCGCGAACAATACGCAACTTCAAAAACCATCATATGAAAACAACGTCCCATCAACAACGCCTTTCAATGCCAAGTGGTAGTGAAATTCCTTCATGTAACAAAGTACAACAAACAACAGTGGTTGGAGATCGATTTCATATTGATCAAGCAATCAAAATTCTAGATGATTTCAACAAGACACAAGAGCCTAATTTGTTCAAGGTGGTGGAAGCAACACTTACAGACTATAAGGACATGAAAAAAGTGAGAGTTGAATGTGCACGATGCAATAAATGGTTTTGTTTAGTTCCGAAAAGTGGTAATATTTTCAGTTCTCTAAATGAACACATGAAATCAAAGAAGCACACTACTACTACGACAAATGAGGCTTCACATCAGGAGATTGGGCTGAGGAGCGGCATAGTTGGGAGACCTAAGAAGCCTACAAATGATAAGTCCCAACAAAGTTTGACTAGGTTCTTAGTGCCATCATCACCATCAGTATTACATAGAGGTTCTACAAGTGCAACTCCTACTTCAGGTGTGTTAATTAGTGGTTAATTAATAGTTTAGACTAAACTTGAATATGAATTTGTATATTATTTAGTTATCGTACTTCTAATTATTTATTTATCTATTTGTTGTGTTGTCATCTTATTATAGGTCAATTGTCTCCCTTATTACTACAATGTTGGGGGTATTGGTATCCTTATATTGATAGAAATGGGGAGAGATTGGAAACAAAGGTCCTAATGGATGATCAAAGGGGTGGAAAATTATGGGCCATAGAGAAGCATACCAAGATCATGCTATGTTATGAGGGTATTGAATGTCGTATTGATGGTACATATAGGCATATTAATTGCCAGAGGGGTTCTGAAATAGGGACCCCTTTTGATTCACTAACATGTAGATTTTGTAAGTTGGTTCCAGAATGTAATGACTTCAGGATGCGATTATATCGTGAATCAAGGTGCACCAATAAAAGAAGTGAACGAGATACAGGAAAAGGTAGAAGATTGTACTATTTGACTCAAAATGAATTGAAGAATGCTGCAAGGGTTACAAATGCTAATCATAGATCAACAATGCGAGCTCTTTGGTGGGAGAGGACAAAGGTTGCTACACTCTCTATTAGAATGAGATCTCTAAAGGAAAAGTTGTTTGAATCGGCAAAAAGGAAGGATGTCTTTAGGTTTTGTAAGGATGTTTGTGAGGCACATAAGCAAGGAAAATTACAAGGTAAAGATGCAGTTTGGGAATTTTTCTAGGATATATTTCATAATTTGATTCATGAAAAAGCAGGGAGAAGGTATAGTACATCCACAAAATCCCTTTATGAGATGATCAAGTTATGGGGAGGTCCTAGATTACATAAATTTATTAGCTTGAATATGGATGGTCCTTCAATATCTACAACTTTAAGGCAAGTTAGAAAGTCATTGACATATATTCCAGGGGAGCACGAACACATTTTTGAGGCAGTTGGAAAAATTTATGCTTCTTATAAAGCCAAACATGGTATATATGGACCAATTCCTGTATGCCTTGCAGAAGATGAAACAATTGTAAAAAAATATGTTAGGTGGGTAGCAAAAAGCGATACACTGGTGGGGTTTTGTGGTTTGAAAGAAGAACATCAATGCCAATCACATTTCTTGGTGACAGTTGGTGAGGGAGATGCAGGCTATGAGATTATAACAAATTCTTTTAAAAACAATGTTATTGGACATTATGCACGTGTTATTATTGCAAACCCTTTACATGAAAAAATTCCTCGTTTGGTTGTGGTTGTTAATCCAACATGCAATAAATTCAATGCAAATTTTGTTTATCAACAATGGAAAAAGGTAGAATTTATGTGGAAGAAACACGTAGAAAACAATTTGGTACCTATTGTTGGTCATTCCTCGGATGGGGATAGCAGAAGAAGACAACTTATGTTGAAGGATTATTCTTCAACATCAGGTCCTCGATATCAAATTCCTTGGGAAGGGTGGAGGCTAACTGGGTTGTACAATGGTTGCAATGTAACAGGATTGCATGACCAAGATTACATCCACAAGGGTAAGAAGCTAGTGAATCCTTTGTTTAGCGGTCGACGAGAATTGGTTTTAGGAAATGAGTACATAAGTTTTGGCCATGTCAGAATGGTTTATCACACTTTTAAAGTGGATGATCACAAGCTTAAGTGTGAAGATATAGAGAGGATGGATTGACAAAATTGGGGTTCCGCACAACGGATTGCTTCAAGGCATGTTCAGAGGTGTTTGAAAGAGTTGAGAAGTACACCAAGTGAAAAGTTAGAGAGGACACTAGCTACAGAGACTTACCTAATGATTGTTGCTGACTACATTGACATTTTTATGTCTCATAGTTTGAGCCTCTGGGAAAGAGTGCGAAATGCTTCACGAGTTCATCATTTCTTCACATTATGGTTATGTTGGGTACAAAAACAATCTCATACTAATGTCAACATAAATTTCATCAGCAGAGAGGCATATCAAGATGTGAGAATTTCTTTTCATTTTGCAGTTTTGTTGATGAGATTGTTTCGAGATCAATACTCTAACTTGCCATGTGTTTTGCACTTGACTGGGTCAGATGTATGTGAGAACTTCTTTAGCAAAGTTGGTGGGATGGTTGGAGTGGAGAGGGCTTATGATTTCACTGACTTGCTTCATGCTGTTGGAACCCTTAATAGAGTTTTTGAAGAAGAATCAAATTCCCAAGGGCTTCATTTTAATAAATCCCATAAGAAGCAAGAAAACATTTGGAATAAATTGCACCAAGAAACAATACAAAATATTGACATATTGTCACAATATGATTCAATATCCACAGACGCTAAAATTGTAGAAGCCCTTAAGAATGGATTGAAGGATGCACAAGACATTTTATCAACTCTTGGAATGAAACCAGAAAATTACACTCAATGTTCGTGGTGGGTTAAACCATGGACAGAGGATAAAGATTATTCAACATTTCAAATTTTGGATGAAGTAGTTGATGATTCTCCACTGAGATGTTCCAACTCTATATTTCAATCTTCATCTTCATTGGTACACAATGAAAGTGAATTGCAAATAATGGAAAGTGAGTGGAGACACGAGTTGGATGAAATTTTAGATTCCACTGATGAAAATGTAAGCAAAACTATAAAACCAGTGGTGAATCTTGATGGTAAGGATATGTTCAAAGCATGTTTGGTTAGTCAGTTGAATGGAAATCCAAAATTATCCAAAGATAGGTTGACAAAAGTGAGAAGTGGGGTCTACTTTAGGCGAGATGGGAATACTCTACAAAAGGGTGTTTCAATTGGCTTTGGAATTGGATCAGATTGTGGGGTGTTGTTTGAAAACAACTCAATTCCTCCCACTGAACGTACTGCAAGAAAAGGTGTTCCTCAAAGTACAAAACAAGGTGTTTCTTGTGGAATGTGGTACATTGGAAGGGTTCAAAGAATAAGGAAGAAGGATGGTAATAGGGTGTTTGATTACCATAATGACATCGACCTTTTGGATAGATTAGAAGGCATTGAGCTTCAATTATGTTGGTGTAGTCGAATAAAGGGGCAACGCTTGTATAAATATGATTTGACTGATCATGCTTTTGTACAACTTGAATATGTTATAGCAATCGAAAACTTATCGTACAATGCTAAGAATGATACATACAAATTAGAAGAAAGTGATTACAAAGTTTTTTCAGATTTTGTGAAAAATTTGAGCAAGGTTAATTTTCAAAACATTCTACTTTCACTTTCCTTATGTATTTCCATATGTTGGATTATTTATAAATAGTTTTTGGTTATATTTTTGTTGATTTGTTTGCATGAATCTAATTTTAATTTTGTACTTTTTGGCTTTAGGTATAGTGAATACTTCAAACGGTGAATGTTCGAGATAACTCAACCTTTTTTTGCTACCTACTTTTTGGTGTAAGTTTCTTTCACTAGCCATTTATCTTTTTGTAGTTGTGTTTCATTCAAACATTAATTTGGTATTTATTCCATAAAAACAATATAATTACATACCTATATAACTATATGTACCCCTTACCTCAACACATGTATACATTTTGAGTATAAGGGCATCCCTTACCTCAACACTTATGTTGGATGCCTTCTACTGTGGTTCTTCTGAAGTTGGTCCATTTAATCATGAAAAGCAAGAAGAATTGGTTCCTTTTTTATGAATATGTTTTGAAGAAACGTCTGTGGTTCTTCTCACTAATGTTAATGTTTTCCTTGAATTTTTAGATTAATGGTTCGCTTGCTAGAAAGGATATCAAGGATCTAATGGCACAGGGTTCAATCATGATGGTTTCTGTTCACTCAAGTCAACAAATTTACACCAGAGCAATGGCTAACACATGAAGTGCATTTGATTTTGAATGTTTTTGTGGTAGTTGGATTTCCTATTTTTCAAATTGGACATATAAATCAGAGTTTGTAGCTCAAAAAATGTGCCATCATAGTCTTTTTGCAAGTATTTATATTTTGGCCACCTTGATATCATTTTTATTTTTATTTTTGCAAAAATATATTTATTGTTTTGGAAAAATAGGCCCTTGTAATTTGGCCTATATTGGATATATCACATGAGAGCTATTGTACTTGGAGTTTTTTTTTTGATAATACAGAGGCAGTTGCAGTAAGAATTTTTGGATTCATGTGGTATGGCTTTATAGCATTGTATCTCCTTCGTGTTTCGTTTCATCGAATGTCTTCTCAGTTCCATTTCATATCTTATGCTTTCACTGATTGTTCTAAAGAG
Organism: Pinus albicaulis; assembly: GCA_034641835.2. Taxonomy (NCBI): domain Eukaryota; kingdom Viridiplantae; phylum Streptophyta; class Pinopsida; order Pinales; family Pinaceae; genus Pinus; species Pinus albicaulis. The sequence continues at coordinate 59,044,666 of CM076571.1, forward strand.
TTATAAACAGAATTCATAAATCAATTTATGCTCTGTTTTGTAAGGGCAATTATGTTGTGTTACTTTCTTCTTATAGAATGAGTTAATTATCTAAATTCTTATTCTAATTCCATTTATCATCCTACACTGCAATGACAAAGCCTGAAAGCTATCAAAGTCTACCTATCTTGCCCCATTATCGCTATTGTAATTCGTTTAGCTAACAAATTTATAACACTATCCTTGCTAGCAACAATAGGTTTGAATTGGTGTCATCATCACTGCAAGGAAAACCCCTAAACTTGATACTGATCCAGGATTTTCAGATTGCTGAACACCATTTCCACAACTTTTTATTGAGTTTTTCTTTGACTGCATCACGGAGATTGCTGCAGCGCTGGCTCTTACACGGATGGGTGAGGCTGGCTGCAGAGTTGACACTACAGCCAGGCTTGCCCAATGGAGAATAGAAAATTTTGCTTCTTATACTTCCTACAGGAAGTCCGATCCTTTCAAGATAGGGGTGTGGAATTGGTAAGCATCTTTATTCTGGATTTTTTCAACAGTCGTATTGATGCTCAACATACAGATGGGGAATGGTCAGTAGAAAAGGTTCTTCAGGTCATAGTTGCTAATAGCTGGTCATGGCGGGGTGAAGGGATGAAGGTACAAAATTGGCTATGACATGGTAGAAAATGACGATAGTAATATGAAAAAAACTTTGTTTTGAAAGAGTCATGTTTCAGTATTTGAATTTTCTTTTATTATTCTCTATATTTGTTGTTAGTGGTTTGATTTGTCCTAATTATAGATGGTTTGTGTGTTTTTTAGATGTTCACCCAGTTAAAATTCACCTATGAGCAGGAACTTCACCCAGAAGAGTTTTTTATTCCATATGTGTGGAAGTTAGTTATATCGCAGAGGTATGGTAGCAGATACATTCTTAGGATTTATAATCTTCTGATCTCCCCTACTGCTGAATTTTTTCTGTTCAATGAAATAGTGATTTACAGCGATTGTTTTCTTCATTAAAAATGAAAATTGTCTCAAAACTAACATGTTTTTTAGTCAGTTCATTATATGTTAGTGGTCACTAATGCAAGGTAAAAGTGGGTATACCCCTCAACAATTTGTAATTTTCTACAGTCCAAGATTGCACGCAGAAAGACTTCATAGATGATATGTTAAATTGTTTAATACCATGCCTCATTTTTATAATTCATGACTTGTTGAAAGCATCAATTTTCTACATTTATTTACAATGTGATCTGTGTATTGTATTCAGTGGCGTGGATTTCAATCTCAACACCATTCACTTATTTCAAGCAAGGTCACCTGCAGAGGTGAGTATTCATTACAACCTTTGGTTCAAGATAGGGGTGTGGAATTTGGCCACTATACTCCTATTTGACCATTATTCTTCAACCCTACTCTTCTGCTTGATTGCCACTTGATTTGAGATCTACAAAATGAGCGATTCTTATTTCAGTGTCATGGCTATTGTTTGAAAAAATGTGACATATACATTTTACCGAGGTCTCCTATTTGAAAATCTAGGGGCTAGTAACATACTTGGGTCATTGTCTCCCAAATAAGGATACATGTTACCAATGGCCTTGCAACATTCATGGGATGATGAAAAAAGTGCTAGAACCACATCTTGACTCAACTCTATGCTACAACCAGAAAAAATAGTCCAGGTTAAAACCTCGGTGAGTGTAGATTTTGTGTAATCTAAAACCTGGGTTATGAATTTCCCTCTAGTCATCAAGTGTATGTATCAACGATTATATCAATATGGTGGTCCCTCTTATACATCTTAATCGTAGAATTGTCCTTCTTGACCTCATTATCCTTAGGCTCTAACTACTCAATCTATTGTGAGTGATGACTCTATTTGCTTGTGGCAATCTGATTTTGGTATACTCGGTTGTGACAGTGATGGAGTTCGTTAATTTGTACAAAAATTGGTTTCTGGCATCCATATATTGGATATGACTAAAATATCAACCAACTGCCCTCATTGGAAGAGAATATGCCACAGAATTTACGTCTAAAACATTAACAATTTGACTTCTGATGAAAATGTTATACACTAGAAATGCAAGCATCCTTAACCAACTATCTTTTCCATTCATGGGATCACATTTCTTATGGAAATGTTAAACACCAGCAATGAAAACATCATTAACCATCCATCTTTCCCATTCAAAGGATCACATTTCTTATGAAATATATGCATAATGTCACATATAGATCATATTTCTTACGAAATATATACATAATGTCATTGCAACTTGATTTGAACTTGAGATATTTAACCTTGCATATTTTATGGTTAGAGAATGATGTTCTCCAGTTGCTACAAAATGAGTTAAAATTATAGATAGGACGACTTGAAAGGAAACTAGAATTAAAGCAATTTCATGCCATGTGGTGAGTTAACGTGCACAACACATCAGTAATCACTATACATGGGAGCACTCCATTGAACACGAAACCTCTATACTTTGTCAACTGCCTAGTTCCTGTTTAACTACATACATTGTCCTGTGGAATATGCTCCTTAAAACTTTGTGAGCTCTCTGTATTTGCCAACACTGTGTGCTTATGATTGGCGGGCTGACACAATTTAAGTTGCTTTCTACAGCGTGCTGAGTTCTACATTCTACAGCTGAATATGCCAACCATATCATAAGTCAAACAAGATTAAAGAAGCCTTCAGATGATGTATTGAATTTGGTGAGAAGAGACTTATTAAGTGAATTCCATAAAATAGTTCCACATATGCCTACTCCATTTTTTATGAAAGCTCATAGATGGTGAGACTGTGGGTTACATGATTGCAACCTCCATCCTCGTCTATTTGATAACTAGTTTAAATGTCAACCTATAAATTTCTGTTTATTCTAGTCATCGTGAACAAACATTTAAGGATGCTTCATAGATGTAGGATAATAAGAATATATTTGACTCAATATTTCAGCCATAAGCTTGTCAACTTCAAAGAAATTATTCTGGCTAATCTGATTTCATGTTTTGATTGCAGGGGTAGTGCATTACCAACAACATTCAGTGCAAAAGATGACAAATGTCTGTGGTTAGATAACAAGCGATTTGTTGTTTGTGGTGATTTTTGTGTTGCTCCAAATGTTGAAGGTGCCATATTGAGTGGCCTTGCTGCAGCTTCAAAACTTTCACAAGTACACAATTCTTTATAACTCCTTAATCACGTCAAAGATTTGTTGAACTTAGGACACATCCAAACAATAGTTTTCCTTTCTGCTGTTATAAGAAAGTAAAGCTCATAGATGGTGAGACTATGGGTTACATGATTGCAACCTCCATCCTCATCTATTTGATAACTAGTTTAAATGTCTACCTATAAATTTCTGTTTATCCTAGTCATCGTGAACAAACATTTAAGGATGCTTCATAGATGTAGGATAATAAGGATATATTTGACTCAATATTTCAGACATAAGCTTATCAACTTCAAAGAAATTAATCTGGCTAATCTGATTTCATATTTTGATTGCAGGGGTAGTGCATTACCAACAACATTCAGTGCAAAAGATGACAAATGTATGTGGTTAGATAACAAGCGATTTGCTGTTTGTGGTGATTTTTGTGTTGCTCCAAATGTTGAAGGTGCCATATTGAGTGGCCTTGCTGCAGCTTCAAAACTTTCACAAGTACACAATTCTCTATAGCTCCTTAATCACGTCAAAGATTTGCTGAACTTAGGACACGTCCAAACAATAGTTTTCCTTTCAGCTGTTATAAGAAAGTAAATTCTTTTGAAGAGCATCATATGAAATTTCAAACAAGATGTAGGTATTCTAATGCTGGAATCTGTCGGGTGTTGTCACGTCCAAACTATTTATGTGAATTAGCATTTGATCTCTTGTCATGAGCATTTTTTTGTTTGTAGCAATGGGTTATTGTAGCAACAACTCCATATTAAAGTCATTATACACCATCCAGCATCGTTAATATGGTTCTATTTTTTTCCATCTATACATTTTAAGTAATAGAAGTGTGTCAAAGCCTTTGTTCACTTACCATGAAGAGCTCAAAAAGAATGACAATGTATCTTCGATCGAGGAAAGAAATAAGTTGTAGCCCCCCTTGCAACTTGTTACATGAAAATGATTCTCTATATGTTATTCTTTTAGTTTTTTCATATTATTTCTCTTCCAAAGATTATTAGAAAGAACATGTTGCCCCAATAAAATGACATTGGCTAGTGTTATATTTTAAGCACAAGTATAGGATCTAGTTATGATAAAATGCTACACTAATTACTGCAAGTAGAAAGGGATACAATAGAATAAATTAACATTAAAAAATTTGAATTCACTTGATTTTTGCTTGACTTGAGTATAATTAAATAACCTTTTCATAGAGAAGTCATGTGCTCTAAGTGTGGTTCCAAGTGCATGCACAACCAACAGAAAACTACCTCTCCCTTAATTGTAGTTATCTGGGCCAAAAATTGAGTTGTAGGGTCTTGAATAGAGTTAGGGTCTCTAATTGAGTTGTAGGGTCTCTAATAGAGTTAGGTTTTCAAAACAGTTATCCTTGGCTGGTCATCAATGCTTGCCTACAAGGCTCTATGAGCCTGCCTTAGTCCATATGAGCTATAATTCATATACATTTCCTCTGCAAAAATTGTATTCTAGAAGGCACTTTGGACATCCACCTAATAAATCTCACACCTATGCCTAACTAATTGTATTCATATAAGTGCAAATTTTCTTCAAAGTCTACACAGGCTCCCAAGTCTGATTTATCTGTATCTCGGTATAATCCTCTGGAATTTCTTTCTGCAACTCTTGCTTTATGTTCGCTTCTTCAAATGAGTTAGACTCGTGTGAGTCAATACTCAAAAGCAACAATTACTAGATATACAGTTGAATGTTGTAGGCTAATTGACTTCCAGACTTCTTCATTAGTTGTAGGTAGTTCTTGGAACTTTGAATCCATCATCATTCTTTATGTAGATATGACTTTGGAATTTTCTTGAACTTTGGTCTGATTTGTTACTGTTTGTCTTGTTGGCACTAGCTTCCTCGGCATCACCTAATGTTTGTTTGGTCATATTTTCATGTTTTAGATTGCTTTCCTTTACTTCTGCGACCTTTCTTACATTATCTTTTAATATAAGCCATGGTACAACAATATAGTCTGATACTTCTTGCAGATTATATTTAATGTTTATCAAAGAATTATTTTTACTTCCTCATTCAAATAGCCTATAAACCTTGGACTCTTCACTGTGCCCTACAAAAATGTGTATTTTGCTTTTGTCTTCTAGCTTTTGCCTAATTTTATTTTGCCACGAGCATACAACCACATCATAACAAAGACTCCGAGACAATTTTCTTGTGATTTCCTTCCACTCCATGTGCCCTTTGGTGTAATGAGAGACTCCTGGGAAGAAAGTTTTCCGAGAGGTTTTTCCCCTTTTTAGATGATGTATGGGAAGAGGGTAAATTGAGAAGAACACAGCTAACAGATCACTCCAACTCCAAAATTATTGTGAGTTCCAAGGATTACAGAGCACTACACAATAGCATTGTTAATTCTGGCAATTGCAGAAACACCCACAATTTCAATGGGGGATGTGATGGAATATGAATGCAAAAATATGGTTGAATGAGAGAATGAAGAAAAAGAGGTTCGCCTTATTCTTAGATGATGTATGAGGAGAGGGTATTCATATGATGGAGGAATTGGGTCTACTTCAGCTAGCCGAACACTCTAATTCCAATATTATTGTGAGTTGTAGAGATCACAACAAATTGTTAAATATTAGAAACTCAAACTCCAAAGTTACTGTGAGTTCAGGGACCACACCCACTGTTAAATATGGTAGTTGCAGAGACATAACCAATGACAATGGGGTATTTGATAGAATAAGAAGGGAGAATTATGGTTGAATGAGAGAATATGGAGATATAGATTTTCCTAGTACTTAGATGTATGAGGAGAGACTGGTAATGAAGGAATTGGGTTTACTACAGCTAGCAGCTCCAACTCCAAATTCGTTGAGTGTTGAGTGTTCTGGGGATCATGTAAGACTATGAAATATGGGAGCTGCAGATAACACTGGGAAATTTGATGGAATGTTAGAATTAGCAGTGGTTCGCTAATCATGTTTTTCCATATAACATTGGAAATTTGTCTATCAATAAACGAGAAATAAGTCAAGCTTGTGGTCAATAAGCGTGGAGGGATTATGCTTACACTCAAAGTTTCAGGCAGGACCATGTCAGAGACTACTGATCCAAAAGTGTGGGAAATTGAAGTCTGGAGGCTGTGTGATCCCTCAACAATGGCCACAAATCATTTTCATCTGTATGTTTTGCCCAGATTTAAGCTGCCCAGGGCTACTGCAACATTGTTCTGCAATTGTCTTTTCTATAGGTAGTTGCTTCCTTTGTTTTCAGTGAAATTGTTTATTCCAAATTTGGCGTGATCCCATTGTGTATAGAAGAAGGGTTGACTGCAAGGAAGAACAACTACAAGAAGATGAGCCAGGAGGCTACAACCCAATCGAGATTGCTAGCATTTACTTGGACCTTTTGGCCTGAGGCTAAGAGGTCTTCCCATAGAAAGCTATCTGCATCTCTTGTGAATCTACTAAGCTTCAAAATCCTACTTTTTAATATGTTTAGCATCAGAGAATTATCCTATGGTTTTAATAAGCTGAGATCCATGCCTTTTAAGACAGTCAAATTTGAATTTTGATATTAACACTTGAAATATCAAATATAATTTTTTTATTTCTTTGAAAATAAAGTTGAAATCTGCCATTTATCTTAGCCTTAAGTTTTATGAAGATTTGCAATATATCTCCTAGCATCTGAACTCTTCTGTATTTGCAACGTTTTCAAATTTATTATTACAGTAGTTTGGTAATGGGATGCCAAAAAGTGTCTTCCATATATGATTGGGGCATCCTGGCACATCTAAAGAAGTTATACCTAGAGATAGATGGAGAAATAGAAACACTTGATTTGAAAATCACGATTATATATAACTGATGTAAACATTTTTGAATCCTGACACATTCAAAATCTCAACCAATATGACTATATGTCTAATCCTGGAAAGTCTACCCCACGAAAATGCTAGCATGTTAAAGTTGAAAAGACGTGGCATACAATGCTCCCTCCTCTTTAAAATTGAGTGCAAGATTTTGAAATTTTTTAATTGTGCATCAGATATATTTGAATGTCCTTTGTTAAAGAATTTTACCATGGGATTCAGCAAGATAGGGGCATTTTCTTTGTTGGAGATACTTTCATTAGTTTGGATGGATGAGGTACAGTCTAGTTGCTCGTAGTAGAGAAGGGTGCAATTCCTTTACTTGAAAATGAAAGCATATAGTTGTTCGATGGTATTAGACAAATTAAAAAGGGTCAAGATAGCAAAGGAAAGGCTACAAGCTGAAACAATGTACTACTACAGATGCCAAAGAATATATAACAGGTACTTTGGTTGTCTCTTTGGTGAATTTTGGTGTAAGGAATTTTCTTTTTTTCCTGCGAATTTTCTTTTTATGTAAAACAGTAAAATGCCATGATTTTTATTGATGATCTATATAGCAGACCATTGCTCTCAAAATTTCAATATGTTATTCAAGGTACTTAATACTTCATTCTTTGTAAACTATTGTTTTCAATTTCACTTTGGTAAGATTTAGTAGCAAAATCAGTTCAAGAATCATTGTGATAACAGAGATTGAGAAAAAATACATGTTTTTTCACCTGTAGTATTATTGCCACATATTGCTGTCATGATTTTTTTTTCCCTTTTCATTTTAATTCTACTCTATCGCTGCTATAGGACGTGATATTTACCACAATTTTTATTTTGCCAATATTTCACCAACTATTTATTCTGCAGAAATCCTATGATCAAAAGTTTAAAACATATCTTGTAGACAGAATACAAATACCTAAAATTTCTATTCTTTTTCATTTTTTCTCTTGGAAATACTCCCAAGAAAACTCTTCGGTACTTCCACTATTCCAATGATGGTACCCACTGTACCCACTGTGAAGTGAAGTATAGTCTCAGTGTGCCTGAACCATGGGAATTGCAGTGGGTTTTTCACAATATGATGGAATACTGGCAACAACCTGGCAACAGTGACACCAATCAATTGAACTCACTTTTGAGGCTAAAATCTGTTATTAAGCAACTCTGAGTTCTCTACATAAATAAATTATCAAAAATAAATAATTAAGGATTTCATAGTTCAATTGGAATTTGATACTACTGTATGCAGATATCTCTTTTCTTCAGGATATATGATGTCCAGCTCTGCAAATTAAGATTTAAGAACACCACATCCAATCGTTTGACCACTAGTCCATCTTTCAGTACCATGTTTATCGGTGCTCTACAGTGACTCGTGAGTAAAGAGAGAATTTTATTCAGCTCGCTAACCTGAGCTTCTAGAACTAGCGAAAGCAAGAAAACTGATGTTCAAATGACCTCAAACAATTCACCAAGCCCCTGCTAAAAATAAAAATGTGAAATGTTGTCATATATGCAAGAAATCATTTAGTATATTCAGTATAGTTTTAGCATTTTGCTTCATTGCATTGAATTTATAGACAAACTGTAAACTATGCCATAATGGTATCTGTTTATTTAAAACTATTTATTTCAAGAAGGGATAGAACTGATTAAAAATACAAGACTATGCAAGTCACAATTGTAAGTTACTTGCTTAATTTTCAACTGGGGAAGGGCAAACTGACTGCATCAGTAAGTCTAATAAAACAAGGATAAAAGTCATAGAAGTTTGTTTCATCCACTTCTGCAGACCAATTTAATTTAAATGGAGAAATTAAGGATCTTTACTTTTGGGGAGGTCAGCCTTAGCTTCTGCTTGTGGTAGTGGTCATGTTGTTCCTTTGCATGATGATGCAGGGGCATTAGGTACAATGAAGAACTTTGTATTTTCATGAGACATAGGGGTTGTTAGGTCTCTGTAATTTATTAGCAAGATTGGGAGAGTCCAATCACAGAGTTAACATCATTTCAACCAACTTTGGGATTCTAGGATCTAGCCCTCCTGAATCTGGAGAGGGATCTCTCCAATATGTACAAAGATGGATATTGTCTTTGAAAAGTTTAAGGTAATGATATTAGGCTAGTTATGAAGGCCAAGGGTTTTGTTTTGTTTTGGATGGTTGAGCATGAAATGTTACTTGAGGGGAAAGTCCTAAGTGCAAAGTTTCAAAAGTGAGAAGTTGCAAGAAAATAGAACAGTTTTGGCAGATAGATAGATATAACGCTGGTTTTTAGTCCATTGGGCTATGGAGTCATATTTGGGCTTTAATTGAACAACAACATCAAGTGTGATCCAAGGGGCAAGTCATCTATACCACAAGATTATTGAGATTAAAATGATGAAATGGAAACATTAAAATGTTGGAGGGATGGAAACTGATAATAATTTCTCAGAGGATTTATAGTCAGTCCAAACAAGAAAAAGCCTCTTAAGTAACTGTTTTAAAACCAACCAAGGACAGAGCTAACCATAAACTTCTTGGGAAAGTTCTTATTAAAGCAGCTTAATTGACAAACAATCCAGTAATCCACATAATTACCTTCAGAAAGTATGAAAACACATAAGAAAAACAGAGTGTAACTTAAGATCAGATAAAGTACCTTTAAACCTAGTCTGCTTTCAGTCAACACCAAGGGAAAATTTCAGAATCTGCCTTTGGAGAAAAGAATCTAGGAATCAGGGAAAACCATGTCTTCTCTAGTCTAACTTTAATAGCAAATAATGGAAATAACATTCGAGAACAATGTTTGAGCAAACAGAAGGACGAGGGAACGCCAACATTCCTAACTGTTTAAATTGTATTGAATCATTCTTAAATAAACAAATATGAAGAAAACATTAAGATAAATATTTCTCAGCCAGAGAAGGTTACTGCTATACAGAAAATCCTAACCATGTTTAAACTGTTCTTTACAGAGGGAAAATGAACAATATGGCATACATAGAAAGAAAACGATTAACAAAGAAAGAAGCACTTCACCAGTGATAAAGACTAGGATCCCAAGAAACAGCTTTTATATTGATGTCAAACCAGTTACAATCTTCAAGTCCAATGTTTCAGTTCAACAATCATCTTCACTATTCAACCTAACTACTCTAGCGCAAACAGAGCTTCAAGGGCCAGTGAACACTATGTACAAATAGAAGTCTCGAGCTCAAGTGTATTTCAAAGTTCTGCAACCAACCATTTCTCATCTTCTTCTGAGGTATTTATAGAAGAATGAGGAGGTGATCTGAGAAAATATCTCTCAGGAAAATTAATACAGGATCAAGACTTCTCGGCCCTTTGAGGGGCTCGATGAAGAAGTTCACAGGTGGAACATTGTATTAACTGTTTTACATTTATGGATTATGCTCGGTGGGAGATTTATTTGACTTTGAGGCTTTATGTAATGTTTAGAGTAACTCTGCAGATATTTTCTGCATTGATTTCCTTACAGAAGTAACTCCCTGGCTGCGCTGGAGGCGAATATCTGATTTTCTTCAATAACTTCGGCCTCTGTTTTGAAAGGTTTGAGGCGACAGGTGGCTTGGTGGTAGTTGAGGAATCAATTTGCCTCAGATGTGGCGGTGGAGGCTTTCTGTCAGATGAAACACTTTAGGTTTTTCCTTTAAACTGTGTTTTAGATTGGGGATTAGGCTTTTGATAACGGTCTTAGCCGTAATCCCCATAAAAACCGTCTTCAATCTTCATCTGCTGTGTTCTGTCTTCAAACTGACACTCTTTAACTGTTTTTGAATTAAAAGAGTGTCTTGTCGATGTGCAGGCCGCACTGGGCTTTTTAAAGGCATCAATGCCCATGAAGCATTGAGAAAACAATGGAGCAAAACCCCGCAGATGGTTCTCTTTAACAGCTCGAAGGCGCAGGAAACGTCTTTCCCAACCCTCGGCTTTCTTTCATTATACAATGGAAAACCATTAAAACGCCTGAAAAACACAAAAATAGTTAAGAAATCCTGCAGAAATAGGTTTAAACTTCTTCAGATGGCAGGGGAGGAGCGTAGCCGTTGGATGAAGGCAACCAATGGTGGAGATCTGCATAGAAAGGCAAAAAGGATAGCGAGAGAAGAATAAGGAGGAGTAGTTTTGGACCGTCCGATCTGGACACGTGGACGGTCCAGATCTAATCGGAGGGTCTTAATCGGGGGTAGCGAGCAAATGCACCGATTCGAAACATGCGATGCGATTTAGCGCAGACCGTCGATATGAGATTCAGATCAATGGTGGGAAATGAATCGGGGTAGTCGCAATCGGAGGGATAATGGAAAGAGTGCGATTTAAACAAAAAACTCCATGCGATTGCGCAATCAGGAGGGGAGAGGCGATTAAGCGATAGCCGTTGGATCCGAGGATTAGATCAACGGCGGGGAGCGAATCGGAGGAACAGCAATCGGGAAAAAAATAAAGGCATGCGATGTAAAACTTCGATGCGATTGGGCGCTGGCCGTTTGATCGGCTTACGATCAACGGTGGAGAATTAGTTTTTAGAAAGAACCGGTAGAAAACCTTATAACATATCAAAACCCCAAGTTTTTAATATAAACGAAGGTTTAATGGATCAGGGCGGAAGTAAAATATATACAAAGGATAGGCGCCCGCCTGCGGGGCCTTCGGATATATGAAAATTGATGGGCACGGGGCTTTATATAAAATAAGGGCCTAATTGCAATCGAAACTGCGGGCCTGGTCTTTTCGATCAACCCATTGAAATTTTCCCGATTACGATTGCGCGATCGGTCTTTTTAATCTAACCATTTTATATTTAACACGTGACTTCAAGCTTTTAAGTTGAAACTTTGGATAAGCGGGTTCTTGGGTTTTATAAAGGAAAAAGCAGAATAGTAATGAAAATTTACAATGTTTTAAGCGCCGGAGGCGGGCTTACTGGATATATAAAATAAACGATGCGATCGGGTTTTTGTATTTACAAAGGATTAATCGCATCGGAACATTTCAAACCAAAGTATGATCGCAATCGGAACTTTTGAATAGAGCACAAGTCTCGCTCATTTGGATACTTCCGATGTGATGAGCGCCAAACAGGGTTAGCGCTTGGTTTTTTAATGGAAATGGGGGTTCCGAAACAGTTAAAAAGTGAGTTTTCAACTATGGAAAGGGGAATTTTTCATAAATGGAAAGAAGAGGACTTATGAAAACAAGGCAGTTTTGATGGAGAAAAAGAGGAGCAGATGAAAGGTTTGAGAAGAGGGAAAATGATGGTCTTTCAGCAGTCTTTCATTTGGAATCAGCAGAATTTTCTGAGTATAAAATGGGACAGCAAATGAGGATTTGGGACAGAGGCATAAGACCTTAAAGAGACTTCAAGAGCCAACAATTTTTTAGTGATAAAATTTGTTCCTTGGAGGCTCAAAAAAGATCTTAGCCACCTTTTGGTATAACAAAATATTATAGGTGGCTAACAGTGGCTCCACTTGGGGATGGTGCCTTCTTGAAGGCATCAAGAATTCATACTTGATTTTTGGGAGGCTGATCAGTTGCCTCTTCCATTGGGCTGTCCTTCTGTGATTGAATTATCTTCTTCTAAAAACATATTCGGCAGCCATGAAAACAATGGACCTTTATCAACCAGCTTGCTACCTACCCAATCCTACAGATCTAGCATTTTTTCTTCATCAGAGTGCACTTGGATTGGCAAACTCTATTCACAACATTTTATTCTTTTGAAAGCAGGAAATCTAATCTATTTCTAATCCTTATTTCTCCCTGAACTCAGATTAAACATTTGAGCTCAGATATTTCTCTACCTAGTCTACTGTTTGTTGGGATTAAACAGTCCAACAAACTTTCATTCTCTAAATTCTACAACAGAAATTTAAAAATATTCAAGTCAAGATTGAGTTGTTCGACTTGCTATGATCTATGGCATAAAAACAAGATGCTCATAGATTATTATTTGCAGAAAATTAAATCAAAATGGAAGGCTTAAGATCTGAAAGTTTCTCATTATGGCTTTCTTTTCTTTACAGCTCTGTTTTTAACTTTGTTTTGAGCTGTCTCTTTCTTGATATCTGATTCAGATTTTGGGCAAATTAGAACCAGTTTTTCTCTTTTATGACTCAGAAAAATAAAACAGTTTTGAGTCATCTCTCTTTGGAAACTTTGGTTCATATTTTGAACATGTTTGAACCTTTAATTTCTATCCTAATCTATCTACTGATAAGCCAAGATTAAACAGTTTGGCAAATCAAATTCACTACCCTATCAGCAGAAAATTGAAAGCTAATTAGTCAAGATTAAACAGTTTGACTAACTAGAAGTGTGTTTTGCAGGAGTGGTATTTAAACTTGCACACTTTCAGATTTATTTCTCTTTTTGGCATGGGGCTGTGCCTTTCTTGTTTTTCATTTCTGCCCTCTTTTCTTTCTTTCTTTGTTTTTGTATTTTTTGATTTTTCATAACTTTGAATGCAATGATGGATGAAATGTTTACAATGGAAAAAAGAAAAAATAAGGCTTAAAAACATATCATGAATCAAGAGAAGTAATGCTTGAGCATCCTGCCATTGACAGGACCCCCAAACAATTATGTTCCATTCAGCTCTTGTAAGAAGAATGCATTGTTTCCAGCAACTGAATGAATAGAGTAAGGTCCAAGCCATAGATTGTCAAATTTACCATGCTTTACCTTATCTTCTCTCTTTGAGTCCCACTTTAAAACTTTGTCCCCAATCTTGAAATTGCTGGCCTTTGTTCTTCTGTCAAAAAGCTTCTTAATGCTGTCCTGTTTCTGCAATGTTTTGTTGTACACTTCCTCTCTGATTTGTTGAAGATGAATGGTCTGATTTATTCTTCTAATCATGTCATTATCTTCAGTCTGCAATTCTTGGATAAACTTCATAACTGGTACACCAAGGCTATTAGGAAAGATTGCATCTGTACCATACACGAGCTGAAAAGGTGACATACCAATAGATTTCTTCAAAGTTAATCTGTCAGCCCAAAGTGCATGGATTAGCTTTGTGTGCCAAGACTTCTTGTTGTCCTCCAACAGTTTCTTGATTATGTTCACTAAGCTTTTATTGGAAGATTCTGCAAGTCCATTACCTTGAGGGTAATATGCTGTGGAATGCCCCAGTGTTATCTGGTATTTATGACAAAAGTCAACCATTTTATTGCTTCTAAATGCTGCTGCATTATCTGTGATGATCTTGGTAGGACAGCCAAATCGGGAGAGGATATTGGTTTCTATGAACTTTATAATAACTGAATCATTGGCTTGCCTACAAGGAATGGATTCTATCCACTTAGTGAAATAGTTTGTGGCAGTAAGGATCCATCTATGCTGGGCAGAAGATGAGGGATGGATTTCACCTATGAAGTCAAGTCCCCACTGTTGAAAAGGAGCTTCAACAGTGATCGGATGCAGAGGAAGGGATAATAATTTTCTCTTGCCCTCAAACAATTGGCATTTATGGCAAGTAGTTGTCATTTTGTGAACATCAGAAAAAAGGGTGGGCCAATAGAAACTAGCCCTCAAAATTTTATTGGCTGTTGACTTCCAGTACAAATGGCCTCCACACTCTCCTTCATGAAATTCCTGCTTAACCTTCTCTGCATCAAACTCAGGCAAACATTTAAGCAATATACCACTAGCATTTTTCCAATAAAGACACCTATCTACAATGCAATAGTTTATTGCTTTCAGTTTTAAGAACCTTGCCTTTGTTTTCGATAAACCAAGAGGTGTATTTAAATTAAGCAAAACATAAACGATATCAGCATACCAAGGAGAATTCATAAAATGGTTTTCAATAATGGGAGTTGAGAATTCTTCTTGGCTTTCCAAAGCATTAATCATATTAATATCAAGAACTTCAAAATTGGATTCAGCCATTAATCTAGCTAGACCTTGGCCTTTGATGAGTTTAGTGGGTTTTATCTCTAAATCATATTCGAGAATAACAACAATCCACTTACCTCTCTTACCGTCTGGGTCCTGTGTTAGAATGTCTTTAACCACCGAATTTGGGACAAAGGCAATGATGTGTGAGTGAAGGATGTATACTCTGAAGTCTTTCAATGCTTTAACCAAAGCAAAAGCTTGCTTTTCCATAATATTATACTTCAAAGGGGCATCCCTCAATGCCTTGCTAAAAAATGCAATAGGCTGCTCTTGTCCTTGTGGATTTTTTTGTAAAAGGACAGCAGCAATGGTATGTTCTGATGCAAATGAGAAGATATAAAAGTCTTTTGAAAAATCAGGGCTTATGAGAACCGGTGTTTTGGTTAATGCTTGTTTCACCAGCTCAAAAGATGTCTTTGCTTCCAAGGTCCATTTTATCCCTTGCTCCTTCTTCAACATGTTTGTGATATTTCTAAGGAGCTCTGCCAAGTTAGGGATGAACCTTCTCAAAAAGTTAATCTTTCCAATGAAATACTGCAACTCTTTGATATTTCGAGGATGAGAGATTTGCAATATAGCCTTAATCCTCTTTGGATCTATCTTTATACCCTCTTCGGAAATAATGTGTCCAAGAAGCTTACCTTCTTGGAGACCAAATAGTGTCTTCTTAGGGTTTAAAGATATTCCAAACCTTTTGCACTTCTCGAAAACTTTTCTCAAATGTTCTAAATGTTCTTCATCTATTTTTGAAAACACAGTGACATCATCTAGATAGACAATGATGAAGAAGCCCAATTCTTCCGAGAATGCTATGTCCATGGCTCTCTGAAAGGTTGCTCCAGCGTTCATTAGACCAAAAGGCATCTTCACATACATGAAAGTGCCCCATGGAGTAGTGAAAGCTGTCTTTAATTGATCAGCAGGGTGAACTAAAATTTGATTATACCCTGAATAGCCATCAAGCAACGAAATCCTTTTAGACCCCACCACACTTTGTAAAATGTGATCCATTTTTGGTAAAGGGTAGTTGTCTTTTAACGAAGCTTTGTTTAAGTCTCTAAAGTCTATACAAAGCCTGATTTCTCCAGTCTTCTTCCTAACGGACACCAGATTAGATACCCACTCAGAATATCTAACAGGGACAATAATGCCAGCATCGTTCATCTTCATGATTTCCTTCTTAACCAATGGCAACTGGACAGGGTTTATTCTGCGCAGTTTCTGTTTGAATGGTTTTTGGTTTTCTTTAAGAGGGATTTTGTGCTGTATTATTTCAGTGTCATAGGATTTAAGATCTTTG
Organism: Pinus albicaulis; assembly: GCA_034641835.2. Lineage (NCBI taxonomy): Eukaryota > Viridiplantae > Streptophyta > Pinopsida > Pinales > Pinaceae > Pinus > Pinus albicaulis. The sequence goes on from CM076571.1 coordinate 59,060,905, forward strand.
TAACTCCATGCAAAAACATCAGAAAATTCTTTGAACAGCTCTATGTATTTGAGTTTAATGTGAGCTGGCAAAGTTTTGGACAGTTTGATCATTTTCGGTTTTTCCTCACTGCCTATATTGCACTCCTCTACTTCAGTCTCTACAGGTTCCAGTTTTGGTTTATTGGCCACAACGTTAAAATCAAACAACTCCTCTAAAGGCGTTAGACCACTTGGCAAATTTTCATCTTTAGAATGCAGAGTTTGTAATTCTTCCGTTTCTAACTCTGCACTTAATTGTGTTTTGCTCCCAAGTTTGCTAGACAATAGGTTAATATTGGCAGGTTGAGGAGACGATTCTTCTTCACCAAGAAAGTTTTCTTCACTGCAGTTTGTATCATAATCTGAATCTGAACTGTGCAGTTCGAACTCATTTCTGAATTGCATGAAGTCTTCTATTTGTTTGTCATTGTCAAACACTTGCCAATATTTTTCGTTATCAGGCACTGCCGGTCTAAATTTTATCGAAGTTGTGTTGTCTCCAGTCTCATATGGCGTTAGACATGTTCTGGCCGCAAAAGCTAAATTGTGGGCCATAATGTTCTTTTTCCTTGGGATGAAACTCAGGTTTGACTCCTCAAATGTTGTCAACAGATGCATGACATCATTCCGATAGGCTCTAAGTCTGGGATGATTCGCATTATACTCCCTATTGACTTGCCTAATGATTAACTCAGAATCCCCGTACACATTAATTCTTCTGGCTCCTAATTTCTTCAAGAGATGCAAGCCTAAGAGAAGGGATTCATATTCTTCTATGTTGTTGGAACACTGAAAGTTTATTTTGCATGAGATGCATTCTGTGTGGTTGTTTTCAGTGTTAATGATCCAAACCCCTGCACCAGCATTATTTCTAGTGCATGACCCATCAAAATACATACTCCATAAAGGACTGTCTTCGGTTTCGTCTGTTTGGCGATTGTCCCTTTTAACTATGGTGCCTTCTAACTATTCATGATTAGCAGCACCCAATTGAATTTGTTTTGACTCCTCAAGTTCTTCAATAGATTGAGGGACGATGTCAGAAATGTTAGGGGTATTTTCTGGGTTGCTAAGTCCTAAAAACAATGGACTCATAACCGGTAAATCAAGACCTATGCTTTGTTTACTAATGTTTTCACATGTGGCAAACTGTTTGGACACTTCTGCGTTATTATACTCTTCTCCCCTGTCGGCCTTTAATTCTGTTAAAGTGACTTTCTCACTAGGAGTTTCATCGTTAAACATGATAAAAGAATCAAGGCCTGTATTGACAGAATATATAGGAGAGTTTCGTGGTCTGTCTTGACTTGTAACCGTGTATTACATATGAGACTCCCTATAAAGTCTTTTGGTCTGATTGAAAACCGGGATGGTCGCATATGTCATGTCCATCTGCATAGTCCCCTGTAACTTAGCTCCCCAGGATCTTGATAATAGCATTCCATACTTTGGGGGGACATCAGCCACAACAATGTCCATGAGTAAACATTTGGCTGGAATCTGGGCTAGGTTAACACAGAGGTCTTCGATCAATCCTAGACATTTTACTCTATTTGAGTCAAAGGAGTATAGGTCTTTGTAGGGTCTGGTAATTTCTAAACCAAGGCTCTCCATCACAGCTTTAGGCATTAAATTATGAGAAGCCCCGGAATCATGCATAGCGTTGTGTAGAATTTTGTCATGAATGTTCAAACTCACATAAAAGGGAGGAACTGGTCCTTCTTGAAACTTCCCTTCAATCTTAGGGCCAGAAATCAACTCTGGTAGGTCGTCACTAAGATTAACCGTATCTCCATTTTCCTCTATATTTAAAGCCTTCAAAATTTGGTTCCTATATACATGTTGGGCAGCTAACTCAGTTAATGGAACAGAGATTTTGATCTTGAAGATTTCCTGTTCAAGGCTGAAAGGGGTTTGATTCTTTGAAGCACTTGTTTCAACCTTATTAGCTGTCACTCTATCAACAATTACAGCTTGCTGATTTGTTTTACTTGACACAACTATTGTAGAAGGAGTACTAGCTGAAGTGTTAGTACTGTTGATGTCTTCACTCTGTTTTTCAGAATTTTGAGTGTTTTTCTCCTTATCCTTATCAGAATTAACAACCACTGTTTTGTCTTTTTGTTTGGCTGTTTTGGGTTTAGCTACGGTGCTGCTTTGAGAGGATTTGTCAGAGGTTTTGGGGTTGGGGGCTTGTTGACTGGTCTTTCTTCTAAGGTCATATTCTCTTTGAGGTTCTATGATGACATTTTCCATGTCCTGATAATAATTTTCATTATGATCTCTTTTGTCGTCGTAAGGTGTGTAAAGACCTTGTTTATTATCATAATAAACCTCAAAGTCATCACCCTCTTCCCCAAACATGTTGACATCCTCTGGCTCTGTTATGTCTTCTGTTTCTTCAACCTCACTTACATAGTTTTGATGAAAGGGAGGGGTGATCTGTTGATCATCTTCCCTGGGTTTGTTTGGAGGTTGGTTCCTTCTAACATTCTGATTCTGGTTCCTATTTTGAGAAGCAGTTTGATTTTGATTTTCTTGTGCTCTCTTAATTATGCTCATCTCTTTCATCATTCTCTCCATTTTTGAGTTGGAAGTAGAAGGTGTGGATTCCTCTCTAAAAGATACTCTCTTCTCGCTCTTCATTCTTGCTCTTTTCTCCATCAAGTTCACTTCCACAGAAAGAGCACCCCTTTGCATGTCTTCAAGAGTTGCAAAAACTCTTTCTCTGAGTGAATATGTCATTTCTAGATCAAACCCTTCAGGAAATTTGTTTAAAGCTGAGCCCTGAGGAGGTTTTAGCTCAGGGGAAAGTGCATTATAGACGTTGTTAAATCTGGTACAATAGGATTGTACACTTTCCCCTGGGTTCCTATGGAGATTGTTATAGTCAGCAAGGACTTGGAGAGGATTCTTTCTCACTTCCCATTTGTTTAAGAATGTTTGATGGAAGGCTTGGAGATCGTTAATACTATGGGGGGTTAAACCTTTAAACCATTTTCTTACTTCTCCCCCCAAAATTTGAGCAAATAGTCTCAACTTGACAGAATCATTATCAATTTCGTTTCTGTCAAAGTAGTCATTCATCTTGTCCACATGTTGAGATGCTGTTATAGTATTGCTAACATCATATAATGGAATCTTGGACTGATAGTCCTGTGGAAGATTGGCTAATGGTACAGGAAGGACTAAGGGAGCATACCATGTTGCCATGGCAGGAGGTGGGGGTGGATTTACAGAAGGGAAAGTGGGTTGAGGTGAAGTGGTTTGAACAGTGGATGTAGGGTGAGTAGAAGTGGATGGACCAGGAGTAGACTGTTGAGATGATCTTGGATGAGAGACACCTAGATTGAGAAGGAAGTGTAAATCAGGAGGTGTTGTTTCCCTGCTACCAGGATATTCACTTGTTTCAGGAGATGAAAGTGAAGATTCAGAGTCTAACTGGATTATATCATCAAATGACCTAGTCCTAAATGGGTTCACTAAGTCAATTTGTGATTGTTGCAGAGCTGAAAGATTTTCAGGGACTGAATTAGCTCTCAAGGGTGATCTGAAAACAATTAATAATTTAACCTTAGGAGACTTCCAAAGGATACTTTCTGGATTATCAACTATCTCAGGTGGGTTAGGGTCTGGATGGGCTCTAGTGTGAATATTTTTAGAAGCCACTATGCTATGTTGTTTAGACCTAAAACAAGAAAAGTTCAACTAGATATGACAATCTTGGAGAGGTTAACCAATCTGTTTTTACAATTTTAAATCCCACAGTCCTCTAACTAAGTTTGAATGATTTTATAATGATAAGGGTTCTTCCCAGTGGAGTCTTAAGGTCTGCTAGGATTGTGGAGTCGCCAAGTGGAAATTTTTAGCTCCTTTCAGAGGTAAAAGGTCTTATGGTCCACCACCATGTTTATTTAATTCCAATCTGAAATATTTTTAGGTTTTTCTAAATAATTTTTCAGTTTTGTGGTTGTTAAGAATGTCCTAACTTTGTTTCAAAACTTAGCTAAGGTTTTGAGACAAAGGCAGTCTACTCTTATGGCTAAGCCAGCTGATTTTTCAAGGTTAGATGAAGTCTTAAGAGAAACCTAGGGTTTACCTAGTTTGTCACTAATTCAAACAAGCTCCATCATGATTACCATTTCTTGGTAGTGCTTGAAAAGGCTGCTTTTTCCTCTCAAAATGTTCTCGAATAAAGGGTTTTCTGAGGCCTCTAAAAGGTATTAAAAACATTCGATCCCCAGCGGAGTCGCCAGAAATGTTAGGTTCTGGTGGCTCAGCTGCAAAATAGAACAATTGACATGGAATCGGAGATTTTGAGTTAAAGTAGTTCCCCAGCGGAGTCGCCAGAAATGTTAGGTTCTGGTGGCTCAGCTGCAAAATAGAACAATTGTCATGGAACCAGAGATTTTGAGTTAAAGTAGTTCCCCAGCGGAGTCGCCAGAAATGTTAGGTCTCTGTAATTTATTAGCAAGATTGGGAGATTCCAATCACAGAGTTAACATCATTTCAACCAACTTTGGGATTCTAGGATCTAGCCCTCCTGAATCCGGAGAGGGATCTCTCCAATATGTACAAAGATGGATATTTTCTTTGAAAAGCTTAAGGTGATGATATTAGGCTAGTTATGAAGGCCAAGGGTTTTGTTTTGTTTTGGATGGTTGAGCATGAAATGTTACTTGAGGGGAAAGTCCTAAGTGCAAAAAGTTTCAAAAGTGAGAAGTTGCAAGCAAATAGAATAGTTTTGGCAGACAGATAGATATAACGCTGGTTTTTAGTCCATTGGGCTATGGAGTCATATCTGGGCTTTAATTGAACAACAACATCAAGTGTGATCCAAGGGGCAAGTTATCTATACCACAAGATTATTGAGATTAAAATGATGAAATGGAAACATTAAAATGTTGGAGGGATGGAAACTGATAATAATTTCTCAGAGGATTTATAGTCAGTCCAAACAAGAAAAAGCCTCTTAAGTAATTGTTTTAAAACCAACCAAGGACAGGGCTAACCATAAACTTCTTGGGCAAGTTCTTATTAAAGCAGCTTAATTGACAAACAATCCAGTAATCCACATAATTACCTTCAGAAAGTATGAAAACACATAAGAAAAACAGAGTGTAACTTAAGATCAGATAAAGTACTTTTAAACCTAGTCTGCTTTCAGTCAACACTAAGGGAAACTTTCAGAATCTGCCTTTGGAGAAAAGAATCTAGGAATCAGGGCAAACCATGTCTTCTCTAGTCTAACTTTAATAACAAATAATGGAAATAACATTCGAGAACAATGTTTGAGCAAACAGAAGGACGAGGGAACGCCAACATTCCTAACTGTTTAAACTGTATTGAATCATTCTTAAATAAACAAATCTGAAGAAAACATTAAGATAAAGATTTCTCAACCAGAGAAGGTTACTGCTATACAGAAAATCCTAACCCTGTTTAAACTGTTCTTTACAGAGGGAAAATGAACAATATGGCATACATAGAAGGAAAACGATTAACAAAGAAAGAAGCACTTCACTAGTGATAAAGACCAGGATCCCAAGAAACAGCTTTTATATTGATGTCAAACCAGTTACAATCTTCAAGTCCAATGTTTCAGTTCAGCAATCATCTTCACTATTCAACCTAACTACTCTAGCACAAACAGAGCTTCAAGGGCCAGTGAACATTATGTACAAATAGAAGTCTCAAGCTCAAGTTTATTTCAAAGTTCTGCAACCAACCATTTCTCATCTTCTTCTGAGGTATTTATAGAATAATGAGGAGGTGATCTGAGAAAATATCTCTCAGGAAAATTAATACAAGTTCAAGACTTCTCGGCCCTTTGAGGGGCTCGATGAAGAAGTTCACAGGTGGAACACTGTATTAACTATTTTACATTTATGGATTAAGATCGGTGGGAGCTTTATTTGACTTTGAGGCTTTATGTAATGTTTGGAGTAACTCTGCAGATATTTTCTGCATTGATTTCCTTGCAGAAGTAACTCCCTGGCTGCGCTGGAGGCGAATATCTGATTTTCTTCAATAACTTCGGCCTATGTTTTGAAAGGTTTGAGGCGACAGGTGGCTTGGTGGTAGCTGAGGAATCAATTTGCCTCAGATGTGGCGGTGGAGGCTTTCTGTCAGATGAAACACTTTAGGTTTTTCCTTTAAACTGTGTTTTAGATTGGGGATTAGGCTTTTGATAACGGTCTTAGCCGTAATCCCCATAAAAACCGTCTTCAATCTTCATTTGTTGTGTTCTGTCTTCAAACTGATACTCTTTAACTGTTTTTGAATTAAAACAGTGTCTTGTCGATGTGTAGGCCGCACTGGACTTTTTAAAGGCATCAATGCCCATGAAGCATTGAGAAAAAAATGGAGCGAAACCCCGCAGATGGTTCTCTTTAACAGCTCGAAGGCGCAGGAAACGTCTTTCCCAACCCTCGGCTTTCTTTCATTAAACAATGGAAAACCATTAAAACGCCTGCAAAACACAAAAATAGTTAAGAAATCCTGCGGAAATAGGTTTAAACTGCTTCAGATGGCGGGGGAGGAGCGTAGCCGTCGGATGAAGGCAACCAACGGTGGAGATCTGCATAGAAAGGGAAAAAGGATAGCGGGAGAAGAATAAGGAGGAGTAGTTTTGGACCGTCCGATCTGGACACGTGGACAGTCCAAATCTAATCGAAGGGTCTTAATTGGGGGTAGCGAGAAAATGCACTGATTCGAAACATGCGATGCGATTTAGCGCAGACCGTCGATCTGAGATTCAGATCAACGGTGGGAAATGAATCGGGGTAGTCACAATCGGAGGGATAATGGAAAGAGTGTGATTTAAACAAAAAACTCCATGTGATTGCACAATCAGGAGAGGAGAGGCGATTAAGTGATAGCCGTTGGATCCGAGGATTAGATCAATGGCGGGGAGCGAATCGGAGGAACAACAATCGGGAAAAAAATAAAGGCATGCGATGTAAAACTTCGATGCAATTGGGTGCTAGCCGTTTGATCGGCTTACAATCAACGGTGGAGAATTATTTTTTAGAAAGAACCGGCAGAAAACCTTATAACATATCAAAACCCCAAGTTTTTAATATAAACGAAGGTTTAATGGATCAGGGCGGAAGTAAAATATATACAAAGGATAGGCGCCTGCCTGCGGGGCCTTTGGATATATGAAAATTGATGGGCCCGGGGCTTTATATAAAATAAGGGCCTAATTGCAATCGAAATTGCGGGCCTAATCACAATCGAAACTACGGGCCTAATCGCAATCGAAACTGCGGGCCTAGTCTTTTCGATCAACCCATTGAAATTTTCCCGATTACGATTGCGCGATCGGTCTTTTTAATCTAACCATTTTATATTTAACACGTGACTTCAAGATTTTAAGTTGAAACTTTGGATAAGCGGGTTCTTGGGTTTTATAAAGGAAAAAGTAGAACAGTAATGAAAATTTACAATGTTTTAAGCGCCGGAGGCGGGCTTACTGGATCTATAAAATAAACGATGCGATCAGGTTTTTGTATTTACAAAGGATTAATTGCATCGGAACATTTCAAACCAAAGTATGATCGCAATCGAAACTTTTGAATAGAGCACAAGTCTCGCGCATTTGGATACTTCCGATGTGATGAGCGCCGAACAGGGTTAGCGCTTGGTTTTTTAATGGAAATGGGGGTTCCGAAACAGTTAAAAAGTGAGTTTTCAACTATGGAAAGGGGAATTTTTCATAAATGGAAAGAAGAGGACTTATGAAAACAAGGCAGTTTTGATGGAGAAAAAGGGGAGCAAATGAAAGGTTTGAGAAGAGGGAAAATGATGGTCTTTCAGCAGTCTTTCATTTGGAATCAGCAGAATTTTCTGAGTATAAAATGGGACAGAAAATGAGGATTTGGGACAGAGGCATGAGACCTTAAAGAGACTTCAAGAGCCAACAATTTTTAGTGATAAAATTTGTTCCTTGGAGGCTCAAAAAAGATCTTAGCCACCTTTTGGTATAACAAAATATTATAGGTGGCTAACAGGGGTCTCATAATTCTAAATTCTCTTGTAATTATTAGTAATTCTGAATAAAAAGTGAGAATTGTAAATTTTCTCTATCAGTAGAGAACATGAGTAGTTAGGAATGTGAAGAGAATAGGATCAGTTAGCTGATTTTGGGATTAAGTCTAAAATTAGGAAATCGAAGAGTTTGATGAGATGTTTGAGGACCTGAATTGATTCAGGTCATCTTTGGGCATAAAATGTAAGCAGCTATAGTATAGAGGGGGTTGTTCAGACAGAAGGGAAAAAAAAGGCCCTTGAATTGAAGATATGGCCTAATATGATGCTGTAAGTAAATGCTTTCGAAATAAATTCTAGTTGTGTATATGTAGATGAAGAATCTGGTTGTAAACACCGTGTGAAACTTGATGCATTCTTGGTCGAAATATATAAGGAATGTCTGAATTGCTGAGGGAGAATGTATAAGGCACGTTTGTTGAAGTTCTTTGATTGATGCCGAGTTATTAGAACTAAAAATTGTTGGTTGTAATAGAAAGGATTCTGTTGTACTTGATTGATTCGTATATGTTGATAAAGGGTTGCCCCAAATTTCTGTGGGAATTATGTAAGTGTCCTTGATTGAATTCTGGGTGGAGAATAGCCAGTCTTGTTTGTTAATACAGGGACTGAGTTCTGAGTGTATATTTAATTTCGGAATTATCTAGATACGAGCGGCCCTAAGGTTGTATGGACAATGTGTGGATTCATCATTTATTTAGTAATTCAATGTGAGAAGAATACTACTGTGATAATGTATGCCTACCAGGAAATCCGTGAATGATAGAGGTCGTAGGGAACCTGTGGAGAGATCGGGGATGAAGGCGAGCTAGGGCAAAGGACTATGTGAAGGGGTTATGAATTCCTTGAAAAACAAAAACATGCACAAGTGAGGCAGAGTTGTATAGATAAGAACGTAGAAGAAAACAACGTTTAAGAAATAGAATGGAACCCTGCGTGGAAGAGTGGAACCTCGACGAACAGTGGCAGTAGTTTGAAGGCCGAAACCAGCAGTATCGCGCAAAGGTGAAGGTGGTAAGTTGTTTTCGTAAAAATAACGCGATATCGCTTGACGTAGGGCACATGTCCTTGAGCGGTGTTGGAATACCGCAAATTTCGCGTAAATTCTGAGCACTAAAGCTCGGAAAGAAAAAAAAAAACGCAACATGCAGTCACCATCGTCGGATCTTGAATGTTGAAGCGATGATCTGCCCGCCGTCGGATGAGCGAGGTGAATTAATAGTGTAGTGGGCCCGATGGGTTCAATGAGAATTAGGCGCGGGGATTTCATTTAACTTATGTTTAAGTTGAACTTAATAAGGTCGATATGCATATGTATGGGCGAAGTAACTAGGCGTTGTTGACATTGGGCGTCGAGAAGTTAATAGGTTCATCATGTTATGTTGAAACGTTGATTCAATTATTATATGCGTTCCATGGCTGGGGTGTGATCCTTGTAAGAACACAGCGTAAGCGTGGGGCCCGAAGACTCTTATACATGGTTACCCTTTGGCTTAAAAATCTAGCACAAGGTCTTATATGTTGTTTTAAACCTTGGTTGAAGAACAATACATATGTTGATGCATTTGTTTACAGAAATGCCATAAGCAAGGCTAAAGTATGAGATTGGTGGCTAGGCCTTTGGTTGTTGATGTCGAAATATTAAAAGACATATAAGTGTGGCTTGGTGAAAAAAAAGCGAATGTTGATCTGCGCTCTCATAAGGGGTGAAGTCTAAGTCAAACTTTGGGGCTAGACTGAAATTTGAGTATTTATTTATTCGATCATAGAGCGGGTTATTCCACTGGTCTTATAACCATGGTAGAAGGAGAAAGCTTCCGCAGGAGAGATGGGGAGTTTGAAGATCATTAGAACTTTGCTCTAATATCTCAAATCTCCGATTTGAGATATAGAAAATCCAACAAGGAATTAAGGAATTAGCCAGATTTAAAATTATTCGGCTAAAAGAAAAGTGAGTTATTGTTATAGACACAGAGCGTGAAATTGTGAGGCCAGCAAGGGAGCCCGCTATCACATGACACCATATGGTTTTTGTAAAGGGAGGGTTTGTTTGATTTGTTAATTATGGTTTTTATGTCCATGTTTCTACCTTAATAGTAGTCCAGCTTTCTAGTTTCAGGTTTTTTTGGATATAGGGTGTTATGGTTTTTGGAATTGGGTCCATGAAATTAAGTTTTTTGTTTAGTATGTTCCTGTATCTAGGGCTTAGGGTAAATAATTGAGATTGTTTTTGCTGAAACGAAACTGATGGGAGGTGTCGCTTGAATAATTGTTTTGTACACTTTAATTTCTTGATGTGCATTTGGATTACGTGGTTCATGGTATGTAACTGAGATTGGTGTTGCTGAGATGGAATTGATAGCAGATGTCTCTTGAATACTTGTATTGTACAGTGTAATTCCTCGATGTACATTGGCCTTAAATATAGAAAAGAAAGTATAGGCACTAAGTGCTCACTCCTAGATTAGGATCTAAATTGGTGAGAGTTAGTCCTGTCTATTTAGTATTGTTTTTATATTACAGTACCATTTCCTATTAACGGATGACAAAAGACAAGATAAGACTAGTTTTATTAATGGCAGTGGGCGACAAAAAGATAGGTCAATGGGGCTCAAAATTACACCAGTTACAACATACTGTGGGAGTGCCCATTACTTGTCATTAGGGATAGATGTAAAAAGTAGAGGGAGAATAAGCATCCACATCTGTATCAATCACTCTGGAGCTACCGATGTGCTGCTTGATAATGTCAGCTGGGGAGTGCCAATCTATAGTCTACATATTTAAATTAGTACTGGAAAGGGGTTTGGCAAATCTCAGTCCTTGAGTAGGGTTTGATTCCCAACTTGAATCATAATCTAGAATGAGATTCTTGATTTTTCCCACAATGAAACTGTCTAAATTAGCTAATTTGTAAGTCTACTTCAATTGTTACCAACCTATATCCTTTCTGAGCTGGATGATAGGTATCATGCGTTGTTACCAAATACAAATATTTTTTATTATCTCATTTTTGAGCCCCAAGGATTGGCTTGATTGGCCTTGGAATTAGACATTGAACTTCTCAAAAGTGGGATGTCACGAGTTCAACTCCTGTGATTCCTTTGAAGTGGTATGTCATGAGTTCAACTCCTGTGATTCCTTTGGGGTTATGCACTGTGATCAATACTGATGGTCTACCTAGTTTACCATTTATGAATACTTGGAAAGTGACATGTATTTTTTATGTGTTGTTTTGCTATTGCTAATTAATCAAAAATTAAAATTAGACATGATTAAATTGGGCAGGATATAAATATAAAGGGGTATAAAAAATGTTAACGAAAAAATGGATACCTACAATATCTAGTGAAAGTAGGGGGTTTTTAAACTGGGAAAATGCAATGGGTTAGTATTGGCAGGGGGTTAAATAAAGTGATTTTTAGAGGTATTTTCCAATATGTATTCAAACTAAGGGTATTGTTTAGTATGCCACGAACGAACGTGCTATGCCATAGGTTAATTGAGTGACGCCCCTGTGAGTAGATGAGGAAGGCATGGCCCCTTGCCTTTTTGAGGCAGCAAACACATGCCTTTCCCTCTTTGGTATACCAATGAAAAAGCCTCAATTATGCTTATTTTGGTGTTTTCAACATGGTTGTCATCATTTGTTTCCATTTCTTCCTCTTCATCATCAGGGCTGATGCTTACCTCTTTGCCTTCAATATCAGCCTCACCTTTAGCCTCTCCACCAATTTTTGCACTTTCATCTTGTTCCTCATTGAAGTTGCTTGCCTCGTGATTGTTGTGATCTTCACTTTCATTATCAGCCTCTTCATTTCCCTCATTATTTTCATGAATTTCATGACTATTGTCATGATTTTCATGACTGTCTTCTTCCTTGCTATTTTGTTCATCACTGATGCTTGCTTTGTAATGTTCCAAAATTTTCATGAAGAAAATTGGAACATTAATTTTTGCTTATTTCATCTAGGAGGTGAATAAAATGGGTAAAAGGCCCATAAGTAGGAATAAGATCCTTCATAATGTGAAAATGATCATTGGAGCAGCTTATTTTGCACCTTCCAGTGTGAAAGGGGGCAATTTTCATGAGGGCAAGGTCAAGTTTGACCAAGTCAACAGCGCTGCCTAAAGGTGTAGCTTGCATGAGAAGACAGCGCAGTTTTGGAGGGAGAAAGATTCCTTGTGGATGAAACCCTAATGTGTGGGGTCCATGGCCAAGAAGCATTCACTTGTATAAGAAGAGGAGGAGGCAGCCATAGAGAGATATCTTGGATCATTTGATTATTGGTCTATTCAGACAAATTGCACACTGCGGCTGTTCAGCAGAGTTGCAGTGCTGCTTAGCACGAGGGATTCATGTTTAGGATTTCCTCTCCTTTTTGAGAGGCCTCTTAAAGGATTTCACTTCTTCTTCTCCACATCTTGGCTCAAGGCCAAAGCCATTCTTCAGATACTGTGTTATTTCTGCTCAAGTATAACGTAGGGTTGTTGGGACATTGCAGTGGAGGGTTCCACAACACTTCTCTTTGGCTTATCTTTCAAAGGAGGGAGTTTCTCCTGCCCCGGGAGGTTAGTGAAATGGATTTCAAAGCTATTTTTCATATCTTTGCACCAAGGCCAACATCTCCCATCATAGACAGCGCAGTCCATCCTCAAGACTATGTTATTTCAGTGCACACTTACAGTGAGAGGTTGCACCGGCTTCTTGGAGGGCAAGATCTTCAGTGTCGGGATCATCCTTTCATTGAGAGATCCATTAGAGGAGGTTTGCTTCAGTTCAAGGATCATCTTCAGCCATCTCCATGTATTTCTAGTATTGAGTTGCAACTACTACCCAGCAACTCCGGCATTTCTGTAGATTTGCCAATTTCATGTATGTTGTAACTAATCCTTCCAAGGATTGTGTATTTTGCTATATTAGTGTTTTTAGGGGTTGAGAGCTTGCTCCCCCTCATTTCTTTGAGCTGATAATAACATATCATTCTATTCTCATTTTTTATTATGCAGTAACTCCTATAAACTACGTTATTTTAGCCAAGGCTCTCTTTCATGTAGCAGTGTTTTCCATTGTCATGTGTATATCTTATTGAGGCTTCCATTGCCTAGTTGGAATGACTGATTCCTCCACACATTGTATAAATTTGCTGCTATATCATATATTTACTAGCTATATCTCTCTTCATGTGTTTACAGCTATAAGAATAACACTGTCTTTCCATATCTTGTTCTTGTCCATGTTGCAGTCCCTTCATTGGGCATTTTCTGAGGACATCTAAGTGTGGTATATATGTTTAACCACCTTAGAAGGATTTATTTGAAGCCATCTCTTGGATTTAATTCTTAGATACATTGATCTAATGGATCCAGGTCCTGGTTTCAATTCCTGCTGCCTCCATTTCTAGAAAATGCATTTTCTAGCCATGGATTGCTAGCTGTCCCGATTTGGGAACATTACAATGGTATCAAAACAGCTTTCTTGGCTCAGCCTGTGAGTCTAAGCCCAAGAATATCAGAATATTTAAGAGGATGAGTTTAATCTCATTATATTTTAGATCCATGAAGAACCTCCCGAAGGATGATATGTAGAAAGAAGAGGAAGAGCCCTACACTTCCTATTCTTATCAAGGAGACAAAGAAATAAGTAGAAGAAAGACTCCATTATTTGGAGACGAAAAAGAAAAAGGGGATAAGCTTACCAAGCTTCTTCCTAAATTTGTATATATGATCCATGTAGAGTATGAGGAGATCCGTAGGAAGTATAGAGAATATCCTAGAGGGTTTGATTCAAAGGCAAACTCTAGATTGGAGGAGTGTGAGCATGCAGCTGCACACCATCTTGTACAGCGCAGTCACATGCCCAAGATTTCCGGAAGAGAGATGAAAAGAGAAGAAGAGGTTGCTAGGAGGGGAACCCTCAGTGATTTCTTGAAGGAGTATGAGTCTCAAACTCAGAAATACTGGGATCATCTCAGTTTTTCAGAGTTTTGCAAGATGAAGGTGAATGGGAAAGAGTAGCAGGATAAATTTCATCTATCTATCTTTGAGGATTCACCTGTATGTTCAGCCAAATCTTTGGTGATAGAGTTAAAGACCTTCTTGCAGCAACACCACATTCATGGACATGAAGCTATCAAAGTTGCAACACTGCATTTGAGAGGTAAGGCTTTTACCTGGTGGATTTTTGAATCATTTTCTTTGAGAAATGTAAATATTGCATCCTATGATAGTTTCACTAAGGCATTAGTGAAAATATTTGATGGAAGGATTCATGAGACACCCATGGTGGTTCTAAACCAGAAAACTCAAGTAAAACCCTTGCATGAAAACTTGCACCATACTTTGCCGGAAGAAAAGTTTTCATCTCACACCTTTAAGCAAAGGATCATGGAGATCTCTTTTTCAAAAAGGGATCCATTCATTGGAGAGTTTCCCATTCACGTTGCAGAGATTGAGGGCAACAGCACTGTTAGATCTGGATTTGATCTTGCACCTCATGCAGAGGAAAGAGGAGCTCTTGCTCCAAGTAGAGGGATGCTTGCATATTTGCAAGAAGGTTCCTATGTGTGGAGATCAAGGCACAACTCATGATCTATCTGTGCCATTGTTGAGGAGGTGTGAAACCATGGAGACACAAGGAGGAAGTAGGGAGAAGACCCAGCATCATGAGATGAGGAGTATACATCCATATTCAGTTTTGGAGGTTGATGCACCTAAGGAGGTGATTGGATTGCGCAGTGGAAGCATGGAGAGCTTTCTCCATTCATATATGCAGTCATCTCTTGATGATGATGTCTCTTTGCATAGAGACATTTTGCCGGGGAAACCATTGGATCAGCAGAGGAGGATGGATGCTTCACATGTTGGGGCACCAATCATTGATTTCAGGAGGTTGGAGACCTGGAAAGAGCTTGATACAGCACTGGGAGTCTGGGGTAGACTCAAGGAGAGAGAGAGCATTCTCTCAACATCATCAGTACCCACTTCCATTTCAGATTCTACGTTGTGGCAGAAGCAGCAAGGGAAGGACAGCAGCCTTCCAACTTGCATCTTTTGCATGAGAGATGTCAAAGGATATGATGACCATATGACGGATGCTCTTCATGAGAGATCATTAGCGTTGTCACTGTGGAGATTAGATCCACATTGGAGCTCCCAGATGTGGGTGGAGTATTCCAAGGATCTTTTTACTTGCATGATCTTGGATGGCCAGTTGCATGAGAAGGCATATTCATTCAGAGATGGGGTCATATTTTATCATGGTAGGAACTTCTTTCCTAGATCTTCCAAGCTCAAGGAGAAGTTGCTACAAGCAGCTCAGGAGGATTTCCTTTTCAGCCCCACTTGTTCTATGAGAGAATACCACACCGTCATGGAGGGGTATTTTTGGATGGGCTTTGAGGAGGAGATACATCAACATATGAGTAGATGCATGGATCAGATAGATATGGAGGAGAGACATGACTCTTTGAGAGAGTTAGCGTAGCCACCTCTTTTCCCTTTGCAGAAGAGAGGAGACTCACTTATGAGCCACTCCACTTGTATGAGCAAGAGATATGGTAAGGGTATTGATTATTTTTTACATGATTATTTGTATGATGTATGTATGCATCCCTTAACCATACATGTGCAGGATGATGCTCCAAGGAGGAGCATTCTTTTTTCTATACCACATGGTTTAGATGAGGCCATAAGCATGATTGACGGCCATTCCCTAGGAGGACTTGGGGAAGAGCTACATTATGGAGGACATTCTCATTGTATACTTTACATCATTCACTTCCTCCATACTTATGAGGAATTGGAGCAGCAGGCAGTGGTTGAGAAGCCACTTATTTCAGCAGTCTCTATTGCAGTTGAGTGTCAAGCTGCGCTAGTTGCACTTGAGGGACCATTTTCCTTCTCATTTGTTGCATATGGCAGCAATTATGATTCTCATATTTGCTCCCTATGGCTCTACTTTTTCTGTTCTTATGAGGAGCATGCTCGGGAGAGAGGCACATTATGTGGATGTGTCCTTTGAGGGAGAAATTCCTCACACTATTTGCACTGCATGTTCTAAGGGGAGCATGGGATATGATATGGTCACCTTGATAGAACATTTTTATCTTTATGAGGTGAACCATATGATGGATGAGATGCCATATGATGATGACTTCCAACTCATCATATATGGAAATATTTGGGCTAGATTGATTTGCAGCGTTGGGGGAGAGATCTTTGGAGGTCTAGTCCTCATTTTTCCACTTGAAGGAAACCTTATGGCAGACCATGGACAGCCATCACTCTACATTTATCATAAGTGGAGGGATGGACAGCATGGGGTAGGCTACATTTCTTACCATGTGCAGATTTTCATCCCACCTACTTTGCCAAAGCCAAAGGTGGATGACAGCTGTCAGGAGTTTCCTAGCTGGAAGGTGACCCATTTTTCATGGCTCATAGCTTGGAGATGGAGGATCCATGTGGGAAATATAGTTCCCATTTTATTTCAGATCCCATTCTTCAAGGGGACCTCTAGATATCACCTTCCTATCCTCTTGAGTATTTCACTTTCACATGATGATAGCTTGATAGTTGACTTACATGCTGAGGAGGAGCATTGTGAAGATTTTATTGATGAGATAGCATCACTTTATTTGGAGGAGATCATCATACAGGGATGCTACAAGGAGAGGAGAAGAAAATAACTCAGTCTATCCTTGCACTTGCTTGAGGACAAGCAATCTTTGATAGGGAAGGACTGTAATGTTCCTAAATTTTCATGAAGAAAATTGGAACATTAATTTTTGCTTATTTCATCTAGGAGGTGAATAAAATGGGTAAAATTCCCATAAGTAGGAATAATATCCTTCATAATGTGAAAAGGATCATTGGAGCAGCTTATTTTGCACCTTCCAGTGTGAAAGGAGGCAATTTGCATGAGGGCAAGGTCAAGTTTGACCAAGTCAACAGTGTTGCCTAAAGGTGTAGCTTGCATGAGAAGACAGCGCAGTTTTGGAGGGAGAAAGATTCCTTGTGGATGAAACCCTAATGTGTGGGGTCCATGGCCAAGAAGCATTCACTTGTATAAGAAGAGGAGGAGGCAGCCATAGAGAGATATCTTGGATCATTTGATTATTTGTCTATTCAGACAAATTTCACACTCCGACTGTTCAGCAGAGTTGTAGTGCTGTTTAGCATGAGGGATTCCTGTTTAGGATTTCCTCTCCTTATTTAGAGGCCTCTTAAAGGATTTCACTTCTTCTTCTCCACATCTTGGCTCAAGGCCAAAGCCATTCTTCATATACTGCGTTATTTCTGCTCAAGTATAATGCAGTGTTGCTGGGGGATTGCAGTGGAGGGTTCCACAACACTTCTCTTTGGCTTATCTTTCAGAGGAGGGAGTTTCTCCTACCCCGGGAGGTTAGTGAAAGGGATTTCAGAGCTATTTTTCATGTCTTGGCACCAAGGCCAACTTATCCCATCATAGACAGCGCATTCCATCCTCAAGACTGCGTTATTTCAGTGCACACTTACAGTGAGAGGTTGCACCAGCTTCTTGAAGGGAAAGATCTTCAGTGTCGGGATCAGCCTTGCATTGAGATATCCATTGGAGGAGGTTTTCTTCAATTCTAGGATCATATTCAGCCATCTCCATGTATTTATAGTATTGAGTTGCAGCCGCTGCCCAACAACTCTGGCATTTTTACAGATTTGCCAAATTCATGTATATTGTAACCAATCCTTCCAAGGATTGTGTATTTTGTTGTATTAGTGTTTTGAGGGGTTGAGAGCTTGCTCCCCCTCATTTATTTCAGCTAATATTTTCATATAATTCTATTCTCATTTTTTATTATGTAGTAACTCCTATAAACTGCATTATTTTAGCCAAGGCTCTCTTTCATGTAGCAGTGTTTTCCATTGTCATGTGTATATCTTATTGAGGCTTCCATTGCCTAGCTGGAGTGACTAATTCCTCCACACATTGTATACATTTGCTGCTATATCATATATTTATTGGCTATATCTCTCTTCAAGTGTTTACAGCTATAAGAATAACGCTATCTTTCCATATCTTGTTCTTGTACATGTTGCAGTCCCTTCATTGGGCATTTTCTGAGGACATCTAAGTGTGGTAGATTTGTTTAACCACCTTAGAAGGATTTCTTTGGAGCCATCTCTTGGATTTAATTCTTAGATACATTGATCTAAGGGATCCAGCTCCTAGTTTCAATTCATGCTTCCTTGTAATATCTCGTTTCGGGGATATCTCTAAAACACGGCAAACTCCAACCAGAGATGGACTGGGAGGCGTTTACCAGATATGCCACCTCTGGAAAGAGGACGAAATCTGGAGGCTACCTGGCCCTTTCCAGAATCTGTCTAAGAGTGTGAGATAAACACACCAAGTGGTATAGAACTAGAATGCCCGAAAATATATAAAGATAACAGTGCAGCAGACATACAATAGCATAGAAAGAATGTATGACAAATCATCCAGAAATATAGAGAGAGAATGCTAGGCCATTTTATTAGACTGAGAAATGTAATGAAGTAAAATAGGTGATCAGAGTGATGGCACCTAAAATTTCTCAAGGCAAGTGAAGAAATACTCTCAGAATATACAGGAAATGGCTGCTCTCTGAACTGCGTCCTAGCTGCTGGAAAATTGCCGTGTAGCTGCTACTGCTGAAATGAACTGATGACTAGGGGTTTTGCCCCTTGCTGGAATGAGCTGAAAATCTAGAATCCTCCTCTACTCACCAATCTCAGCAAAACCCAGAAGCCATATCAAAAATGGTTGATCCCCGAAAAACAACCCCTTGAATTACACTGGCCTCCAAGGCTCTGTGCAGAGGCTGAATAGGAATGAATAGAATACGGCCTCAATCTCCACCAAAGTCCTCCCAAAGGAAAATTTTGATCCTCTGCTCAATCTCCCAACTCAAAACCCCTACAAAAATCCCAATCTGGAGCTCCTCCTAGATGTACTTCGTCCTCCCTCTCAATGACTGTGTAGTCTCTCTCAATGCTCGACTCCGCAACAAAACCAAAATACCAAACCTCCTGCAAAATGCTGAAGAAAATACCTTTCCCGAGTAGGCACTCGAATTCCCCCAGGGCTAAGGGCGAGATCTCCGATCGGAGACACTCAACGCACTAAAAAATGTTGCAGACAGGCTAAACAGCCAGTGTGCTCAAGAAGTCAAAATGACCAGCTCAATATCATCAACCACCAATGAATGAAATGAGGAGACTCCCCCCACCCTTCTTTTATAACGTTGGCCTTCCTCCAAACCCTAAGGCCTATCTCCTCAACGTAGCCTCCCTCATGCCACGTGCTCATCCTCATCTGCATAGTCTCTCCTAGTGCATACGTGGGCCCCTTCTCTACGTGGTGCTTGCCCCCCCCCCCCCCCCTCCCCCCCTTGGCTCCCTTTAAGTCACAACGTTGTGCTACTAGGGAGTGTGTTTTATTCCACTAAGTGAGTTAGACCCTCTCTACTCACCTTTTTATTTATTAATAAACTATAGACGGAAAAATTGAGCAAAATCGAATATTCCAATTAGCCACTGCTAATTAGGAATATTACAGTCTCCCCCAGAAAAATGTTTCTTGTCCTCAAGCAACTGTAGTGATGGATGCTGCAGAATCTTCTCACACTCCCAAGTGGCATCCTCATCCGACAAATTCTTCCACCTCACCAAGAATTCCCAGACTGTCCTGCTCCATAGCTGCCTCTCCCTAGTATCAATAGTAGCCTCTGGCTGCAACACCAAATTCCCCTCATCATCCATGGGTGGTAGCTCATCTGTCACTTTCACCTGCTGCCCCAGTGCCTTCTTCAGGCGTGATACATGAAAAATGTTATGGATCTTTCTACCTTAGGGCAGCTCCAACTCATACGCAACCTGTCCAATCCTGCGTGTCACCCTTTATGGCCCGTAAAAGCGGGGCTTGAGATTTTCAGCTCCCTTCTACTTCAATGACAACTGTCGATATGGTTGTAATCGTAGGTATACCAAGTCCCCTACCTCAAACTATCTCTCTACCTGACCTTTATCAGCATACAGCTTCTGTTGGTTCTACACTGTGGCCATATTATCCTTGAGAGCGTGGAGAATATCCTGACTCTCTTAGATCCAAATCTTGGCTCTCAGAGCCCTGCTAGCACCAAACATCACATCAACAAAATACAAAGAGTGATATCCATATAAAGTGTAGAATGGAGACATACCAATGGACATGTGATGTGTAGTGTTGTAGTAGTACTCCCCCAAATGTATCCACTTCAGCCATGCTCGCTGCTGCCCACTGACATAGTTATGCAAGTAGCACTCCAGCCACTTGTTAACTATCTCCGTTTGTCCATCCGTCTGTGGGTGATAGCTAGTACTCGGTGTCAACTCTGTCCCCACCATCCGGAAAAGCTCCTGCCAAAATCCGCCCATGAATCAGCTGTCCCTGTCATTGATGATTCCTAAGACCATGTAGCCTGAAAACCTCTCTGAAGAATAGCTCGGCCACCTGTGCTGTTGTGTAGTGCGCAGATATGGCGAAAAAATGTGCATACTTTGTCAGTCAATCAACAACGAAAAATATACAATCCTTGCCCTGCACCATGGGCAACCCTGTGATGAATTCCATCGATATACTCTCCCATTTCCCCTCCGGAATGGGAAGAGGCTGCAATAATCCTTCGGGATGGCTCATCTCCCCCTTGTTCCTCTGGCAAACATCGCACTCCCTGATGTGCTGGAGTACGTCCTCCTTAAGGCCCTTCCATGGGAACCTCTCTCTAATGGCCCTGTAGGTTTTGGTAAACCCTTGATGGCCGGCCAATGGTGAATCATGTGATGCCTAAAGTATCTTCTTCTTGAGCTAAGATCCCTCAGTCAAGAAGATCTTGTCCCTATAGTAGATGATCTCATCGACCACCCTGTACCTGTCATCCACCACCAGTCCATCCAGAACCTCACATGCAAATCTTTCCTTAGAGTACTCCACTAAAATTCGAGCCCTCCAATCTGTATCCAAGCTCATAAGAGATAACGTGGCTAGTCTATGTGAAAGAGCATCTACTACCACGTTATTCTTACCCTTGACATACTCAATTTCAAAGTCATATGCTTGGTTCTGCTGCCTCTCCTATAGTTGCTTCTGCTCCAAAAAAAACCTGAGGCTGTTGTGATCAGTCCTCACCCTGAACCTGTTCCCCACCAAGTACTGCCGAAATTTGGCCAATGCATGCATAATGGACAACATATCCTTGTCATATATAGAATACAACCTCTAGTGTGGAAGGAGCTTCCAACTCTCAAAGGCTATAGGGTGTCCTCCCTGCATCAATACTGTGTCGATCCCCTCTCCCGACACATCACACTCCAAAACAGATGGCTACGTAAAATCTGGCAATGCAAGCACTGGGCAGCTACTCATCACCTCCTTGAGCCTGTCAAAGGCTCGCTACGCTGTATCCGACCAACTAAATGCTCCCTTATTCGTCAAATCTGTAAGGGGTGCAGCAAGATGTGATAAACTCTTGATGAACTTCCTGTAATAGGTACGTATGCCAATGAATCCTCAAAGTTCTGTCACGTTCTTCGGCTCCAGCCAATCTCTGATGGCCCTAATCTTCTCCTCATGGACTCTGACTTTGTCCACTCCAATAATGTGACCCAAATACAACATCTCTGTCATCCCAAACTCACACTTAGAGAGCTTAGCATAGAACTGTTGCTCTTCCAAGATATGTAATACTGCCTCTATATGTTGGAGATGCTCCTCCCAAGTCCTGCTATATATGAGTATGTCATTGAAAAATACCAATACAAACTTCCTCAGATGACTGCGGAAGATATGGTTCATGCAGGACTGAAAAGTATCTAGGGCATTGGTTAGCCCGAAGGGCATAACCAAAAACTCAAAATTCCCATAATGACACCTAAAGGTGTCTTGGGAATGTCATGTTGCCTCACGCGAATCTGATGGTACCCTGATCTCAAATCAATCTTTGAGAAGAACTTGGCTCCTCTCATCTCATCCATCAACTCATCAATCATGGATATAGGATACCTGTTCTTCAGGGTCTTCTTGTTCAGGGCCCTATAGTCAATACACATCCTCAAGGTGTCGTCCTTCTTCTTCACCAACACCACGGAAGAAGCAAACGGACTCGTGCTCGAACTGATGTGCCCAAGACCCAGCAACTCCTGGATGGCCTGCTCAATCTCATCCCGATAGGATTTAGGATGCCTATAGGGGGTAGTAATCACTACCTAAATGCCTTACTCAAGCTCAATGGTGTGCTCGAACCCTCGATCTGGTGGCCGACCTGGTGGTATATCCCCAAACACTGCATCGTACCTGTCAAGGATCGCCTATATATCAAGATGAACTGCCTGACCCGTGGTCTCTGCCTCTGATGCCCGCAACTCAACCACCCACTCCATGTCTCCCTTCCAGAAATTTGCCTCCATCCGGTGTGCCAAAATAGTCTGAGGTGGGTAAGTATGCATCCCACAGATCTTCTCGTGCTTCCCGGTCTTCTTATCATCCCACTCCATCTCCAAGGCCTCCCAATCTGTGGTGACCTTCCCCAGAGTAATCAACCATTGAACACCCAATACCACATTGGCATCCAGTATGTTGACCACGAAAAAGTGGTCGGTCACGGTGTAGGTACCCATCATCACTGCTAACTCTGGAACATACTGGGCACACTACATCGTCTGAGCTCCTGGGACTAGAACTAAAAATCCATCGAAGCTTTCGGTCGGTATACCTCGTCGCTCGACCATTTGTGCATCAACGAAGTTGTGGGTTGCCCCACTGTCAACCAAAACTGATACTCGCTGGCCACGTACTGTCCCTCGTATGCACAGCGTCAAATACCTGGGAACTCCTCACAATGCTGCAAGGGTCCCTCCTGTGGGTGAAAAAGCTGCACCTCCTGTTCCTAGAGGTGGAGGTGGCAACTGATCCTGGGCCGTCTGACTATCTCCTTCCTCCTCGTCATCCTCCTCATCCTCTCCCCCGCTATCCTTGGAGAATACCTCAATGAAGTGTTCTTTGCCAGCAGCACACCTATGTCCTGGTGCCCACGGCTCCTGACAAGTAAAGCACAGCCGCTTCTTCTTCAGCTCCCTCCTGGTATCATCATCTTTCTGTGCCTGTCCTGGATTCCCCTTTGGAGGTGGAATCCTCACATCCTTCCCCTTAGGCTGGAAGCCCTGTCTCTGGGGGTAAGGTGTCCGAGTCCTGGGCAATGCATCCTATAAGTCCCAAGTCCTGCTAATAGCATCCTGGAGTGTAGCTGGTCTAGTAGATCTGATTATACCTCGAAGTGGCTCTGCTAACCCCTCCACAAAAATATAGATCATCCGTGCTGCGGATAGATCTGGAACCATCACTGAAACCCTCAAGAAATCTGCAATGTATGTCTCGGGGCTCCCAGTCTGCTTGAGCCTCGTCAGCTCAACAAAGTTTTGTTCTGGATACCTCCGGTCAAATCGCTCCATCAACCTCCTGGTAAACTCAGCATATGTCGTCACTGTATAATGTCTGAGTGTAACCATCCCATGGAACCACCAGTCCTAGGCCTCACCATCCAAATGCAATTTTTCCACCTTGATGGCCTCCGTCTCCGACATCTAATTAAGCTGGAAATAGATGTCCAACTTCTCCACCCAAGACTTTTCCGAGCTATTTTATGAACCATCAAACGTAGGCAAATGGAATCTGCTAGATGTGTGGTGGGAATATCCATCATGATAATTATGGTGCCCTCTATGATGGTCGCAAGGTCTACTGTCCCGTTGGAGCTGAAGAAAATCTCTGAATGAGAGAGCATCCCTGAACTCCTACCCATAGGCCTAATACTCTGCAAAATAATTTCCCATGTGTCCGGGCTCTGCCTCCTACTGGGCTCCTGCCCCTGTGTCTGCTCCCAAGAAAGTGGGCATGGTAGAGCGTGTAGGTGCATGTGAATCTATCGGCTGAGTAGTATCACGCTGAGCAGCACCATGCTCCGGAAAATGGTGGGATGTACCTGATCCCTCACCCACCTGGAATACCCATGGGGTCTCACGCTACCTAGCCTCTACCGTGGTGAATCTCTGACCCGTCACCTCAATCTGCCTCACTAAATCCTGCACCGATTTGAGGAGTGCCTCCCCAAACTGTTTGGCCTCAGTGTCATCTACCATCGGCTCTCTCTATTCTGAATTTAAAAATGGCTCCTCTTGCTCTGCGTCTGTCACAGGCTCCTCCTGCTCTGTGTCCACCACCTGAACACAGTCTCCCTCTCCGTAGGTGTTCTCCAACCTATGCTCACGATATCTGTATTTCCTGCCTCTGTAACAAATATATGGCCTCTTCCCCGGTGTCATAGACAACTAGCTCCATAGGCTCAACCAGAACTATGCTCTGATACCACTGTAATATCCCGTTTCGGGGATATCTCTAAAACATGGAAAACTCCAACCAGAGATGGACTGGGAGGGCGTTTACCAGATATGTTGCCTCTGGAAAGAGGACGGAATCTGGAGGCTACCTGGCCCTTTCCAGACTTTGTCTAAGAGTGTGAGATAAACACACCAAGTGGTATAGAACTAGAACGCCCGAAAATATATAAAGATAACAGTGCAGTAGACATACAATAGCATAGAAAGAATGTACGACAAATCATCCAGAAATATAGAGAGAGAATGCTAAGCCATTTTATTAGACTAAGAAATATAATGAAGTACAATAGGTGATCAGAGTGATGGCACCTAAACTTGCTCAAGGAAAGTGAAGAAATACTCTCAAAATATACAGGAAATGGCTGCTCTCTGAACTGCATCCCAGCTGCTGGAAAATTTCTGTGTAGCTGCTACTGCTGAAATGAACTGATGACTAGGGGTTGTTCCCCTTGTCGAAATGAGCTGAAAATCTGCAATCCTCCTCTACTCACCAATCTCGGCAAAACCTGGAAACCATATCAGAAATGGTTGATCCCCGAAAAACACCCCCTTGGGGAATTACGCTGGCCTCCAAGGCTCTACGTAGAGGCTGAATAGGAATTAATAGAATACAGCCTAAATCTCCACTAAAATCCTCCCAAAGGAAAAGGTTGATCCTCTGCTCAATCTCCCAGCTCAAAACCCCTGCAAAAATCCCAATCTGGAGCTCCTCCTAGATGGACTGTGTCCTTCCTCTCAATGACTGCACAGTCTCTCTGAATTCTTAGCTCCGCAACAAAACCCAAATACCAAACCTCCCGTAAAATTCTGAAGAAAATACCTTTCCCAAGCAGGCACTCGAAGTCCCCTGGGGCTAAGGGCAAGATCTCTGATCGGAGACACTCAACGCACTAAACAATGCTGCAGACAGGCTAAACAGCGAGCGTGTTCAAGAAGTCAAAATGACCAGCTCAATATCATCAACCACCAATGAATGAAATGAGGAGGCTCCCCCCCCCTCTTTTATAACGTTGGCCTTCCTCCAAACCCTAAGGCCTATCTCCTCAATGTAGTCTCCCTCATGCCACGTGCTTATCCTCATCTGTGCAGTCTCTCCTAGTGCATACGTGGGCCCCCTCTCTACGTGGTGCTTGGCCCCCCCCTTGGCTCCCTTTAAGTCACAAAGTTGTGCTACTAGGGAGTGTGTTTTATTCCACTAAGTGAGTTAGACCCTCTCTACTCACCTTTTTATTTATTAATAAACTATAGACGGAAAAATTGAGCAAAATCAAATATTCCAATTAGCCACTGCTAATTAGGAATATTACATGCCTCCAGTTCTGGAAAATGTGTTTTCCAGCCATGGATTTCTAGTTTTCCCGATTTGGGAACATTACATGCTTCATGGATATCACTGCTGCCTTTAGCATCTGCATTTTCCTCATTTTTTTCATCTTCATCCTGGTTTCTCTCTCCATCTTTCCCCTCATCTCTGTCATGACTAAGAGCCTCATTTTTTTGGCTATCATTAGGGCTCTTAGTCTCACTGCTGCCCTTAGGACCATCCTCTATTTCTTTGTCACTTGCCTCGTCTTCATCATTATCCACCTCCATGTCTTATGCTTGACTGTTGACCTCCTCTTCATCAATGCTCAATTCCTCTTTGTTGTCGGCTTCCTCACTTTCTTCATTGTTATCCTCTACCTCTATTTCCATACTTTCTGCTTCTTGTTGGCTTGACTCATCATCACCCTCATCTTCATTTTGGTATTTTTCATTGTCATCCTCGCCCTCATGGTCACTTGCTTGTTCACTACCACTTCTTTCTTGATTTGATGCATCAGGAGAAGGTGAGGAAGGGAAGTTTTCTTGAGGAGAGGCTACTTGTGTGGATGATGAATCATGGTCTGTGGGAGGTGATAGAGGAGTGGAGGGAGGAGGATGAGATGATGAGGCTATGGGCTTGTGAATATTTCGTGAGAAATAAACTCCTCCCAAGGTATGCCTTTTGCTCCAACTAATGTAGCACCACCATCTTGATCAAGAGTGGTGGAACAAACTCTACATTTTCTAATAATAACTCCTCCTTCGGACAACAGAAGACATCTTATCAACACTCCTATATAGGTAATAGGGAAAATGAAGCATTTTGACCCTTGTGAAGTGCATGAGTAGTCTGATATGGTAGGAGTAGAGTCTATATTATCTCCCCTCACATGTAAAATACCTCATGATGACCTTCATTAATGGTGCATATCTCTCCAACAGGTGTGAAAAAGGAAAAATAGGCTTGCAGCTTTATTTGTACCTAGGCTTGAGGAAAGGCTCATAACAGCTCATGTCCAACTTTTCTCTCTTGAACCATTTTCCCCCAACATCAGGAATTCCAATAGCCTGAGCAATGGTATCTGATGAGAGTTCAAAGGTCACCCCTTCTAAGCTTGATTGTTTGTTATGTAGGTTAAGAATGAATAACCTTGTGAGCTCTGGGTGATTTTGTACTTGTTTGAACCTTTCACAAAACTGGAAACACCCTACAATCTAAAAGCATGTGAGAATCATGGGAGAGGTAGTAATCTCCACAGTGTCTTGGGGTTCAACTCTGTTAGCCTTCCCACCCTTGTGCTTTTGCCTCATAGGCACTTGGCCTCCTTCACTGCTCACACTTCCTTCTTCTCCTGACATGGTGACTAGTGTTGCCTTTAAACAACCCTAGGACTGCTTGTGAAATTTGATAGCATGAGTGAAATGGAATGGTGGTGAAAGGAAAATTTTGCAAGTGAGTGAGATGGACGTGTGGGTTTATGATTGATTCCCCCTTTGAGCTTTGATGAACGGTTATCTTAAAATCACTGTAACTACCCTAATTGACACTTGTCTTGACTGATATTTTCTTGTTTGGAGGTCAAAACAGAGTGTTTTCCATGAGGACTTATGGCTTCTAGTCACAAGGGTTTAGTCATTTATTTTAAGCATAAAATCATGAATTTGACTGGAGGAGAGGGAAAAACATGCACCTACCAACTTTCAATGCTTTTGAGAATCCTTGATGTAGCTTGGAGGTGCTTCAATTATCAAATTTTGACAATTTGCAAGTGAAATAGGGTTTATGGCCTAGGCGTAGCGCCTTCTCACATGCAGACTTGCCGATCTCCTAAGTGCAGCGCTGCACAATGCCACGGGCCAGTCAGGTCCCTTAAACGTAGCGTCGGGCATGTTTCTTGCCTATCGGGTTCCCTTAAGCGCAGCACTACCCGCGTGTAGGCTTGTCGGGCGTTTCTTGTGCCTATCGTGTCCTCCTAAGCGCAGCGCTGCCCGTGTGCAGGCCTGCCAGGTCCTCCCTAAGTGCAGCGCTGCATGGGCTTTATGCATGTTGGGCAAATCTGGGCCTATGGGTAGCGCCCACCTGTACGCGTAGCGCGTCCACCTGTAAGTGTAGCGCAGTGTAAATTTACACTGCAAAATCTCGCCTATGCGCAGCGCTAGGTGCTCTAAGCGCAGTGTCTGCTCCAAAGCATAGCGCCATGTAACCTTGCCCAAAATTTGACTGAAACACAGGAATTTTCTCCTTGAACATTTTTTAGCTCTTTTCAAATGCAAAATGAAATGGTAGGAGATAAAAAATGGTCTTTATATCTTTAGGGAAATAAATTTAAATCAAAAACCCACTTTGCTAATGTTTTCAATCCTCTGTCATTTCACTGATATTATTTTTGACCTTTTTGCAGTAGGTGACTTAAAAACAAAAAAATGTTCCCTTTTCATTCTCACATTTTTCTTTGTTGTTCTTCAGTTTGTTGACAGGGTGAACTCTGACTTCCTTTGACCTATTGATGCTTTTTAAAACTTATTTTGCAAATGTTTGATTGAGTTACATGATTCACTGTGTTTTGGATTTTTTCATGCCTTTCAACCACTTTCAGTTAATAAGTGCTATGAAAACTTTGAAGTGAATTTCTTCCCTCTGATCTCTGCAGCACGATAAATCCATTTTGACAAGCACCACAGCTTTCATAATCATGTATGCTATTTCCTTGTTAGGCCACTTCTGATTTGTTGCAGGTGCCAGGACATACTGATTTAGCTCTTTCTGATGTTTCTTGGTGTTTGACACATTTATCTACACAACAGCAACCTCATGATCAGTTTTTATTTTCACCTTAAAACTCAACCCTATGCCTTATTTCTTTGATCATTGAGTGAAAATGACTGAAAATGAAGGTTTGACCTTCCTCATACTGATACTCTTTGCATTATTTCCCTTTGAGGTAGTGAGACACTTCACCTAGGAAAACCCTAGAAGTCACCTACAACAGCCTCTTCAAACCTTTTATCTGTTGTCATTATAGAGGCCTATCATCTTCATTTCATCTCCCTTGCCTATCTTTCCAAAACCTTAGGTTTCTGGGCTGTTTGAGAAGAATCATTCGTGTTGTCTTCTAAGTTCCCTATAGCCCCTTCAAGTTCCTTCATTTATGTCCAATTCACCTCACCTTTTTCCCTTCTTTATTTATAATTTCTAAAAATCTTCAATTCATTCTTGGTTGAACTGGTGTGCCTCTCCCATGTGTTTTGTTTCCTTGTCTCTTCGTTTGGCATAATGCTGGCATAATCAGTCTTAGGAACCCTGATTTTTTTTTAACATAGGCTGCTTCCTCCTCTATTTTCTTGTGTATATCTTTGATGAGGAGGAGGTCTCTTACCTTACCAATTTTACTGCTGATAATAATCTAGACACTCCTGCAGAAATGTCAAAATGAAAAATTTACTTTTGCAAAACTTGAACTTGATAAGGTGACCTTACTTGGAGACCTTTCTTGATCTGACTTGGACAAACAAGTGCTACCCTTCTTTCACATTTGATTTAGCTTTTAACACATGAAAAACAATGATTTATAACACCAAGATTAACCCTACAACCTTTGAAACCCTAGTGACCTAGTGGAAAGATTTTTGACTGAAAGCTAGGCTTGGGGTCTTCAAGTGTGAAAAACAGAGTTTTTGACAAATTGATGTATTGAAGACCCAACATCCAATGTACTCAATTTATCTAAAGAGCCTATAGGTAATTTTTGAGACCATCAATGCTTGAGGCAATTTGGAAAACATGGGAAAAAGCAAGCTGATTGGTAATCTGAGATGGGAAATGGAGGGGTGAGGCAAAGGCAAAACAGAGTGATGAGGTTATGGGTGGTAAAATAGGATAAAGATGAGTGGAATGAGCCCATGAGGGGTCTTTTAGGAGTGTTGAGTTGACCATGTCATGATGGAATAGTGAAATAGTGAAAAATTCATTTTAAGGATAATGAAGGCAATGATATTTCTAAAACTCACAATATTCATGAATGTTATTTTTAGAAATCTAGGACAAGTATTTAGTCATCTACAAAATAGCAAAAATTACTGATGACTAACACCCGTGATGGATGAAGGTACAACTAGAGAGAAGATAGAAAATTCGAGATTCAGTGGCCAGATGGACTTCGAGAATTGAACGAGGCAGGAGCTACAAATAGGGAGCTGAAGGACCGGGCAGGTACAAGGTACGACTGAGAGGAGATATTAGATGCTATAGCTAGATGGTCAGAGCATCTTGTCTTGTAATAGTGGATGTATGAGGGCCATTTTCCCTAGTACGATAGCCCTAAAAAAATTTATTATATGTTGTTAATATAACGAAGTTGGGTTGAAAAAATAAAAAGTTGTGTATATTTGTGTATATGTAATTTACTGCTTTATATTTCCGTTGTGTAAAGTTGCTTAGTGTTTGAGATTATTGGTTTGGCAATGTCAAAGATTTAAGACTCTAACCTAGACCCAAGGTTGTGGAAATTCAATAGTCTAGAACCAGTTACTACCCTTTATACCACTCGTTCCTCCAAGTGGAGTCCTTTTTTAGTTCTTTTCAGACTCCCTAAATATGAAAATATTATTGAGCACTTGTATTTTCTAACTCATTAAATTAAATGAAAAGTGTTCTACTCAATATAATATTAACCCTTTTCCAGAATAAGATATATTATTTAGGAAAAAGGAATCCCTTATTCAGACATGGATAAGAGGTTCTCTTGAGTATCATTTTCTTCCTTTTCAGACTCAAGATACTATTTACGAAAAGGAACCTTTGGAGTTTTCATTTTCGCCTCTTTTTCAATCTCTCTAAACATAAAAAAGTATTTTATTCGTACATTCACTAGATGACTCATAAAGGCATCAAATAATGATGGACTCGTCAAACTTGACGGGACCGAACCACTCATTCTTAGCATTCGTTAAAAATAATCAAAGGGATTCATCTGAAGGATGAACTTTCAAATCAATCATATGTTATCCTCCTCAAGCTTGTCAAAAATAAAGAGGTGTTGACCAGCAATGGTTGGGGAAATTGGGAAAATGGGATACTTCGCCTAGTAATGGAATCTAGTCACTATTGAACATGACACTCTTCCACTTCATCTTCGTGGTTGTTTGGTTGGGAAATATGTTTGTATTTTTGGTTCATCACACCATATCAAATCATCTACATTCGGTTTTGGGTCAATGCTACCAACTCCATTCAGTGTCGCCGATATGTTCAAGAAAAATCCTCCCGTTGATATATGATACAATACTCTTAAGCCTACATTCATGTTTGTTGTTCGTAAAAAAATTCCACATCAACATCATTTTGTCTCAAATCATGATACCTATTTCATGTCGTTGACTGGGGAACGCATCAAGGCCCTCGTGCGACATGGTGCTTCATGTCTACATCAGCTCATTATCCAT
This sequence comes from Pinus albicaulis, assembly GCA_034641835.2. Taxonomy (NCBI): domain Eukaryota; kingdom Viridiplantae; phylum Streptophyta; class Pinopsida; order Pinales; family Pinaceae; genus Pinus; species Pinus albicaulis. The sequence goes on from CM076571.1 coordinate 59,092,173, forward strand.
GAATTTCACTTAGAAACTCCCTTTAGTACCTTGGGTCTTTCATACATCAACGTCAAGTCTCCTCGATCTAGGCAATAGGTTTTAATCAATGGCCTTGGACTGAAAGATTTTGTGTGTTGTTTGACTTCAACTAATTTATTCACACCATACAGATTGTATTGCAGTACCTTGAGAGCCATTAACATCATTTGTGGTTTCTCTCACGTCTGTTAACAGCTTACATCATTGTTTGGTAATCAAATGGTTTCTACCATGTTCGACTCCAGCTCATTTATTCACATGGTTAGGTTCATACATTGGAACGATCATGTTAATGAGATAGAATACCCCAGATCTAGTTACATCCATCTTGGATGCATTTTTCAGGATTAATGCAAGATCACAAAGCATGATGGCCATGATAATAGAGAAAGCCATCCAAGCATGGTTTCACTCTCTATCATCAGTGGAAGTGACTTCTTGATCATTGTACATGTAATGTTAGCTTATGTGCTGAGCATGGGAATGCTTCCCTCAACAAAGAGATATCATGATGAAAATGTATTCTAACAAATGATGATCTTGACCAATGGATATTGATCCAGACTTGTCACAAGGTAAATTGCTTCAGTCATCAGCTATCATTTTTTACTTTGTGATTTAGGGGGGAATCTGTTATAGGCCATTTTTTCGCATCTGGTCAATAGGCCTACAAACCAGATCGATCATCATCCGTGAAAATTTTTTCATTATACCTACACAAAGCCCTAAGCATGACCTTCCAAATTCATGAATTTCTAGGTCTAACTGCTCCAAATCATTGCTTTTAATCCCTAGTGCACCCTGCCCCTTTAGAGACTTGCGTTCAGTAGCAGATTTCTCCTTACTGCACCAACATTGTTCAGCGGCATCTTGTCCCTTGTTGGGGGTGCGTTGATTCTAAAAATTCAATAAAATTAAAAGTAATCCCGAAACTTCCTCTTCTAGAAGCTTCCAAGAGCTTTTTTAACCATTTACCTTGGATAAGAAGTTCGAATATTATCTGATCCTACCTTGGATATTTCACCTCTTATCCCTTGAGCTCATCCTCCCATCTTAAGTGGATCTCAAGCCTATATTGGTAAATGGATAAGAACTCCTAAATTACCACACTCTCCTATATATTTACTGTCATCCAAAACATTAGGGTTGTCTATTGGAAACTGATCATGCCCTCATGATACTGCCTTGAATCTAAGAGAGTCATCGTTTTCATGCATTAGGGTGACATTGAGGTATTCTTTGTGACAAGGAAGGAAAATTCAACTTAGGTAGATCTCTACAAGATCAACACTATTTTTGGTTGAAAACTCTCTCTTATTTCCATTAATATAGAGAGTATATTGTTTTCCTATATGTGTTATGTTATGTTTGCATTCATATATTTCAATTCCTCATTGATTCATTGAATAGAGTGATTGAATTATGCTACTTAGATGTTGTAGATCCTTGGCTTGTTTTGGTTGTATGTAAAGATTCTAATTATAGTGATCGGAGCTACGATTGGAGCTTACAATCTGGGAGGAAAGAAAATCTTGCGACGGATTCCAATTAGGACTCTTTCCATATTTCAATCTCTCTAAGAGGAACTCTATGTTCTTTTCTCTCTATTGTTCTAGACAAGTCCACTTGTCTAGGGGAGATACTTTTGGTTGCAATCGTAAATCTTGTATAACATAGGCTTAGGTGAGAATTTTGTGGATATGAACTAAATTAGTTCAAAATCCCTTGTATTTAATAATGTAAATAAAAAGTATTGTAGATAAGTGTGTATAAGAGAGAGGTCGTGAGGATTTTAGGGCCAAGGCAGTGTAGAAACTTGCTGAATAATGATTAATTATTCACCGAGACTATCTTGATCACATACAATTCGAATTTATATGCAACACATTCCACTCAGATCATCACACATGCGGAAATAAAACAAGCGATAGCACATCAAATCATCATACACATTAACACAGTATGTATGGGGAAAGCTTATAGCTGAAAACCCCGCAGCTATTGTGTATATTAAAATGGAGAAATCATGTAACAAACTCAGTACAATACTCCTCACAAGTACTCAGTACTTTCTCATGAAGTTACACACAACTAGCTTGGTTTTGAACAGGTTACTGGTTCAAAACTCACTGCCAATTGCCTTGCCTCTATTGCGCAATCCAGGCCTGTCTATATAGATATCCAAGGTTCGAATCTCCTTGGCTTGACAGCGCAATCATCATGGGCAATTCCTCCAAGTGTGGTGCAAATCTCATGCACAGCCGATGTCGCCACTGATAGCTAACTCCACCCTTTCATCTACCTCTTTCACTGGTCTCCACTGAACTGTCCATGCACTGTAGTGAACTGATGTGTTCTTGAGTTGAATAATGAGTTACTAATTAGTGAATTAAATAATATTTAATTCACTCCACTCATTACTAGTTGATTATCTAGTTAAACTAATCTCAACTAGTTCAACTAAGTTAAACCGAACACAACTCCACTAGCTGTCTCATTAACTCCACCAAACTTCTGCCACTGAAGTCCTAACTGAAGTCAACCATGCATGTGCTCACCAAACCCCTAGGAATAGCGTAATTCCTCTGTCGGATGCATGAGCCACTTCCAAGGCTCGAACTGAAGTGATCCAAGAGAGTAAACTGAAGTTTATAGTCCAAATATTATTAAGGGTAAATAATATTTGACTTCCCTATTTTTAGGATAGGCAATCTAAAAATAGACTTCGACCTATAGGTCCAAAAAATAGAGGTCCATCTATTTTTACCAACATGACCAATACTCCAAGAATAACATACTGCAATCCCCGGACCATGCCCCATATGTCTAAAAATAGACATAGTCTAAAAATAGACTTTGCGCCAGAATTTGCCTGCGGGCCCACTTAGTGAAGGCGACTTCATTTCACTAAGCTCCATCATCTTGCTGCATTTTCAACACTCCCTCTCAGCAAGATATGGATTATCTACAACCCCTATCCCGCCTTTGTGGAATTCGAACTTGCTCCTGGTGAGCGCCTTCGTCAGGATGTCGGCATCCTGATCCTCCGTGGGAACATATGAAAGCATCATGATTCTCCGCTGAACACAATCTCTGATATGATGGTACCTGATGTCGATATGTTTGGACCTATCATGAAATACTGGATTAGCCGAGAGCTTGATGCAGCTCTGGTTATCACAGTAGATCACCGTAGGCTCCAAATGCAACCTGAACAAACCTGCGAGGATCTTCCTCATCCAAATAGCCTCACATGCAGCCAAGCTTGCTGCCATGTACTCGGCCTCTGCTGAACTGAGTGCCACGGATCTCTGCTTCCTGCTGTACCAGGAAACTGCTGTCGACCCAATGCCGAAAACTCCTCCAGAAGTGCTCTTCCGGTCTGTTGGGCTCCCTGCCCAATCTGCATCAGTGAAACCAGAAAGTTTCACTCCATCCTCCTGTCTGTACCATAGACCATATCCCGATGTGCCTCTGATATAGCGCAATACATGCTTGTCCGCCTTCCAAAAGAGCTTGGTAGGCTTAACCATAGCTTGCGAAAGCTGGTTAACTGCATAGCATATATCGGGTCGTGTATTGACCAGATACATAAGCGACCCCACAAACTGTCGATAGACAGTGGCATCCACTACCTCCGCTGAAGTAGCATCCTCCTTCCTCCAACCACCAGGAAGAGGAGTGTCAACAGGCTTGCAGCCTTGCATGTTGAACCTCTCCAGAATCTCCCGGGCATACTTGCCCCGAGAAACAAACAGTCCTCCGCTGCGCTGCCAAATCTCCAATCCCAGGAAATAATGAAGGATGCCCAAGTCCTTCATCTCAAACTCTCGTGCAAGATCTTCCTTGCATGAAAGTATCAACTGCTCATCGCCAGTCAAAATCAGATCATCTACATACAGTACGATGATCAACAGCTTCCCCTCCACCACAATTTGGTACAGGTTAGGATCCACCTCACTCTTGGAGAATCCAAGCCCGGTGAAGTAGTTGTCTATCCGAGTGTACCAAGCACGAGGTGCTTGCTTCAGCCCGTACAGTGCTCTCTTGAGTCGGCACACATGCGACTCACTGCTGAAGATCTCGAAACCTTTAGGCTGCTCTATGTACACCTCCTCCTCAATGACTCCGTTGAGGAACGCAGTCTTCACATCCATCTGATGGATGTGCCACCCCATCTGCGCTGAGAGAGCAAGGATCGTCCGTATGGAATAGTACCTTGCGACAGGTGCAAAGGTCTCCTCATAACCGATCCCCTCGATCTTTGAGAAGCCACGGGTGACAAATCTCGCCTTGTACTTCTCCACACTCCCGTCAGCCGCCTACTTCACTTTGTAGATCCATCGCGAACCCACCACCATAGCTTCCTCAAAAGAGGATGGCTCCGTCACGACACATTGACTCACAAGAGCCATGTATCCAGTGTACCGATCCGGTGACTGCCTCTATCTGAGTTGTGCTGTAGGTGGGCCTACAACCTTCTCTGCATCTCGAGCCAGTCGCTCAGCTTCTGTAGTGCGCATGCGCCCTCTGATGGTTGGCACTGCATGGGTGGTTTCTTCCACCTCCTGAACTTCCTCTTGTGGCTGATCCACATACGGAAGCTCCTCCTTAGGAACTAACAGCTCCTCATCTGCATGCAAGTGTAGCTCCCTCTCAAGCGAACACTGCATGGCTTTCTCTTCCTGAAATTTTATATCCCGTCGCACAACAGTCTTTCGACTGTCTGACAAATACACCCGATAGTTGTGAGGTGTATCAGTGTACCCCACAAATATTCCAACCTCAGCGGTTGGATCCAGCTTCCTTCTTGCATCCTTTGTCACATGCATGTAGACAGGAGAACCAAAAATCTGCAAATGGGAAATATCAGGCCTCTTGCCAAAATAAGCCTCCTCCGGTGTACTCATGCCAAGAACCTTGTGAGGACAACGGTTCTGCACATACACTGTTGTATTGCATGCCTCAGCCCACAAGTGAAGGGGTAGGCCCTGATAATGCAACATCGCCCGTACAGCACCCACGATCATTCTGTTCTTCTGCTCAGCCACCCCATTCTGCTGTGGGTTATGGGGTGTGATGAGCTCTCTCCGAATCCCTTCTGCACTGCAGAACTCCTTGAATTCAGCCGAGATGAATTCTCCACCGTTATCACTCCTTAGAGCAATCACCTTCTTCCCCGACTCCTTCTCGACCAGTGCTTTAAACTCACAGAACTTCGCGAATGTATCACTCTTCTTCTGCATGAAGAAGATCCAGCACCTTCGAGAGAAATCATCAACAAAGATCACATAATACTTGTGCTTTGCTGTCGAAGCAACTGAGAAAGGACCACACACGTCTGTGTGAACTCTCTCAAGGATCGTTGTGGCGCGACTATCCTTCTCGTGAAAGGTGGCTTTCACATACTTCCCCAAAGTACACCCCTTGCACTGATCTGACTGCGCAAGGGTGCCCTTAGGAAGCCCAGTAGAAATCTGCTGCAGAATCTTCAAAGCTCCATGGTGAAGGTGGCCCAATCTCCTGTGCCACAGTTCGCCCTCATCATCCCGGCTCACCACTTCTCCTACCTTGCATGCCATAGTTGCGCAGCCATCTACCTGCAACTGATAAAGGTTCTTGGTTCGAACCCCTATCTTCCGGGTCTCTCCAGTAGTCTTACTGCGCAGGAAGGCTTTTCCTTCGCTGAAGACCACATCATACCCCTTATCTTCCAACATCACTACTGAAATCAGGTTCTTCTTCAATCCAGGTACATGCATGACATCCTTCAAGACAAAGGGTTTACCAAACTCCCTCTGAAAGGATATGGTACCGATACCAGTCGCACTGTATCTACCATCATCGCCCATCTCGATGTGCACACCCAAATCTTTGTCCTCCAGATCTGAGAACAATTCCCGATCTCCCGTCATATGAAATGACGCACCGCTGTCCAAGAACCACACCGATCCCATCACACTTGAAACCAAGCATGCGATCAGTGAAAAGTCAAGCTCGAACTGTGAAGCCAAAGCCTCTCCATCTGCAGATCTTCCCACTTGCTTGTTTTTATTCTTCTTTGGCCAATTGGTAGCATAATGTCCGTGATCATGGCAGTGAAAACACTTCACTTTCGCCATATCCTGCTTCTTTCCCTTTGCACCAGAATGAGAATTTTTCTTACCCTTCCCCTTCTTTGCTTTGGCAACCAAAGCGCAATTTTCTTCATCAGCTCCCTTTGATGAAGATCCATCCCGAGTAGTCCTCCTTATCTCCTCCTGCATGAGATCCGCCCAAAGGCGCTCCCATCCCGGCAGCTTCTCCCGACCATTGAAACTATCTTGATATGAGTGCCAAGCCTTCGAAAGACCAAGGAGAGCTAGGTCGACCATGTCCTCGTCTTCGACAGTCACCCCCACACTTCCCAGCTCATCTCTGCATTGAGTGAACTTCGTGAGGTATTTGGCGATACTGTCGCCTTTCTCCATCTTGATGTTCCCGAGCTTATCTTTGAGCGCCAGCTTCCTTTGGTCGCTCTTACTCTGGAATAGATCCGTCAAAGCTTTCCACATTAAATATGGAGAAGCATTTCCATGCAGGCTGGATACAATATGATCCTTGACGCCCTCCAACAGGATCCTTCGACATTTCGCCATCTTCTTTTGCCATGCTTCGACTTCAGCAGGATCAGTGGGCTTTTGGACATCCGTATCTACGAAATCCTTCAGACCATTATCTTCTAATACTGCCTCCATGCGATCCTTCCATGCAACATAATTCGAACTGCCTTCAAGAGCATATTCGAGTCGCAAATCGTTGAAAGACATTTTCAACACCGGCACCAAGAAAACAAAACTGCTGCAAAATTCGAATTCCACCTTAAAGCTCAACCGCTCTAGATCTGTGAGAACAAATTATTTCTAGCACAGAGATTGACTGCAAGGGGCGTTTACTGGATATATCACCTTTCAAAGAAAGGATGGATCCAGAGGCTACTTGGCCCGCATGCAGACTCTGTCTACCGAAATAAGTTTGTAATCACCGTGATGATCAATCTCTGCTTCAATAGCTCCGATACCATGTAGAAATTTGCTGAATAATGATTAATTATCCACCGAGACTATCCTGATCACATACAATTCGAATTTATATGCAACACATAATCTCTTCCACTCATATCATCACACATGCGGAAATAAAACAAGCGATAGCACATCAAATCATCATACACATTAACACAGTATGTATGGGGAAAGCTTATAGCTGAAAACCCCGCAGCTATTGTGTATATTAAAATGGAGAAATCATGTAACAAAATCAGTACAATACTCCTCACAAGTACTCAGTACTTTCTCATGAATTTACACACAAACTAGCTTGGTTTTGAACAGGTTACTGGTTCAAAACTCACCACCAATTGCCTTGCCTCTATTGCGCAATCATGGCCTGTCTAAATAGAGATCTAAGGTTCGAATCTCCTTGGCTTGACAGCGCAATCATCATGGGCAATTCCTCCAAGTGTGGTGCAAATCTCATGCACAACTGATGTCGCCACTGATAGCTAACTCCACCCTTTCATCTACCTCTTTCACTGGTCTCCACTGAACTGATCATGAACTGTAGTGAACCGATGTGTTCTTGAGTTGAATAATGAGTTACTAATTAATGAATTAAATAATATTTAATTCACTCCACTCATAACTAATTGATTAGCTAGTTAAACTAATCTCAACCAGTTCAACTAAAATAAACAGAACACAACTCCACTAGCCGTCTCATTAACTCCACCAAACTTCTACCACTGAAGTCCTAACTGAAGTCAACCATGCATGATGCCATCAAACCCTTGGGAATAGCGTAATTCCTCTGTCAGATGCATGAGCCACTTCCAAGGCTCGAATTGAAGTGCTCCAAGAGAGTAAACTGCTGTTTATAGTCCAAATATTATTAAGGGTAAATAATATTTGACTTCCCTATTTTTAGGATAGGCAGTCTAAAAATAGACTTCGACCTATCGACCTATAGGTAAAAAAATAGAGGTCCATCTATTTTTACCAACATGACCAATACTCCAAGAATAACATACTGCAACCCCTGGACCATGCTCCATATGTCTAAAAATAGACATAGTCTAAAAATAGACTTTGCGCCAGAATTTGCCTGCGGGCCCACTTAGTGAAGGCGACTTCATTTCACTAAGCTCCATCATCTTGCTGCATTTTCAACAGATAGGCCTCAAGGCCGAGAGGAATTTTACTATAAATCAGGATGAGAGGGCCTCATGTAAATTTTCTTTGTATGTTTTTTAATAGAGAGATACTTTGTTTGAGTATATGGACCTATGTGCCAAGATTAGTCCATTTTTATGAATTTCTATTATAATTTGAATTAACCTCCATACATTGTAATTGTTTGAATGAATTGCAAAGTGGCCACAATTGATGCTAAAAAGGGACAATGAGGTATTTTTTCAACATTTATCAGGGGATTCGTCAGAGTAAGCATAGCGAAAGTGAGGAGATCCTCAAGAATGAGGAGAAGGATTTGAATAATTTTAACACTTGTGGGAGATAGGATTTTTCTTTAAATCAACATAGATTAGAGTAACACAGAAGAGAGATCAAAGCCGCAATGATAACATGGAGGAAGAATAAGCTCAGGAGAGATAGACGTTGATCATTGATCAATGAAGGACCGATGAGCCATTAAATAAAACAACTAGAAGAAACAGACCAAAGCTAGAGGTGGAGTTGAGTATAGAGTGAATTGAGCCAGAGAAGAAGAACGCATATGAGCTAGCAGGACACTAATTTTTCAAAATTTATGATGGATTTTGATAGCACGTGGCCAGAGGGAAGTTCATCACTTGATAGCAAACAGTATTTGACATAGCTGGGAGACAGATAGTGACAAATCTAGGTCGGAGGTTCTTTCTTGTAAAACAAATGTGTGTATAAAATAGAGGAGTGTTGGGATGGTTGATATCAGGCTCACGTGGCATTGTGGGTCCCGGGTCCCTCCTGGAGGTTCTACCTTGACGGTTTCCATAAATTCCTTTCCCCATCAATTTGGGCTAATAATAGCAGGCCTAAGTCATAAAAGTAGAGGAGTAAGTGGACTCCTCCCTAAGGGTTCCACATAGAGGCTATTGTAATGCTCATTTCCATTGCATCGGGTTTTGTTGATCAGGCTCACATGGCGCCAACTGAATGGGAAATCAAGGTTGATCAACCTAGAATCTTTACAACATGAAGGTTCTATTAACCTTCTTTCCACATTGCATCGAACCTTGGTGAGTGGGTTGATGCGTGCAAGATCAAAAGAACAAGGGAAGTATTGTAACATGAAATTGGATAAAAAGTCAGATAGTTGGGCCAGGGCTTTTAGAAGCCTTGATTATGAGGAACGTGTTGACAAATATAGGGCATAGAGTATTAGATAATTTATCTGAGAGATAACTGTTTGTGAATGATTTTTACTTTTAGATTAAATTCTTCTATTTTGATTATTATTGTGTTCTTATTTCTTCAAATAGTTGCTAGTGCATAAACAATAAAGAGACAAGAGACACATAATGTAGGATATCTACCAGGGTCAAAATCTCTCCTGCATGAGAGGAAAACCCATACAAAATTCTTTGTATAGAGACTTAAATTGATGAATACCCTTGACCTATTTTCCACTCCAAGACCAAGACACAAATTCCCTTTCACTACTTCTCTTTTGTGCCCATGTCAACACTTTGTTCAGCTACTTGTCCTCTCTATACTTCAACTATACTTCTAATTTTTGGTCCTCGGTTTAGCACTACACTTTGACCTTTTTTTTCTTCTGAATTTGGTTGCCTTGAGTGTTTGCAATATTTTCATCCTTTTCTATAGTAGAATATCCTTCTCACCTTCGCACGTGCGTCAACAAATAATCCATAAAAACAGACCTGAAGTACCTTCGTTCTTCCTTCCTTCTTCTCGGTGTCTATGAGGCTCTCTTCTAGATGATTCACGCACTCCTTTACTGCAACCGAATTTTAGAGGTGATATGTTTGAAAATTGTGTCTTCTAAAATAGGTTGAGCTTCCTATTTATAGTGGTTGTTGTCTCATAGTAAGCCGACTTGAATAGGATGAGCCAACATGACTATTTGGAGGAGTTCATTAATTTCATTTGAAGCTAACGTGAAGAGGGATACCTTTCGCTTGGCTTAGAGGGCTACTTGACATTTCTATTGACTCATAAATAAGTGTAAGATGCCCAAGAAGGCTCCTTCATACATGACATAGACTCAAATTGACTTTTATGACTAGATGACTCAATCCTAAAAGCTCACAATGGGAGCCATTACTAAAATAAAATTCCTTTATCATGAAACCCATGAGGCAAGCATTACAATAATTTTATTTTTCTTTCTTTTCATCAATTACATAAAATCACAATTACACATATCATTATGAATACTAAACCTAGTTACTTTTCAACACTCCCTCTTAACTAGGCAGGTATTCATAATGGTACTTAGTCATTCTCAATCTGAAGAATTTATCATAAGAAGAATCAAATTGGTAACCCATATGTATAACATCATATCAACCAACATTGTCACATAGAAATGACTTGACTAACAACTCTATCTCTGTTGGAAATACTGAGAGGGGGGTGAATCAGTATTTCTTTTCAATTGTTAATTGTACCAGTTAGATCACCTATATTTAGAACACAAAATGAACAATAAGAATAAATGCTTTTATTAATTTCTTCTTTACAGTAAATCAAGTACAATATATGTAGGGCTCCAACCCTAGATGAATACACCAATCTTCAATCTCCCAGGCTCCAACCTGTATTGTGCCAAGCACCGACTTGGTCTTTCCAAGGCTCCAACCTTGTCAATTCTGAGGCACCAACCTCAAGGGCTCCAACCCTATATTTGGTACAGGCTCCAACTTGGTCTCTTGAGGACTCCTATCCTCTAGGACTCCTACCCTATCTTTCAAGGCATCAACCTTGTCTCTATGAGGCTCCAACCTCCTACTTCATTTTGTCAAGATATATTTGGTTATACTTATGGCTCCCAATGTCTTCTTCAATGAGCCCTGACAATCTTCAGCTTACTCTTCACCGTAATCTACACATCACGTCATCAATGATAACCTTTTCGTCGTAGAAGGTTTCACCGTTGCTCTTCATCGTACCCAAAAAATTTCTCCAAGTTACCTCATGATGACATCACCAATGCATCATGATTTCCAATAGGCTTCTAGATGACACTCCAAGATATCCTCAAGATCAGCTTCAAATTCTCTTTAAGATCTACAAGATAACTCCATGAGGGCTTCAACAAGTCTTCAAGATGATTTCTAGGGTTCTTAAAGGATCAGCTTCAGCAAGCCTATTCCAAGATTTCTTAAAGTCAACTCAAATCTGCTCCTTCACAACTTGCTTCAAGACTGCTTTCAAAGTGCTGACCAAGACTGCCCAAGATTTCTGATAGAAGGTTGATCCAAAAATGTTGATCCCTACTTCAAGATTGCTCCAAGAATTTCTTCAACAATGCTTCAATGATGTTCCATGTATGTCTTTAAGACCACCCATGAAAGGCTGCTCCAACATTGCTTCAAGGGTGAACAAGTGCACTTCAACAGGCAGCTCCACAATGTTTTCAAAGTCTGCCTTCCAAATATGCTTCAACTAAATTCTTCATGCTTGCTCTAAATTGTCTTCACAATTCCTTCAACTGCTTACTTTACAGTAGTTCCAATAATTTCAATGGTGTGACAATTTTGACTTGAAAGGAGACTTCAAGATTATCCTATCACGGTTTAAGACTGTCTAATAAGTCTCCACCACTATTATTGATATTTCCACCACAGTTTCTTCACACAATGAAATACTGCACCATCATAATGTTGGTCTATTCTTGGTTCTGTGACTTACCTCTATATTGAATATCTAAAGATATCAATGTTGCAATCACGAACTAGTTCTCCACTTAACCCAAGCTTATGACTATCCTATATATTTGAACCATAGCACCAAATCTGAGGATTCCACAAATCGAGATTTTATCTAAGGAACATTACTGCTCCACTGTACTAAGTCAAGCATGCAGCAGGTCTGAAGGTTGACAAAGTCTGAAACAAGGAGGTATGAAGTATTGTACTAAATCTAAGTTACAGTAGGTCCAAAGCATGAGTCACGGTAGGTTTAAGAAAGTTCGAGACACTATACCTAGTAGGTCTGAAACACAAATATGAGGATGCTGCAATGTTATTTTGGTTAAGAGGTCTGAACGACTATATGACAGATCACTGCACTGTAATAGGAAGATCAAGCCACTACCAACCAAATTTTATGTATGAAGTCTGAGCCACACCAAAAAAGATCCACTGTGAGCCACTACAGAATCACTGTAGGTAGTTCGAGACACTCCAGAATCACTGTAGGAGGTCCGAGTAACTAAAGATGATCCACCAACGAAGAATAATCCACCATTTATATGCTTCTTTTCCTTTGTGCTTATAAATTCATGAGATGTGAACTAAATGTCATATGTTGTGTGCTTGATGACCGAATAATGATTGAAAAATGAGGAACAAATATATATATATATATATATATATATATACGAATTCTATGCTATAAATATTAAGAGACATGTCTTAAGGATTAGGCCAACATGAGTGTGAAGTGTAGATCAGCTAGATAAAAAAATAGGGATATATAATATTAAAAAATTAGATATCTCTTCAACCATTAGGAGTTTGAGGGCAAGTAAGGGCTCGTTGGAAAGAGGGAAAAATCCTCTTTAATATGTTCTAGGATTCATTGTGAAAGGATGCCTCCAAGGTGTCTAAATTTATTTTTCTGTGACTGTTCATGAAATTTTAGTGCAGAAGGTGATTGGGACAGTAAGAGATCATTAGAGCTTCTTCATCATGGTGTGTCTTCCATGTCATCATGATAGTATAGCATCATGCCATCATATGATAGTGCACATGTATGTCATCATATGTCATAGTGCAGCATCTATCAATTTTCCATTAAGAGATCTCATCAAGAGAGTGTAGTGATATGTCATTAACCATATGCAGCATGCATCAATTTGTTAGAGTACGGGCTAGGTCATCACAAGGAGAGCTTCTTCATCAAGAGTCACTATGAGCATCATTAATAGCTTGACATCTTCATAAGGTTAGAGCAACCTTAGCATCATTATTAATGGCATCCTTAGCACCTAGGGATTGCATGAGGCTCATTGACATCACAAGAATATTTTCTATCACAAAAAATTCCATATTGACATCAATGACAACCTTGACCAACAATCTCCCCCTTTGTCATTGATGGAAATATTCTTGCCCTTCTAATTTCTCTCCCCCTTTGACATCAATGGCAATGGGGTGCCCAAGTACTCCCCCTATCAAGCTGCTTCTCTTCATCAATAATAATTCTTCATAAGTATGTTGCTCCCCCTATCATGGTGCTCTTCCTTTTGGCAATGTGGTCCATGATAGATTGCATTTCTTCATGTGATGAACCAACTCCCCCTGCCTACATAAACTCCTCTAGCTCTTATTTTTGCTCAAGAAAGACATCTTCACAAATTCATGATTTTATTCAACGGAGTTACTCCCAAGATACAATCTATCAAGAATCACAAGCTCCCCCTAATAGTATGCATCATCTCCTTTTGGCAGAGTCTCATCATCAAAACTTGGAATATCATATCTACCAAGTATGTCATCATCAAATCAACAACATGTGTTGCTAGCTTGAGTTTCTAAGAGACTTTCGGATTCAACTTGCTTCCTTATCCATACTTGTATAACTTTTTTCTTTGGCATGGTTCTAGCTTGTGTAGAGGCCCAAGTCAAGTTACAATCATGTGCCATATGTCCAATGTTATGGCAATTGAAGCATTCCATTCTGCTCATAAATGAGGATGTATGATTTCTTCTTGTAAAGTTGCTTCTAGGAGATTGACAAGGACCATTATATTTGTCTTGGTGATATGCCCTACAATCCTTTGCCATATGCCCAAAGTTTGTACAAGAATAGCAATAACCAAAAAATATACTTTGGTACCTCGGAGATCGAGTTTTCCTTGATGTACTTCTAAAGTCTTTTTCCTTGGGATTTTTTGATGATATTCATTTCCTTTTGTATTCCTGACACCATATGCAAGTCTCCTTAGAGTAGAATTTCTTCTGTTTTTGTCTTGATTCTTCTCCTTGCCTTTGCTGGAACTGGGAGCATCAACATTTCTTTCTAGGTTCCTCATATCTTTGTTGTTTGAAGCATTATCATTCTTGCTTGAGGATTCACCTGCATAGCCAAGACCTGATTTAGCAATGGGAGACCTTTGATGACTTAGGATGTCATCTAGGGTTTGAGAGCTTTTCAAGTTATTATTTAGCAAGTCAACTTCCTTTTTAAGAAAGACAATTTCTCCTTTCAACTTTTCACAATCTTCATCTTTCATAAATAGTTGCTTCTTCATTTCTTCCATCATTCTTGTTGCTTCATGTGCTTCGATTTTAAGGGAGATGACATTTGATTTCATTATGAAGACTTCTTCATTCTCCTTTGCTAGACTGCTCTCCATTTCTTCTTTTATTCTTGTAGCTTCACATGTTTCCTCCTTGAGAAGATTGATGTATGATCTTAGTTTCAAGATTTCTCCATCCTTTTCTTCTAGTTGGCATATCATGGTGTTTCTCTCCTTTTCTGCTTCATTAACTTGTCCTTCTATGAATGCCAAAGTTTCCATCACCTTCTCAGCTCTGTTGGAAATACTGAGAGGGGAGGTGAATCAGTATTTCTTTCAATTAGAGCATTATTTAATCTTCAATTATTATCAGTGTTTGTACAATGATAGCAGCAAACAAGAGGAACACAAATGCACACATTTTTTAAGGAGGAAACCCACTCCGGGAAAAAAACCACCTAATGCTTTTCTAATAATTCTTTTCAACTCCAATTGAAAATAAAGCTCCAACTTCCTAGAATCTAGAAAAGCATTCTTCTCCAGCTCCCACTAGATGGACGCTCCAACGCCCAAGATTCTTTGGTAGTCACTGAACAGATGCCCCAACACCCAATGAGCTACAACTCACCCTATCACCACCCTACGACCTTATAGAAGAGTAAAAGAAGAATGGACTCACGTACCAGGGAAAATGGTCCACTTTACAATGATATAGAATGATGTAGAAGAAGAAGATATACTAGACCATAACCCCAACTTTGACACAACCACCTAATGATGATCCTAGACCTCCCAACACTGCCTCTTCAACCCTTGGCATATAGACACTAGTACAATTTGTACAATAATGTATTTACAATGACTAAGTACAATGATACCTTTACAATGATTGTATGTAGTGCTGCCCACTTGAAGACTTCATATGATGAACTTCTTGTTGTTGTTATGCACCTTGGTTGCTGCTCTTGTCATGCTACCCTCTGCTGCACCTTGTTTTTCTTTTCTGCCGTAGAAATTATGGTCCTTTGCAATCCTTGACAATACATGATCTAGCTTTTTCTTTCCTTCTAGGAGCTCGATATTGAATCTGGTGTATCTCTGTTATTTCAAATCCTCAATATCTGATTTTCGGTCCTGTAGTAGTCCTCTGAGTCTTCCTTCCAATGCCATAGGTCTGACCCAATTTGGATTCTTCAAGAGAGAGCTATACCCAATTTCTCACACTACCCTAATTATGGACTGTTTCAGTAGAGTGCACTTGTACGAAGTTCCACGTGTCACTGTTTCTTCATTTTCCTCTAAAATTGATAGAGAGAAAACTAAATACTATGCACTATCTTCCACATTTTACGGAATTCCAATCCAATACTCAGAGAGAGAGTTATGACGATTTTACCAAGGTCACTTCTTTGAAATGAATTTCAGGAGCCTGCAAAAAACCTTACTTCCACATATCATATCTCAAAAAATATCATGCAACTTGATCTGAAATTTTTACTGCAGCTTCCTCAGGATTTCAGCTTCGCCTCATAAAAATTTCAGCGTCTGATATTTCGTAGAAAAAATGTTAGAGCAAAATTTCCACGATGACCTGTTTCAGATGGCCGAATCCCTTGCATAAGGAGGAAATGAAGATCACAATTTATATGAATGCTTAAGTTAAGAGGGGCTTCAACAAGTAAACATGGGAGGGATTTTAAGAGCTTAAAAAAAAATTAATTATGACTTTTCAATGACCCATGCCCCAACCCCATGGGGTTTTAGCCCACTAACTGGGGGTACAAACTTCAAACATGAATATCTCTCAAACCATGAAGAATTACATGGCGTGCCATATATCAACGGAAACATCTCGACAAGTAGAAACCATCCAAAGCATTATTGACCCAGAATATATTAATTTGGTAGGTCAAAATTTCCATGCAATATTTGTTTAGCCCCTGGTGCTGCTTGGGTTGACATCAATGACAACCGCTGATCAACAAGCTCCTTGCGCTTGTTTCCTTGATTCTTATAGTTGAGATCTAAGAGAAGAGACCTCTTCCTTGTATTGACCAATATCTGCCTCTAGATTTTTCAAACTCTTAAGTCTTTGTTCAAGGTGGCTTGACAAAGTTTCTTCCCTTGTCTTGTCTTGGTTACCATCTTGTGCTTTCTTCTTAACTTCCTCATTTTCCTTTTTCAACCCGTTAATCTCTTCCATGGAAGCCATAATTTTATTCAGGAGAACTTCTTAAAAGTATTCTTTGTTCTCTTCATCTTCTAGGTATTTTTTAGCCTTGTTTCCATCTCTCTTATCTTCAGCTTCCTTGATGGGTTTTGGATTTCCTTCTTGCTTTCCATCATCTTCTTGACTAGAGGTCATGGTCAATGCTCCTTTTGAGTGAATATCATGAAGTTTGTCCCATATGCCTTTTGTTGATGAACATTTTTCCAAATTAGCCTTCATAGAATTAGGTAGCCCATTCAAGATTGCTTTCATTTCTCTTGTATTATACTCCTTGGATTCTCCTTCCAACATGCTATCAGTAATCACTGATTTCCAAACTTCAATTCCTTGAGTCTTCAAGAAATTCCTCATTCTTGCCACCCATATATCAAAGTTTCCATTGAACAATGGAGCCTTTGCAAATTTATTTACTTCAATTTCAATGGTTGAGGAAGACATGTCTTTAGGAGGATTGGAGACTCTCTTTCTTGGCTTTTCCATTTGTGTTCTAATGATCAACCTTCAAGCTGTTAGGCTTTGAGTGAAGGTACTGGCTTTGAAACCAATTGTTGGAAATACAGAGAGGGGTGTGAATCAGTATTTCTTTTCAATTGTTAATTTTACCAGTTAGATCACCTATATTTAGAACACAAAATGAACAGTAAGAATAAATGCTTTTATTAATTTATTCTTTAGAATAAATCAAGTACAATATATGTAGGGCTCCAACCCTAGATGAAGACACCAATATTCAATCTCCCAGGCTCCAACCTGTATTGTGCCAAGCACCAACTTAGTCTTTCCAAGGCTCCAACCTTGTCAATTCTGAGGCACCAACCTCAAGGGCTCCATCCCTATATCTAGTACAGGCTCCAACCTGGTCTCTTGAGGACTCTTATCCTCTAGGGATCCAACCCTATCTTCCAAGGCACCAACCTTGTCTCTATGAGGCTCCAACCTCTTGCTTCATTTCGTCAAGATATATTTGGTTATACTTACGGATCCCAATGTCTTCTTCAACGAGCCCTTAAAATCTTCAGCTTACTCTTCACTGTAATCTACACATCACGTCATCAATGACAACCTTTTCTTCATAGAAGGTGTCACCACTGCTCTTCATCGTACCCAAAAAATTTCTCCAAGTTACCTCATGATGACATCACCAATGCATCATGATCTCCAATAGGCTTCTAGATGACACTCCAAGGTATCCTCAAGATAAGCTTCAACTGCTCTTCAAGATCTACAAGATAACTCCATGAGTGCTTCAACAAGTCTTCAAGATGTTTTCTAGGGTTCTTAAAGGATCAGCTTCAGCAAACCTGTTCCAAGATTTCTTAAAGTCAACTCAAATCTGCTCCTTCACAACTTGCTTCAAGACTGCTTTCAAAGTGCTAACCAAGACTGCCCAAGAATTCTGATAGAAGGCTGATCCAAAAATGTTGATCCCTGCTTCAAGATTGCTCCAATAATTTCTTCAACAATGCTTCAATGATGTTCCATGTATGTCTTTAAGACTACCCATGAAATGTTGCTCCAAAAGTGCTTCAAGGGTGAACAAGTTCACTTCAACAAGCAGCTCCACAATGTTTTCAAAGTCTGCCTTCCAAATCTTCTTTAACTAAAGTCTTCATGCTTGCTCTAAATTGTCTTCACAATTCCTTCAACTGCTTACTTTACAGTAGTTCCAATAATTTTCAATGGTGTGACAATTTTGACTTGAAAGGAGACTTCAAGATTATCCTAGCACATTTTAAGACTGTCTAATAAGTCTCCACCACTAGTATTGATATTGCCACAACAGTTTCTTCATGCAATGAAATACTACACCATCAGAATGCTGGTCTATTCTTGGTTTTGTGACTTACCTCTATACTGAATATCTAAAGATATCAATGTTGCAATCACGAACTAGTTCTCCACTTAACGCAAGCTTATTACTGTCCTATATACCTGAACCATAGTACCAAACCTGAGGATTCCACAAATCGAGATTTTATCTGAGGAACATTACTACTCCACTGTACTAAGTCGAGCATGCAGCAGGTCCGAAGGTTGACAAAGTCTGAAACAAGGAGGTCTGGAGTATTGTACTAAATCTGAGTTACAGTAGGTCCAAAGCATGAATCACAGTAGGTTTAAGAAAGTCCGAGACACTGTACCTAGTAGGTCTAAAACACAGATCTGAGGATGTTGCAATGTTATTTTGGTTAAGAGGTCCTAACCACTATATGACAGATCACTGCACTGAAATACGAAGACCGAGCCACTACCAACCAGATTTTCTGTAGGAAGTCCGAGCCACACCAAAAAGAGATCCACTGTGAGCCACTACAGAATCATTGTAAGTAGTCTGAGCCACTCCAGAATCACTGTAGGAGGTCCAAGTAACTAAAGATGATCCACCAACAAATAATAATCCACCATTTATATGGTTCTTTTCCTTTGTGCTTATAAATTCACGAGATGTGAACTAAATGTCATTTGTGTGCTTGATGACCAAATAATGATTGAAAAATGAGGAACAGAAATATATATATATGGGAATTCTATGCTAGAAAGATGAAGAGACATGTCTTAAGGATTAGGCCGACATGAGTGTGAAGTGTAGGTCAACTAGATAAAAAAATAGGGATATATAATATTAAAAAAATCGATATCTCTTCAACCACTAAAAGTTTGAGGGCAAGTAAGGGCTCTTTGGAAAGAGGGAAAAATCCTCTTTAATATGGTCTAGGATTCATTGTGAAAGGATGCCTCCAAGGTGTCTAAATTTATTTTTCTTTGTGACTGTTCATGAAATTTTAGTGCAGAAGGTGATTGGGACAGTAAGAGATCATTAGAGCTTCTTCATCATGGTGTGTCTTCCATGTCATCATGATAGTATAGCATCATTCCATCATATGACAGTGCACATGTATGTCAGCATCTATCAATTTTCCATTAAGAAAGCTCATCAAGGGAGTGTAGTGATATGTCATTAACCATATGTAGCATGCATCAATTTGTTAGAGTACGGGCTAGGTCATCACAACGAGAGCTTCTTCGTCAAGATTCACTATGAGCATCATTAATAGCTTGACATCTTCATAAGGTTAGATCAACCTTAGCATCATTATTAATGGCATCCTTAGCACCTAGGGATTGCATGAGGCTCATTGACATCACAAGAATATTTGCTATCACAAACAATGCCATATTGACATCAATGACAACCTTGACCAAAAATCTCTCCATGAGATCTGAGCACAATGTTGGTGATACCAATGATGTATAGACACCCTTATCATTGTCTCTCTCGGAACATACCCCACTTGGGTTCTCAGGGTCTGTTCCACCAATGCTATTCGTATCTTGGATTCGTAGTCCTCAAATAATATCAGTCCTCAACAACTACTCTTATCTTGGATGCCCTAATACATCCTCAAAGAGCATCATATTCCATATGCTTACCCAATCCTCCATTTGTCTTCCCAAATGAAGACAAGAATTATTTGTATATCTCTCTGTCTTAATTAGGGAGGACATATCTATTCCATTAAAGGAATGTTCTCATTCCTATAGAAGGAATGTGCCTAAGCTCCCTCTTGGCTTAGGAATTTCCAAGTTTCTTCCAAGTAAGAAACTTGTTTCCAGGTCCCCTCTTAATTAGGGACCTACAGCAGCTCCTCAGGTGGAGATGATGGGACGACCAGCTGCTTAAAAAAATCCTCTTCATGATGTCATGAATTTCTTTTTGTTATCTAGGAGTCTTCATGTTTGGGACTTCTACATAGGGAACCGACCATCCCTCACTCTCATCCATGATTCATCCATATTATTGGAAAGTGATTCATTCATCCATATTTTTCCTTCCTTCATGCCATGTTTCTTTCTTCATGCCATGTTTACTTAAGGATATTTCATCCTACTATATGTTCATCGGTGGTGGAAGACATCCATAGATATTCCCTTGTCATCTCTACATAAACCCATCCAGATATAAAAATAAAGGAATGAACATTAAAATCAGCATTACCTTTATGATGGTCTTTCATCATGACATTTTTTATTTTACATAAGCATCATGCATACATATCGACACATCTCCCAAATATATATATATGGTCAATTATCTCTTTGTTTTTCAGACTCCATCAAAGTCTTCATATATTTCATGGAGATATATAGTCAAATCTTCTTTGTATTTCGGATGTTTATTGCCTTTACCATGGTTGTATATTTCATGATATCTTTCTTGATTTTGTCACACATCTCATTCCCTGAACCTTCTTTTCAGAGTTCCTCAATTTATTTCAACCACCTCATACTTCTTATGAGAACATATTATGTTGATTTCATCTAGTGAATGTGTGACCCATGCATTTCTACATTCCTTTGAGGGAAGTGATACTTTCTTTTGATCATGCTCTCAAGATAGAGCATTGATCCATGTTACCAACAACCATATGACATGACTTCCACAATATCAAATGTAAGCATACATACCTCATTTTTCTTTTGGGTCATCCAGACTTCTTGCGACATCTTCCTTGATTGAAATAGCTTCAATCCCTTGCACTGCTTCAATTTTATGTCATCATACCATCATCCCATGAATTCCACAAGATTGGAATTCTTGATGAAACACATTCTTTTCCTCATGATCAATGAACCTTTCAATGAAGATTCCATCATAGAATCTTGAGGATATAAATTATTCCCATCAACATATTTTTCCTTTTGACAGATGTATACCTTGTACTAGATGACCTTGCCACTTATGTTCCCTATGATATTCCCAAGAGCTATATCCTTAACTTCCATCTTTCATGCTTTTCTATGATGATGTCCTGAGATCTTTCTTTCAATGCTTATATAATGCCTTGATGCGTCCCATTTAGTGAATCATGATAACACTTAGGAACTTGAAAAGAATGTAGGAGAGGAAGATTATCTTAGTAACAGAGATATCTTACTTCCTCTTTCTTGGACTTCTTTTCAACTTTCTCTACTTCTATGGTGATATGGGCTTCTTCTCTTCCTCTTTTGTTGTCCTTCTTGATCTTAGGACAATTGCTTTTTTAGTGTCCATATTCATGACACCCATAGCATTGAATTTTAGACCTGTCCCTTTTCTTTTTCCAATAACCAAACTTTCCAAATTTCCCCTTTCTTCTTGTCATTGCAGCATAAGAACGATTTTTCTCACTTGTTCCCACATCAGATTTAGCCTTTAGCCTATATTCTTCAATCTTTCATAGTGACCATAGATCGTGGAATGGAGTAGCTTCTTTCTTCCCATAAATACTTGAAATAAAGTTACCACACTCCTTTGTTTGTGCATTTAATACCATTGTATTCATTTCATTATCAAACATGACTTCTCCCAATTCTTGTAGTTTATCTCAGATCTCAGATATCCTCATAAAGTATGAGGCTATTCCATCTTCCTTAGACATATTCAGCTTATATATGCTTGCCTTAATGATATGACTTCTCCAGAAGTGCTTACGGAATATAGCTCTACCAGTTTCTCATAAATTTCTTTTGAAGTTTCAAATTTAGATACATATGGGATGAGGGGATCCTTGATGGATTCTATGAGAATCCTTCGAGCATTAATTTTCCCCTGTCATATACTTGGCAAGTGCTTGAGCATCTTCTTCTCCTAGTTTGGTGGTAGATCCTTTAACATGATCCATGACCTCATTTTCAATGAGATTTAGATTTGTCCTTTTATTCCATGCATGATAGTTTGAAGCCCCAACAAAAATTTTTCTTTGCTTGCAAAAAGACATTTTGACAGTTTCAGATAAGGTCATGTACTTACTTGATAGGATGCTCCTTTCTCATTGTTGCTTCCTTGATGTTGATGATAATATAGAGGATAGAAAACTTCTCCTTGATGAAGGTATTTTTCTTCAAGAATGATCCTTGATCCCTCAGAGAATGAGATAACACCTCCTTTTGATCTAGCTTCTTTTGGATAAATAGTATTCAAAACACATTAACTTGATTTGTAGATCTCTTCAATTTGAGTAGAGGTAGGGTTTTGGCCTCCTTGTCTTGATGATGATCCCATTACTTCTTTGCGGACTTCTTTGATCTAAGGGTTATGATGCTTCCTTTGACTTCAAGATGATCTTCGCTTTGATGCCTTCCTTGAAATTTGATCCTTGGGTGTCTCTTGATAAGATGCCCTTCTTTGACTTAGTTACCTTAGCTCTGATACCATGTTGAGAAATCTATGACATAGAGTTTTAGATGATTTATGTGAAAGATAACTTCTCGTGAATGCTTTTTAATTTTAGATTAGATTCTTCTCTTTTGATTATTATTGTGTTATTATTTCATCAAACAGTTACCATTGCATAAAAAATAAAGAAACAAGAGACACATAATGTATGCTATATTCTAGGGAAAAAAAACTCTCCTGATTAAGAGGAAAACCCACAAAAAATTCTTCATATAGAGACTTCAATTAACGAATACCAAGACCAAGACCCTTGACCTATTTTCCACTCCAAGACCAAGACACAAATTCTCTTTCACTTCTTCTCTTTGTGCCCAAGTCAACACTTGATTTAGTTGCTTTTTCTCTCTATACTTCGACTATACTTCTGATTTTCAGTCCTTCATTTAGCACTGCACTTCTAACCTTTTTTTTTCTGAATTCGGTTGCCCTAAGGGTCTGCAATACTTTTAGCATTTTCTGCAGTAGAATATCCTTCTCACCTTCACATGTGTGTCAGCAAATCAGCCCTAAAAACAAACCTGAAGTACCTTCATTCTTCCTTCTTCTTGGTGGTTGTGAGGCTCTCTTCTAGATGATTCTCCCACTCATTTACTTCAGACTTCAACCAAATTTCAATGAAGAGATTTCCTAAAAAAAATCTTCTAAAATAGGATGAGTTTCCTATTCATAGTGGTTGTTGTCTCATAATAAGCCGACTTGAATAGGGTGAGTCGACATGATTGTTTGGAGGAGTTAATTAATTACATTTGAAGTCGAATTGAAGAGGGATACCTTGTGCTTGTCTTGGAGGGCCACTTGAAATTTATATTGAGTCATACATAAGTGTAATATGCCCAATAAAGGTCCTCCATACATGACATAGACTCAAATTTACTTTTATGACTAGATGACTCAATCCTAAAGGCTCGCAATGGGATCCATTACTAAAATAAAATTCCTTGCTCATGAAACCCGTGAGACAAGCATTACAATAATTTTATTTTTCTTTATTTTCATCAATTACATAAAATCACAATTATACATGTCATTATGAATAGTAAGCCTAGTTACTTTTTAACAAAACGATCCTATGGTAAAGTAAAAGGGTTCAGGGTTGACCATAGGAAAAGGATAGAGTTTCATAAAAGGCTTTGACAGAGGTATTTGCGCCTGTTTGAATAGGAAAGGGTCGAGGCCACGATATTTTGAATATATATGAAGGGTTATGCCCTTTCGGTTCCTCCCATTGTATATTGTGTAAAGGGATTTATATCGTGTATAGTGCTTGCAGTCAAGGTTGAAGGAAGCACCATTTTGGAGAAATTTTGGGCACTATGGGAGTTTAATCATGCTCAGAATTGGGTTTTCATAAAGGTGGATGGTTTTGTGATCTAAAGACTTATCCATAAACTCTATGAACATAAAAAGGCATGAGAGTTGTTGGGTTATTTAATGGTTAGTTAAATCCATATCATTTAATTTTCAACCCAAGGTTTCGTAAACTGACGAGGTATACCTGTATTGTATGTACTAAGTGGTTATATTTCAAATTACATTAATCTATTGCAATTAAAATAATTACAAAACAAATTAAATCAATCTAATTCAAACCAAATCAAACCAAATATAAATAAATTGAAATCACACTTGCATAAAGGAAATCACACTTGCATGAAATTGAAATCACTCTTGCTGAAAGGAAATAACACTCACACTTGCATAATTGAAATCACTCTTGTTGAAAGGAAATCATATTAACACTTGCATAATTGAGAGCACTCTTGCTGAAAGGAAATGCACACTTGCATAGAATAGAAACACACTTGCTGAAAAGAAATGAAATAACAAAACTATACTATGTTACCAATATGTATAAAGGTATGCAAACTGGGGTTGATGGATGCCCTCCATTCCTCAGCAAGCACACCCAACAGCTATCACATATTGGAAATCAAAGTGTCAGTATGTATTTCATAAAATGATTAAAAGATACTACAAGAATTTTATTTCCTCACTTTACAAATCACATCGTGAATGGAACTTGGAACCTCCAATTATCAACTAGCCACTAGCTACCTCTAATCTCTCACAACTAACAATTTACAACCAACTATTTACTACTTCAATTGACAACCCTTTGTGTGATGGGTGCACTCATATTTATACAAAAATTGAAGATAACTATAGATCCTCAAATCTCTCCTAAATCCACATTTATTTCATGTGGTTACAACCAATCTCCTAAAAATATAAGATACAAATCCTATCCAAATTCTCTCATAGTTTTGATAAGGACACATATCAAACCATTCATGATTCTTCTCCTTTGAATGTTATTAGCTTAATGATCCATATCTTCTTCAAATATTCTACAAATCCTCATGAGCTGGAATTTGAAATTCGAAATTGTTGTTAGGAGGCCAAGTAGGACCCTTCTAGATTCTCCAAGTGTGCCTACAATATCACAAAACTTATACCACTTTCGTGTATATATGAAAACATGTTAATTTTATAGTATTTAATCAAAAATTCACTTGAAATACCTAAAATAAATGACTTAGGAAAATATAATACTAAACCCATATGATCATGAAAATGGTTACTTAGTGTGGGGTTATGTAGTTGCGAAATTATGGATTGAGGGTAAAATGATGGAAATGAAGGTGAAAGTGGATGACATTTTGGAGACTCAACATACCCCCCAACTAAAGATGTTGCATGTCCTCATGCAACTATTGCATTGATTCCCTTAGGCATATAAGTTAATATTCTTGAAATGTTTGTCTTTTTATATGAGTTTTGGCTTTGCATTGATTCTCTTTTAAATTTTCATTATCATATCATTTGATAACCTTATTCTTTTTGCAAAGTGTACTTTGAAATCATTTGATTTCAACATAATTTTTTTTTAGTGGTTGGTTCTTGTGTGACAACCAATTTTTTTTTAGTATCCGTTCTTGTGTAACAACACTTCTCTTATTTTTGTTGCATCAAAATGCTTGAAAACATTGAGAATTCCTTTTTAAATTCCCATAGTGGATGTCAGCCATTTAATGTGCTCATCAATTAGCCATTGCAAAACATATAAACTTTTTTTTGGAGTCAAAATGAAATAGTAGTTGATTGGGAAAAATATGTTGGTTATGATGAAATGAAATGTGACATGTACCATAAAATATGAATATCTCTTCCCCCCAACTTAAGGTTTTTTCAGTTTTCTTGCAAATGAGAAAGGGAATATGAATGTGGTGAAGGATTTTCCAAAATCACAATTTTAGCATTTAAGGAATTACATGATTAAATATTAGAAAAAAATATACCTTCACTTACTTGAAAAGTGGACAAGCTATGTATATAGAAGAGCGTGGTTGTTGTTGCTAGACCATGGAATATGAAGTAAAAGGATTTGTGCTTTTTCTTTCTTTTGGTTGTATGAATAGAGGATGAAATTGGAATCTTTATTGCTACGGACGTTAAATTGAGTCCTGCTGCAAACTGTTGAAATCATCTAGTCTTCATTCATTCCCGCTCAGTGGCATAATTCTTATCTATGTGAATAAATGTGTCGATGTCAAACATAGAAAAGAAATTTTTGGATTACTGGCCATTAATGTATCCATTAACCAACACGAAACTACTCACCATTGATGTCAATGAGAGTCAATATGCCTAAGTACATCTTACTAGGTACAAATAGATGTGTCGAAGTCGAGTCACCTAGAAGATCCGACAAACATGGGACATTGATGTATGCCCACTATTTATTAGCGAGAGAACTTGCCATTAAGGCATGCAAGCCTCAAGGTACTTGAAAGATCTGTAGTCTTTATCGCAGATGATGTGTCTAAGTTGATGGGTCAAAACTTGTCATAAGGAAGGCCTTAATGAATCCTCCATCATTTAATGCGAGTGTACAATAATATTTTGAAGGAATATGGGTGAAAATTTTGCTTTGAAGTGGGATTTATTTGACAAAAAGGAAAATGAAAATGGGTTGTCTCATCTTTGTAAGGGATATGAATGACTTTATTTTTTGGAAAGATGAGTGAAAATGATATAGGAAAGTATAAATATTGTGAAGGAAAAGGATTTTTTGGTAGTAGGGAGATGGGCAATTATGGATTGACTACAAGCTTGAAATGAGTAGCATTGGTAAAATTAGTTTTTGTTTGGTAGAAATGGTGTAATGGATCTAATTTGGCATGAAATTATCATGCTCTTCTGAAAGAAAATTTGTCTTCTCATGCATATAGTGATCTTATTTCATCGTGTCCTAGAACCTGCAAAAACTTAGCAATTTTTTCTACAATAAAATTTAACTCTATTGAGAGAGAGGTGATCAATCTCTCTTCATTTTGATATACACAAAAAACTCAGAAATAGTATTAATAAAACAAATTCAAGAAAAATTAAATGCACTTTTACCTACCAGGAAGTGGTACCTTGGACAACCTGTCAGTATTTTGTGGATAATGTCTTCTTTTGATACCCAATTTTAGTGATTCAAAAACCAAGTTAAAGCAAATTCATATCACAAACATGATTTTAATGATTAAATGTTTTTTTCCAAGTCCAATTGTTGTAAAATCCATAAACAAATTGACCATTTTTTATTGTCTCGAATGTTGATGAAACCTATCTCATCGCGTAAATCTCATCGAGATCTTGCTAACGATGCTTGAATCACCTCAAATGGACATCGTATGAAAAATTTATGCCCTTATGAAATTTTTATGAAATAGTAAAAAAAAATTGTGCATGAGTGCCACGTGGCAGCACCAGGGAGTGCCACGTGGATGCTGACATGGCATGCAAACATGGCGATCTGACTGTTCAAGGTGACATGGTGGACAACAGGGCAATGAATGTGTAATATTGATCAATACGTTGGTGGACCAATCCAATATTGCCACATGGTAGTAAAATTGTTGCCTAGTTAAGGATTGTCAAACTTGTAGAAAAGTTAACAAATTTTAGCTTTTATTATAATTGAACTCATTATCTCTTTTTCACAAATTCAAAGGCTTACCAATAAACCACAATTAGCATTTGTGAAATAAAAGTAAAACAAAAATGCTGGTTAAAGTTAAAAAATACTAGTCATTCTACAAATTTGACTAATGAGACAACAATTTGACAAATGCGTAACAAAACAAAATTCAAGATTTTTAGGAAAAAAATCAAGTGTCTAAGTGCACTTGTTAATCAATTTCATGCTACCAAAATATTTTATTTTCAATGGAGCTCATCTTCTTGCCAAAAAGAATGGATCTCAAAATCAATTTATTCTATAAAATTTGGGAAAACATTGAAGATACAATTCAGAATTTATTTATTTTTTATTTTTATTTTTTTTTTGCAGGTAATTTTGTTACAGGTTGCTACAATGTGTGTTACAAAAACATTCATGGGTCATTTTCTCACAAACTATCTGTTGGATTGAGCTGAAATTTTTTATGAATTTTCCTATGGTCCTAATGCTCCTTCACACTAAAAACCAGATCGATCCAATGCACGGATCTTGAGATATAATCGAAAATGTTGTAAATTTCAAAAACGATTTTCTAACAAACTGCAGATCGGATTGAGCTGAAATCTTTTATGAGGGTTCCTATGGTACTAATGCCTCTGTACACCAAAAATCAAATCAATCCAATGCACAAATAGCGATATACAATCGAAATGGTTGTAGGTGATGATCTTCATTTTATCGAAAACCGTGAAGTGGATTGGGCTGAAATTTTCAGGGATTTTTAATCACAATATTATGTACTTCCTGTGAAAAAATTACAAGAACCCAGTACCTAGTTTGTGATATATCTTAGTTTAATTTCTGCAATTTTTTTAAATAAAAATAACTTATTTTAGAAAATTTTGAGATAGATCCAACTGAAATTTGGAGATTAAATTTTAAGTATTTTTAGAATGAATAAAGAATTTAAATCTCCTATCCGATTTTAGATCTATAATTTTTATTGAAAAATTTTATTTCAAGGCTAACATATTCAATTTCCCTTTCTAATCTTCAAGATCGCACAAGGCACAAGAAAAGAGCATACTCAGAAAGATTGAAGCTCTTTATTCAATTGGAATGTGAAATTTAAAAAGCAAAACACATGGATTTGATCTCTAAATTCAAATTGTGGCTCTCAAACTCTATCTGTTCTCTTATTTTCTCAAATTTTCTTTTTCTTTCTTCATCATCCTGTAAATTATTAGTGAGTTGGGTGGCTCTTACTACACCATCAATAAAATTAAATTAAATTAAAATGAAAACATCACAAAACTTAATTTTATTCATTGCCTAATTTACTTTACTGGAAATAGAAGAATTGATCAAGTGGATGCATATTTCCAATGTAACCATGTGTGTAACAAGATTAAAATGATATTCATGCTAAGGTTAGAAAAATATGAATTAAAAATCATCAAAGCATGAAAAACCAGTTGTGTAGATAATACAATTAAAAGAAGGAAGAACATTCTTCAACCTCTTAATTACCTATGAATTGCTACAACTGGTTTATTTTTCCTGTTGCACACACAGATTAGTACAATTTTTTTGAATTTGTTTTTTTAAATTTAATATGCAAAATGATTTTAATGTGATTTTAACTATGCATTTAAAAATAATTCAACTATAATAAATTTTCTAAACTTCAAAATAAACACCTATGTATACCTCCCCGGCAACGGCGCCAAAACATTGGGTGATTTAATGGTTAGTTAAATCCCTATCATTTAATGTCAACTTGGGGTTTCATAAACTAACGAGGTATACATGTATTATATGTACTAGGTGGTTATATTATAGATTAGATTAATCTAATGCAATTAAACTGATTTCAAAACAAATTAAATCAATCTAATTCGAACCAAATATAAAGAAATTGAAATAATCACACTTGCATGAAATTGAAATCACTCTTACTGAAAGGAAATCCCACTTGTGTGAAATTGAAATCACTCTTGCTGAAAGGAAATCACAATCACACTTGTATAATTGAAATCAATCTTGCTGAAAGGAAATCACATTCAAACTTTTATAATTGAGAGCACTCTTGTTGAAAGGAAAAACACACTTGCCGAAAAGAAATGAAATAACAAAACTATATTATGTTACCAATATGTACAAAGGTATGCAAACTGGGGTTGATGGGGACCCTCCATTCCTCGACAAGCACACCGAAAAACTATCACATCTTGGAGATCAAAGTGGCAGTATGTATTTCATAAAATGATTACAAGATACTACAAAAATTTTATTTCATCACTTTACAAATCACATCTTGAATGGAACTTGGAACCTCCAACTATCAACTAGCCACTAGCTACCTCTAATCTCTAACAACTAACAATTTACAACCAATCATTTACTACTTCAATTTACAACCCTTTGTGTGAAAGGTGCACTCATGTTTATACAAAAATTGAAGATAACTATAGATCCTCAAATCTCTCCTAAATCCATATTTATCTCATGTGGTTACAACCAATCTCCTAAATATATAAGATACAAATCCTATCCAAGTTTTCTCATAGTTTTGATAAGGACACAGATCAAAACATTCATGATTCTTCTCCTTTGAATGTGCTTAGCTTAATGATCCATATCTTCTTAAAATATTCTACAAATCCTCATGTGTTGGAATTTGAAATTCGAAATTGTAGTTAGGAGGCCAAGTAGGACCCTTCTAAATTCTCCAAGTGATCCTACAATATCACAAAACTTATACCATTTTCGTGTATTTATGAAAACATGTTAAGTTCATAATATTTAATCAAAAATTCACTCAAAATATTTAAAATAAATGACTTTGGAAAATATAATGCTAAACCCATATGATCATGAAAATGGTTACTTAGTGTAGGGTTATGTAGCTACAAAATTACGTAATGAAGGTAAAATGATGGAAATGAGGGTGAAAGTGGATGACATTTTGTAGACTCGACAAGACCATTAGTCATCAATTTAAAAAATATCTTTCTCTACTTCAAGTGGTATCAAAGCAAATTAGGCCTGTTGGGGTTCCCATGTTTTGGCCAGGTTGACAGAGACCAAAAGATGAGACAACATAGAACCACTTTCAGACCTTAGGATCTAGCCCTCCTAGGTCCAGAGAGGGATCTCTCTATGATTATCAAAGGATATATGTCTTTGAAGTTCTAAATTATGATTTTAGGCTAGTTATGGGCTCAAGTTTGTTGGTTTGATTGTTTGAGTTTGGTTGTTGAGAATCAGGAAGGAAGGTTTCATCATAAGACAAGGATGGGTAAAGAAGGAGGCTAGGAAAAATAGATAACTCAGGGAACATCAAGGCCATTGGGCAATGGAGTCAAGAAAGGTTTTACTTATGTTCAAATGTGTAAGCTTCAATTGGGCTAGTCATCTAGAGCATTTGGATCTCAAAAACTGATTGGTGGGATGGAACACTAAGTGATGAGAATGAAGGATGGAAAACCATCTAATTCTGTCTATAGATCAGGCCAGAGGTCATTTAACTCCAGGCCTGCTTGGAAAAAACCATAGGAAACACAAGGGGTCTTGAAAAGGTTTATATGGAAGGGATAGGTTATGAAGAGGCAGAGACAGGCTTCTAAACCTCCCAATGTTCCTAATCTCTTTCAATTAAATCTTAACAAAACATATGAATACTGATTTTATTAACTTGCACATCAGAGAGCAGGCAATAATCATCCACTACACTGGTTTAGTCAATTAAAAACAATATTCAGACACACATATGAACAGAAAACATTCAAGACTGAGAGAGCTGGGATATAAGGTACCTAACAAGGGTAAATCTTATATCATGCATTCAGATGTCAGTCAGAAGAACATGAAATGAAATGGAAATAAACACAGAGATAAGAAAAACATCACCAACTATTGTAGATCAGGATCCAATGAAAACTGCTTATCATGTTAAACACAACACCAATCAGGTACATCACTGCCCAAAGCTTTTACATTCAGCCTGAATACATCATATTTCTCAGCCTATCATACAATCATTACACAGGAAACTTGGCTTGGGACAAAATGCTTGCAATACACTGATAAACCAACAACAACCTTACAATTCGTTCTCAGGGATTTTATAGGAGAAGAGGAAGAAACCGAGGCAGAAGAACCATTAAATGAGATTTATTAAGTCAGAATGGCGGAAGTGTTCACGCCCATACTGCTTAATGGATTTATGCGGCGCCCTAAGTACTCTGCAGACTGTTTGGAGGCTCTGTCGGGCTGGGAATTGACCTCTGATATGTTCTTTAAGTCCTTTCTGATGCTTGGAGCTCTGCGCTAGCCTTCCGGAATAGATGAACTGGTGAAGGATCCACACGGTTTCCCCATTCCTCTTTAATGTTGCTTGACAGTCTCTCGAGGAGTTCTGTCAGTGCATTAATCTGTTTAAGGGCTCGAGGAGGTATGGAGGTTGCTGTGGGGAGTTGTACTTCAGGAGGAAAATGTCCTGCTGTTAGGTAGCGCAGTAATGACTTTGCTGGTGCGCTCTTAATCTTCGAATCGAATCTTAATCCATTGATCACGGGATTAGCATTTTAAATTTCCAATTACAGGCTCGAATCCCTCAAATCCGTCACTGTTGTCTCGTTTGGCCGCTGAATTGGCCTCTCTGTGGTATTCCGCATCATAAAATAAACCTGTTAAGAACCTGGCAGTGGTGGCGGAGAAATGCAGTGGAGGCGGTGGAAAGGTGGCGAAAGAATGGAGAATCAATGGAAACAACGGAGAGGAGCAGAGAAACGGACTCATAGTGTAAAGCCCAACGTTCAGTGTTTGGGCGAATTACAAAGGAAATGACCAACAAACAAGGGGCGGAGCATTGGGTGTGGGGCCGACCGAGGCGGGGGGCGATTGAACGCGAGCCGTCAGATCCGGGATGAGACGGACGGCGGAGATGCAGTCGGAGGATCGCAATCGCAAGGGCTTGCGATCCATCGGAGGTCAGACGCAGAGAGTTGCGATCAGAGGGACAGAGCGATTGAGCGCTGGCCGTTGATCTGACGGGGAGATCAACGGTGGAGATTTAATCGGGGCACGCAATCGGGGGAGGATCAGAAGGCCTGCGATTAGCGCCTAACCGTTAGATCATGCATCGAACGAACGGACGGGATTAAATCGAAGGTTGAGGCGATCGGGGAGCGATGCGATCAATCGGGGGTGAAAGCCTGGGTGTTGCGATTAGCGGTCAGCCGTCGATCTGTGGGTCGGATCAACGGTGCAGAACAGAGCGGAGGGTTTATGTTATAATTAAATCGCATCAGGGGTTTTTCAACATTACACAGGGTTTTGCCTCCCGCCGACAGCTCCGATTGCGATTGGCCCCCAAGGCTTAAGCGCTTGGTCTTGGGGAAGGGTCACGTGGGGAAGTGGTTTGGAAGGGGCCTACGGTAAAGGGGCTGGGCCTTTTAATAAGGTCGGAACATGGGTTTTGGCCCTTTTAGATGGATTTTAAAGGGGTTTAAAGGGGAACGATAGAGGAATAAAGGGGAGAAAAGGGAAAACAAAGGGCAGGGGAAGAAATTAGAAGGGATCTTGGGGGGATTTTGGGGGAATTTGAGGAGTAAATGGGGAAATAGAAGGGGAGAAAAAGGGGGATAAGAAGAGGTTAAATGAGGGAAAAATAAAGGGGGAAGGAGGTCTTTGGGCATTTCTTCATCAGCAGAGAGGCTTTAAAAGGGGAAACAGCAGAGGGAAAACCATCAAAGGATAAAGGGCACAAAGAGGCTTCAAGGAGGCTGTATTTTCAGGGGAAATGCATTCCTTGAAGACTCAACAACAATTTAACCCCCTATTTGCTTGTCAAAATTTCATGGGGGGGCTAACAAGGCCGACAATTAGAGTGGACTCAAGAGACCTTGATCTCATATTGAATAATATGTGAATGCAAGTGAGGTGTAAAGCTCATAGTAGGAGATTCTAGAACAAAATTAGTGATGGTGCAAAGAAAAACACACCTAGAAGACAGAAAATTGGAGGGTTTGAAAGACATGGATGCCCTTATAGTGATGATAAGGACAATGTAGGAAAGAATGGATGCTAGGGAGGAAACTCAAAGGAGATATATTTCCCATGTGGCGCAAGACAACATTGATGATGAAGTGGAATTAGAAACTACGAGAGAGCTAGAAAGACAAATGATAGTTGATGAGAGAATGACAAGAAAATTGACAGTATTGGGGGTGAACCAAGAAATGGAAATTTCTTTGAATTTAAACATATTAGAGATCCTATGAAGGTTAAGCTTACCTGAAAAAATTGGAGATGTGTCCCTCTTTATTGTGAGATAAGTTGCAGTGGAATAGAAAAAGTAGTGGTATGGAGAATATTAAAGCCTAGAATAGGATGGTATTAGAGTTGAGAAGTAAATTTTTACCTGTGAATTATGCTTTAAATTTGTTGAGAAGATTTCAAAATTTGAAGTAATCGAGTACATCAATAAATTATTTACACTATGGAATTTCACAGACTTTTTATGAGGCCTCGCCAAAATGAGGCGAATCTGGTATCCATTTCCAAGTACATGAATGATCTAAGTAATGTTATTTGATATTATTTTAATGTTTTGAAGTTCCATTTGGAGGCAAAAACTTATCAAGCAACCTTGCAAATTGAAGAGAAATTTTCAAGGAAATAACCTGTTATCTCTAAATTGGTACAGATGGGCTGCTCCACCAAACAACTTAGAGTAACTCTTTCAAACCAGCGTTTGACTAAAGATTAGCATCTTCAGCCTGAGAGGGCCCTCTCAAAGTACCTTGTGATTTGTTCAATTAGGATTCAATCAGATGGCTAACTCTATGATATTGACTTGCATGTGTTTGATTGCAGGTGAAAAATGTATAGGGTTTACAACCATTGGGCTTATAGAGTCAGTGTGAGGAAATTTAATGACAATGGATCTCCTTATGGAAGTTGAGGCTTGTAATGTTTCAATGAAAGGACAATACACAAACATAAATATTCAATAGCTTAATGTTAAAAGGAAGTCGGAGCATGAAGAACATCAATTATGAGTAATTCAACATCAAGATTGTTGGTTTGTGGTTCTTTTGAATGAATAAGGCAACATGAGATTCAATAAAATGAAGAGTTGGAGCAATAAAGATGAAGGCCAAACACTTCAAGCGCGGGTCGAGAGGACACCCCGTAGTCAAAAAAAGAAAGAAGCTTACCATTTACCTTTTTGCACCTCTAACCTCTCCGCTCATCGCACTTCGCGCCCCAAAGAATATAACTCTTACCCTTCACTGCTCCCATATAAAACTTGTGATCTGTGATCCGTGGGCAGCCCCACATCCTTGCCATGTCATCTGTTCCCCGCTCAGCGCACTTCGCTCCCTGCGGGGTGTTATCACTAAAAAAAAAAAAATCAAAACATCATTAGGTCAATTTTGTTTTTTATCATGATCTCAAATAGGTTTGAAAGTCATTTTAAGATTTGGTTAAGGGTAGGTCATAGTTTTTATAAGTTTAAAGGTCATCATTTGAATTCAAATAAAGTCCTTAGAGGTCCATCTCATGAACAAAAATTCACAATTTTCATTTAGAGGCAATTCCATTAAGTTTCGGGCTAAATTTCTGCAATTAGCCAAGAATCCTCCATTTCGTAGCGCTGTTAGTTCAAAAAATAGGTTTTGTGCTACGAAAGCATTGCTACTTTTGTAGCACAAATTGCAAAAAATACACTATCTACACTACGAAAGCGCGGTTTCTTAACCGTCAGGTCAATTAACCCAGAATCTGTCAGAAATCCGTTAAGAAATGATAGGACAACGGTATGGTGAGTCAGTTATGGGTTATATTCAAAGTACTTACTTATCCCATAGCCATCATCATCATGATAGGGCCATCATTCATTCGTAAGATGAGATTTCAAATTTGAAACTCTTGCCTAAGTTGGTCATTCTAGCTTTCATTTGCCTCCACATAGCTGTTTAAACTTGGAAGCAGTTAGGTTAAGCCTGTGATTGTTTTATACCAAGGCTATCTTCACTATTTCAAGCGAGGTTGTTATATATTATCAAGCGAGGTTGTTCATTTATTTCAAGCAAGGTTGTTTTACTGATTCCAAAGAAGCTGACAGGTTTTTCAAAAGAACCATGGCAGAAGAGAAGAAAGTCCACAGAGGGGGAAATTGTTTAAGATATGAGCCTGAAAATGTGAATGCTTTAGTTGAGGATCAAACGGTGATGGAGGCTTTTAGCAAAGCAAGTTGTCTCTGGTTTTGTCAAAAGCTGCAGGGTTGCCACACTCAGGTTTCTAAAGAGTTTACCTTACACTTCAGTGGAACAACTACCAAAATTGGCATGTTAAATGTGTCAGTCACACCTGAGATCATTTCTTCAGTGACAGAAATACCAAGGGGGCAGGAGACCTAGTTTAAAGGTTTTAAGTTTGACATGGAACCATGCAAGGAATTCATGAAACCTGAATATGTAGATATGGACCTGAATAACGCAATACCTAGAAGTTGTATCAAAGATACCTATGCTAAGTTGTTGTTCAACATTCAAAGATACTTTACATGTGAAGGCAGGTACCATAAGGTTTATACTTATCATTTCAAGCTGATGTTTCATTTCACAGGTATGATATCGTTAGATTTTCCCTTTTACTTGCATAGGAGCCTTGCCAAAATGGTTGATAAAGTACAAGACAAGCTGATGGTTGTGAAACATCTCTGTTTCACCATGGTTTGATAAAGTTGTTGGTTTTAAATGACCTTCAAAAAATAAACAGAGATTGGTCTTCTTCTTTTTTTATGAGTGGATTTGAAATGGAAACCATAACCCCAACTAGAAACTCTAAAACTAAAAAGACTCCTTCAGCACCAGCGACAGAGTCTAGCCAGCCTATAATTACAAAAGCAAATAGGTTTGTAAAGTTAAAACCAAGGAAACAAGTTGAAAAAAGGGCAGAGAAAACACAAGTCCTTGTTGCACCAACCCCATCACCTACAAAACAAAGGTCAAAGAATATCAAAAAGGAAAAACAGAAAAAGGATGTCAGCGAACAGGAAAGTACAAGAGTGACAAGAAACCAAGCAGTGGCATCAAAAGGAAAGACAGTGGTTTCAGTTTCAGAAGACAACCTAGTTAAAGGAAGTTTAGATGACATTCTTCATGCAATTGATATAGAAGAGACACCCATTGTGCAAGCTGATTTCATTGGAGTAGATGAACACAAACTGAAAAAGGCCAAGTCAGTTAAGAAACTTGAATTTGAGGGTGAAAATGCAGCTTTTATCTTTCGGGAAAGGAAGCCTTTGACTAGGCATGCTACAAAGCTCAAGGAAGGTAGCAAGGAGATTCAAGAGACTGTTGAAACAGCCAGAGTCCCTAAAGAGGTGGTTGATCTCTCATCACCAATAGTGGAGCATGCAGCTAGCAAGATAATGAAGAGAAAGGAACACATGAAAGAGTGTCAACTTCTTGAGGAGAGATTGAAGCTAGCAAATAAAGAGATTGCAATAATGAGAAAAAGGGCTAGAAAAAATAGCATTGAAATCACAGAGTTTGAGAGGATAAAGGTAGTATGGGAAGGTTAAACTGTTTCTACGTCTAAGATTCCAAGTGGTGCAGAACAGTTTTTCACATGGACAATGCCAGCTATCAAAGAAGCTAAATTTGTTAGGGTAATCAATAAACACTTAAGAGCCAATAATAGAAGATTAAGAGGTCAAGTGGGAGATTTGGAGTTGCATCTAAAACTGTCTCAAGATGAACTAAAAAACAAAGCTGCAAAATGATAAATTCAAAGGCAAAATCAAATGGTTAATGAAGAATAAATCTCATGAAAATGGTGTTTGTAGTTCATATGGATATTTGTTTTGATGGAACCTTTCTGAAGTTTTGGAAAAATTTTGATTTGAATTTTGGAGAAATTCAGACAAAAACTGCTCACTCAGTAGTTTCGTAGCGCAAAAAGTGCAAAAAGGGTGAAATGCACTACGAAACTACTGTAGCAGCTTTTTTTCACCCTTTTCCATCAAATTTTGAAGGGCAGACCTATATATTTTGACCTGAAATTTCTAAGGAGGATGTGTTAAGTGAATATGCAAATGATCCCAGAGGAAGGAAGCCAAAATTTTGAAAGCAAATAGGTTAAAAGACTGTGCTACGAAAAGCACTATGAAATTGTGTTGTTTTTGTAGCGCAAATCTGTTTTTTCTATTTTGGGCAGTTTAATGGTGATTTTGCATAACTAGTACTTGTAGATGATTTTGACATATGTTATTTCAGTTCCTAATAGCAGATAGCTTCGAAGTCATGGGTTCATGGTGGTTAAAGAGACTCAAGAACACAAAGAATCCTAACCTAGAAAACAGGGGACAGTTTCCTAGTTTCCAGGAGATCAACATTGAAGTCATACAGTGGTGGAGCTTATCATCTAGATTCAACCTCATGGGAATTCAGTTGGAAAATTATGTGATCTATTTTAGGTAAGGTTGTTATGAGTAGAGTTAATGAGTTTGCGTCATATTTGTAATAGGATTTTTCATTAGGTTTGCAGCTGTCATTTTGTAAGAAATACCATGTTTCATGGTTAGGTTAGGTGTCAAAAAGTAGGAATTCGATGTATCTAGATGAGGATATGGTTATCCTATGCTTATAAATGATCTATAAATATTAAGAAGTCGAAATGCTAAGGGTTGGACATTTTTTAGCAAAAAGACTGTGTTTACTATAATTGATTGCTTTCTGTTTAATACAAAGTTTTCTACTTAGCCAACTCAAGATTCATGAAGAGTTCTAGTGTATTCTTGTTCTAATGATATATTTTTACTATCCTATTACAGTGGTGTTTGCTTATGTTACTCAGAATTCATCATTGATGCTCTCACTTCCTTCATAGACAAACTGACAGTGTGTTTTTTTCAGTTTCACATATGTACTCTCTTAACTTGAACTCTAATATGCCTTGAATTCCATGCTAAGAAGACTATTTGGTTTTGTTGAAGCTATTATGACTCCATAAGCCCAATGTGCATTTGCTAATGTGATTTACAAGCAATATACATTTTTATATGCTTGTTACCCCACATAGAGTTAGCCATCTATATCTCTATCAAAAATCATTAACCCTTGAGAGAGCCCTCTCAGGTTGAGGAGGCTAAGCCTCAATCAAAAGGTTGGTTTGAAACAGTTACATAAGATTGATTTGATTGGAAGCCTATCAGGTCTGATTTTGTGATAACACGGGGTATAACTCTTACCCTCTGCCGCTCGTATATAAAACCTGCGATCTGCAATCCGCGAGCGACCCCACCTCCGCCTTACCAGGCCTTCCATCGTCCATCACACATCGCACCCCACAAGATATACCGTCTACCCTTTGTTGCTTATAATAAAATTTCCCGACCTGCGATCCACAATATTGGTTCAGGCCCCACCTTCCTGCCACGTAATCACTAGCCTTTCCACAGCCTTTGTTCCGCCCTTTTCAATGTCAATGAGCCCCTTTAACTCCACTACCGCTTCCGCCATCCATGCCCCCCTCCGAAATCCAGTCTCTAGTTTTTGCAAGTTAAAGCACAACATGGGTTTTTGGTAGAACAGCACAAGTATGCTTTGTTCAGTTGGTCCTAGAAATCCCCACTAAAGAGCGAGGCACGGGTAGCTCAACTGGTCATTTCATTACGGTTAATGTGAATCATGAGAATGCTCATGTATTAAACTTGTTGCACTTCCTTAATTCGTGCTCCACAAATCTCTATTCTTGGTCATATTCCACTTACATATGTTTCCTCTAAGTTCGCAAGAGTCAAATTCTTAGTACTTTTAAGCCTGTCTCTTGCATATTCCTCCTCCATTCCTTCTCAACACCTCTACATATTTTAAAAGTCTATGCTCATTGTTTCTGACTTGGCCCACTTGAAAATCCATCCAGTCATTTAGCCTCTTAAGCCCTCTTACAGTATAGGGTGATTCACATGAATTAGACTCCAAGGTATTCCCCATTCTTGAACCACCAAAACCATTATTTACCTTGATCCATATTCTGTCAGAGGCATCCATATAATTGTCTACATTTAACCTCTAATTTTAATATGTCCTAGGCACTGGTCTTTTGCAACTCAAGGTTGTCTCTAGGTGCTACAACTTCTTTTGGCGTTGTTGCCAGGGATATGAATTTGAAAATATTTTCCCCGAGGTACTACATTATCTTCACCCTTCAATCAGGTGAGCACGAAGGTTTGAGAGTTGCATAGCCCTCACATTGATGACTCCATTATTATCAAATTTCAAATTAGTTGTAATCCTGGCTTACACAAGGCCTCATACTCGATCAGATACATCCCAGCAGAGAATCCATTCTGTATCTGATCCCGAAAATATCATATTTAAGAGAATCTGGAAGGAGAAGCAGCCCAACCAGGCTAACCTACCCTCCTTTTCTCTAGAAAATTCACCTTCCTCATCTCAGAAAGATGACATCTATGGTCCTGGCTCCACAGCCCGTGTACTTGAGTATCCTCTGGAAACCTCTGCTTTATCCAGTTCAACCATAAAAGATGAAGCCGAATCCGTTAATACTTCTCTGCCTCCTTTGCACCCTCCTCCCAAGGCTGAAGAAGTCAAAGAAGTCGTAGCACTCCAAAGCTCTTTACAAATAAATATCCAAACCTCTACTCAGCATATACCTGTTATACCATAGCCCAATCATCCTCATAACTGACCACCACTGCCCCTCATGGTTGCACCTAGTTTCCTCCTCAACAAAGATGCTCCATTGCCTTTACCTCAAGTACTGAATGACATGCCGCAAGATTATCTAAAGCTCTTGCCTCGATTCACCGAGGAAGATAGTACTTATGCGCAGAGACATATTGAAAACATATGCGCCTTTGCTGAGAATGTGAATGTAGATCACTTAGATGTGGTGTTGAGGATTTTTGTCCAATCCTTGGATGGAGAGGCTCGAAAGTGGTTCAAGTCTCTAGCTGATAACACAGTCACCTCTTGGGAATAAATGGAGAATTGCTTCACAGTAAAATGGGGAGAAAAGAGGGATCATGGATACCTTCTCATAGAGTTCAATGCTCTTAAAAAGAGACACAATGAGGATGTAACAAAATTCATAAAGAGGTTCAATAAGCTTTATAATAATCTCCCTGCTGAGATAAAACCTCGCCAAGCAGCTGTTAAAGTGGTCTTCGCAGGAGCCGTCGAACCGGTGTTTGGGTTCACCCTACGAGAAAGAAAATCCACATCTCTGGATCAGATCTAGACTAATGCATTGGAGGTAGAAGCAAACTTTGCTTCTACTGGTAAATTCAAGGGGGAGACAGAGCATGAAGCCAAAAGAAAAAACAAGGAGGAGGCTTCTACTTTAAATCAGGAGAGGGAATCACAAGAGTATAGAATGGAAGAAATGAATAAGTTGATCAAGACCTCTCAAATAAGTTGGTTAATATTGAATTTGAGGCCGAGAATTCCCCCCCTCATTCCAACCAAACGATTCCAAACCATGGGTTTAATCCCCAGTATCGAAAGCCCCCTCTACAGCTGTTGCAGCGAGAAAGGAAAGTTACTGGGGCACATAGTGACTAGGGAGGGAGTGAAGATTGACCCGAAGTGGGTGGAGGTGATAGATGACATTAACCTACCAAGAAATAAAAATGAAGTACAGGTATTCCTGGGTAGAATAAATTTCCTCAGAAGGTTTATCCCAAACTATGACGAGATCATCTAGAATATCACTGAAATGTTGAAGAAGAATAGTGAAGTGAAATGGAGTCTTGAATCTAGGTATTCTTTCAACATGATCAAGTAGGCCTTTGTGGAAGCTCCAGTGCTGGCAGGCCCAAATTATGGAAAACCATTCATGATTTTTTCTTTCGCCTCCCCTCACACAATAGTTGTGGTACTGCTACAAAAAATGATGAAGGGCATGAACAACCTATTGCATTCTTCATCCAAGTCCTCCAGGATGCTGAACTAAAATATAACATTCTGGAAAAGCAAGCATATGCTCTAGTGTATGTGCTTCAGTCTGTCATAACAACTTACGTACCCACCGCAACAGTGAAGGATATTCTGGTTCAAGGCGACAACGAAGGAAAAAGGGGCAAATGGATAGCTAAGATTCAGGAGTACGAGATGGAGATAAAGCCTACCAAACTCATTAAAGGCCAAGGGCTGGAAAAAATATTGTCTGAATCCAACTGTCAATCTCTAGGGATAAACCTATATATGGAAGGAGGAGAAGCGCTGGAGGATACAGTTGTACAACAAGGCATAGAATCTTCCACACAAAATACACATGTGAAGTACCTTCTATCCTCATGGTATAAATATATAGTGGAATATATTTTAACACTGAGATGCCCTCCTAACTATGACAAGACCAAGTACTGCACCTTGAGGTTGAGGTATCAAAAGTACACCGTGGCAAATGGGTGAATGTATTGGAAGGACCCGCCCGGGATCTGTGTCTAACAGAGCAATAGGTTGATGAAGTGATGACAGAGTTCCACGAAGGGATATGTGGCAGAAATTACAACTAACGATCCATTGCACACAAGAACCTGAGGACAGGTTTCTTTTGGCCTAAGCTATTTGGTGATATACATGCTCGCGTCTGGGCCTGCGAGAAGTGTCAAATGTTCACCAAAAATACAATGTATGCACTTCTTCCATTGATCCCAGTGCATTTTGAAGAACCTTTCAAACAATGGGGAATCAACTTCATAGGAGAGATTCACCCAGCTTCTAGCAATCAGCATCGATGGATCCTCACTACTATGGATTACTTCACTAAGTGGGTGGAATTAGTGCCTGCAAGAAATGCCACAGCTTTGGTGGTGTCAATTTCTTGGAGGAGAACGTGCCCTGCTAAAATAATAACAGATAATGCCCAGGCTTTCAAGTCAGAAAAAATTGTAAATTTCTGTCAGCATTACAATATCATGTTGGGACACTCCACTGCATATTACCCACAGAGGAATGGGCTGGAAGAGTCATCTAACAAGACACTAGTGAGGATCTTGAAAAATACTATCAATGAAAACCAAAAGAACTGGGATTCCCAACTCAAGTTTGCACTCTAGGCAAATCGCATCACCACTAAAATATCCACAGGGAATTCCCCTTATGAATTGGTGTATGGAAGAGCTGCAGTCTTCCCTATTCAGCTAGCATTACCCGTGGACCAATTCTTACAAGAGAGAGAGGAAGAGCCAAACAACCTTATCATAAGAATGAACCAATTGGTCGAGCTAAGTGAGACATAGGTAAGCCTCAGACTAGCAGAGTACCAGGAAAAGATGAAAGGATTATTTGATCAAAGAGCTAAAGACAAGGAAATCCAAGTAGGGGATCTGGTGTTGCGATGGGATTTCAAGCAGTCAGAAAAAGGGAATCATGGGAAGTTCGACCCCCTTTGGTTTGGTCCATTCAGAGTAGCAGAGGTCAAAGGAAACAATACTTTTTCACTGGAGAATTTGGAAGGAGACATACTCGAGATGCCTGTCAATGGGAAGTTTCTCAAGCCTTACTTCCAGCACTGATAGTGGGCTATGACGGCCCATTGTACATATCCTCAATTTGTATATACTCCATTAGTTATTTCAGCATCATTCCTGTTTTTCTTTTGGTTAAAGCTACTTGAAAATGTTTCTAACGATGATCCCAGGCACATTAAGAAGAACACAAGCAAGTGGTTTGCAAGTTCTCGACACACTCGAATGAGTGTGTCATCCCCAATGGAGCAAATGTTGGCGTGTGGTTATTTTGAATGAATAAGGCAACATGAGAGTCAAGAAATGAAGAGTTGGAGTGGTAAAGATTAAGGCCAAACAGTTCAAGCACGAGTCGGGAGGACGCCCCGTAGTCAAAAAGGGAAAGAAGCTTACCATTTACCTTTTCGCACCTCTAACCTCTCCGCTCATCGCACTTCGCTCCCCGCAGAATATAACTCTTATCCTCCGCTGCTCCCATATAAAACTTGCGATCTGCAATCTCTGGGTGGCTCCACATCCTTGCCATGTCATCCGTTCCCCACTCAGCGCACTTCGCTCTCCGCGAGGTATAACTCTTACCCTCTGCCGCTCGTATATAAAACCTCTGATCTGTGATCCGCGGGCAGCCCCACCTCCGCCTTGCCACGTCATCCATCGCCCATCGCACATCGCTCCCCGCAAGATATACTATCTACCCTTTGCCGCCTATAATAAAAGCTCCTGACCTGTGATCCGCGATATCGGTTCAAGCCCCACCTTCCTTCCACGTCATCACTAGCCTTTCCACAGCCTTTGTCCCGCCCTTTTCAGTGTCAATGAGCCCCGCTAACTCTACTATCTCTTCTGCCATCCATGCCCCCCTCCGAAATCTGGTCTCCGATTTTTTCAAGTTAAAGTACAGCATGGGTTTTTGGTGGAACAGCATAGATATGGTTTGTTCAGTTGGTACAGTAAATCCCCGTTAAAGAGCGAGGCATGCGCAGCACAACTGGTTGTTTCATTACGGTTAATGTGAATCATGAGAACGAGGGAGTGGAGGCCTTTTGACGACATATGAAATCATGTGGTGTAAACCAAACTACCCACTTGTTCATGACCAATCCTCATTGTCCCCATGGAAGATTCCAGGATTTGGCCTACACGACCCATCATTTTTTTTCTTTTTACTTTCTGATTATGATGTTTTGCTGGTGAAATCCAGATTTCACCTGATTTTGTTGTGATTTTCTGTTACAAGAGTGATTTCTTGATGCACGCTCTGCTAGTTTTTTAGGATATTTTGATTTTCACACATGTGGGTCGATCATGAAGGATTATTCGATCATGAACCCTCACTAGGAACTCTATGTACTATTCCAAATCTGGAAATCTCTGCTC
Source organism: Pinus albicaulis (assembly GCA_034641835.2). Classification (NCBI taxonomy): domain Eukaryota; kingdom Viridiplantae; phylum Streptophyta; class Pinopsida; order Pinales; family Pinaceae; genus Pinus; species Pinus albicaulis. Next base: position 59,136,952 of record CM076571.1, read on the forward strand.
CATCGGGAATATATTAGGATATTCCAATTCCTTCTTTAGTGAACTATCACAAGTCCATTTCAAATATTGACTGTTGGGGCATTTACAGGATATGACTCCTTCCAAATAAGGGAGAAATCCTGAGGCTAGCTGGCCCTTCACAGACTCTGTCTATGGATATGCAATATTCCACCTTGGGAATTTCTGCTACAAGGTCCTTGAGGACGTTGTATAAGGAAGAACTGCAAAAATAAGACATACCAACGCTGGGATGCCCTAGAAAACATCTCATACAACTCCTATGCAGAATATGAGCTCAAAGAAATGCATCTAGATGGGTTATTCAGATCTCCCTAATCTAGGTCTCTAAAACAGTGCTCAATGAGAGAGCTACAGCAATACAAGAACATAACCAGAAACTTTACATATATGAAATACACCATAAGATGGAAAATGCTACAGCCATAATGATTTTATGATATATCAACAAATAAGTACAAGATATAGCTGAGGGACAAGCCACTCAAGCTTTAAGATCCAACCTCCAATGAATAAGCCATGAAATACAAGAGTAGCTGCAACTCCACAAAATGTCGGAGTAGCTGCAACTGCGCTAAGTACATGAAGTTATAAGCTGCTGAGTATGAATAAATGTACATATGGTTGAAGGAATACAAGAAAATAGCCCAGCAACAAGAAATGGGTTGCAATACAAGATTTCTAGCCAATCTATGAAGATTGCTAGAAATGCCGGAGCATACAAAAATGTGACAAGAGACTTGTCAATGCAACTGAACCAAAACATGAATGAGGCTATGGCTGATCTGAAATATGATTGCCCTCCTCTGATGATGTCTCTAATACAAGTGCTGATCACTTGTCTCAGAAACACACTCCTGATGAGCTCCATGAAACCCTCTCTCACTCCCTCCTCTGAAATAACGCAGTTTCCTCCATGGACTGCGCAGTGGGAGATGATGGAATGTTGGCCCATGCCAACTGATCTGAAATAATGCCTAGGAATCCTCCTTGCAGCTCCTCCAATGAATAGATCCCTCCACCACTGAAGAAAGCAATACAAGAGAGACTCCATGAGTTCCTCTCTAGCTGCACCCAGCTACACAACGTCCTCTCTGCTGCAGAGCTAATGTTGTAGGAGATGAATGAAGTTGTGGCCAATGCCGGATTGAGGAAAATCAGCTCAATCCTCATCCTTCCTTGAGGAAGAGGAAGGGATTCCCGATTGGGAACACCCTAGTGCCCGAGGGCACCATCACCCTGCTAAACAGCCCGGGGATGCAAGCCTTGCAAACCCAAAGTCTGAAACTCTAAATCATAACATATGCAAAATGGGCTGCCATATCCTCCTTATAAAGAAATGGAACTCTTCTCCACCATGGTCCCACCAATTAGGGTTTCCACCCTTGCATGAATGTCTTCCCTCCAAAACTGTGCAGCTTCTCTAGGAAGCCTCTTCCTCCTTGGGCAGCACTGTTGACTTTAGTCAAAGGTGACTAATCAAGTGAGCTGGGTTCCATTCACACCCTTGGTGTTTATTCCAGCTGCTTTATTCTCCTCCTTTTCACGTTAGGAGTGTTATTTCTTCATCTAACAGGGGCTAAGGTGTCTCCTTGCCCATTTTATTAATCAAAAATAAAATGTGCCACTATAATATTCCATTTTAGCTTGAGGCTAAAATTGGGAATATTACAGTACTCCCCTCCCACATGTTGCTTGCCCTCAAGCAACTACATAGAGAGAACAAAACTTTCTCCCCCTTCTTCTCTTGTGGCCTCCTCATCAATGGTCCCACCACTGCTCAAATATGCTGCAATGAATCTGTCCTCCAATGCTCTCTCCCAAGTATGCAAGATGACTCAATGCTCCTCCTGGAAAGATAGAAGGTGTAGTGGAATCCTTCTTGTTGTGCTAAGGCCTCCGTAAGGTAGGAGTGATGATATGCATGGAAAAATTTTGCTCCCAATGATGATCCTCTCATCCATGCAATCATCCAAATAAAATCTCACCCCTGATTTTTGCAATGTGTTGGGGTTGAATGGAGAGTGTGCTTGTGCTACTCATGATGGCCCTCTCTCCATATGCTGCTCATATGGGGCTGCCTTTGTCTTTGGGCTGGAAAAGTATGGCCTCCAAGAATGGCCCAAGCTACCCCATCAATAAAATCATCCATGAAATGCTTCCTCAAATTCTCCAAGTGGTTCCTCCCACAAGAAGAGACAAGTAGCAATGTGGCAATCATGGTTTGCCCATGGTGTCCCCTGCAAGATAAAACATATACAATAGGGAGAATCCTGCTCCCAATGGGTTGTACATACAATACTCTCCAAGAAATTTTCCTCATGAGTGTACCAACATCGGAAATACATGGAGCAATATACAAGAAAAGGAAGTTGCCAAATAGCAACCGAAGAGTGGTTCAAAGTTCCACTCATGGAACTTGCGCAGTGCCTCCTTAGCCTGCCTCAAAATCAAAATAACAAGTGTTGTACTAGCCACTTGTTTTCTGCCACAACATCTCACCATAATATAAGACATGAGAATACAAGTTGGTGCCAATGGTGCACACCGAGAAACATGTGGCTTCCCCCACAACCATCACAAAATAGCCAAAATCAAGGCTACAAGTAGCTGCAAGTACATCCTCATGAAAAATTCCAGAAGGAACAAGCCTCCTTGATACATCATGCTCCTCAATCAATGAAAATAAGTACAATACCAAATATGAAATTATACCTCCTCCATCATGCACTAGAGCTCTTGAGCTGAAATGGCTCATCTGAATGCTCTCCCTCTCCTCCAACGAGTAAGGGAATGGTTGTGCCAACCTCTCCGAAACAACCGGGCTCTGCATCTATCCATATGTTGATGTAGATCATGCTAAATGCCCTCCAAAATGAACTCCCCTAGCAAGGCAAAGTATGCATCCAAGTGCATAGCTAGGAAGTCCTCAATGCTGCATGCAAATAATTTCTCCTTGAGACTAGAAACTCTAGTCAAGAAGAGTTTGCCATGATGATAGATGATCATGTCATCCACTGAGTATCTTCCATCTCCATCAAAGCCATCCAAGAATCATGCATGCACCAAGATCTTTGGAACACCCAACCAAAAGCTGAGTCCTCCAACATGGATCAATCCTCCACATAGACAGCGCTGGTGTTCTACAATATGGTGCTCCGTCACGCTGCTGCCTGCTACCTTGACATCCCCTCATGCCAAATTCATCCTCCAAGTTGTTGTCATGCCCATCATGCAGCTACTCATGCTCAAATAGAAATGGTGCTCTCTGAAAATGACCCTCCCATGAGAGACGACCACCTCCAAAGAATCTCTCGATCCTGGGCAATGTAAGCATGAGTGGCCTCCATCTACTCCAATGCATGAAAGAGTCCTTCCTCAAAGGAAGTATCCTCCCTCTCATCAAATCTGTGGAGTAGTCATCCGGCATCATGAAGATGCTATCCTCCATCCATACAGCAACTCTATCTGTGCAATGAAACTGATGAGAATGGGTGGTGCTGAAAATGAGAGGGTGTATCCCCCCTCCATGTGCTCATCCCCAAAATCGGTGCGTTGTAGTGGACTCCTCTAATGTCTCCACCCCTCCGAAATCCAATGAGTGGTGAACCAAATAACATGATGCCTCTCATCATCTCTAGATAAAGTGGCCTCCCAGGTGGAAAGCCTCCAAAAGTGAGACATCAAGATCTGAAATAGATTGCATGTATGAGTGGACTGATTTGTCCCTCTCTCCTCTGCGCAATGCAATCTCTTTCCCATGTGCAGAAAATTTCTGAAATAGATGAGGGAGAATGCTTATCATCCCTTCATGCTGATCCTTCTGCTTTTCTTCCTCCATCTCACAATCCTTAGCAAATGCTACATATGGCTCCAGGATTGTGTCTTGGTACCCACATGAAAAATATTTGGAACTCCTTGCAAAGACACAAGGGCTCCTCTTGTGGAAGCAATGGCTCCCCTTTCACCTCCATGTGGTGATGGATCTCCTCCTAAAGTGACAGCGTTGTTGGTTCCTTCTAATGTATGCAAAGTGTTTGTGTTTATGACACAATGATTTTCACCAAGTTTTTCCATCAAACCCTTAGTGAATGCATCACATGTTTCTGCATTTGCATGACAATGAAAAATGGAACCTTCAAACCAACAATCATGAGCCATACCTTGAGTTGCAGTGCTGCTCCTCCCATGGCCTCATTTTCTTCCTCTACTCCTTTGCAATGCAAGTGAACAAAGGACTGCGCAGTGGATCTGCATGTGTGGCTGAATTCTCACACCCTTCATGAAAATAGCTAGGATTTGTCTCATCAACAAACCCCTTTCAGAAAATTCCTCCAATTTTTCCCTTTCATCAGATCTTCAATGGTGTTCCCAATGGTCTGGAAAAGAAGAAGAGAAACCTCCTCTCCATCATTCCTTTCCTTGTTTCCTCTGTCAATCTCCTCTCCTTGGAGAGAAGCTCCTCTTGCTGATGGCAATGGATCTTGGGCACAGACTGAGCCAAGATCATGCTCCGATACCACTGTACTATTCCAAATATGGAAATCTCTGCTCCATCGGGAATATCTTAAGATATTCCAATTCCTTCTTCAGTGAACTATCACAATTCCATTTTAGACATTGACTGTTGGGGCATTTACAGGATATGACTCCTTCCAAAGAAGGGAGAAATCATGGGGCTATCTGGCTCTTCACAGAGTCTGTCTATGGATATGCAATATTCCACCTCGGGAATTTCTGCTATAAGGTCCTTGAGGACGATGTATAAGGAAGCTGCTACAAAAATAAGACATACCAACGCTAGGATGCCCTAGAAAACATCTCATAAAACTCCTATGCAGAGTATGATCTCAAAGAAATGCATCTAGATGGGTTATTCAGATCTCCCCAATCTAGGTCTTTAAAACAGTGCTCAATGAGAGAGCTACAGCAATACAAGAACATAACCAGAAACTCTGCATATCTAAAATACACCATAAGAGGGAAAATGCTACAGCCATCATGATATTATGATATATCAGCAAATAAGTACGGATATCGCTGAGGGACAAGCCACTCAAACTTTAATATCCAACCTCCAATGAATAAGCCATGAAATACAAGAGTAGTTGCAACTCCACAAAATGTCAGAGTAGCTGCAACTGCGCTGAGTACATAAAGATATAAGTTGCTGTGTATGAATAAATGTACATATGGTTGAAGGAATACAAGAAAATAGCCCAGCAACAAGAAATGGGCTGCAATACAAGATTTCTAGCCAATCTATGAAGATTGCTAGAAATGCCGAAGTATACAAAAATGTGACAAGAGACTTGTCACTGCAACTGAACCAAAACATGAATGAGGTTGTGGCTGATCTGAAATATGATTGCCCTCCTCTGATGATGTCTCTAATACAAGTGCTAATCACTTGTCTCAGAAACACACTCCTGATGAGCTCCATGAAACCCTCTCTCACTGCCTCCTCTAAAATAACGCAGTTTCCTCCATGGACTACGCAGTGGGAGATGATGGAATGTTGGCCCATGCCAACTGATCTGAAATAATGCTCGAGAATCCTCCTTGCAGCTCCTCCAATGAATAGATCCCTCCACCACTGAAGAAAGCAATACAAGAGAGACTCCATGAGTTCCTCTTTAGCTGCACCCAGCTACACAACGTCCTCTCTGCTGTAGAACTAAAACTGTAGGAGATGAATGAAGCTGTGGCCAATGCCGGATTGAGGAAAATCAGCTCAATCCTCATCCTTCATTGAGGAAGAGGAAGGGATTCCTGACTGGGAACACCCTAGTGCCCGAGGGCACCATCACCCTGCTAAACAACCCGGGGATGCAAGCGTTGCAAACCCAAAGTCTGAAACTCTAAATCATAACATATGCAAAATGGGCTACCATATCCTCCTTATAAAGAAATAGAACTCTTCTCCACCATGGTCCCACCAATTAGGGTTTCCACCCTTGCATGAATGTCTTCCCTCCAAAAATGCGCAGCTTCTCTAGGAAGCCTCTTCCTCCTTGGGCAGCATTGTTGACTTTAATCAAAGGTGACTAATCAAGTAAGCTGGGTTCCATTCACACCCTTGGTGTTTATTCCAGCTGCTTTCTTCTCCTCCTTTTCACATTAGGAGTGTTATTTCTTCATCTAACAGGGGCTAAGGTGTCTCCTTGCCCATTTTATTAATCAAAAATAAAATGTGCCACTATAATATTCCATTTTAGCTTGAGGCTAAAATTGGGAATATTACACTCTATATGTAGGAACTTCAAAGATAAAAGAAAGGTTCTGAATTTTGGAGAATTTTTGTTGTAGTTCTGTGCGACTGTGCTCTTTATGCTCTCAAAAACATTTTTGAGAGAGATATTTTGAATATAATCTGATATACAGAACTATTTACTTAGATTCCAGATGGAGCAATGAGTATTATGTATCTGTGTTCTCTTGTTTGTTTGTAATCTCCTATTTATGTATAATCATCTTTCATGTTTTGCTTCTTTGAGGATTTTTGTAATGAATTTGATGGTTGTAAGCATTTGTATTAATGAATTCGTTTGATGTACAACGCTCATGTATTCAAATTGTTGCACTTCCTTAATTCGCGCTCCATGAATCTCTACTGTTGGTCATATTCCACTTACATTTGTTTCCTCTGGGTTCACGGGAAACAGATTCTTAATACTTTTAAGCTTGTCTCTTGCGGATTCCTCCTCCATTCCTTCTCAATGCCTCTGCATATTTTTAAAGTCTCTACTCATTATTTCAGACTTGGCCCACTTGAAAAGCCATCCAGCGATTTAGCCTCTTGAGCCGTCTTGCAGTATAGGGTGATTCACATGAATCAGACTCCAAGGTCTTCTCCATTCCTGAACCACCAAAGCCATTATTTCCCTTGATCCATATTCTATCAGAGGCATCCATATAATTGTCTACATTTAACCTCTGATTTTAAGATGTCCTAAGCACTGTTCTTTTGCAACTCAAGGTTGTCTCTGGGAGCTACAACAAATATATTTGAAACAAAATATTAAGAAACATAAGACATAAGCTCATTGAAACACTCAAAGAATCTCAGGTGAAGCAGAAAACACAGTCACTGTATATCACTGATCATCAAAAATTTACAAAGTGGTAGTGTCAGATAACATTCTCCAACCCCTTCTCATTTGAAGTTCTTCCTATTAATAGGCTTTTTTTCATTACATTGGATCTGCCCACCTGGCTAGATCATCGAACCTGTTAGAGTCGGTATCTTCATCCCTCCGTCAGAGATCAAATTTCTCTTGTTGCATTTCATTTTAGGTGTCTCACTCAGTTCAATCAGCTGCATTCCATTAGGAGCATGGATCATCTGACGGAAGGGTCTTGTCACTCATGTCCCTCATGTCTTGTACCTGCTGGTCCGTGTCTGTTCATCAAAATCATTTACAGTCATTTTTGGTCTCCTAGTTAGCAAAGAGTCATTTTAGGGTTTTTTTAGTCTCATTAGGTCAAGGGCTTCGTTAATTTGGTCTTCAGAGTGTCTAATAATACCAGCAGGCACATGAGGAAGCTTCAAACAAGGTTTTACTGCAAAAAATTTCATCATCATAATGCTTGATAATGATTTTTCTTCAAAACTTTGTTTTGAAGAAAAAATGTCTATTTTATCCTTTTGTAAAAAATGCAATGTAATTTTTAATTTCTTTAGTTGTAATAATGCTCCATTCGCAGCCTTGGTCGTCTTTGGAAAATTTCCATGCCATCCATCCCTGCAGAACAGACAAGAAATTCATCATTCAGTCCAAAAATCAAAAAGCAAGCAAAACAGAGTTCATTTTAAAAGTGCCAAAGTTTTCAAACATTGTAAAGTGGGGTTTTTCAAATCAAAAATCGAAATCTTTGGCATAAAGATATTTTTGTGTTTCGACAATTCATTTGCATACCAAAGACATCAATGAGCCAAAGAAAATCGTGGAGGAGTGAAGAAATAGGTTTGGAGGCCGAATTGTGGTGAAATTAGCTGGCACGGCGCACTGGGCAACTGTCGCGGCACATTGGCTGAGCGCGGCTCATAGGGCCGCTCTTCACTGTGCAAATTTGAATTGTCGTGGCGCATAGAAAGGGCGTGATGCACTGGGCAGTGGTTGCGACGCACAGGGCAAACAACACAAATTTTTGGCCATTGCTTCCTAAAACTCAAATTGACTCTGTTCTTCCTGCTCAAGTAAGTTCATGTGACCCTCTAGTTGCCATTTAAAAATGTTTGAAGATGGATTATGAGAATTTAATACAAAAAGGTCAAACCCTATCATTTTTTTGAAAAATTGCTTCCTTAGGGTTTTGAAGCTGAAGTTTTAAAATTGATTATGGTGTAACTTTCACTTTGACACCGGAAACTATTTCTCAAGCAACCGGAATACCGAATGTGGGTGAACAGTGGAACAAAAGACAGCAGGTGGACAGAGTGCATTATGAACCATATATCAAGCCTAGCTTGGTGAGGCAACTCTGCAAGGTGTTTCCATTTCGGTTCCTAAAGAAATCCTATGCGCCTCTAATGAAACTCATTATCAGATATTTCAGTTGTGAGGGCCAGTTTTCGCGCCTCTATGCCTACCACATCAGGTTATTGATGCATTTCACCAGAGTGAGGATGATGAACATACCTTATTTCATGTGCCAGAACATCGAGAGAATGACCACTCTTGTGCAGAAGAAAACTCCCGAGCAGCAGTACAACAGTATTTATTACTATGAACTCATCAAGATCGTGGTTGTACATCAGCTTGGATTGCAGGGTATTTCATGGGAGGATTTCATTTCCCATGATTTCTTCACAGCTCCTTAGGTTCCTCTGGAGGTTGTCCATGATGCAGGTGAACCTTCACATCAGTATGGAGGTTAGGAGGCAGAGACTACTAGTGTGCCGACATATGTCACTTATCAGAGAGGCACTAGAGGATTATTTGCAGCAGCCCGACGAGTACTATCTCCACCTAGAGTGGAAGGGGTCTCGTTGCCGTCATCAGCAGTACAGGTACAGGTACAGGTACAGGACAGAGGTAAGAGGCCTATGCAGGATGAGGGCCCTTCAAGAGGCCAAGACACAGGTTTCATACTGATTGATGAGGATTTGAGCTCTCCAAGCTCAAATTTGAGAGAGATTATTCAAAAGCAGAAGGCAGAGATTAACACATTGACCGTCAAATTGCAGAGAGCCCAATGGATCATAAATTACTTGGAGCAGCGAAACAAACAGTTGGAAGATCAGTAAACAATCATGGAGTTGCAAAACATCCGTGAGAGCTGGCAAGCTGCCCAAAGAAGCCAAACCGAGATGACATCCATTGAGCGGGAGATTGAGGTTGATAAAGAGACTTGGCTTGAAAGGGTCAATATTCATCTTGAGAAGCTGTTTGAAAAGGAAAAAAATGAAAGTAACATGCCCAGGCACATGAAAAACCATTATTGGGCGCGAAATCATGTTTGCAAAGCGAGCATCAAGATCCTGAAAGCAAAACTAAAAAGGGCATTAAAGCGTCGTAAAAGGCATGATAGACTCCAAATTTTGGTCGAAGCTTCCTTGGCCCAGCATAGCACTTAATGGTGGACATTCAGCCCAAATTTCAAGAAATTTGGGAGACTTTTTATCAATTTTGAAATTTTTGGCCTTAAAACAGATTTCCTTACCCGACGCGTAGCGCCACTTGACGCGCGCTTATAATTGGCAGCTCCTTTTGAGGAAAACTTTGTATTTCTGGATTTTTCATCAAAAGTTATGCATGCCTACCCATTACCTAAGGATTTTGACAAGTTTTGGGTTGCTTGAAGGGTCAAAAACACTTTAAAATTTGTTTTTTTGCCACTTTTTGGACACACAGGAAGCAGTGTTGGGAGATTTGATTTTTGGAGGGGGAAATGGCAACCAAATTCAGAAATTCCACTTGGGTTGGAAAGTGGACAGGCAGCGCTTTCCAATGAGCTATCCTGCACTCAATTTTGACTTCGGGAAGGCCCTCAAATTCAGCCTCAAAGTGGCGCTACGCATAGAGATTTCAGGCGCGACGCATTGGGAAATTTGGCCTAATTTTCACTCAGCAGTTCAGATTTTCACCTAGTTTTGGCCAGTTTGACTTTTTTATCCTCATATGTACAGCTCTTGATGTAACTTGATGTAATTTCATGACTTTGATGTAATTTTGGCACATATTTACTCATTCAAGTAGATTCATTCACCAAAAAGTGAAATGTAAATGAATGAATCAATTTCCTATCTTATAGAGGAAAGCTGTTTCATTGCCTATTTTCCAGTTCTTAGTTTAGATCTTGTTGAAACAGCCCCTAGAATGGTGAGCTCAACCCCTAGAGGCATGGGGATGAGTTAGGCTGGTCTATATATTGTAGTTCTTCAGTCATTTTTAGGGTTGGACACTTGGGATTGCTTGGCACTTCATTGTACATTTCATCTCTGCAATTTTGGCAAAGGAATAGACCAGGGTTTGCAGCACTCTTTGGGATCCATGTGGCTCTATGTTTTGATGGTGTGTTTCTCTCAGTGATTGTAAGTTTACTGATATTTGATGTGTACCATTTCCCTTCCTATTTTCTTCTTAAATTAAACAAATGAGTGATAAAGGTGGAAATCATTAGATTGCTTTGTTCTGCCTTGAGTTTTGTTTAATTTTCCATGTTTTCATCTGTTTAAAGAGGATTCTTGAAAACCTCTTGCTCTCTTCATCTCCTCACCGGTCTGAACTATCCATTCATTCAATCCAAAGCATCAAAACAATTGCCTTCCTTGCCCCCATTCAGAACTCTGCAAAAACTAAGCCTCATCTCCGGACCCAAAACTGCCTTTCCCTTTGATTCCAAAAAAAAACCCAAAATCAAAATCAAACTCCTTTACTTATATACCTAGCCTAGAATCAGCTTTTATTTCAAGTCATCTCAAGCCCCATTGATTATTTTTGTTGAGATTGACCCAGAGAGAGCCCTCTCCTGATCTGGTAGGGCTAGCTACCAGACTGAGCGTGGTTTGATGTTACCCTGAACTCTGCCTTCCTTCAGCCTGAGGTATATTTAGGCAATAACATAGTGGCGACCATACTGGGGAAATAAAATGGTTTGCTTGTTAGTGTTATTTGTTTCATAAGCTACAGACGGAGCTTGAAGTTATGCCAGGTAGCCTTCAAAACGCTCTTGCTTTGCATTAGCGAAAGTAGATAAACGCTGCTTCAGTCAATCTCCGGTCTAGTTTATAAACGTGACACTTTACTTGTAAATTTCCCCCAGTACATCAGATCATTCTAGACTTTGTATGATGAGTTTAGAATTTGATAGGCTGAACAAGTTGGTTTTGTTCTTTTGATTTTTGAAAATAATTCAACACACTGGCTTCCAGAAGACATACTAGAGCAAATCCGGATCCCGATCCACCTCCAGTGTATGAAAATCCCAATCTTATTTCAAGAATTCTTCGTCGAGAAAGTCCTATGATTCCTCTGTTTAAATCTCATTCATGTCCCGCTATGTTTGAGTACCTTGAAGATCTTGAATTTGATGAACAATTTGAGTCGTCGTTGTTCGAGACGAAGTTTAAAAGTGTTATTGGTTATATTGTCATAAATCCAAATTTTATCAAGTATCTTGAAATTGAACAGGCTAATAGATCCATTGACAGTTACATTTTGAATATTCAGAATTATTTTGTGGCAAAAAATATTCCTGAGTTTATAGAGTCTACATTTGAAACTCTTGGGCCATTTGCAGTTACATCTGGTTCACAAATTCATACCGAGCCTCCTTTCATTCCTACCATTCCCGTGCCACCATCTATTTCTGATCAACATTCTGCAGTAGTTTCACCTCCATCCACACCACATACACCTCATACATCAATTGCTTTGACTCCTCCTATATTTCCAAATCCGATTGTAAATCCACCAAGAGCAATGGCTGCCCGATTTGCACCCCTTGTGTTGCCTCAAAACTTGGATGACATGCCCGCTGATTATCAAAGAAAAATTACATTGTTTGATGGCACTCCTCAAAGTGTTCCTGCTCAGCAACATGTGGATAAAATGGCAGATTTCTTTGACCTTCATGAGATTGATGCAGAAAATGTGACCATGAGATTATTTGTGCAAACCTTTGGAGGTGAAGTGAGAAAGCGGTTCAGAGCTTTGCCGCCTAGAAGTATTGCTACATTGCCTGAGCTTCAGAAACAATTCTTGGATCGATGGGAAGTAAAGAAAGATCCTCTTCAGATCATTTTTGAATATACCAAAATCAAGCAGAATGTTGGTGAGTCTGTCCAAGATTATTGTATTAGATTCAATGCGGTTTACAATGCAATTCCTGATGATATAAAGCCATCTAGGAGGTCAGCTTTGCTTAAGTTTCCGGATGGTTTTGATCCATACATGGCCTATCAATTAAGAGAAAGAGATCCGGCCACTTTGGAAGACATGCAGAAAAATGCAGTTAGTGTTGAAGCTAATTTGAATGACAAGAGAGCTAGATTGAAAGCTGAAAAGAAAGTAGCAATAAAGGAAGAGGTTTCCACTTCAGATCAAGTACTCCTTAAGGTGGAAAAGATGTTTGAAATATTAACACTTGATAAGCCAGAATCACGGATCAGAAATCCTAACTTTCGTGGCCAGCAGCAACCACAATTCAGGATCAAACAACGAGAGCAGTGAGCACAAGAGCCAGTAGTACAACAACAGGTAAAGACACCTTTACAGCAGAATTTTGTTGGTCCGGAATCAGATGATGAAGATAATTTAATAGGAGAAGAGAATCACTTCTTTACACCTGATGATATGCCAACCTTTATCACTAAAGATGAGGAGTATTCTGAAAGCTCAGTTGTAAAAAAAGACGAGGATTTCATTTTGGCAAATGAGACAGCTCTTGAAGAAGAGTCGGATGAATATCAGAGAGGTTATATGAATGCTTTGTCTGCCCAGCAGCGTCAATATTCACTTAGAAATATAGATGTCCCTATTAATCCAATTCAAAAGAGAAAGGAAGTTTCAGCACCAAAGAATGATTCACTCGTTGCACAGAAGAAGGGAAAAGAGATCGCTGATCTCACTACTAGCAAATCCCCATCAGCAAATGAAATATCTAATCAGCGAAATATATCGAGGGAGAAAGCTGAAAAGAAGGATGTTCCAGCCAAAGAGGTAGAAAAAACTTCAGTTGTTAACTTAGAAAGTGAAATTTCTAATTTAAAAGTATCCATTCCTTTGACTGAATTGATGAAGAATAGCAGCTATAAGGGTCAGGTATCTACAATTTTAAATTTCGATCCAATGTCTGATATGGTAAATGTGGAAGATGATCAACCTGAGTTGATATTTGAACCAACACTGGATGGTGAATCTCCAGATAGTGATGTGCCTCCTTTTTATATCAGCCTTAGATTGCATGATTTTGTGTTACATAATGCCATGTTTGATTCTGGAGCATCTCATAATCTCATGCCGAGAGCAATCATGGATAAATTGGGATTGGATATCACTAGGAAATATCATGATATTTACTCTTTCGATTCCAGTGGAGTAAGATGCATTGGGCTTATCAAAGACTTGGTGGTCAGTTTGGATCAGATTCCGACTAAGAATGTTTTGATGGATGTGGTTGTGGCGGATATTCCTCCTAGATTTGGCATGCTTCTTTCCAGATCTTCGGGAGAAAAACTTAAAGGGACATTGCAGCTTGATTTCTCCTATGCTATTATTCTCGTGTTTTGTCAGATGAGGAAATTATACCGGGAACAAAAGATGAAGTATATGATTACTAGCAAGGAGAAACCGGTAAATCATCCAATCAATTCTGTACATACAGATTTAGAGTCATTTTTTTTATATTCAGATAGTTTCAATGATGTAAATAGTCAATTAGTTGAAGTAGAAGACATTCCGGAGATCACTGAAAATTTCAGAGAAGTTTTAAAGAAAGAGAGACAAAGACAGGAAAGTTTCGTTGAGCAATCAGCCTTCCGACAGCAGCAAAAAATTGATGGACAGTAAGCAGAAATAACAGATCAAACAGAATTTCAGCACTTGGAAGAGGATGAAGATGGTTTATGGACCATGGATTTTGATGGTGCAGTAGGAAATGATGGTGCTGGAATTGGCATTTGGGTACGCAGCCCTTTTTCCACCCCAAACAAGGTACCAAGTAATGTAAGGGTCTGTTCTTATAAATTAGCTTTTGATTGTTCAAATAATGAGGCAGAATACGAAGCTTTGATTGCTGGTCTGAAAATTCTTAGAAAGTTAAATGCTAAGAGGATTGCAGTATATGGTAACTCTGAATTGGTTATCAAGCAAGTGAAAGGTGAATACCAAGCTAAGCATCCTCGAATGTGGGCTTATCGAAATGCAGTTTTTGATATCTTGAAATTGTTTTCAGACTATACTTTGACTTGCATTCCTCGTATTCAGAATGGTATTGCAGATGTACTTGCAAAGGCAGCAAGTAATTTGAAAATTACGATGAACTCAAGTAACAAATTTGAAATTTATGTGAAGCACCGTCCAATTGTCCTGGACAATCAAAGGTATTGGCAAGTGTTTCAAGATGACGAAGAAATTGATGAATTTCTGCAAAACAAAGGTAAATTCAAAGACACTTCTATTGATGTAGAGCATGATGATGGTGAGGTTGATGTACAAATCAATCAGATGGAAGTTTTGCAGCTAAAGGATAATGTCATTCCTAAAGGTTTGATACCTTTAGAGTAGCTTTTCGATCAAGATGACGTAGCTCGACAACCAACCTTGCGGCCAACCGAAAAGGGAGTTGAAGATGTGAACATTGGATCAGCTGAAAATCCAAAGATGGTGAAATTGTCTAAAGCATTATTCCCACAGGTAAAAGCAAAGTATATCAGTTTTTTGTCCTCTTTTTCTGATGTATTTGGTTGGGATTATTCAGATTTGAAGACATATTATACAAACATAATTCAGCACACCATTCTGATCAAGCCAAATCAAAATCCCTTTCGGAAAATATTGAGAAGAATAAATCCGAAGTTGCTGCCCTCAATTGAGAAGGAAGTGAATCGGTTGTACAAGGCTGGTATCATCGTTCCCATAAGGTTTTCAGATTGGATTTCAAATTTGGTACCCGTACACAAGAAGACAGGTAATATTCGCTTATGCATTGATTTTAGGAATCTGAATAAGGTTTCTTTAAAAGATAATTATCCGTTGCCCAAAATGGATCACATACTTCAGCGAGTAGTTGGATCATCTCGTATGTCGCTACTCGATGGTTATTCCGGGTATACTCAAATTCTGGTCCATGAAGATGATAGAGACAAAACAGCGTTCACCACTCCGTGGGGAACTTTCCATTATGCTAAAATGCCTTTCGGTTTAAAGAATGTTGGTGCGACATTTCAACAGGCAATGGATATGGCATTTGCAAATGAGAAAGATGTTTTTCTAGTTGTGTATCTTGATGATTTGACAGTCTTTTCTAATTCTGACGAAGAGCACCTTTACCATTTGAAGATTGTTTTTCAGCGATGTAGAAAGTATGGTGTGTCACTCAATCCGAAGAAGAGTTTGTTTGCCATGGATGAGGGAAAACTTCTTGGTCACATAATATCAAAGGATGGCATCCGCATTAACCTAGCTCGAGTAGAAGCTATTCAGCAAATTGATCATCCCCGAAACAAAAAGGAGATTCAATCATTCAATGGTAAGATGAATTTCTTACGCCGCTTTGTGCCTAATCTTGCCAAACATCTAAGAGAGATTACAAACATGCTTAAGAAAGATAGCGTAGTGAAGTGGACTGAGGAGGCTGTAAAATCTTTCAATTTAGCGAAGTTGGCTCTTTCTTCAGCTCCGGTTTTGATCAGCCCGGATTATATTCAGGATTTTATTTTGTTTTCATTTGCTTCGGAGCATATTATGGCAGCAGTATTGATGCAAAAAAGAGATCAGCATGAAAAACCAATTTCTTTTTTCAGCCAAACCATAAGAGATGCCGCCTTAAAGTATAACATCATTGAAAAGCAAGCTCTTGCTTTAGTGAAAGCGTTGAAAGATTTTCGAGTATATATTCTGCATTCTCATATTCTTGCTTATGTTCCTAATGCTGTTGTTAAGGATGTTTTAGTGCAAATAGATCCGGAAGGGAGACGAGGCAAATGGATTGCTGTCTTGTTGGAGTATGATGTGGAGATAAAGCCTACAAAGCTTATCAAAGGACAAGGGCGGGCTAAGCTAATGGCCGAATCAAATTTTCATGCCTTGGACATTAATCTCGTTGCTGCTATGTCCGAGGAAAACGAAGAAAGTTCACTAATTCAGGTATCAGAAATATTTGTTCATTCTCCTTGGTATTTAGATATTGTATATGTGCTCCAAAATTTGTCACCGCCACCAGGAATGGCTAAAAACAAAAGTAGAACTCTGAAATTGAAGGCTGCCAAGTTTTGTATTTTGAACAATGCACTCTATTGGAAAGATCTAGGTGGTGTTTTGCTGAATTGTTTGGTTGAAGAAGAAGCAAAGCAGGTTATGGAGGATTTTCATAAGGGAGATTGCGGGGGTCACCTTTTCTGGAAAACAACGACCAACAAAATTTTAAAAGCGGGATATTATTGGCCGACTCTTTTTGCTGATGTGTATAAGACTGTCAAAAGCTGTCATGAATGTCAGATTTTTGAGGGGAGGAAGAAATTGCAACCTTTGCCGCTTAAGCCCATTGAGGTAAGTGCTCCTTTTCAGCAGTGGGGTTTGGATTTCATTGGCGAGATCCATCCTTCTTCTTCAGCTCAGCATAAGTGGATCCTCACAGCGACAGATTATTTCACGAAATGGATTGAAGCAATTCCCACCAAGCAAGCTATGGATTCGGTAATAATTTCGTTTATTGAGAATAATATTTTGTCTCGCTTTGGTTGCCCGAATAAGTTAATTACTGATAACGCAACAGCTTTCAAATCAAAAAGAATGGTTGAGTTTTGTAACAAGTATCACATCATTTTGGGACACTCAACCGCTTATCATCCACAAGGCAACGGATTGGCAGAGTCTTCCAGCAAATCTTTGGTCAACATTATTAAAAAGTTGCTAGAGATAAACAAGAAAATTTTGCATAAGAAGTTGGTCAATGCGCTTTGGGCAGATAGAGTGAGTCAGAATAAATCCATTGGTATGTCCCCTTTTGAGCTAGTATATGGAGTTGACACGATATTTCCTACCTCTCTCACAGTTCTAGTGGTCAAACTTCTGCAGGAAGCTGGTAGTGAAGATGATCATATGCAAAGGAGAATAAATCAAATGATCCATTTGCAGCAGACTAGAGAAAAAGTTTTCCAAAACACGTTCAAGCTGCAAGAGAGAATTAAGAAAATATATGACATAAAAGAAAAGGCGGACAAATTTCAATTGGAAGAAGTGGTGCTGAAATGAGATGCAAGAAACGAGGAAAAGGGTAAGCATGGTAAGTTCGAAATTCTCTGGAAGGGACCCTTTAAAATTGCTGCCTATCGAGGTCAGAATGCTTTTCTTCTGAAAGAGATGAACGGGGAAGATTTTCCAGGAGGGCCGGTCAATGGTCGGCTGCTCAAGCGGTATCATTTCTGAAATGTTTTCTGATATTTTACATTCTCATTGTACATACCAGTTTATTTCAGTTTCATTGCAAGTGTGTGTTGTGATCTTTTCTTCAGTTTGGGGCCCGAGGTGAAGGCTATAACCCTAAAGATTGATTTCAGCCTTGGTTTGAGTTTGTCGAGTCAGGTCTTTCAGTCATTTTGGTTTCAAAATTGAGTCGGTTTGAGTTAATTTTCAGTCAATAAAATTGAGTCAAAAGTCTTGTGTTGATTTTTTGAAGTTATGGACTCCATAGCCCAATGGACGAAGGCACTGCCTACTCTCCCAGAAATCTGTAGTTCTTGGCCCCTCCAAGGAGCTACCATCCCCATTGGAGCCAATGTTAGAGTCGGTATCTTCATCCTTCCGTCAGAGATCAAACTTCTCTTATTTCATTTCATTTTAGGTGTCTCACTCAGTTAAGTCAGCTGCATTCCATTAGGAGCATGGATCATCTGACGGAAGGGTCTTGTCACTCATGTCCCTCATGTCTTGTACCTGTTGGTCCGTGTCTGTTCATCAAAATCATTTACAGTCATTTTTGGTCTCCTGGTTAGCAAAGAGTCATTTTAGGGTTTTTTTAGTCTCATTAGGTCTAGGGCTTTGTTAATTTGGTCTTCAGAGTGTCTAATAATACCAGCAGGAACATGAGGAAGCTTCAAACAAGGTTTTACTGCAAAAAATTTCATCATCATAATGCTTGATAATGATTTTTCTTCAAAACTCTGTTTTGAAGAAAAATTGTATATTTTATCCTTTTGTAACAAATGCAATATAATTTTTAAGTTCTTTAGTTGTAATAATGCTCCATTCGCAGCCCTGGTCGCCTTTGCCAAAGTTCCATGCCATCCATCCCTGCAGAACAGACAAGAAATTCATCATTCAGTCCAAAAATCAAAAAGCAAGCAAAACATAGTTCATTTTAAAAGTGCCAAAGTTTTCAAACATTGTAAAGTGGGGTTTTTCAAATAAAAAATCAAAATCTTTGGCATAAAGATATTTTTGTGTTTCAACAATTCATTTGCATACCAAATCGTGGAGGAGTGAAGAAATAGGTTTGGAGGCAAAACTGTAGTGAAATTAGCTGGCGCGGCGCACTGGGCAACTGTCGCGGCGCATTGGCTTAGCGCAGCGCATAGGACCGCTCTTCGCTGTGCAAATTTGAACTGTCGCGGTGCATAGAAAGGGCGTGACGCACTGGGCAATGGTCGCGGCGTACAGGGCAGACAACACAAATTTTTGGCCATTGCTTCCTAAAACTCAAATTGACTCGGTTTTTTCTACTCAAGTAAGTTCATGTGACCCTCTAGTTGCCATTTAAAAATGTTTGAAGATGGATTATGATAATTTAATACAAAAAGGTCAAACCCTATCATTTTGTTGAAAAATTGCTTCCTTAAGGTTTTGAAGCTGAAGTTTTAAAATTGATTATGGTGCCAAATACTCCATTCCCAACCTTGTTGTTACTCCCCGTCACTGTAACGTCATCACTACAGTCCATTCCCCTATCTCCCTTAAATCCCTAAAGCCACTTATACCATCTCATTCCCATTGTCCCTATCCCATTTGTAAAAGTTTCCCCAAATCCCAAGTTTATCCTAAAAATCAAGTGGTTGTCCCTTGTCTCTACATTTGTCAAATCACAAGTTTTCAAAAGGCAAATTCCACTTGACAAAACTTCATTGTTCCTACTCCCTTATTTCCCCACAGTCCCTCTCATACTACCATACATTTGGCGATTAAAACAAAAACACCCAAATTCACATTTTCATCTCATACAAGCCAGCATACACCTTGCATAGACCTTGAACACCATGGATACAGACACTGATACATCATATGACCGAGAGAGTGATTCCACCACTAAGCTACATGCACCTAGAAGGCCTCGTAAAGGTGGCAGACATGTGAGAGAGGAGCCCACCTCATTGACTGAATTGCAGGTTTGCCCAATTGCCATGGCATGTTTCCAACAACAATCATGCTATCAGTTTTGTGAAATGATTGCTAGGATCCATCATCATCAGGAGTTGGCTCGTTTGTTTGTATTGCATTTACATGATGGTCAGGTAACTCTTGCTAGTGTAAATTTCACTTTGACACCGGAAACTATTTCTCAAGCAACCGGAATACCGAATGTGGGTGAACAGTGGAACAAAAGACAGCAGGTGGACAGAGTGCATTATGAACCATATATCATGCCTAGCTTTGTGAGGCAACTCAGCAGGGTGTTTCCATTCCGGTTCCTAAAGGAATCCTATGCGCCTCTGATGAAACTCATTATCAGATATTTCAGTTGTGAAGGCTGGTTTTCGCGCCTCTATACCTACCACATCAGGTTATTGATGCATTTCACCAGAGTGAGGATGATGAACATACCTTATTTCATGTGCCAGAACGTCGAGAGAATGACCACTCTTTTGCAGAAGAAAACTCCCGAGCAGCAGTACAACAATATTTATCACTATGCACTCATCAAGATCGTGGTTGTACATCAGCTTGGATCGCAGGGTATTTCCTGGGAGGATTTCATTTCCCATGATTTCTTCACAGCTCCTCAGGTTCCTCCGGAGGTTGTCCATGATGTAGGTGAACCTTCACATCAGTATGGAGGTCAGGAGGCAGAGACTACTAGTGTGCCGACATATGTCACTTATCAGAGAGGCACTAGAGGATTATTTGCAGCAGACCAGCGAGTACTATCTCCACCTGGGGTGGAAGGGGTCTCGTTGTTGTCATTATCAGTACAGGTACAGGTACAGGACAGAGGTAAGAGGCCTATGTAGGATGAGAGCCCTTCAGGAGGCCAAGACACGGGTTTCATACTGATTGATGAGGATTTGAGCTCTTCAAGCTCAAAGTTGAGAGAGACTATTCAGGAGCAGAGGGCGGAGATTGACACATTGACCGTCAAATTGCAGAGAGCCCAATGGATCATAAATTACCTGGAGCAGCGAAACAAACAGTTGGAAGATCAACAAACAATCATGGAGTTGCAAAACATCCGTGAGAACCGGCAAGCTACCCAAAGAAGCCAAACCGAGATGACATCGATTGAGCGAGAGATTGAGGCTTATAGAGAGACTTGGCTTGAGAGGGGCAATATTCATCTTAAGAAGCTGTTGGAAAAGGCAAACAAGGAAAATAACATGCTCAGGCACATGAAAAACCATTATAGGGCGCGAAATCATGTTTGCAGAGCGAGGATCAAGATCCTGAAAGCAAGACTAAAAAGGGCATTAAAGCGTCGTAAAAGGCATGATAGACTCCAAATTTTGGCCGAAGCTTCTTTGGCCCAGCATAGCACTTAATGGTGGACATTCAGCCCAAATTTCAAGAAATTTGGGAGACTTTTTGTCAATTTTGATATTTTTGGCCTTAAAACAGATTTTCCTGCCCGACGCGTAGTGCCACATGGCGCGCGCTTATAATTGGCAGCTCCTTTTGAGGAAAAATTTGTATTTCTGGATTTTTCATCAGAAGTTATGCATGCCTACCCATTACCTAAGGATTTTGAAAAGTTTTGGGTAGCTTGAAGGGTCAAAAACACCTTAAAAATGGCCTTTCTGCCACTTTTTGGACACACAGGAAGCAGTATTGGGAGATTTGATTTTTGGAGGGGCAAATGGCAACCAAATTCAAAAATTCCACTTGGGTTGGAAAGTAGACAGGCAGAACTTTCCAACGAGCTATCATGTGCTCAATTTGGACTTCGGGAAGGCTCTCAAAATCAGCCTCAAAGTGGCGCTACGCATAGAGATTTCAGGCGCGGCTCATTGGGAAATTTGGCCTAATTTTCACTCAGCAGTTCAGATTTTCACCTAGTTTTGGCCAGTTTGAATTTTTTATCCTCATATGTACAGCTCTTGATGTAACTTTGATGTAATTTTGGCACATTTTTACTCATTCAAGTAGATTCATTCACCAAAAAATGAAATGTAAATGAATGAATCAGTTTCCTATCTTATAGAGGCAAGTTGTTTCATTGCCTATTTTCCAGTTCTTAGTTTAGATCTTGTTGAAACATCTCCTAGAATGGTGAGCTCGACCCCTAGAGGCATGGGGATGAGTTAAGCTGGTCTATATCTTGTAGTTATTCAGTCATTTTCAGGGTTGGACACTTGGGATTTCTTGGCACTTCATTGTACATTTCATCTCTGCAATTTTGGCAAAGGAATAGACCAGGGTTTGCAGCACTCTTTGGGATCCATGTGGCTCTATGTTTTGATGGTGTGTTTCTCTCAGTGATTGTAAGTTTACTGATGTTTGATGTGTACCATTTCCCTTCCTATTTTCTTCTTAAATTAAACAAATGAATGATAAAGGTGGAATTCATTAGATTGCTTTGCTCTGCCTTGAGTTTTGTTTAATTTTCCATGTTTTCATCTGTTTGAAGAGGATTCTTGAAAGCCTCTTACCCTCTTCAGCTCCTCACCAGTCTGAACTATCCATTCATTCAATCCAAAGCATCAAAACAATTGCCTTCCTTGCCCCATTCAGAACTCTGCAAAAACTAGGCCTCATCCCCGGACCCAAAACTGTCTTTCCCTTTGATTCCAACAAAAACCCCAAAATCAAAATCAAACTCCTTTACTTATATACCTAGCCTAAAATCAACTTTTATTTCAAGTCATCTCAAGCCCCATTGATTATTTTTACTGAGATTGACCCGGAGAGAGCCCTCTCCTTATTTGGTAGGGCTAGCTACCAGACTAAACGTGGTTTGATGTTACCCTGAACTCTGCCTTCCTTCAGCCTGAGGTAGATTTAGGCAATAACAGAACCATCATCTTTGACACCTATCTTAACCATAAACTATATTCCTGGAACTGAAAAAGACACCTAATAACTTTAGACTTACAAGCCTATTAGGAACCTACCTTTCATTTATTACATTCATTTATCTGTAGAATTGGATAATTACATCGATGATAACCAAGTGCTCGAGTGGCACTAACCAAACCAAGAGATAAATACACCCACTAGATTTAGGAACTGATCACCCTACTTCTAAGGAGAAGATAATCATGACATTTGATCATTGTCTTTATGTTGAGCTGGAACAGATGATTCCTTTATCGATGAGAAAATCCTTGTTGGAGTGTTCCACTGATACCCTTTAATGCCTCCACGTGGTTGGCTAACCTTCAATACACCTTCAAAACACTAAAATACTACCAAATTTTGTTCATTGCAAAAACAGAGTGAAATAGGCAATTTCGTAGCATGATTTGGTAGCAACTCCATTCCACTTATCTAGGTCAATTTTTAGCCTTCCTCTCTGGTTTGAATGTGTTTGTTGGACAAAATAAGCTAAATACAAATTTTATCCTCCTTTGATTTCCAACCAAACTGTGATTTTTTGCAAAAAGTAAACTACATGGATTTCATAGCGAAATTTGGGCCTTCAAGCCTGGGCTTTGCCACGAAATTGCCTAATTGGCAAAAAACTCGGAATTTTGTTGTTTTTTCTGAAAACTAGGGCTCATAAATGAGCTTCTATCTCTGAATCCTTGATAGTTGTTGCAAAACGAGAGGAGGTTTTTTTAAATCAGTTCGTGCTGAAGAAAAACCTCTCTTGGTTTTTTGAAAAACATCTCGAGGTGTCAGGCATCTGCATTTGAAAAACATGTCTAAAACAGGAAAAAATGCATTCTGAAAATAGAGCCCAAAGACATCTTCGAATATCTAAATTGGTAGCACCTGTGAGAAAAGTGAAAGAGGTTAATGTTATTTGATCTGTGCTTGAAAATAATCTCTCTCAGTTTTTTATAACTCTCCTATGTTTGCCCACAAAATTATTTTGAATTTGACTGCTCAAATAGTCAAAAAACAGAGAAGTCCCTTCGTATCTTCTTGTAAAAGCTCATGCAACCAGCTTTGATGAAGTCCTCTACAACACTAGGGTATTCCATGACCAAATTTAAGTCTATAGGTTCATACTTGACCACTGAACCTCCCTTTATTAGCCTTCTTCTGCATGGCTATCTCTTTTAACACTGTGTTGGCCTTCTTGAACTGTGACACCTACAAGGAGAAAAACTAAACAAGAAGCTACTTGTTATGGGACTAGAATTTTCAGAGGTGATAATGGATTGATGCATGCAAAGCTCGAATGAAAGATGATAGAGATGCTTGGAGATAAGTTTTAAAAATGGAATTTGAATGTGGAGAGAATGATGACAAATGAGGAAGTGAAGGGCAATGATGGGTGGTATTTATGCTTTTACATGCTTAGATGATTATGAAAACCAATTATATGACCTCACCTTTACCCTAAACCACGAAAAACTTGACAGGTCATCATCCCATTCATTTATGTAGAAAAACATGATTCTGCAACGTTCTCAGTTATAAATCTGACAGATTTGCAAAGGAATGGTTAGGTGATTCCGTAGCGAAAATCACATGTTTTGCATAGAATTCATTGCAGAATCAGGAAAAAATAGACAGGTGACTAAAAACAAATTTTAAACAAATGTATGGAGATTTTTGATGGATTTCTATGGATTTGACCATGATGGCATGACCAATGGACTATTCTAGAGTTAGGATAAAGACCATTTCATGAATTTTTTCATCAATTTCATGAACCAACCTTATGAGACAAAATAAAACCTAGATGAGTGACCCTATCAATCAAAAATTAAAAATTTATGTGTGATAACAGTGGCTCCACTAGGGATGGTGTGCCCGTGTAGTACAACAAAGAACTTGTAGTTCCAGTGCCTTCCTTCAAAAACTAAAATTCTCTAAAATTGATGAAGACTTCGCCAAGCTCTTATGGCCTTCTCCTCGGGCTTAAGCTTGTTGAAAACTACAATCCAAGCTGAAGACTAAATATGTACATGTTGAAAAGATGCTCAGAATACTTGAGCTTATTTACACACACTCCTACCTACCCTAACAGCTACAATCTTCATGTTGGATTCAAGTGACATGAAACCTCCAATAAAGTCAGTCAATTAGCTGATCTGGTACCTGAACTCCTTGACTGTGCTTAAACCAAATGCAAATTGGATACTGTAATGATCAAGGCAACAGAAAATGGGTCTGATTTTCCCAGTGAAAACATAATTGGAAATTTGGACTGTAGAACTCTTCCATGTAATCAGTTATAGGACCATAGAATACATAGTTTGTTTGGTGATTCTCGGGGCATTCTGCAGTTTTAGACAACTCATATATGCTTTCTTTAGCAACATAATACTTCAGTTGTGTGCTATCAAACTCATTTTTAAAAACAAGACATTCCTCCTCAATCTCAAAAGAGAAAGGTAGCACCACCTTCTCTTTGTATTTTGGTATGAAATTTTTTTCAAAAGACTAATCTTGACCATGAAGACTATAGGACTAAATTTGATCTTCTAAAACTTCAATGTCTTTCTCAATTTTATTAGCAAATTCATCCAAAAATTTAATCTTATATTCTGACTTGCACTCAAATGACTTTATATAAGAAGAGAAGGTCGAAGAAAAAATTCCATCCACTTCCTCATTAGTGTGATCATCGTTCCATTGCTTAAAACCTTGAATGGAAAGAAATTCTGCCACCAACTCTATTTTTTCCATCCATGTCTCCAAAAAGATCAGCCCAAAATTTGCAAATGACTTAATAGATCTGACAGGGAAATTTTCAATCCATTGTCTACATTTCCCTTGAAATGATTCATAGAAAAATCTAATGAAAATATCTTCATATATGACTCTAAGAAGCTTAGTAAAGTCACCTCAATTTGATATATGCTTCAAGGTCAAACTCAAATCTTCTCCATTAAATTTTGGACCATTCCTTAAAAAAATATGCATCCTTGGGAAAAGGATTTGGGAAACCATAAATCTCTGAAAAATCTACACTTGCATACCTCGAAACAAGAATGGCAACATCCGAGTTCTTCATAAGCCCAATGGAATCACCATGAAGCTATGAATTTTTGAATTCTTCAACAATTGAGTCGCCAAGGTAGTTTTGCAGCCTCAAAAATTCTGAGCTCCTGCTACCTCCAAGAGTTCAGCATCACTGTTTGAACACAAACTTCGGGTAATATGTCTTCAGACTCTCGACGGACGCACCAACATGTTATCTCTAAATTGGTACAGATGGGTTGCTCCACCATAAAACTTAGAGTAACTCTTTCAAACTAGATTTTGACTAAAAATTAGCCTCTTCAGCCTGAGACGGCTCTCTCAAAGTAACTTGTGATTTGTTCAATTAAGATTCAATCATATAGCTAACTCTGTGATATTGACTTGCATGTGTTTGATTGCAGGTGAAAAATATATAGGGTTTACTGCCATTGGGCTTATGGAGTCAGTGTGAGTGAATTCAATGACAATGGCTCTCCTTGTGGAAGGTGAGGCTTGTAATGTTTCAATGAAAAGACAATATACACATAGAAATATTCAATAGCTTAATGTTAGAAGGAAGTCAGAGCATGAAGAACATGAATTCTAAGTAATTCAACATCAATATATTGGAAACAAAATATTAAGAAACATAAGACATAAGCTCATTGAAACACTCAAAGAACGTTAGGTGAAGCAGAAAACACAGTCACTATATATTACTGATCATAAAAAATTTACATAGTGGTAGTGTCAAATAACATTCTCCAATCCCTTCTTATTCGAAGTTTTGCTTATTAATAGGCTTTTGTTCATTACATTGGATCTGCCCACCTGGATATATCATTGAACCATCATCTTTGACACCTATATTAACCATAAACTATATTCATGGAACTGAATAAGACACCTAATAACTTTACACTTACAAGCCTATTAGGACTCTACCTTTCATTTATCTATAGAATTAGATAATTACATTGATGATAACCAAGTGCTCGAGTGGCACTAACCATAACCAAGACATAAATACACCCATAGATTTAGGAATTGATCACCCTACTTCTAAGGAGAAGATAATCATGACATTTGATCATTGTCCTTATGCTGCGCTGGAACAAATGATACCTTTGTCGAGGATAAAATCCCCACTAAAGTGTTCCACTGATACCCTTTAATGTCTCCACGTGGTTGGCTAACCTTCAATACACCTTCAAAACACTAAAATACTACCAAATTCTATTCGTTGCAAAAACAGAGTGAAACATGCAGTTTCGTAGCGTGATTTGGTAGCAATTCTTTTTCACCTATCTAGGTCAATCTTTAGCCTTCCTCTCTTATTTGAATATGTTTGTTGAAAAAAATAAGCTAAATACAAATTTTATCATCCTTTGATTTCCACCCAAACTCTGATTTTTTGCAAAAAGTAACCTACAGGTATTTCATAGCGAAATCTAGCCTTCAAGCCCAAGCTTCGCTACGAAATTGCCTAATTGGCAAAAAACTCAGAACTTTGTTGTTTTTTCTGAAAACTAGGGCTCATAAATGAGCTTCTATCTCTAAATCCTTGATATTTGTTGCAAAACGGAAGGACGTTTTTGTAAATCAGTTCGTGTTGAAGAAAAACCTCTCTTGGTTTTTTGAAAAACATCTCGAGGTGTCAGGTATCTGCATTTGAAAAACATGTCTAAAACAGGAAAAAATGCATTCTGAAAATAGAGCCCAAAGACATCTTTGAATCTCCAAATTGGTAACACCTGTGAGAAAAGTGAAAGAGGTTAATGTTCTTTGATCTATGCTTGACAATAACCTCTCTTAGTTTTTTATAATTCTCCTCTGTTTGCCCACAAACTTTCCTTGAATTTGACTGCTCAAACAGTAAAAAAACAGAGAAATCCCTTTGCATCTTCTTGTAAAAGTTCATGCAACCAACTTTGATGAAGTCCTCTGCAACACTAGGGTCTTCCATGACAAATTTAATTCTATAGGTTCATAATTGACCACTGAACCTCCCTTTATTAGTCGTCTTCTGCATGGCTATCTCTTTTAACACTATGGCGGCCTTCTTGAACTGTGACACCTGCAAGGAGAAAAATTGAACAAGAAGTTGCTTGCTATGGGACTAGACTTTTCAGAGGTGATAATGGATTGATGCATGCAAAGCTCGAATGAAAGATGATAGAGAGGTGATTGGAGATAAGTTTTAAAAATGGAATTCGAATGTGGAGAGAATGATGACAAATGAGGGAGTTAAAGGCAATGATGGGTGGTATTTACGCTTTTGCATGCTTGGATGATTATGAAAACCAATTATATGACCTCACCTTTACCCTAAACTACTAAAAACTTGACTAGTCATCATCCCATTCATTTATGCAGAAAAACATGATTCCACAGCGTTCTCAGTTATAAATCTAACAAATTTGCTACGGAATGATCAAGTGATTCTATAGCGAAAATCACCTGTTTTGCATAGAATTCGCTGCAGAATCAGGAAAAAACAGACTAGTGGATAAAAATGAATTTTAAACCAATGTATGGATATTTTTGATGGATTTCTATGGATTTGACCATGATGGCATGACCAATGGACTATTCTAGACTTGGGATAAAAGCCATTTCATGACTTTTTTCATCAATTTCATGAACCAACCTTATGAGACAAAATGAAACCTAGATGAGTGACCCTATCAATCAAAAATTAAAAATTTATGTGTGATAACATAACCAATCTTGAGGACAGGTTCAGGTTTAGGAAGAGGGCAAAATAAAAAAGGCAAGCTAAAGAAGGTGAATACAAATCCAATGTTGTCGATCAATCAAGAAGGTATGATGCTAATAGATGTGATGAATTAAGAAGAAGCAAAGGTAGAGGAGGCCAATTTGAAGGCATTTTCTTTAGCTACAAAACGCAGGACCATACACCATTTGAGTGTCTAGAATAACTAAAGAAAAGATGAAGACAATATGGGAAAATTCATATCAATGAAGTAAAATCAACAATAGAAACAACTGAAGTGATTGTCTTGGGGTCACAAAGCAGGGTGAAATTTTGATGGTGAGGAAAACATTGTGCCACACTAAGAAAGATGTTGATAAGGAACTTGAAAAGACTAAAAAAATATTCAAAATGAAATGCAATATAGGAGGTAAATGTTGTAATTTGGTCATTGATGTTAGTAGTTTAGAAAACTTGGTCTCTACTACAATGGTTCAAAAATTAAATTTGAAGTGTACATCTCATTTTGATGCATAGAGTGTCATGGCTATGAGAGGGGCATGGTGTAACTATGAAAAGTGGTATTTGATTCATTTTAATATTTTTAGTTATAATGATAGTATTTAATGTGATGTTTTATCCATAGATGTTGGTCACATTTTGTTAGGAAGTCCATGGCAATTCGATCAAAAGGTTATGTTTGTTGGGAGAAAAAACACCTTCCAATGGAAAATGGATGGGACGAAATTTAGCTTGCATATTTTGCATAAATATGTGAAGGCGGCTAGAAAAGTGATCATATCTGAAGGAAGTGAAGCAACAAGAACTTGTGAAGTAATGTGCTAAAGAAATTAAGAGAAAAGGATTCATGCTACAATTGCAATACTTTTGAGAAGAAGCACATTGGAGTGACATTCCCATAATGTTTTTTATGTTAATATGTTTGTAGCAAGTGCAACAAAGAAAATGGAGGATGTAAACATGAGTAAGGCACCCAATAGAAAAGTAAACAACAAAGAGAATGGTGTACTTGTGTAGTCAATGCAACAAAGCATTGATAATGGTGCCTGAGAGGGAGGATGGAGAGACTAACTCTTGAGTATGAGCAATGTAAGATAGTAAGTACCTTTGGGTTAAAGAAGGATGTAATGCAACATTGTGGAAAATATTTACAAGGACTATGACAAACATTAAAGAGTGGGGTAGGTACAAAGCAATGTTGGGTCAAGATGTTGAATGAATGACATGGAAACTAGCATCATAGATGAGCAAAGGGGGTTCTCTTGCCTACAAATTGTGTTCACCTACCTTTTGAGTAAGATGCTAAAAAATTTCCAACTAGGGAAGTCAAATGCAAGAGCATCCCTATCACTACACTTATCTTGCATGTTTGTTTATGTTTACTTAGTTTTGTCTTTATTTTGTAATTAAAAAAAAATTAAAGTAATATGGTACAACTTTTTGTCCACGGTGAACCTTTATCAACCATTAGAATATGAAACATTTTATTTAGATTTGAATAGTTTGAATAGTGGTAAGGCTAAAACCCAATGAACACAAACAAAAATTTGAAGTTTGTAAATGAACAAAGGGCTTTTGAATCTCTTTTGATTTAGTTTTTTTAGTGTGAATGGACGTGTAATTCATAGGCCTATGCATATTGACCATTAATTCAATAAAGAGGTTGGAAATGTGGTAAAACTATGCAACTATTTCTGAAATATTTTGTTGTGTGTGTTTTGGATGCTTATTATTTAAAATAAATACAATGTTTGTGTGATGTTATCTATGTTGTGCATCTATCTCTATGTGTATTTCTTTTCAAATATAAAATTATAAATATCTTTTAAAAAAAAAGAATTATATACTAAAAATGAAAAAATGATGCTCCTCTTGCCTATTTAACTATTTCTCCTTTGTATTAATAATATTAATAATATTTTCCAAATAATAATCAAACACGTTTATATTCAACTGTAATTATTGCATTTGATTGGTATTATTATATGATTCAATAATCATCCGCTCAAAACAAAATATGAAAAAATAGAATACGAATCATATTAGAAAGGTCTGATTGGTATTATTATATGATTCAATAATCATCCGCTCAAAACAAAATATGAAAAAACAGAATACGAATCATATTATAAGAGTCTAACCGGATTAGAAGTTTATTTTGATATAGAAATGTAATGAACCAATTATGACATTGTTAACAATAAAAATAAATAAAAACTAAACAATTTTGAAAGCTATACCAAGTCTCTATAGCCCAATCGGGATTGATTCTTTATCCAAAATGTATAAATATTAGAAAAGGATTTTACAGCAGGACATACTGTTATTGATTTATTGAATTTTTAGTTTTACAGCGTTAAAGATTTTTGCACTTGGTAAAACGATAAAACGAAAACACTCAGCGATTGTAAAAGGCTCTTGAGTATTACAAAATTAGCATAGGTTTTCGAAATATTACCTTCATAAACTTTCAATTTCATTTCTCATATATATATATATATATATATATATATATATATATACCAATTACAAGATTTCAAATGCTATCTATATATATATATATACCAATTACAAGATTTCAAATGCTATACATTTTCTGATATCCAGTTGAATTTAATTCTAGTACAATACTCTGTCCGTTATTAGAAGTCAAATGCTGCTGCAATAGTTTACACAAGCCTCGCCCTTGAATGTGTTAAAAGTTGAACTTTCAAAAAGTATTGCCATTATCTGTTAAATGAAAATGGCGTCAGAGGAGTAGGAATCAACAATGACTTTCGACCAATGTACTTGACCTGTTCGTCACCCTTACAACATGAAACACTGCGAGTATAAAGCATTGTTGTAGATTTTAAAACGTCATCACCGAATCCGCAAGATTGGAAGAAAGCCCTGCACTTACAAACGCGTTCATTTGGAAGTAACAATCATATAACATGATGAACAAAATATGGGTACCCATGAGTCCTCAATGCAAGAAAATGAAGAAATACACCATATTTTATCATCAAAACTTAAACTTTAATTATAATCAAGCCTTTGAGATTTCGCTGGTTTCGAACTCACTGGATAGAAAGTTCGTAAAGAAATTGTGTAAACCACAACCATATTCTACTCCAACAAATTCAACAACAATAACAATGAGTAGAGGAAATTGAACAAGAGAAAGATAAGAGAAAACCCACCCAATTAACCAAACGCCACCTCCAATTGGGATTACATTTCCTGAAAGAGTACAGATGATGCAAAAGAAGGTAGAAAGCTCTACATTTAGTGTTTCCAAGGAATTGGGAAATCCCTGTATTAAGATCTCCCTAGTACAAACCATTAAGGATACCACAGTTTACGTTAAACATGTATGGGATATCTGCCCAAAACTTGCTGTGAGAAAGAAAAGAAAACTCCGGCTACCAGCCATGTCACTGGGACTACTATCGATGCCGTAATGTGAAAAGAAACGGTTCCAAAGAATGATGATCCAGGTAGGCCATGGTGGATGTGAAATCAATGAAGTTCTAAATCCTAACATATTAGTCAATCTCAACATAATATGATGATGGTCAAGACAGTTAGGGCCTTCACCTCAAAGGATCAAAGAAGATCCAAACAGTACTACAAATGGTTGACCATTTCAAGATAAAACTTCAAGGATAACTGGACCATGTCACAGTTATTGTAGCAGAATGGAATACCCTCTTGATGTCACTGTTATCTAACAAACAAAAGAATTTGACAGATAAAACCTAATTCTTTGAAGACCTTGGTTAGCCATTGTCGATGTAGTTATCACTTACCCATCAAGAAAGATGGAAAATGCTCACACGATGGATAAAGAACACCCGATCTTGTTTCAACCAACGCAACTTGTTTATTCATAATATCACTCCTTACAATGGATAGATGAGAAAGAAGAATAAGAAGATGACAAGAAAACAAGGATTAATACACGTTCTTCATGATAAACTGAAAACAAAGAGGAAGAAAATATTGTACGAGTCCTGACCATCCGTCACTACAGAAACTTAAAGGAAAAATATGACCTATGAATAATGAACTTTCTGCAAGACCGTGAAGCAAATAAAGAAGATATAGAGCAACTTAGTACTTTAGTCCTAGGGGACTCCCCTGCTTCAGAGATAAAATATATCGAAATAAAGGTAAAACGGTGGTTATTGATTTGGCATTATCCACATGCCAGAAAGTACCAGTTTGAAATATGTTGGTGAGCTGCAACGAAGCATTTGCATTCTCATGTGCAAGCCCTAAAGGCATACCTGAGTTTTATATAAATATATATAGTCCATCAAGCTGTTATGTGGCAGCAACCTCGAGCAGTTGTGATGACAATGACCCAAGTTCAAATCTTGGCAGGCATGCTCTTCCCTTTAGTGGGGTTTGTAGCGATTGATTCAAGCCTTGTGCCAATTATTGCTTATAGCCTTTAGGTAAAATATTATTGATGTAGCCTTCACGCAAATTATGGTCATGGTGCTAGTTACCATCTATAAAAGGCGGCTTCCAAAATCCAAATGAATATATATATATATATATATATATCCCCAAGGGATTGCCTTGGGTGCCACACACTAAAATGTGAGGAAGCACCTGGAGGGTTTCCCCAAGAAATTTTTCCAAGGGAATATATATATATATATACAAAGTCTGATGTAAGTCAAGTATGCATCCTTGGAAGAAGTTGAACCTAATACTGAGGGTAGTAATGGAAGAATTGCAAAAACTACTAGATGCATGATTTATCTTCTCAATTTTCAATAGTAGAGATGGATTTCACCCCTCATTGTAGTGCCTTGAAAAGAAAATGATGAATGGCAAGTATGCATAGACTATACGGAACTAAATATAGCTACATGTAAGGACCACTTTCCCTTATGATTCATTGATCAAGCCCTAGAAATGTTGTGAAATAAGCACTTCTCATTTCTGGATGGGCTCTCAAGGTATAATAAAATCCAACTGCCCCAAGGCACCATGAGTTGATCATCTTTACTTTTCCCTAGGGTAGCTTTTCATATAGGCTGCTACTATTTCGTTTGTGTAATGCAGTTGCCACAATTTAGAGTGTAGTTATCAATACTCTCTTGAACTTCTCACAGATTTTATAGAAGTCTACATGGTTGATTTCACTATATTTGGATACACCTTTCAGAAAGCCAACTTGCAAAAGACCTTACAAAGATGTAAAGATGTCCAAATGACCTTAAGGCACAAGAAACGCAAAATTCCCATGGCCCAAGGTGTTATACGGAATTTACGATTGCGGACAAAAGTAATTTCCCTAGACCTAATGGACTAGTCTAGAACAACAGAAGGCAAAGAATATAGAGGTTTCCTAAGAGAAACTGAAGAATAGGAAAGAAGCCTACTTGGAATCCAATCGTAGCTTCGAGTGTTATAATTAGACCTTATACGTACAACTAAAACAAACCAAGGATCCATAACATCTACGTAACATAGTTCAATTACTCTATTCAATGAATCAACAAGGCATTGAAATACATGAATGTAAATGTAACACAACCCATATAGGAAAACAAGATACTATTTGTATTAATAGAAATAGGAGAGAGCTTATAACCAAGAATAGTAGTTGATCTTGTAGAGATCTCCCAAGTTGACTTGTCCTTCCTTGTCACAAAGCACACCTCAATATCACCCTAATGCATGAAGATGACAACTCCTTTAGATTCAAGGCAGCAACATGATGGCAATATCAATCTCCAAAACCCAGCCTTGATGCTATGGATGGCAGTAAATTTATAGGAGAAGGATGGTAGTTTAAGATTTACCATAATGAGCTTGAGATCCACTTATGATAGGAGGATGATCTCAAGGGATAAGAGGTGAAGTCTTCAAGGTAGGATTAGATAGGACTCAAGCTTCTTATCCATGGTAAATGGTTAAAAACAACCCCTCGAAGCCTCTGATAGACGAAGCTTCGGAAATATTTTTAATTCTCTTGAATTTATAAAATCAGTGCACCTGCAAAAGGGAGAAAACAACTCTGATCAGTGCTAGAACAGAAAGGAGCAACCAACATTGAACGCAGGGGGCTAAAGAGACAGTGTGCGCTGGGGTTAAATGTAGGTTTTAACCCTGTACATAAATTACCTGCAAACGAATTCTTATAACAGAAAATAAACAATGGCGACAGCATAAAACATAAAACAAATATACACAAAGATTTTCCCCTAGATCCCAAAACCAGGACTACCAGATTAATTTTTCATTATGTTTCTTTCAATGTTACAATACATATATATGTGAAAATTCTACTGCAGTATCATGGTTTACTTCTCCTACTTGATTCAATTATACAAGTTATCTTCAAAAATTAGATTCAGAAAATACACAACTAACAGCCTACACATGCACATCATTTACTGAATATTACGCTCATTCAAACAAAGTGACACACTGCTTTTGGACATAAGTCCCCGAAAAAACTGGTGCAGCAAATATGAGGGTTTATTTTATTAAGTAGAATCTAAGTACAACAAATCTAGGTTCCAAATCTGGAAAACCTAACAGAGAATAAAAGAAATCTGCAACTAACCTGCCATTCCAAGACCAAATATCTGATTGATCCACACCCTCCAACGGGATTTACAAGACTCAGCTCGGATCTGGCCCTAGAAACCCCAGTGTTGCCCCTTAAGCCCCAACGTCAACCCTGCTAGGCTCTACGTGCCACTGCGTTGCTCAGAGAGGGACTGCATAACCCCAGAGTGGGTGACACAGTCCTTACGCTGCCTCTAGAGGCCTCTGCATAACTTCTGAAGCTCCCTGAAGCTGCAATGTTGCTCCTTCCTGGGCATGCATAGCTGCTGAAGCCTCTGCGCTGCACAGCTACTACATAGTTGTTGTTGCTACTCTCTGCTCCTCTGCGCTGTCCTTGAAAGCTGCTCCTCTGCCTCTTGCTGACTCTTGGCTCCAAGATCAGATCATCCCCTAAGCCAATACTACCCCTCGTTGTAGAAAACTCCTCCGGAAATTCTTAGCAAACCTTGCCCTAGAATTCCAAATCAATCTCTCAGCGCTGCATCTGTGTGTGTGTCTCCAACTGACCCTCAAGCCTTTCTCTTATACTTTTTCATTGATCTCATCAACGGCCAAGATTAAAACACTCATCAATGGTTGAGATTAAAAGACTGTTTGATCTGTGTCTTTTAGAACATTTCAACACATGTTAATTAATTCACTTTAATTATTTAATTTTCCTAAGTTTAGACTTAGGAAATACATTAAAATAATTAATTATTTGAATAACATGAACAACAGCTGAAATTTCTCCAAACACTTTTTGGGTTTTGGAGTTCAAGTGTGTCTTAGCCCCTCCACAAAATTTCAAGGCTAGAGCACACTCGATGCTACACCAACTATACAAAATATCAACAATATATACATGTCGAAGCATTCATAAACCCCAATCCATTAACCCTGGATTAGAACATAACCATAGTTCCCTTGACCGGATCTAAAAATTACCATGGACAGAAAACCATTATGCCCAAAACCATTTACAAAACCCATAAACAAAACCATAGGTAGGTCCGCCCACCTAATAAAGGGTCAAAAAAAAAAAATTCCTGGGGCACTGCCCCAGACCCTGTGCAGGGGGGTGGTCCCTCAGCAGGGGGGGTTGCACCCCCCCTGTGACCCCCTTGCTACGCTCGGCACAACGAACAGGGGGGGCTATCACGTGCGGCTAGTCGTGGAAAGAATATAACACACACCTAACATTAAAAACATTGATTTTGAGCAGTTAATACCAGAAACTCAGACTTTTTGGAAAGGCCATGCTTAGGGCTTTGTGTAGGGATGATGCCAACATGTTCACGGATGTGGATTGATCCAATTTGTAGGCCTATTGACTAGATGTGACAAAATGGCCTATAACAGATTGCCCCCTAAAGCGCAAAGTTATAAACGGTAGCTGATGACTGAAGTGCTTTACCTTGAAACAAGTCTGGATCAAGAACAACTGGTCAAGACCATCATCTATTACAACACATTTTCATCATGATATCTTTGTTGAGGGAGGCATACCCATGCTCAGCACATAAGCTAACATTACATGTACAATGATCAAGAAGTCTGGTCCACTAATGACAGAGAGTGGAGCCATGATTGGATACCTATCTGTATGATCATAGCCATCATGCTTTGTAATCTTGCATTAATCCTGAAAGCGTAGCCCAGATGGATGGAACTAGATATGGGGTCTTCTATCCCATTCACTCGATCGTGCAATGTACGAGTCTAACCATGCGAATAAATGAGCTAGATTCGAACATGGTAGACACCATCTGATTACCGGCGAATGATGTAAGTCGTTAACAAACGCGAGAGAAACCACCGATGATGTTAATGGTTCTCAAGGTATTGCAGTACAATTCATATGGTGTGAATGAATGAGTTGAAGTCGAACACCACACAGAATCTTCAGTCGAAGGCCAATGATGAAGACCTGTCATCGAGAGCGAGAAAACTTGCCATTGATATATGCAAGCTCCAAGGTACCAAAGGGAGTTTCTAAGTCAACTTCCTGGATAATGAGCTAATGTCGACAGGAAGTGACCCATCGCAAGAGGGCATTGATGTATCCCCCATCAACGACATGAAATGGGTATCAAGATTTGAGATAGAATGATGTTGATGTGGAACTGGTTCAAGAACGAGAGACATGAATGAAGGCTTAGGAGTTTTGTAGCAGATAAAAATTGAATGACTTCTCTTGAACATATCAGCGACACGGAATGGAGTTGGCAGCATTGACCCAAAACCAAATACGGAGGCTTTGATATGGTGTGATGAACCAAAAAGACAAGCAAATTTCTCAACCCAACAATCACGGAGCTGAAGTGAAAAAGTTTCATGATCAAGAGCGACTCACTGCCATTAACAGGTAGAGTGCCCTATTTTCCCAATTTCCCCAACCATTTTTGTCAGTACCTCTTTATTTTTTAACAAGCTTGAGGAGGATAACATATGCTTGATTTGTAAGTTCATCCTTCAAATGAATCCCTCCAAGTATTTTAAACGAACCTTGAGAAGGAGTGGTTTAGTCCGGTCATGTTCGACAAGTCCATCATTGTTTAATGCTTTTACGAATCCAACGAAGGTCTAATTCGACTCATTTTTCATGTTTAGAGATTGAAAAAGAGGCAAAAAAAAACAGCAAAGGTTCATTTTCGTAAATAGTCTCTTGAGTCCGAAAAGGCAAAAAACGATACTCAGGAGAACCTCTTAGCCATGTTCGACTAAGGTATTCGTTTTCCATAAATAGTCTATCTCAGTCCGAAAAAGGGTTAAACTTATACTGAGTAGATGTCTTTTAATTTACTTTAACAAGTTCGAAAATACAAGTGCTCGACAATC
The DNA here is from genome assembly GCA_034641835.2 of Pinus albicaulis. Taxonomy (NCBI): domain Eukaryota; kingdom Viridiplantae; phylum Streptophyta; class Pinopsida; order Pinales; family Pinaceae; genus Pinus; species Pinus albicaulis. The sequence continues at coordinate 59,174,557 of CM076571.1, forward strand.
TTTTCATATTTAGGGAGTTTGAAAAGAGTTGAAGGAGGACTCCAGGGTGTTCTCTTTTCGTGAGTTTACAGAGCCCGAAAAAGTGATAAAAGTATGCTCTTTGGTCAAAATGATCAGTTTCGATTCAAACATCATTAAATCCGTCAAACTGTTGTTAACCTGCTCATAACATCACCAAAAGATTAAAATATATGATACATGGTAAAATCATATTTAGGTCAAAATAATAAAATATTAATAAAATAATCATGAAAATGACCATAATTAGACAAAAAGTAATTTCATTTTTACCATTTTACAGTTTACATGTTGGTGAGTGAGCTTTGAGTGCATTTTGCCCCCAATCTTCAGCAGCTGATTACGGTCAATCTAGTGGATCATTTTGAGTGTCGGCACTTCCAAGTAGGAGATCTCACCTTCCTCTTTCTTTTTTACAGTTCCGGTTTTTCATTTCATGCATATTTTTTCAAGTTTTGGGTGACCCAGGGCTTTAATTTTGCACCCTAGCTCCAACGCACCCCAACAATGTCAAAAGGTGCATTGGGCCAGCAAAATTTGAATTGTGGAGAGCTTTGCAGCGCACTTTCTCCCTTTGGCAGGGTGCATTGGGCACATTTCAAAAAATTGTTTTGCTCCTTTCACTCAAACTTCTCTCAATTTTTTGCATGGGATTCACTCTAATGATTTTTCTTGTCATGTTTCAAGTATCCATCGGAACGAAATGGCTCTGATATGGCGAGAAAGAGAACATGACGAAGAAGACATAAATGTTGCTAATGATCCAGCCACCATCTAGGCATTGAGAAATTGTGGGCTTTTGAAATTCTTTTGGCTTCGTAGGATGAGGCAACAGATGGAGTTATTAGAATATCTTGTTCGAGCATGGGATGTTCAAGCACACGCTTTCAGACTTGGAGCACATATGCTCAACATACAGTTGGAACATATATGTTTTTTGACAGACTTATCGAGGAGAGGTGTTCCTATATTGTTATCTGGTTCGAGAAGGGGTGGAGAGACTGTTGATTTCTGGTAGCATCGGATGTGCTTTTAAGTCTCAAATTTTGTAGGGAGGCTTGGACACATGTATTCCAAAATACCCAGAAAGCGTTTTGGGAAATTCCACCTAGATGAGGTTTTATTAAAATAATTAATTTTAATGGGAGCCCAAGTCTAAACTTAGGAAATTAAAATAATTAAAGTATATTAATAGAACTGGGTGTGAATCTTTTGGAAAAAGACAAAGATCAAGTCAAGTTAATCTTAGCCCTTGATTATGTTTTAATCTGGGTCGTTGATTTCCCAACGAGAAGGTTACAAGAGAAGGCTTGATGGGCATTTGGAAATCCAATCAAGAGAGAATCTAGAGATTGATTTCTCAAGTGAGCAGCGCAGAACAGTCAGAGAGATCATCGAGTTGATTCTTGCAATGAGGAGCAGAGATAGTTTTGGTTGGAGATTTTTCCTGAGCCAGGAATACATTGCAGAGAAGGTAGAGAGAGGACGTAGAAGAGGCAGCGTAAGGGCTATGCTAGGCAGTGTAGTGCCACGCAGAGGCAGCGTTGAAGCGTTGAGAAGATCCGCAAATTTGTTGAGGGTGAGATTAGTTCCAGTACCAGTAGCCGAGGTGTGAGACCGGAGGGCCAGAGATTGAAACATCCATGCAATAGAAAGATCAGCCGAAGGAAGTGATGCAGTTCGCAGCCAGTGTGACACAGATCTACGCAGAGGCAGCGTGGGGCTTGTCAGTTTGGGGTTGGATTAGTGTCGATTCTTCAGTGATAGTGTGAGGATATTTTCTCACTAACTCTCTACTAGTTATTTTCTCTGTATTGGCCAGTAAGGCATCCTAGATTGTATTCAGAACTATTGCTTAATAATACAAACCCTCAGCGATTGCACCAGTTTTCCCGCATTGGGTTTTTCCGGGGACATTTGTCCAAAAATAACAATGTAATATGTGTGTTTGATTTCCTTCTTCCTTAATTCTTATTTCTGCATATTATTTAATGTAGTGAAGGCTGCAGTGTGATGTATTGAGTGTTTGTCGTAGAACAACTGCAAATAAATTGTTAAGTAATGAATAACAATGAGGTGAATATTTTCCAGTTGTTGCAATAGGATTCTTGTTTTAAGGAATTTTCACATTGTATTAGAGCAGTGCAGGTGAAGCAAGAGCGCAGACCCGAAGAGCTCAGCGTTGAAGAGAAAGAGGGAGATCGGATAGCTGCATAGGCAACAAATCGAATACCCAAGGGCTTGCGCAGTCTAGGCCAGGAAGGGCAAGATTTGCAAGGAAGTCTCTCTCTGAGTGAGTCGACAGAGAGGTAGGACTTTCCAACCAGTGCGTGATTTGTCAATGGCAGAGGGAGCAGCGTAGAGTAGTTTTCTGTGGGATGCAGTTTTTTCTTGCACCAGTTGTTGGGTCGAAAGTGTCAAAAGAAGGAAGAAGAAGCATACTGAGGGAATTCTGACCTCGGAGAATTTCTTGCCCAAGAAATTCTAATTTCCCGTGCAGAAACAGCAGAGACTGAGATTATTTTGCTCACTCGAGCAAGGAGTGCGTAGAGCCAGCTGCGTAGAGGGTTAGAGGAAGCATTTGACATTTTGTTGGGTGAGATGGCAGCTAACGCGCTGAGAGATCAAGATCGGTTGGAGGGTGCCTCCAACTATGTGATCTGGTAGGCAAAGATCAAATGTCTGCTAGATGAGCATGATCTCAAAACTTTCATCGATGGTGTAGTATTTGTCCTCGTGGATGCAGTCCATTAAAGGCCTACAAGAAGGATATGGCGAAGGCCAAGCGTTTGATCCTCGACGGAGAGAGGGATCATGTAGTATGTCACATTGCTGGCAAAGGGACTGCCAAAGAGATATGGGATGCCTTGGAGACGTTGTATCAAGGATCTTCCAAGCAACAGAAGATGTTCTTGCAGGAGAAGATGAGATCCATAAGGATGCGGAAGGGAGAACGCATTGATCCGTTCCTTGCGAAGCTTCAAGAAACCCAAGATTAGTTGGAAATTGTAGCATCAGCACCTCAAGGAACCGAGATGGTAAGACTGGCCCTGAATTCAGACTCAGAAGAATGGCAAGTCTTTGTCTAGAGCATCATGGGCAGAGAATAGTTGTCTGATTAGGAATCGATGTGGGTCGCTCTTCAATAGGAAGAGATGAGGCGAGATATGATCAAGTGCAAACTTGATGGCAGCAGCAGCAGTGGGACGAAGCCCAAGGAGGAGGAAGAGAATGCAGCTCTTGCATCTAAGGGGCAATAGGAGCAATGGAGGCGAAAAAAGGATGTCTCGAAGATCAAATGTTTCAGGTGTGGTGAGCTTGGTTACTACGCTATGTAGTGTCCTCTCAAGAAGAAGGACAAGGATGAGAAACATGATCCGCAGGCTGCAACTAGAAGGATCGAGGAGGAAGAGTTTGCGATGATTGCCCACATATCTCCAAGGGAGAATTGGGGTGATCTAGAACTGTAGTTCGAAAGAGCTACAATTAGGCAGGATTCCTTGAGGAGTCCACCACTTGGATCAATACCTTGCTACGGGAGCCCATATCAGAATTAGCAGGATGGACTAGTGTCAGTTGGTGCAGAGGAGTGTCAAAGTGACAATGCAGTAGCTAGAGAGAGTCAAAGTCTGAGTAGCGTAGAGCAAAGTTGGAAACAGTGCAAATGGCATAGAGCAGAGTCAGCAATAGCGCAGAGTAGTGTTGCACGATCCTTCCCCCCCCCCCCCCAAGGATGCAAGGTCGGAACTGCGTCCCATACCAATCCTTGGGCGATCCTCTGACGGAGCCACGGATCCGAAAATCAAATCTGCAATTCCGTCGTTTTGAGGCGATTCCTGGAAATCTGGAACCACACAAGCCCGATCCGCGGTTCTGGATTCCCGATCCGCGAATCCAAAAAAGGATCTGTTGGAGATCCATGGAGGTTTGGCACGGATACGCGCGGATCGCCAGTGGATCCAGAGGGAGATGGGCAGTTTTGCGGGGTTCTAAATTGTTTTCTTTGACTTAAGTTGGGATGGGGCTTCCCAGACACTCCCAAGGTGCTCCCTTGATGCTCCTTAGATGCTTCCTAGATGCCCCGTCATCATAATGTTAAATTTTTGAAGTAAAGAGACATTCTCCTTTATCTTTCATTTTCATCCTTTTACTTAAATTTTTAACATTACCATGAAATGACTCAGGATGTCTGAAAGTGGCTCTAGCCCCATCGAGCTTCAGATGGAGAAAATAGAATTTCATATCCTATTCAAAATTCAACAGACTTAACAGTTTTAAGGAATTTGGGATCAATGATATTGTGGCTTTTCATTAGATTATATCATGTATGAGGGTATGTGATTGGCATTTAATCAAGAGCACCAAGCCATCTATGTGCTCATGTATCCTAGTGTTGGTGGTGTTAATTGTTGAACTCCTTTGTCATGTCCTTAGCAAAAAATTACCTTTCAATCAAGTCAAAACATTGATCAAGCATGTTAAGCTTTTCCCACCATATTTTAAGGCTTGGATTAGGTAGTTTGATTAAAATTGGGAAATGTTGACTAATATCCCTAGATAATCAAGGTAGAGGCAAAGGCATGACAAAAGGAGAAGAATCTAGATTCTAGATGGTTGATGCTCTAATAATTAACCATTGATGTACAATGGATGCCATATCTATCGTGATTTGTATACAAAGATGCATGTTTTCATATCTTCTACAACTAGTTTGGTATTCTGGATGTTTTTTTTAGTATAAATACAAAAAAATATAAATATATATATAGTAGATGGTTCCGAGACGCTTCGCTTCGTAGATTTTTGGGAAATGACACTTCCACGTGTTCGCTTCCAAAAAACCATCCCCGCTTCGTGCAACATTGGCGCAAAGGCTTTAGAGGATCATCACAGAGACAAGCAGCAGTCAGATCTTCAGTATCAGATGCATCATGCTAAACACTTGGTTCAGTTTGGATGTTTTTCTGCTACAACAGCAGAGTTGCAGTGCAAATGCAGTTGGCAGCAGCATCATAGATGCAACAATGCAGTAGTTGGTGGATAACAGTGTCAGACATCAGCAGCGCACAGGGAGATGTTACAGAGTCAATGTGATGCTTCAGCAGGATACGTTACTAGAGCACATTCCTCGCAAAGAGTGTTGATCTTTGGTAGCATCGGATCTACTCTAAGTCTCAAATTTTGCAGGGAGGCTTGGACACATGTATTCCAAAATACCCAGAAAGCATTTTAGGAAATTCCACCTGGATGAGGTTTTATTAAAATAATTAATTTTAATGGGAGCCTAAGTCTAAACTTAGAAAATTAAAATAATTAAAGTACAATAATAGAACTGGGTGTGAATATTCTAGAAAAAAACAAAGATCAAGTCAAGTTAATCTTAGCCCTTGATTATGTTTTAATCCGGGTCGTTGATTTCTCAACGAGAGGGTTATAAGAGATGGCTTGATGGGTATTTGGAAATCACATCAAGAGAGAGTCTAGAGATCAATTTCTCAAGTGAGCAGCGCAGAGCAACCGCAGAGATCATCGAGTTGATTCTTGCAGAGAGAAGCATAGATAGTTTCGATTGGAGATTTTTCCTGAGATGGGAATACATTGCAGAGAAGGCAAAGAGAGGACACAAAAGAGGCAGTGTAAGGGCTATGCTAGGCAGCGTTGAAGCCTTGAGGAGATCCGCAAATTTGTTGAGGGTGAGATCAGTTTCAGTGTCGAGAGCCAGGGTGTGAGATAGAGGGCTAGAGATTGAAGCATCCAGTCAGCAAAAAGATCAGCCAAAGGAAGTGACACAGTGCCCAGCCAGTGTGACGCAGAGGCAGCGTGGGGCTTGTCAATTAGGGGTTGGATCAGTGTCAGTTCTTCAGTGACAGTGTGAGGACATTCTCTCACTAACTCTCTGTCAGTTCTCTGTATGGATGGCCAGTAAGGCATCCTAGATTGCATTCAGAACTACTGCTTAATAATACAAACCCTTAGCTGCTGCACTGGTTTTCCCACATTTGGTTTTTCTGGGGACATTTGTCCAAAAATAACGGTGTCATATGTGTGTTTGATTTCCTTCTTGCTCAGTTCTTGTTTCCGCATATTATTTAATGTAGTGAAGGTTGCAATGTGATGTATTCAGTGTTTGTCGTAGAACAACTGTAAATAAATTGTTAAGTAATGAATAGAAATTAAGTGAATATTTTCTAGTTGCTGCAATAGGATTCCCATTTTAAGGAATTTTCACAGAGACTATCAAGGAATATATCGTTGCACATTGTAGACCTCGATCCAAACCAACCAAAGATGGAAAAATCAAGATAAAGGATGTGGTTTGTTTGCTTCTCAGGACAATCCTGTTTATTATTGCTAGATTGGCTGGCAACACTACCTTGCATTTGGCTAACAGGTCCCAAATGCAGTATGCTTTAGAGTGCATAGAGCTAACAGTATTTAACTGGAGCAAGGGAGTACTAGAAAACATGAAGGAGCAACTCACCAAGGCGAAGGATGGGCGATTGAAAAACTTCGGGTATGGTTCCATTTTGATCTCATTTGCCTTGGAGTGAATTCCATTACTTCGACCACAGCATATCTCGCTCGAGCTTCCAGATCATAGAATCCCATAGATGAGGGATGGGTGGATCTTATGTCCAGACAAGCACGTCCATCTTCCATGAGTTTCACACCAATCCTCTTCTGATGGCTGCGCATGCAGCTCATTATGATCGAAGACTATCCATATGTTGGGATGGATTTCCGCAGAGACCCAGAGCTCGTGCTTCCTGATGGCGAGCGATGGGGTGCCATAGGTAAAACAAAATCATTTTGATCATTTTTTATTTTCGAATTTTACATTTTTTTGTATTTTTTATCTATCTAAGACTAACTTTCAGCGTGTTAGAGACCCACAACAGGCACCGATTGGAGTACAGGTTGTTGCAGGGGGATGAGAGGTATTGCAGGATCTCAATGTGACTGAGACTCTTGCAAAGGTCGAGCAACACATGGAGGGATTGACCCGGGGCATAGTTGAGACTAGGGTCGATCAGATCCCTATGAGACTGCAGTGTCATACTATTGGTGTGCCTAGTCGTATCAGCCGGTTGTTGTGCAAGATGGATCGCGCAATTGCTTATTATCATGAGCATCATCAAGATTAGTATACTAGGAGGCTATATAGTCGTACTTTGATTGTATGTATATTTTTTATATGACAGGACGTGTGGCCATATGTGTCTCGGGCACAAGCTTTTGTAAAACCAAACTTTGATATATATACAACTATCTACCTATCAGTGTTTCTTATGCTTTCTATTATCTTGTTCAATGTATGTGATGTGAATTGAATTTAATTTACATATGTCGCAAATGTCTGTCTAAAACATGATTTTTCAATGCATCGGTCAATGTATTTAGACTAGTAGGAATATGTTGATATTGGATATAATCAAAATGTCTTTCCAAAAGGCGAACCCTTAAGAACATACGAAGCATAGTTGGACTTCTAACTGAATACATATTAGTCAATTGTAGTTCTACAAGTTGTGAGTCAAGTTTGATAACTATACTGCAAATACCATGAGAAATAGCATCAGACAATAGTTCGATCACTGCACTATACTCAGCGATATTATTGGTAGAACGACCGATACAAATCCCTTGTAAACTGACTAACTCGCCACTTGGAGCATATCTAGCCCATGCTACGGAGGAAAGGTTCCGAGTACTATGACTAGCGTCATCAGCATAACCAACATATGGTTGAAGGGATGCCGACATCTGAAAACCAAATGTAAACAGGATTAACAGAAACCATAGGAAACTCCGAAGGGAACACACTGCAAACACACTCAACACACCTATATACAACGTGTACACAATGAACTACGCAAAAATAACTTAAGCATAGTATTTTTTGAGGTACAACCCATTTCTAGGTTGTGCCCACAAAATTCCATCAAAATCAATAAGCTCGTAGGCCCCTTTAGCAAGAGCACGTTTAACAATGAACGGGCCTTAACAAGAACACGTTGAGATTATCTTTTCTAAACATTGTGAAGTACTTAACATCATAACTCGGGTAAAATATAATTAAGTACTTGAAGTAATCTCACCTAAAAGTCTCACTCATAATCTCTTGCACAAGCATATTGTTTCTTGATTGCATTAAAATTTACCTCCTAGCATAAGCTCGGTTGATAGAGATTTAGGAAACCCTTTTTAATTAGCTCGAGAGATTCAACTCTTCTTAGTGGTTAACACAATGACCTTGCAGTTGTCAGAGCCACAGTCTCTGCAGTGCCAGAGAAACTGGGTGGGTGGAACACAGTGGGAGGTATCGTTAATCAGACCACTATCTGCTTCCTGTTGGCTTCCATTTCACAACCTACTCTGAAGATTGTTTCTCAAAACAATTAAGGGAGAGGTTCTATTTAGACCAGGTGTATAATTAAAAATAACCAAGATCATTGCATCACACATAGATCCTAGGATTTGAATATCATATAGGTTAGCCCATCATTTAAGCAGCGGGTGTCCATCCGGTTACTTGACAATAATTTATATCAAGCAAGAATTGTGACTCCATAAAGCACTGATCTCATATATTAAAATCTAATATAATCATAAAATCTTGCTAAATTTAATCAAGTAGCTAGGCCACTCATCCATGTCTCCCAAACAAGTTGGTTCCCAACTTGTTTTCCTTCACCTCATTCCATAAGGACTACCCCCCATAGCATGTTGTTGGGAGACAGCTAGAACGAAGTGGGCATGGATCAAAGTGACAGCCCCCGCCCAGAGCGGTTGTCGTGGTGCCTATACAATCCGGGGACAACATTTTTTGGCGCCATTTCCAGGGATAGATTTTTTTTCGTTCCCAGTGTTTATGACAATTTCTCATAATCTTCTAATCATATTTTATTTTTCATCTTCATTTGTCCTGCCAACGCCACAACAGGTTTTTGGCACCCTTCTTGCATCATTCTTCATCTTCTTAACACCTTATCTTTTGTTCTCTCACTAATATCCTCATCTTGTTCATTCACACCATTAGCACCTGGACGTTTAGGTTGGTTTCATGTTTCAGTGGCGACTCCACTAATTCATCCATTCATAAAAGCTTACTGGTAGCTTGGTTAACCCCGCTCTCAGGGCTCGGTTAAACAAATTACATTTTAGTAAGCATTCAATTTTCTAAAACAGGAAACCTTCCTTAATATCCACTTGTTTCTCCTTAACTAACTTTTTGGATTTTGCCTTTTGTATTTTCGAGATAGATTCATGTTCAAGTAGCAACTCCACTTCTTTCATTTTTTACAAGAATCCATGCTAGAGGCTCGCCTCTTGTAGATTTCCTGATTTGCTTGAACAATGATTATTCTCTGACATCCATTAGCTCCCTTTCCCCTTGAGTAAGCCAACATGGATCGCTTGTTCGCCCCGTGTCGTTTTACTAACATTCTTCATGATATTCTAGAAAATGCCATTAATAAATTACCTTTGTTCACGGGTGATGATGCAGTCACTGCTACAAAACATATCTTAAGGTTCACTTGTTGTATGATAATGTGTTGTAGATCTTCATGTTATGATCATGAAGACATCAAAATGCGACTTTTTGTCTTTTCTTTGGAAGGTAATGCTTGAGATTAGTTTTGCAATTTCCCTCATGATTCTTTTGATTCTCTACAAGACATCATTGATGCTTTCAAATATAGATATGGAGATCAAAGTAGCTCGCCTTGTGCCCCTAGTACTATAAATAAAGAAGAAAGTGATCATGTAAAGGAAACAATTATCGAAGAAAGATTTCAAGAAAATGAACCACATCAAAATGTGCCTTATTGCAGACGTTGTGACCACTTTCATGATGAATCCACATGTGCCTTTGTGATCAGAATCCGAGATAGTGGAAAGGCAGGAACAAGTGATCAAGGGGATCTTATCAGGGAATTAACTCAAAGGCTTATTGACATGCAATTTGTGAAAAATTTTGAATATTACTTTATGCAGGAACCCTACTGTTAGATCTAGTTATACTTCTCCTACTTAATCAAGTTATTAATGCTGAAAATTCATATTAACATTGAAGTAAACACATAACAGTTCTTCACCGATTCAAATCTAAGCAAAAGATACATGCACACAGACAAAGTGACCCACAAGATTTTTTGGACAACTGTCTCCGGAAAAACCCAATGCAGGAAAACCGGTCTTTTGGCTGCTGGAGGGTTTATATCATCAAGTAGTTTCTGAATACAACAAATCTGGGCAACTTATTCGTTAACCCGACAAAGAAAAATAGATCTACAGCAATGCCTGTTGTTCTGGAGACTGAAAACTTGATTGATCCACACCCTCAAATGAGATTTACAAAACTCAGCCACTTTCTACCTCTAGAAACCCCAGTGTTGCCATTAAAGTTGTCTGCGTCAACCCTGCTAGCCTCTATGTGCCTCTGCGCTAGCCTAGATAGGGTTGCGTAATCCCAGACTGGGTGATCAATTCTTGGATGATACAATTTACAAAACCTCCTTTCTATATATAGGAGTCCATGGGGCCATAATGTAATCCTAGTGGGCCACAATGTAATCCTAGCCGACCTAACAATAATAATTTAAGGGCACAATAATAACAAAATGGGGGGTTACAAGGGTACAATAATAACAATAAGGGGGTTACACTAACAACAATAAGGGACTATACTAGTAATATAGGGACCTAACATGCCCCTCCCCTTCAAAAAAGTGTTGTCCTCAACACTTGAGTAGCTCTGGGTGCTTCTGTATAAAATTCTCATCCTCCCATGTAGAATCTTCAGTGGGTAAGTTCTTCCACATGATGAGATACTCTGAAATTGATCGATTCCATAGTTGTCGAGTTCTTGTTTCCGTGACCGCTTCAGGTTCCAATATGATTTTTCCTTCCTCATCAAGTTCTGGAAATATTGTTTGAACTGGAAGATTTTCACCTATAACCTTCTTTAAGCATGAAACATGGAAAATTTGATGCACTCGTGAAGAAGCAGGAAGCTCCAATTTGTATGCCATAGTACCAATATTTTGCAACACCTTGTAAGGACCATAGTACTTTGGCGATAATTTATTATCCTTCTTAGCTTGCTTGAGGGACATTTGTTTATATGGTTGTAGCCGTAAAAATACCCAATCTCCTACATTAAAACTTCTCTCGCTGCGATGTTGATCTGCCTGTTGTTTCATTCAATTTTGTGCCAAATTCAGGTTATCCTTTAAGAGTTGGAGAACTTCTTGCTGATGCTCGATGTGATCTTCCACTGCTTGAACCTTCGAATTTTCCTTAAAGATGATGTGATGGATGGTGGATGATATCCATAAAGTGCCATAAATGGGGTCATTTTTGCTGCAGTATGGAAGGAAGTGTTATACCACCATTCAGCAAGAGGTAACCACTTGACCCATTGTGTTTGTTTATCGGATACAAAACAACGAAGATATCCTTCCAAACATTTATTTACTATCTCAGTTTGACCATCAGATTGAGGATGATAAGATGAGCTATGAGCTAATTGAGTACCCAAACAAGAAGATAACTCCGTCCAAAAATTTCCAGTAAAAATGGGATCTCTGTCGCTCACAATAACCCTTGGGCTTCCATGTAGCTTTTGAATTCTGTCCATAAATGTAGTAGCAACTGTACTTCCTTTAAATGGATGAGATAATGCACAAAAGTGTGCATACTTGGTAAGTCTATCAACTACCAACATGATGACACTCTTTCCTTCAGACTTAGGTAAACCTGTGATAAAATCCATCGAAATCTCCTCCCAACGTTGACTTGGAATGGATAAAGGTTGTAGAAGTCCCGGGGTCTTAATTGTTTCCACTTTATTCTGCTGGCAAACCAAACATTCCGCCACAAACTTTTGAATATCGGATTTAAGGCCATCCCAAAAAAATTCTTTCTTCACCCTGTGGTAAGTTTTTAAAAATCCTGAGTGTCCTCCTAAAGGAGAAGTGTGCAATTCCAGAAGAATATTTTGTTTTAGTTGGCAATTCTTACAAAGATATAAGCGATCTTTGTACCATAAGGAATCATTTTTCCAACTAAATGTATCAGATGTACTAGGATCTTGCTGCAACTTTTGAATGAGTGTCCATACATCTTTGTCCTTCTTCCATTCATCTCTTGCTTCGGTTATCCAATCTGGTTGGATAATAGAAATGGCAAAAAGCAATGCTTCCACCTCTTTATTCTTTCTTGAGAGTGCATCTGCAACAACATTAAGCTTTCCTTTTTTGTAGATTATTTCAAAGTCATAACCCAACATCTTTGTGACCCATTTTTGCTGCTCTTCTGAAGACAGTCTTTGTTCCAAAAAGTGTTTAAGACTATCATGATCAGTTTTTACCTTGAAGTGTCTCCCCATTAGGTAAGTTCGCCATTTCTTTAGTGCATGCAGTATTGCTAACATTTCCTTCTCATAAATAGGTTTCTGTAAATACTTTCCCTTGATTGGACGACTTTCAAAAGCAATGGGTCTTCCTTCCTGCATTAAAACTGCACCAATTCCATTTCCTGAGGCATCACATTCCACAATAAAGGTTTTTGTGAAGTCTGGTGTAGCTAAGACCGGTGCTAGGCACATTGCCTCTTTAAGACGTTCAAAGGCCTTAGTTGCTTCAGGAGTCCAGGAAAATGCATCTTTCTTCAATAATGTTGTTAGAGGTGCTGCTATTCTCCCATAATTCTTAAAAAACTTGCGATAATACCCTGTTAACCCGAGAAATCCTCGCAACTGCTTTATGGTTGTGGGGACTTTCCATTACTTAATGGCTTTAATTTTGTTAGGGTCTACTTTAACACCCTCGTGAGATACAATATGACCCAGATATTCCACCTCTTGTACTCCAAAGAAACATTTGGATGTTTTTACATATAATTGTTTCTCCTGCAATAGTTTGAGCACCCTGTCAACATGTTCAACATGATCCTTCCAAGACCTGCTGTAGATTAGTATATCATCAAAAATACTAGCACAAATTTTCTAAGGAAGGGTTTGAAAATGGAATTCATCAACCCTTGAAATGTAGAAGGTGCATTGGTAAGGCCAAAAGGCATGACCAAAAATTCATAATGACCCTCATGAGTTCGAAATGTTGTTTTTGGAATATCTTCAGTGTTCATTCTAATTTGATGATATCCTGAACGAAGATCCAACTTGGTAAAATAAATTGCTCCATGTAATTCATCCAATAATTCATCAATCATAGGAATGGGGAATTTGTCTTTAATGGTGAGCTTATTGAGCTCCCTATAATCTGGACACATTCACCATGATCCATCTTTCTTGTGTACCAATACTACAGGAGCAGAGAAAGAACTTTGACTAGGTTGAATTATACCTGCCTCTAACATTTCTGCAATCATACGTTCAATTTCGCTATTTTGGAAGTAAGGATATCTATAAGGCCTGATGTTTGGAGGAACACTTCCTGGAATCAAATGAATAGCATGATCATGATCACGAATAGGTGGGAGTCCTTTGGGAGTTTCAAACACCTTGGAATGATTGTCCAAGACTTGTTGAAGTTCTGCAGAAATAGATGATTTTGATGTTGGAACTTCTAGTGAGCATAATTGTGCAATTACGCCTCGCTGTTCTTTCTTTAGAAGCTTTGTCATGACATTAGAGCTTATTATCCTTCCTAGCTTCCCCGCAATACCCCGTAATTTGACTTCCTTTCCTTCTGAAAAAAATTTCAAGAAAAGTTCTTGAAAATTAAAAGCTACCATCCCCAAAGATTGTAACCATTGTACTCCTAGTACAACATCAGCACCTTCCATAGGAATGGAAAGCATTGGACTAGTCAATACATATTCCCCCATGGTTAGCTTGATATTATGGCATTTTCCCGAGCAATTTATAGTTCCTCCATTTGCAACCATCACTTGACATTCTGGTGTTGGGTATAGGAAACAATTTAATTCCTTGGCTACCTTACAATGAATAAAATTATGGGTGCTACCTTAATCAATCAACACTATTACCTTTTTCTTCTTGATTTGTCCTTGTATCTTGAGAGTTTGAGGAGTGGTAATTCCTGCCAGTGCATTACACGATATGGTCGGATTCATTTCTTCCTCTTCTAGGGATGGTTCCAAGTGTATATCCTCTTCTTGTTCATTTTCTTCTTCCTCTTCACAATCTATGTAGAATAATTTCTTCCCAGCACACTTATGACCTTTAGTGTACTTGCTATCACAACTGTAGCAAAGCCCTTCTGCTCTTTTTTCTTCCAATTGTTGTGGTGTTAACCTTGTAGGTTGTGGAAATCTAGGCGTAGCAACACTTCCTTCTTTATAGAATTGAGTGGTAGGCTTCCTTGTCGCCATAATTTTACATTCAACTTTTCTTGCCAACCTGAATGCCTTCTCCAATGAATCAGGTTCCCGAACGCGAACTTCATGTTGAATGTTATCCTTTAAAGTGCCTATGAAGAGATCAATCCTGTGTTCCTCTGGAATATCAGTTACCCTTATATTCAATTTTTGGAAGTCCTCAATGTGCTGCCCTACTAAACCCTTTTGTTTGAGATTTATCAATTGGCTAAAGAAGGTGTTGCTCTTTGTATCCTCATAATGTGCTATCATTTCCTCCATAAAAATTGACCAAGTGACAATTTTTTTACGAGAACAAAGCCATCTTTACCATACAAATGTATTTTGTTCTAAATGAAAAGTTGCAATGCATACCTTTTGTGTGTTTTGCACATTATGGAGATCAAAATATTGCTCCATCTGTAGTATCCATGTTACAGGATCCTTTCCATCAAACTTCCTCATATCCATTTTTGGAATATGTTGGTTCTTCCCACCAACATTAGAGTTTATCAAATCACAATTAACATTGATTTTGTTCTCATCATGAGGTTCTTCTACTATCTTTTCACCATTAGGAAACCGTTCTTGTATCAACTTTGTCAAACCTTTGATGTCTGTTTTTAGATCATTCTTCATGTTTTCCATCTTAGCTTCCATGCCATCCATCTTCTCTTCCATGCCTTTCTTCAAAACTTCCATTTCATTTCTTGTTGTTCTTTGCGAGAGTGAAATTTGTTGCACTTGCTCTTGTAATTTTGATAGATCATGTTGCAATTCTTCATCTTCATGAGTCATAGTAGACCCTTCTGAAGGCTTAATGGGTGTTGAATTATTTTTACGAGGCATCTTTTAGAACCCAATACTAATATGCCCCTGGAATCAATTCAAATTGATTCTTCAAACAAGACTTATGCAATTCGGAAAAAAAAATACACACCTTTTTCTTTCTTTTGAGGAGCTCGATATTGAAATTGGATTATCTTTGTAATTGAAAATCTTCGATATCTGAAATTCTGCCCTGTAGTAGCCCTCTGAAGCTTCTTTCAAATGGCACAGGTCTGACCTGATTTGGATTCTCCAAGGCAAAGTTGTGTCCAATCTCCCACAATGACCTAATTCTGGACTGGTTCAGTAAAGCGAACTTGTACGACTTGCCACATGTCACTGTTTTGTCCTTTGTCTCTGAAATTGATAGCCAAGAAACTACAGGCTATGTTCTTGCGACCACTTTTTACGGCACTCCAATCCAATCCCCAGAGAGAGAGTTATTGAACTTTTCCCACGATCACCTCTTTGAGATGAAATTCAGGAGCCTGAAAAAGCACTACCTTCCACAGATCATATCTCCAAAAATATTGCGAACCAAGCTCTAAAATTTTTTGACGAATTTCCTTAGGATTTCAGCTTCGCACCATATGAATTTCAGATTATGAACCTTCGTAGAAAAAAATTTATAGCGCAAATGCCACGATGACCTGTTTAGGAGCCTGAAAAAATACCTGACTTCCACAGATCATATCTCCGAAAATATTGCGAACCAAACTCTGAAATTTTTATACAAGCGTCCTCAAGATTTTGGCTGCGCACTCTAAAAATTTCAGCTTCTGGAACTTCGTAGAAAAAAAGTTATAGCGAAAATGCCACGATGACCTGTTTGGAGCAGCGAAACCCTAGAATCCAAAGCTCTGATACCAAATGTTGTGTAACCAGCTCCAAAAAGAGAAGAAAAGAGATATAAACGCCTTAGAAATGAGCCACTTCGAGGGGCCAACCTCCAATACATTACATAAATGAACAATTCTTGGATGATACAATTTACAAAACCTCCTTTCTATATATAGGAGTCCATGGGGCCATAATGTAATCCTAGTGGGCCACAATGTAATCCTAGCCGACCTAACAATAATAATTTAAGGGCACAATAATAACAAAATGGTGGTTACAAGGGTACAATAATAACAATAAGGGAGTTACACTAACAACAATAAGGGACTATACTAGTAATATAGGGACCTAACAGATGCAGTCCCTACGCTGCTCTAGATGTCTTCTATGTAACCCTGGGGACCTCCTGCTAGCTCAGTGCTACCCTTTGTGGGCTTGCGTAGCGGTTGAAGCCCTTTGCGCTACACAGCTACTGTTGTTGCCCCTGCTTCTCTGCGCTGCTCCTGGTTGCTGCCTCTCTGCCTCTTGCTGATTCTTGGCTTTGGGATCAGACCATCCCCTTAGCCAATACTACCCCTCGCTGCAGCTAAAACACTTATGAAAATTCTTAGCAAACCAGCCCTAGAATTTCAACTTAGTCTCAATGCTTTGCCACCGTGTGTATGTCCTCCAACTCACCTCAAGCCTTTCCTTTATACTTTTCTCGTTGGGAAACCAACAGCCATGATCTAATCTTCAATCGATGGCTAAGATTAAAAGAAAGCTTGATCTGTGTGACTTAAGTCATTTCCATCACATGTTTAAATTAATTACCTTTAATATTTTAATTTTCCTAAGTTAGACTTTGGGTCCTTAATTAAAAATATTAATTAACTAATTATCTCCCAAATAGGATGGAATTTCTCAAATCCCTTTCTGGGTCTTGGAGATCTCATGTACTCTAGTCCCTCCACAAATTTTGGGAGCTAGAGCACATTCGATGCTACCCCAACACTCAAAAAACTCAACACAATTCAGTCAAGCACGGTTAATGAGGACTATGGATGTAATATCCCAAATGGGATATTTCGACTAAATTTGCAGAAAATAACGTAACCCAAAATTTCACTGTAAATTCAACATTTATTTAACAGAAGATTGCCATGTAAAATAAAAACAAAAAGAGCACTGCAATCCATTACACATTGAACAAGAAGAATCTCATATTTTTATTATAAATGGAAAATTGTGGTTACATGCATAGCTGACCCAAAATAGCTAAGATGGAGAGTTGGCCTCCAAAATAATCTGTTGCACCAAACCGACCTCCATAACTGAACAAGTGCGCTCTTCCTCCAACAATAGCTACCACTGAATCCACTGAAAGACAATGAAGCCCCTATTGAGGACCTAAATGATCCTCACTCCAATATCCCTGAAGCTCTGTGAAACTCCTAAATGAAGTCTCCTCAAAGAGAGTTGGGTTTTCGTCCAACACTCGACAAAATACCCGAGGGTTTTCGTCCTAGGGCTACCAATTGAGTAGAGAACCGAGTTCTCAACCTCACATACAAGAAAAGATATCAAATCCAAGACGATCCGCAATGGCCTCCAACTCTTCTTTTATAGATCTCATGGACCCCTCTAGAGCCTTCTATTTTATTATTATTTTAATCATGGAGCACTTTCCCCTCTTATTTTCCAACTAAAATATTCATTTTTAATGCGCGAAAGAATAAATCAACTACCATATCTCCTCAAGTCACTGAAACTCATGTCCAACCATCCCATCATGTAGGTATTCTCATTCCGGTTCCTACGAGCTATTACACTAAGGTGTTCTATCATGTATTCCTCCCGGAATGCCACCTTGAGCATAATTAATTGAATTAAGCCCAAAAATAACTCAGTTTTCTGAAACTTGTCAGAATGCACCGAAACGAAAGGCAAACTGTGTGGCTAATGGAGTATATCAAGCAAATGTTGTTAACTTTTGTAGCATCAGAAAGTGTTCCAAGTCTCAAACTTTGCAAGGAGGCTTGGACAATAGTGTTCCAAAGAACCCAAAAACCTTTTGTGGAAATTCCACTTGATTCATGACTTATTAAAATAATTAATTATTTTAATGGAGACCCTAAGTCTAAACTTAGGGAAATGAAATAATTAAAGGGTATTAATAAGTCAGAGTGTGAATCTTCTAGAAAACAAAGATCAAGTCAAGCTTTAATCTTAGCCATTGATTAAACTTCTAATCTAGGTCATTGATTCACCAACGAGAAGATTATAAAAAAAGGCTTGAGGGTCATTTGGAAAATAAGTCGGGCATACACTCAATACCCAAAGGAGATCAATTCTGAAGTAAGAGATTTCGATCTCAGTGGGAGAGTTGCAAGGTGGAGATTTGTAGAAGCAGGAGGAGGAGGGAGTCAGCAAGTGACTGAGGTCAGGGACAAAGGGACGTAGTGGGTAACAGGAGGCAACTCTGGGCTACAGCGCAGTGAACCCATGCAAACCCTACGCAAACTTACGCAGTCCAGCACTGGGACTATGCATAGAAACACGCAGACAGGCACAGGAGACAACAGAGGCTGATCAAGGTGTCAGAGATTTGTCAAGGGGAGCCGAGAATTTTGTCTCAGGTGTTTCAGATTTTATCTGCAAGTATTTTTCCTTGTAAAGAAATCATTTGCTGAAGAATTTAATAAAACCCTCATCTGCTGCATCGGTTTTCCCGCATTGGGTTTTTCCAAGGACAATTGTCCAAAAATAATTGTGTACATGTAATTGATTCTTGTGCTTATGTCCTTTACTGTTTACTTCTCTGCATATATATTTGTGAATGTTGCAATAGTATTTATTTCGATATTTGCCAGAAGATTTCTGAAAATAACTTATTGAAATAATAAGTAGGAGGAATAAATCTATCACTAGAACTGTATAGTTTTCAAATTGAAGATTTCACATGGTATAAGAGCCAAAGATGAGTAACAGGAACGGAGAATTGACTAGTGGACAGAAGTCTATCGTTGCAACAGCAGCGCAGAAGGGTTCACATAGTTCTCCAAGGAGGGAAAGAAGCATGATAGAACAGATGGATCACGATGACTCTGTTCTGGCATCCAGACTTGAAGAAGAATTTGCTTGCATATCAAGCACTGCTTCTTCTGATGTCTGGTATATTGACAGTGGAGCTTCTGCTCACATGACTGGAACGCGGGAATGTTTTTCCGACTACCGAGAGGAGTAGATGAGTTTTAAAATAACCATGGGTAATAAAGCAAAATGTACGCCTATTAGGAGAGGTACCATAGTTTTTCAGATCGAGGCTAGAAATAAGATCCGAGCCACTAATGTACTGCATGTGCCCGGGTTGGGGATGAACTTGCTCTCAGTGCCTCAGCGTCAAAACTAAGGTTATGACGTTTACTTTATTGGCAATAGGGTCTACGTCAAACACCCTAGTTGGAAGAAGAAGGCACAGATCAGGGTAAGAAGCAACAAACTTTACAAGTTGCAATTTGAATCCCCAATGGCACTGGTTGGCAGCACAGATGAAACAGACCTGAATGAGCTATGGCACAAAAGAATGGGACATTTGCATCATGGGGTGTTAAAAATTCTCCAGAAGACTATCACAGGAGTTCAAGAGGTGAGCACAAAACGAGATGATGTCTGCAAAGGGTGCGTATTGGGAAAGAATGCCAAGGCAGCATATTAGAGAAGCAACAATAGGGCCAAGGGTGTATTGGACTTGATACACTAGGATATCTATGGACCAATGTCCACTAGAGCTCTTAGTGGTGTCAAGCACTTCGTCACCTTCATTGTGACCATTCCAGGAAAACCTGGATCTACTTTTTGAAGACCAAGGATGAAGTCTTCAGTCGATTTAAAGACTTTTAAGGCTCTCGTAGAAAATCTAATAGGAAAGCGGATCAAGGTGTTGTGATCAGGCAATGGTGGTGAATACATAGATAAGGAATTCACTGGGTTCTAAGCAAGGGAAGGTATCAAAAGAGAGTGGACAGCTCCATACAATCCGGAGCATAATGGTGTAGCAGAAAGGAAAACCAGAACTATTGTCGAAGCGACAAGGGCAATGATGTATGACCAAGAAATGCCAAAATTTCTGTGGGATGAAGCCTGTAATACAGCTGTCTATGTTCAAAATAGGACTCCTCACGCTACATTGGGAAAGATCACGCCAGAAAGTGTCTTCACTGGCAGTAAGCTTGAAATGAGTCACTTTAGGATCTTCAGCAGTACAGCTTATTATCATGTGCCCAGTGAGAAGAGGGAGAAGTTGAAAATGACTGCAGAAAAATGGTATCTGGTAGGATACAGTGATAATGCAAAGGCATATCGCATCTACATTCCTGAGAGCAGGAAAGTCGTAGTGCGAAGGGATGTGAAATTCATGGAGGAGAAGGCCTTTAGAAGATCTCGCGAGTTGCTTTTTGCTACGCAATCTGAGGAGGAGCCTTTGGTTAAGCCCCAACAACCAGCGGCAGAAAATTCAGTTGCCTCTCCAAGGCATGGGGATCCAAGGGACGTGTCTCCCGAGGATTTGCATGAGGGAGAGCCAGTAAATCCGCCCACCACCAGTGGAAGAACGAGTAAGGAACTACAACAGATTCTAAAAGATGCAGAGGACTTTCTCGAAGTCCCCCGAAATGAGAAGAGACAACATAAGCAGCCTGAGAAATATCAAGCCTTGGTTGCTTAAGTCGGAGAACCTTCCTATTTTCGGGAAGTAGCTCAGCACTTGGTGTGGGTAGATGCAATCGTGAAAGAGAATAGTTCCATCATGACGAATGATGTCTGGGAAGTGGTCCTCGGGCCTCAGGAGAGATTTTTTGTAGGATCAAGGTGGATCTACAAGGTCAAGTATGCTGCAAATGGCAGCATCGAGAAATTTAAAGCCAGGTTTGTGGCTAGAGGTATGCTCAAAAGGAAGAGATCGATTATGAAGAAACGTTCGCCCCAGTAGCCAGATACACCTCTATTAGATCCGTGATATCCCTTGCTGCACAGATGGGATGGGATATTCACCAGATGGACATCAATACAGCATTCTTGAATGGGGTGATAGAGGAAGAGGTGTATATAGAACAGACAAAGGGCTTCGAGACGCGTGATCAGAAGAATCATGTGTGCAGACTAAAGAAAGCATTGTATGGACTGAAGCAAGCTCCTAGAGCCTAGTATGGTCGAATTGACAACTACTTGCAGAAAATAGGATTCGTCAAGAGTGACGCAGATCCCAATCTCTACTATCTAAGAGTGGAGAGTGAGCCTCTGATACTGGTTTTATATGTACATGATCTATTCTTAACAGGATCATCAAAGCTCATCACATACTGCAAGAAGAATTTAGCTGAGGAATTTGACATGAAGGATCTAGGACGGATGCACTATTTCCTGGGGTTGGAAGTTTGGCAGCAGAATGGGGAGATCTTTCTTGGTCAAGGAAGATACACTACAGAGATTCTGAACAGATTTCAGATGGAGGATTGCAAACCCATGACGACTCCAATGATCACCAACTGGAAGAAAATCGACACGTCCAAAGACGATGAGGCTGATACTACGTTATATAGGCAGCTCATAGGATCGTTGATGTATCTAGTAAACACAAGGCCAGACATCTGTTATGCTGCAAATACCCTCAATCAGTTCATGGTAGAACCTAAGAGGGCTCATTGGGCAGCAGCCAAGCATGTTCTCAGGTACCTTCAAGGAACAGTCAAGCTTGGATTGAAGTACGCCCGTAGCAATGATGTCAGGTTGAGTAGTTTCACCAATGCAGATTGGGCTAGGATTTCAGTAGATCGGAAGAGTACCAATGGGTACTGCTTCAGTCTAGGATCACGAATGACTTTCTGGTGCAACAGGAAACAGAAGTCCGTGGCACTGAGCTCAGCAGAGCCAGAGTATATGGCAGCCAGCACAGCTTCATGTGAGGCCATATGGCTTCGAAAACTGCTTGTGAATCTACTTAAGGAGAAAATGGAAACGACCAGTATATTATGCAATAATCAAAGTTGCATCAAGCTCTCTGAAAATCGTGTGTTTCATGATCGGTCGAAGCATATTAATATCAACTGTCACTTCATTAGGAACTGTGTACAACATGGAGCTGTTCAATTGCAATGCACTCCAACAGAAGAACAGGTGGCAGACATTCTCACAAAATCTCTAGGGAAGACTAAGTTTGTCTACTTCAGAGAAAAGATGGGGATGATCAAGAATGCATTCCAGTAGCAGGAATGGATAGGATCAATATTCAAAGGAAGCTGTAGTATAGATGCGACAGTGGCAGTGTCAATGTCAAAGGCAACAGTACAGAGGGCAGCAGCGCAGCAGTACAGGGGCAGCATCCAGAGATCGCAGCGCAGAGGGTGCTTCAAAAGCAGAGCAGCATGCAGCAGGCATATTGTTGGAACACCTTCCTCGCTACGAAGGAGTGTTGATTTTTGTAGCATCAGAAAGTGTTCCAAGTCTCAAACTTTGCAAGGAGGCTTGGACAGCAGTATTCCGAAGAACCTAGAAATCGTTTGTGGAAATTCCACTCGGTTCATGACTTATTAAAATAATTAATTATTTTAATGGAAACCCTAAGTCTAAACTTAGGGAAATGAAATAATTAAAGGATATTATTAAATCAAAGTGTGAATCTTCTAGAAAACAAAGATCAAGTCAAGCTTTAATCTTAGCCATTGATTAAACTTCTAATCTGAGCTGTTGATTCACCAACGAGAAGATTATAAAAGAAGGCTTGAGGGTCATTTGGAAAATAAACCGAGCATACACTTAGTACCCGAAGGATATCAATTCTGAAGTAAGAATTCGATCTCAATGGGAGAGTTGCAGGGCGAAGATTTGCAGAAGCAGAAGGAGGGGGTCAGCAAGTGACTGAGGTCAAGGACAGAGGGACGCAGTGGGTCACAGGAGGCAGCTCTAGGCTGTAGCGCAGTGAACCCACACAGAACCTACGCAGACTTGCGCAGTCCAGCGCTGGGACTGCGCAGAGAAACACACAGACAGGCACAGGAGACAACAGAGGTTGATCAAGGTGTCTGAGATTTGTCGGGAGGAGCCGAAAATTCTATCTCAGATGTTTCAGATTTTATCTGTCAGTATTTTTCCTTGTAAAGAAATTATTTGCTGAAGAATTTAATAAAACCCTCATCTGTTGCACCGGTTTTCCCTCATTGGGTTTTTCCAGGGACAATTGTCCAAAAATAATTGTGTACATGTGATTGATTCTTGTGCTTATGTCCTTTATTGTTTACTTCTCTGCATATATATTTGTGAATGTTGCAGTAGTATTTATTTCGATATTTGCCAGAAGATTTCTGAAAATAACTTATTGAAATAATAAGTAGGAGGAATAAATCTATCAATGCAACTGTATAGTTTTCATATTGAAAATTTCACAAACGCCACCGGTCCTCATAGAAACTCCTCAAAACTCCTCCAAAAAGCCCCTAGGCTTGCTGATAACACTAACTTGTACCTATGAATTGTCTACTCCCAACTCTAGAAATCCATCCTAACCCTGTCATAAGGAACACCAAAAAAAAGGAAATTTACAGACCTTCCGCCCCAAGATTGCTTGCCCTCAAGCAATCCAAATATGTCAGCCACCCTGTTGGCCCGATGCAACTGAGACCCAATGCCCAGATCCCATACAAACCCCCGAGTGCTGCTATGCTCCTGTGTCAAGCCACCTGGAACAGATCCCTCAATGCCAGGATCCCAAACTGATCTCTCACTGCACCTATCATTAATCAATCCTCCCGGATCCCAACGCCACCATGGCCAATCATCGCCCAAGTCCCATGGCTCGAACTGCGCACTATCTCTGGCTATAGTGACTACCCCATGAAGTGAATACCAACTCAGCAACTCTCTCCAATCCAACCTCTGGCCTAGGCCGAGGTCAATCCTGCTCTGCTAATGTCGGGCTAGTGCTACTGAAATAGTGATGGACTGTCAGTCCACAATCCATGGCCCAATGGAACATGCAATAACTCGCTCATCCAAGTGCTCCCGCCGAAATGTACCTGGAACTAAGAATGATACTCCATCAATAGGATACCAACTCATGATCTCCCACCAATCTATCTCGGAAGAAGATGTTGATTTGTGTAGCATATGGAATTGTTCCAAGTCTCAAACTTTGCAGGGAGGCTTGGACAGTAGCATTCCAAAGAACCCAAAAACAGTTTGTGGAAATTCCACTTGGTTCATGACTTATTAAAATAATTAATTATTTTAATGAAGACCTAAGTCTAAACTTAGGGAAATGAAATAATTAAAGGGTATTAATAAGTCAGTGTGTGAATCTTCTAGAAAACATGGATCAAGTCAAGTTTTAAACTTAGACATTGACTAATCTTTTAATATGGGTCGTTGGTTCTCCAACAGGAAGATTATAAAGGAAGACTTGAGGGTCATTTGGAAAACAAGCCGGGCATACACTCAGTACCCGAAGGAGATCCATTCTGATGTAGAATTCGAACTCAATGGGAGAGTTGCAGGGCGAGAAGTTTGCAAAAGCAGGAGGAGGAGGTCAGTGGTGATCGAGATCAGGGACGAAGGGTAGCAATGGGTCACTGGAGGTAGCTTGAGGCTACAGCACAAAGAACCCACACAACCTCCATGCAAACTCACACAATCCAGTGCTGGGACTGCGCAGTGAATCATGCAGAGAGACATAGGGGCATGCAGGGGTTGTTCTGGGTGTCAGAGAATTGTCCGAGTAAGCCGGAAATTCAGTCTCAAGTGTTTCAGAAATTATTTGTCGTTGAATTTCTCTATAAAGATATCATTTGTTGAAGAATTAATAAAACCCTCATCTGCTACACCGGTTTTCCCACATTGGGCTTTCCGGGTACAATTGTCCAAAAACAACAGTGTACATGAGATTGGTTCTTGTGCTTCTGTTCCCTACTATTATTTCTCTGCATATATATCTGTGAATGTTGCAGTAGTATTTATTTCAATATTTGCCGGAAGATTTCTGAATAACAACTTATTGAAATAATAAGTAGGAGAAATAAATCTATCACTGCAACTTTTTGTAATTTTCACATGGTATCAGAGCCAGAGATGAATAACAGGGAAGGGGCATCTATCAGTGAACGGAAATCTACTGTTACAGAAACAGCGCAGAAGGGTTCAAGCAGTTCTCTAGGAGGGAGAAGAAGCACGACAGAACAGATGGATCACGATGTCTTTGTATTGGCATCCAAACTTGAGGAAGATTTTTCTTGCGTATCAAGCACTGCTTCTTTTGATGTCTGGTATATTGACAGCAGAGCCTCTGCTCACATGACGGGAATACGGGACTATTTTTCCGACTACCAAGAAGAGCAGATGAATTTCAAAATAACCATGGGTAATAAAGAAAAATGCACTCCCATTGGGAGAGGTACCGTAGTCTTTCAGACTGAGGCAGGAAATAGAATTTGGGCCACCAATGTACTGCATGTACCGGGTTTGGGGATGAATTTACTCTCAGTGTCACAGCTTCAAAACCAACGATATGATGTATACTTTATTGGCAATAGAGTCTACGTCAAGCACCCCAACTGGAAGAAGAAGGCACAGATCGGGGTAAAAAGCAACAAACTGTACAAGCTACAGCTTGATTCTCCAATGGCACTAGTTGGCAGCGCAGATGAAACGGACCTGAATGAGCTATGGCACAGAAGAATGGAGCATTTGCATCATGGGGCGTTGAAAACTCTCCAGAAGACTGTCACAGGTGTTCCAAAACTGAGCACCAAACGAAATGATGTCTGCAAGGGGTGCGTATTGGGAAAATATGCCAAGGCAGCATATCAGAGAAGCAACAATAGGGCCAAGGGTGTATTGGATCTAATACACTCAGATATCTGTGGGCCAATGTCCACTAGAGCTCTTAAAGATGCCGAATATTTCGTCACCTTCATTGATGACCATTCCAGGAAAACCTGGATCTACTTCCTGAAAACCAAGGATGAAGTCTTCAGTCGATTCAAAGAGTTTAAGGCTCTAGTGGAAAATTTAACAGGAAAGCTAATTAAGGTGTTGCAATTAGATAATGGTGGTGAATACATAGATAAATAATTCCTCAGATTCTGTGCAAGGGAAGGCATCAAAAGAGAGTGGATAGCTCCATACAATCCGGAGCATAATTGTGTGGCAAAAAGGAAGAACCGGACTATTATTGAAGCAACCAGAGCTATGTTGTATGACCAAGACATGCCCAAATTCCTATGGGTTGAAGCATGTAATACAGCTGTCTACATTTAGAACAAGACTCCTCATGCTGCACTGGGAAAGATCATGCCAGAAAGTGTTTTCACTGGCAGTAAGCTTGAAGTGAGTCACTTTTGGATCTTCAGCAGTACAGCTCACTGTCATGTGCCCAGTGAGAAGAGGAAGAAGTTGGAGATGACTGCTGAAAAGGGGTATCTGGTAGGATACAGCGAGAATGCAAAGGCTTATCGCATCTACATTCATGAGAGCAGGAAAGTGGTGGTGTGAAGGGATGTAAAGTTCACGGAGGAGAAGGCCATTAGAAGATCCCGTGAGTTGCCTTCTACTACGCAGTCTGAGGAAGAGCCTCTGGTCCAGCCCCAACAACCAGCAATAGAAAATTCAGTTGCCTCTCCAAGGCATAGCGATCCAAAGGATGTGTCTCTCGAGGATTTGCAAGAGGGACAGCCGATAGATCCACCCACCACCAACGGAAGAACGAGCAGGGAACTTCGACAAATCTTGAAGGATGCAGAGCACTTTGTCGGAATCCCCTGAAATGAGAAGAGGTAGCGTAGGCAACCTAAGAGGTATAAAGCCTTGGTTGCTCAAGTCGGAGAACCTTCCAGTTTTCAGGAAGCAGCTCGGCACCAAGTGTGGGTTGATGCAATGGTGGAAGAGTACAGTTCCATCATGACAAATAATGTCTGGGAAGTAGTACCCAGGCCTCAAGAAAGATCCGTTGTAGCATCCAGGTTGATCTACAAAATCAATTATGTTGCAAATGGCAGCATCGAGAAATTTAAAGCCAAGCTTGTCGCTAAGGGGTATGCTCAGAAGGAAGCAATTGACTATGAAGAAACATTCACCCCAGTAGCCAGGTACACATCTATCAGGTCCATGATATCCCTTGCTGCATAAATGGGATGGGAAATTCACCAAATGGACGTCAAGACGGCATTCTTGAACGGTGTGATAGAAGAAGAGGTGTATATATAGCAACCAGAGGGCTTTGAGACACATGATCAGAAAACTCATGTGTGCAGATTGAAGAAAGCTTTATATGGACTGAAGCAAGCTCCTAGAGCCTGGTATGGTTGAATTGACAGCTACCTGCAGAAGATGGGATTCGTCAAGAGTGATGCAGATCCCAATCTCTACTATCTAAGAGTAGGGAGTGAGCCTTTGATACTGGTGTTGTATGTAGATTATTTGTTCTTGACAAGATCATCAAGGCTCATCACAGATTGCAAGAAAAAATTTGACATCAAGGATCTAGGACGGATGCACTATTTTCTGGGGTTGGAAGTTTGGCAGCAGAATGGGGAGATCTTCCTTGGTCAAGGAAGATACACTACAGAGATTCTGAAGAGATTTCAGATGGAGGATTGTAGACCCATGACAACTCCAATGATCGCCAACTGGAAGAAAATCGACACGTCCGAAAATGATGAGGCTGATCCTAGGCTATATAGGCAGCTCATAGGGTCATTGATGTATCTGGTAAATACAAGGCCAGACATCTGTTATGCCGTAAATACCCTTAGTCAGTTCATGGTGGAACCGAAGAGGGCACATTGGGCAGCAGCCAAGCATGTTCTCAGGTACCTTCAAGGAACAGTCGAGCTTGGATTGAAGTACACCCGTAGCAATGATGTCACGTTGAGTGGTTTCACTGACGCAGATTGGGCTGGAAGTTCAGTTGATCGGAAGAGTACCAGTGGGTACTGTTTCAATCTAGGATCAGGAATGACTTCCTAGTGCAGTAGGAAACAGAAGTTGGTAGCACTAAGTTCGGCAGAAGCAGAGTATATGGCAGCCAACACAGCGTTGTGCGAAGCCATATGGCTTAGGAAACTACTAGTGAATCTACTCAAGGAAAAAATGGAAGCGACCAGCATCTTATGTGATAATCAGAGGTGCATAAAGCTCTCTGAGAATCCTATGTTTCATGATAGGTCGAAACATATTGACATCAGGTGTCACTTCATCGGGAACTGTGTACAACGTGGAGCAGTTCGGTTGCAAGTCACTCCAACAGGAGAGCAGGTGGCAAACATCCTCACAAAGGCTCTAGGGAAGACAAAGTTTGTCTACTTCAGAGAGAAGATGGGGATGATGAAGAATCCCTTCCAGTAGCAGGAATGGATAGACTCGGTATTCAGAGGGAGCTGTGGTACAGAGGCAGCAGTGACAGTGGTAGTGTCAAAGGCAGCAGCGCAGCAAATGACGGAGCAGAGTCCTGAGATCAGCAGCGCAGAGGGTGCTTCAAAATCATAGCAGCATGCAGCAGGCATATTGTCGGAACACCTTCCTCACTAAGAGGGAGTGTTGATTTGTGTTGCATCCGGAAGTGTTCCAAAATAGAAACTTTGGGAGAAGCAGGCGACAACCTTAGCATACTATAACGAGTTTGGCAAAAGGTTCTCGGATTGTGACTTATTAAATAGTCATTATTTTTAATGAAAATATCAAGTCTAACCGAGCTAAAATAATTAAAGGGTATTAATAAGTCAGAGTGTGAATCTTCTAGAAAACATGGATCAAGTCAAGTTTTAATCTTAGCCATTGATTAATCTTTTAATCTGGGTCGTTGGTTCTCCAACAGGAAGATTATAAAAGAAGACTTGAGGGTCATTTGGAAAACAAGTCGAGCATACACTCAGTACCTGAAGGAGATCCATTCTGATGTAGAATTCAATCGCAGTGGGAGAGTTGCAGGGCGAGAAGTTTGCAGAAGCAGAAGGAGGTCAGTGGTGATCGAGATCAGGGACGGAGGGCAATAGTGGGTCACTGGAGGCAGCTTGAGGCTGCAGCGTAGAGAAGCCACGCAGACTCACGCATTCCAGCGCTAGGACTATGCAGTGAATCACGCAGAGAGACGCAGGGGCATGCAGGGGTTGTTCTGGGTGTCAGAGAACTGTCCGAGTAAGCCAGAAATTCAATCTCAAGTGTTTCAGAATTTATCTGCCGTTGTATTTCCCTGTAAAGATATCATTTGCTGAAGAATTAATAAAACCCTCATCTGCTGCACCGATTTTCCCACATTGGGTTTTTTCGGGGACAATTGTCCAAAAACAACCGTGTACATGTGATTGATTCTTGTGCTTATGTTCCCTACTGTTTATTTCTCTGCATATATATTTGTGAATGTTGCAATAGTATTTATTTCGATATTTGCCGGAAGATTTCTGAATAATAACTTATTGAAATAATAAGTAGGAGAAATAAATCTATCACTACAACTGTTTGTAATTTTCACAGAACAATCAAATGCAATTACACCTGCATATGGAACAAGTCTGGTGTGTTGTTGCCAGTCCATACTCAACGTATGTTGCTCTGTTTCGTCTGTCAACGAGATCTGCCTAAAGAAGAAAGCCCTTCTCTCTATAATAATCCAAAGTGGGCAAGATATGTTGCAAGCCCCATCGATGTACTCCTAGAGAGCGCTACTCCCTGAAAGTACTGCAGCTCTGCTAACTACATGTGCATCTACCTGCACCTCATTAGTGGGTCGGCGCAAAGATGGATGCACCACCATCTCCAACAGCTCCTCCCTCTCCTAGTCAGGAATGTCACACTCCTGTTGTCTACTAGCCTCCCGCAGAACTACACTATCAACCTCCAACATCTCCCGAGGATAAGTATCAGAAACTACTGTCACCCTGCTAGATGTTTGTACATCTTTCTACTCCTCATCAATGGTTGACCCCAAGGGTAGTCGCACATCCATCACAGACTCAATGTGCACCTCTATCTGGCTATTCCCAAAAGGACTATCATGCATACTGTGCATATCCTCCTCCTCAGCTGACTCATGCTCCACCATATGATGCTTTGGCTGTATCATGATTCATCACAAGTGACTCGTTATCCTGAATGTCTCCCATAGTATCCACTAGCTGCTCGCCAAACAAGCTAGAATATAAATCCAGCCTACTGTCACCAACTCCACATCGCTGCTCATGCTCCCCAGAAGCATCCTCAAATGACCCCATGGACTCATCCAAAGAAGAATCCTCATCTTGGCATACAGAAGGAATGTCCTCCTACTCTACCTCTACCACCTCATCTGTATCTCTCAAGCATGAGTGATCCAGCTCCCAAGGTTCTTTGCAAATAAAGCAAAGTCCCTTCCTCCTCAACTCATTCTTGTTGCCCGATCCACCAAACTGGAGCAGTTCCTCCCTGGTCAACTGTCTCCTAAATAGCCCAATGTTCTGCTCAACGAACCCTTGGGCTAGCTCATAAGCAGCAGGTGAGACCAACTTCTCTCTCCTCCAAATGGCCAATGGTCTAGCCTGCAACTCCCTGCAAATGGCACCACGATCTCCCATGACTGAAGACAAAATGGACAACATGTTGGTTCTGACTGTAATAGGGTGATGTTTCCTAATGTTAAAGAAACATTGGAACATCTAACGGTCCAAGTCATCACACACCAAATCAAGCATGATGTCATATGTTCTGAACATGGCCATACCTCCTAAAATCTCAAGCTTCTCCACAAAGGTAGAGCCTGCACTATTGTCCAAGTCCTGGAAAGTCTCTACTATCAGTCTGAAAACTCTCCTCATAACATCATCATTGTAAGGAGCTAAAGGGGCAGTCAACCTCGTGATGTTACTAATGCATGATGCAACTGGAAGTCTGAACCCTTCACAAGGTTCTTCCAAGAACTTGGGTTGTATAAGAGCAAGCATAGCTAGTTTTAGTGCCCACATTAGTTTTCTCCCTTCTAGCTGCCTCAATTCGGAAAGGAGTTGATCCAACTCATCCAATTTGAAAAGGACTCTCCATATGACCCTCATGTGCTTCAAATTTGTCCCGAGTTTAAATATTTCATGCCCAGTGTACGGTTCCTTCTGCAAATCTCTTGGCTGCTCACGACTAAGGATGGCACTAATCTCTTTCGAGAAAGCTTTGTTGACTTGCTTGGATTTCTGGTCCAATGATGCATGCTGGTTTAAGGAACCGTCTTTTGTGTTGTTTAGTTTCTTCAAGAGTTTTGTGAGTTCCTCCATAGTTCAGCCCAATGACGATTAGTACAACTATGATAATGAGATTATTGCTTTTTGAATTTGAGTGTATTGTTGGTCACTGAGGATTTTGCCAAATACTTGGCACGCCACAATGTTGTAGGTGATGTTTTGTTTCTGTTCTCAAGACAATTTACAAAGTGCTCCACATACACCAACAAATTTCCTAACAGACTTCTAGAAAATTTACATATTGCTAGTAAATGACAGAAATACCAACAAAAGGGTCTTTTCTTACTTAAAATATGACTACACAGTGAATACGAAAGGGGAAATTGCACCTGGAAGAACGCGTCAGCAAGGCAATTAAGCAAACAGTGAGGCCTGGAAAGGATTAGAAGAATGGCCTGTATCACTCTATTTTCCCCAACCAAGCAAGCTTCCACATCTAGTTCCATCCTGTCCACGCGCCCAACTATTTAAACTGTGATTAGACTGCACATCTGAATATGTCGCATGCGATCCTCTCATGACCTCGTTGCAGTTAATTACAGCTACACGCTTTAATGTTAAGTTGGGAAGTGCACTTCGTCGTTCTGTAGCGAACTGCTTCTCGACTCCCTTGTCTTCCCACGCTACTGCCAAAATCGAACTAGTCTCACCTGAATTCTAGTCACAAATCAATCGCTAGATTTCCAACCAGAACATATGCCCGAACCACTCTGGATACTCGACCTTAGGAAATTTCGTCTAGCACCTTTACTGCTAGACCCCTACTGATATGCCCCGCATTTGAAACAACTGGAGCCACTCGAAAAATGGTGAGCGCCACACTAGTTTGAAGAGAAATATCGGTCGTAGGATTTCATAGGCACTTGGTTGATCCAAGGAGTCAACAAGTGGATGCACCAATCACGTGCTCTGTCTAGCGGCTAGATTCGAAGCGTCTCCTCAACATGCCGACTTCCGATAGCACCTGATCTGACCATCGCACAGCAGATGGATGTTCTGATCCGAGCAACTATCCGATCATGCAGTGCACTCCTTTTGGCAACCCGATCACGTTGACCAACTTGCGAACACAATTTTATTTAATTTATTTCATTTTATTTTTTTTGGAATGGCGGCTCTTACTTCCTCAATTGTGAGGTATTCCCTTCACGCGCAGCCATCAAACGACACGAGTTGGAAATGGGAGCTCCTCACCAAAAATTCGCAATACCGTTCAAACAATTTCCTAACCAGAGTTCGCTACTGGATGTGAATCGTTTACATTGACTTTCTAGGGTGCCGAATAAGTTCTCAGCAAGTGCAAAGAGGAAATACGAAATCTAAACTGGTCCTTGCTAACTTCTTGTTTGTCGAAATAGCGATTATATCATAGGGCACGAGAGTAAGAAGAAGAAAATTGACTTTGCAAGATAAATAAATGTGCCTCTGGTCAATGAATGTAAGGCTTTTTGATCTGGGGAAAGAGCAGTAGACGACCTTCTATTCGACAATGTTGTCCTTCTAGAAATTTTAGAGTAAACTGTCCTAAACAAGAAGGAATTCGCCTTGTCCAAAATTTTAATATTTGGCCTGATATGTCATTATGCTCACTGCCTTATTTTCAAATATATTCACAACCCACAATAACGTCACTGTCCGGATAAATAATTATTCGGCCTTCAGATTCTTAACCGGTCCCAGCCTTCAAATTCTTAACCGGTCCCACAGATTAATATGAGAGTGGGCCCCTTAAAATAACATTTCCTCTGTTCTTCAGCATAACATTTGGGCTTCTTCAGAATTGAATATTCGACCTTCTAAATTTTCAATACAGGCCCTTTTGGAAACATTCAAAATTTGGACAACAAAATAAAATATTTGACCTCTTCATACTAAACACATTTTTTTTTCCCAATTTTTACGAAAGGAAATTCTTCTACAACAAGTGTGACCCCAAAAAACTTTGGCACTTTCAAAATAAAACCCTCAAACACTTCCAATAAAATTTGCTCCAGCAATAGAAGTTGGCACATCCCAAAAATAACCTCTTGAACTTGGTTTTTTTCCCCCAAATCAATCCCACAGCTGAGCCAAGATCAGTGCTCTGGTACCACTGTAATATCCCAAACGGGATATTTCGACTAAATTTGCAAAAAATAACGTAACCCAAAATTTTACCTTAAAATCAACATTTATTTAGCAAAAGATTGCCATGTAAAATAAAAACAAATAGAGCACTACAATCCATTACACATTGAACAAGAAGAATCTCAGCTTTTTATTATAAATGGAAAATTAGGGTTACAAGCATATCTAACCCAAAATAGTTGAGATGGAGAGTTGGCCTCCAAAATAATCTATTGCACTGCACCGGCCTCCAAAACTGAACAACTGCACTCTCCCTCCAACAACAGCTGCCACTGAATCCACTGAAAGACAATTAGGTCCCTATTGAGGACCTGAATGATCCTCACTCCAATATCCCTAAAGCTCTGTGAAACTCCTGAATGAATTCTCCTCAAAGAGAGGTGGGTTTTCGTCCAACATTCAGCAACATACCCGAGGGTTTTTGTCCTGGGGCTGCAAATGGAGTATAGAACCGGGTTCTCAACCTCACATACAAGAAAATATATCAAATCCAAGATGATCCTCAATGGCCTTCTCCTCTTGTTTTATAGATCTCATGGACCCCTTTAGAGTCTTCTATTTTATTATTATTTTAATCATGGAGCACTTTTCGCTCGTATTTTCCAATTAAAATGTTCCTTTTTAATATGAGAAATAGTAAATCAGCTACCATGTCTCCTCAGGTCACTGAAACTCAAGTCCAACAATCCCAACATGTAAGTATTCTTGTTCAGGTTCCTACGATCTATTACACTGAGGTGTTCTATCACGTATTCCTCCCAGAATGCCACCTTGAACGTAATTAATTGAGTTAAGCCCAAAAATAACTCAGTTTTCTGAAAGTTATCGAAATGCACCGGAACGAAAGGCAAATTGTGCGGCTGATGGAGTATATCAAGCGAATGCCACCGGTCCTCATAGAAACTCCTCAAAACTCCTCCAAAGAACCCCTGCGCCTGTTGATGACACTGACCTGTACCTGTGACCTGTCTACTCCCAACGCTGAAAATCCATCCTAACCCTGTCATAAGGAACACCAGAAAAAGGAATATTACAATGGAGCTTAATCAAGAGAATTTGTTAGAAGATCACTCCAAGGAAATGAAATACCTGCACATCAGGTGGATGGCTATTGAGAAAAGGCATGTTGAAGAGCTAAGTTCTATAAAGGAAAATCATAAGAAATAAATAAGCTTTATTCAAGACAGGGTGGCCAATATTTAGAACAGATTATTAGCCATAGAAGAGCAGCATGCTTAGGATCTGAAAACCATGGAAATTAATCATTCTAATCAGATGGCCAACATGCAAAGTTATTTGATCATCATGGAAACAAATCACAAGGAAGAAATTGATTCTATCCAAGTAAATCATAACAAAGTAATAAAAGACATGGAAATCAGTTTTCAAAGCAAGTTGTCAGCTATGCTAGAAAAACATGATGAGGAGCTAAAGGTCGTGAAAATATATAAACCGAACACCATCCCCACCTTGCAAATTTAGCCACTCTTCCAGTTTATCAATATATAAACCAAAAAGAATAGGGGATAGAGGGCAACCTTGCTTGACTCCAATGTCACTTCTAAATCTTTTTGAAATACCCGTTGAGGTTCTAATTTTGACTTTCACCTCTTCATAAAGTCTATGGACAGCAGCCCTATAATGCAAAGGAACTTCAAGTTCTTCCATTCTACGCCACAACTTATCTCTAGGGATTGTGTCAAATGCCTTTTTGAAGTCGAAAAAACAACAAAATACTTCTTTATCCCCCTAAACCTTTTCAATAATGTGTCTCAATGTGATGTTGTGATCCAGTGTAGAATCCATCGGCCTAAAACATGCTTGTCCTTTTGCCCTCTTTTCTTTTACTTATGCCCACTCACTGATTCTATTTTCTACCATGTTGCCGAAAAGCTTTGCAAACAAAGGATTGATCATAATGGTTCTATAATTGGACAGATTATTAATGTCTCCACTTTTTAAAAGGGGTATTGCTAGGCTAGTTGTCCAATCTCTTGGGAAACCTTGTTGAATATTTCCATGATGTGCGGTGCAAGAGTGTTCCTTCCCTATTTTAGATACTCTACTTGAAGTTCAACCAAATCTTTTGCCTTTCCTGTTTTCAGCTTCATAATTCCAATCTCCACCTCCTGTAATGTGAAGAGCTTTGTAGTTGTGTTGAGCCCCGGGGGAGGCTCAACCTATGATTCTTTCTCATAGAGTTGTCTTGCATATTCAAACCATTGATTGGATGTAATATTATTTTCGGTTTGCTTCTTCCTTGGTTGAAGTTCCTACCAGAAAATGTTTGGGTTATTCTTGCCTAGATATATTAACTCTTCTCGCCTTGTTTGCATGAACTCATCTTTTTTTCCTTTTTAGTATCTGCTTATATAACTTTACATTCATCTTCTCCTTGCCTGTCTTTTTCAAGGTTCTCCTTGCCATTTTGCATTTGTCATCAAACCAAGCATTTATAGGAAAACAATTTGATTCTGATTTCCTATTTTTTTCTCTTTTGCACTTCTCAAGTGCCCTTTGAATTATATTTGTTAACTTATAACTGTTGAAGCTTTGGAAACCAGTTTTCTCTTTCTGAATTAATCTCTCTGCATTGTCTTGAAGATAGTACAATCTTCTTGTGTTAGAAGAATTTTGCCCCTTGGTAGTGATTGCCAAGAGCATTGGGTTTTTCTCTTATGCTGCATTTCTTCTACCCATGATAACTTCATATAAATTGGGTTATGGTCTGATTTTATGTCCCAATTATGCTCTTCAATCTTAACTTCGTCTATCGTTTCTATCAAGATTTGTGAACAAATCACATAATCAACGACACTTGCCCCATTGTAAGCGTTGCAAGTGAAGTTCCCAGACCTTTTCCATCTGTCCAAACCATTGCAAATAATTAAGTTGAAAGCCCCACACAGTGTAAGCAATGACTCTCCAAAATGATTGCTAACTTTTTCATCTTCTAAACATCTGACCCATTGGGGATTCTCCTCTTCAATGAGCCAAATAGGATTATGATCATCCTTGCAACAAAGAATACTAGCTTGCTGATTTGTTGTTCTAGCATTAAAATCGCCCACTAAAAGCACTTATCCCTGCTAATAGTACGTAGCAATATCTTGCTTTAAAGCTGCATACGAATGTTTGCTGTCTAGCCCCTTATTTTTGTAAGTTTTTGAGACTTGAGGGGCAAAATAGCATGCTACAATTTTTATGTGATTCTCATTCTCTGATATTTTGAACCATAAATATTGTTTATTTTCATCTCCTTTCATCAACTGAATGTGACAGCCTTCCTTTTATGACGTTGGGAAAAGAACAGAACTTACTTAAGAATGTATAAAATATTAGGACTTTCTCTAGAATGTGTATTTGATATTGATTAACATCTAGCATAATCTC
Organism: Pinus albicaulis; assembly: GCA_034641835.2. NCBI lineage: Eukaryota > Viridiplantae > Streptophyta > Pinopsida > Pinales > Pinaceae > Pinus > Pinus albicaulis. The sequence continues at coordinate 59,211,333 of CM076571.1, forward strand.
CGAAATAAAAGTCGTAACTTGGTAATCAAGTTTGATCCTTGGGCACTCTGATGCAAGAAGGAAAATTCAAGTTGAGATGGTCAATGAGGATGTTGATGGAACGAGAAGGTCACCATGGTGAGGTAAGTCTATTTCATTTTGGTTTGGTTGTCTACTTAACATATTATTTTGCTACCTGGAAGAATGTTGCAGGAATACATGATGACATTTGAGGCAAGGTCGACTGTATGGATGAAAAGTGTTGAGGGAAGCTCAATATCTGGCACCTGGCAACTATGAAGTCAAGATGTGTTCATCTTAGAAGGTAGCAGTGCAAGAAGATAACCTAAAGGTCAAGAAGATCACTTTCATAAAGAAAACCATGATCAAGAAGTTTGGGAAGGCTCAATACATTGCCTTCATGTCAAAGATGGAAAGTGATGAGAAAGGGAGATGACCTAGATCCTGTCACAAGAATGAAGAGTGGAGATGGTTCCATGATACCTCGAAAAGAAGCAAGCTCGATGCAAGAGATGCGAAGGGAAGAGGAGCCATGTAGCTAAGAAGAACTAGTAGTTGATACTCTCATGAAGACAAGCTATAAGGCTTGTGGTGTTGGCTTCCATCATTGAAACGAAATCTGGAATTTCCTCTAGATTTGAGAGGAAGCAAAGGAGTCTCCTTCAATAAAGAGCAAGGTTTTATTCTCATGATTAAGGGCGAATAGGGATGTCCTCTCGATTTGAAAGGGAGTGATATTTGATATCACATGTGCATTCTCCTCTTCAGGTGATGAAGAGAGAATGACCGAGGATTGGATAAGCATTTGTGGTTTCCTTGAGGATATAACTTCCAAGAAAGGAAAGGGACTGACACTCTTTGAGAATAGGTCAGGAATCCAAGAGAAGAGTGGTCAAAGAGGATCGATATTCTTGAGGACTCACGTATGGAAATCCAAGATAAGAATAGTCCTAAAAGGACATACCTTGTGGATGTTCGGATTGGGTATGTACCTTAGAGAGGTAGTGCAATATCACACATAAAGCCTCCCAGTATAATGTTCTTGAATAAAGAAGAGCTTGAGTAGTTAGGCGTCAGGGACAGTGTTGGGCATAATGATGATGATTACAGTATGGCTTATCAATCCGACTCTTCTTGAGAACTCTCCAGTTTGAGATATGATGTTGTACTAGTTGTACAATTATGAATACCTCCCTAGTTAAGAGGAAGTGTTGAGAAATGTAACTAGTTTCAGTCTTCATAATTGTTATACTCATTTCAATATGTATTCTATGTAGCAAGCAAGAAAAAGAAAAGAAAAATTATTATTATTAAAGCATGGGTTTCATGCTCATTATTGCTGGTCTTTTAGGTAAAAGCATGTTCTTCGTGCTTCTAGGGTTTGTTTGGTCTTAAGATTTATTGTCATGAGTCAAAAGAGTCAACATCATGTTTATAAGACCCTTCCGGGTTTTGAATCAGAAAGTCCTAGAATCTCCAAGAGTACAAATCGGCCCTAGGATCCTCAAGTCGACCAAAAATGGGAATTCGACCCCTTACAAAGGTCATAAAAAGAAGCAGTTTGACTTCATTTTGGAGACCCATTCACACAAAAGTTCGATCATCAAGAAAGAGTTTGATTTGTAGCTGGTAAGAAGCAGAAAAGGAGAACGAAGGTCTGGATGAAGCTGGGAGGCCGAAATATCTTGTCTTTGGGCTCTATCTCTCCCACACGTGCGGAATTCTAGGGTATCTAGGCTGCAGGAAGAGGTTGCAGGACCAAGTTGCAGTAGGACAAAGTTCAGCATCTTGTAGTTGGGAGGAAGGAAACTCTGTTTATACCTCGCTAACTTTAGGAAGAGTTGTTTTGCTCTTGGAGAGTCCCAAAAGGAGGCTGAGTTATGGTTTCTTCAAGAGCTACAAGGCCGAAATTGCAAGGTTGAAGTTGCAAGTCGAGTAGCAATATTGTAGCTGGCAGGTTGAAGTTCAAGGGTGTAGCAGTTTGGTGCAAAATTAAAGAAGGACTTAAGGCAGGGATGACTTGGTACTGGGAGAAGGACTTGGTCTAGGGGTTGGGTCTTTGTATCTCATTTGAAGCAGATTCTAAAAAGAGAAGAGTTTCTGAGTTTTCCCCTTGGAGGGGTTTTTTCCTAGCTAAGAGCCTATATCTGTGTCCTCTTTTGTTGTTGTTTCTAGATATTGTTTGATGAAAAGATTTAACTAAAGAACATAAAGAAGATAACCAAGATTCACAAGCAAGTATCAAGGTTAAGGAAAATAAGCATAATAAGTTGCCACTTTACATTTTTCTAACATTTTGGAGGAGTTGGTTAATAGGCCTTCCAAAACAAGGTCACATACCTTTCTGGCAACTGCGCAAGAAGGAAGGTCATTGGTGAAGGTCTCCGCGTGTTTTTGTAGGTGGAAAGATTCCCTAGACAGGGTCGAGCAAGTGCAGGAGCAGGCTGAAGTTGTTTGGAACAAATCTAGGTGGTTTTGGTGAGGGTTTGTGACATGTTTTACTCTATTGTGGAGGTCACAAGAATTCTGATTAGCTTGCAAGCAAGTCGAGCTTGATTTGGGTTGATTCAAGAGGGTCGAGAGCCTTGCTTTGATGACTATCAGGTTTAGAACCATAGAGGAGGGAAGGTTGGAGCTAAAGGAGCATTCTGAAAGCACTTGGAGAGGGCTAACAAGGGCTATTAGACACCCTAACAAGCAAAAGTCACAATATTCTATGCCAGCCAAGGAAGATTCCTAAGGTATGTTGATGAGATGTTTTGAGGGTGATTGTTGTTAGAGGATGAGATGGTCCTAGTTTAGGACAATGTTGGAGCAGCCAAAAGAGCAGGAGTTAAGAGGATTGTACTAGCTTGCTCCAAGCCCTAAGTACATCCTCTTGAGGTACTAAGAGGACTGTTAGAAGAGGCAGAATTGGGTGAGTTCATCACTGATTCTTGAAGGAAAAAGAAAGAAGGTCAAGTGAGCAGATCAGATTAGCCCAAGTTCATTACTAGAGAAGGACATTTGACAGTGATAGGTGGTCTTCATTGGCCAGCACAAGAAGGCACCAGTGGGAAGAAGTCCCTAAGAATTATGTCCCTGAAGGACTATCGCGCAGCTAGTTGGGCAAGAAGTCCCAAAGGAGTTGGGGAGCAGCAGTGGGCAGTTGACAGTTGTTCACAACCAGAGTTGTGAAAAACTCGAGAGGAGTCTCTATGTGTTGATGCGCTGAATGACTAACGATCGTCTAGAGAGCAGTTGGAGCTATGTAATATTCCTTTTTTTGGGGTCACCTATGACAGGGTTAGGATGGACTTCCAGAGTTAGGAGAAGTCAGGTCACAGGTACAGGTTGGTGTCATCAGCAGGCCCAAGGGCTTTTTGGAGGAGTTTTGAGGAGTTTCTATGAGGCCAGGTGGCATTCTCTTGATATATCCATCATCTGAGCAGTTTGCCTTTCGTTCCAGTGCATTCTGACAACTTTCGGAAAACAAAGTTATTTTTGGGCTTAACTCAATTAATTACGCTCAAGGTGGCATTCCAGGAGGAATGCATGATAGAACACCTTAGTGTAAGAGCTCGTTGGAGCCAGGACAAGGATACCTACATCATGGGACGGTTGGACATGAGTTTCAATGACCTGAGGAGACATGGTAGCCGATTCACTCTTTCCTGCATTAAAAAGGAATATTTTAATTGGAAAATAAGAGGGAAAAGTGCTCCATGAATAAAATAATAATAAAATAAGGCTCTAGAAGGATCCAAGAGATCTATAAAAGAAAAAGAGGCCATTGAGGGATATCTAGGATTAGATCATTTTCTTGTGTGAGAGGTTTGAGAACTTGGTTCTCTACTTCATTGGTAGCCCCAAGACAGAAACCCTCAGGTGATTTGTGAGTGTTGGACGAAAACCCAACTATCTTTGCGGAGACTTCATTCAGAAGTTTCGCAGAGCTTCAGGGATTGGTGTGAGGATCATTCAGATCTTCAATCGACGCTTCATTATCTTTCAATGGGTTCAGTTGCAGTTGTTGCCAAAGGGAGAGTGCAGCAGTTCAGTTTTGGAGGCCAGCGTAGTGCAGCAAATCATATTGATGGCCAGTTCTCCATTTCAGCTCTTTTGGGTCAGATATATATGTAACCCCAGTTATCATTTATAATAAAAAGCTGAGATTCTTCCCGTTCGATGTGTTAATGGATTGCAATGTTTATGTGTTTTATTTTACCTGGAAATCTTCTGTTTATTAATTCAGTAATTTTATGGTAAAATGTCGGGTTAGTAAAATTTCCGCAAAATTAGTAAAATATCCCATTTGGGGATATTACAATGGTATCAGAGCCTTGGTCGTGGCTCAGCCTGCGAGTTTTAGTTTCCAGTTGCAGCGATTTTGTCGGAAATATTTTTTTTGAAACCCAAAATCATCATTACGGAGGTCGCATTAGTAATGTGAAGAGTGGGATTTTTGTAACAGTGTCAAACCTTAAACAAATTTGTTATTCAACAGAGCAAATCGAATTTGTTCATAGCTCGGTTTCCAACCAACAATCTGTGAGTGACCGACCCAACGAAAAATCGAAAACCTCTGAAGGATGAGAAGAGTTATGGGCCAAAAAGCATAAAGTGACAAATTTCTCTAAATTTGAAGAAGTCGTCGAAATTCAAGTGGGGTCCTAGAGGCAAACTCGTTGTTTGTGAAAACATAGTTTAAAAGGGGCCATCTCATTATTTTGAAATCCCAACTACTGGTTTAATTTATTCATTTTATTCCAAAAGTCATGTAATCAATTATCAAAGGGGCGTCGGATGTTCCAATCAAGGGTATTAAATTTGGGACGCATCATCACAGCCAAGTTTCTCGTTCGAACCAAGACCGCGAAACAGATATTGTTGTGAATCCAACAAGATTGGGCCATTGTTTTAGGCATGTAAGCATTTTTAGGGAAAGGAGTGCCACACAACACAAGTTGAAATTGTTCTGTTAAACGAATTACTGGAAATGTGACTAAGGTCCTAGAAGCTTGGTTATTATCAGACGGATGGTGCCATTCCAAGCCAGAAAGCGAGTTCGAATCACCCGTCGAAGGTCGCATTCAAACTGTGGTAGATTGAAGGAGAGAGTCAATCTGTAGAAATAAATTGAAGCTGCATCTAAAGGGCCCGATCATCCATTTCTGGCGACACGAATTATTGTGCCAACACAATGAAGATGCCATAGCGTGAGGAGCTAAATTATGCCTGTGTGACAACGCGATTACAGCGGACTGATGTTCCTGTGGATCGAAAAGGAATGAATTGCAACGCGTGGCCATAGAATGCGCAAAGTAGAGAAGTCAAATATTATTCAATGGAGCAGTGTAAATGACAAAATCTAGTTTGATTAGCAAGCGGTTCCTCTTCTCATCGAATTCTGGGCAAGATTGAATCAAGGGGCGTGTTTGCCGACAAGGAGAGACGAAGTCCATATAATTTTCGGACAAGCATCTTGCAGTATATTTGGCACAATGTTTTTTTGAAAGGGGTTGTGTATTTGTGATGGCATGATCACCAGGCCAAAATTACAAGGGCCGAATTACGGTGTATCAACAGTGGTTTTCATAGGCCTGATTGTTGCATAGTAAAAGGAAGGACGAAGGCACTCTGTCACGATATGCATTTTCCAAGTTTAATTTGGGCCATATCACCTACGTTGTAGCAGCTCGACAGAGGACGAATTATCAAAGAAGGGAATGGTTGAATAATCGAAATTCCAAGCATCATTCTTTGACGGGGCACGAGTTCCTTGATGCTAGTGTGGCTGAGCACAAATCTGGGCATAGAGAAAAAAAAAAAAAATCTGGGCACCCCACAGTGCGTGGGAAATTTAACTTGCATCCAGCCAAATCTACGCACCAACTCCAGGTTCCTATATACAGTATTGTTTTTGTATTTGTCTTGCTTAAATTTTCATGCATTTTGGAGATAATATGAAATGTTATTATCACTATCTCTGTCACTATGTTCGGTAAAAAAAGGGAATACAAATACATGTCCCTGTATAAGTTGCTAAGCTTCGTCTGTCTTTGAGTTCATGTTTCCTAAGAGCATGCTTGGCAGCCTAATTGTTGAGTCAGTTTGGTATGCATATTGCATGAATTTTGGGCATGATATATATTATTCATAATATTGTAATATTGTTACAGCAAAACCCTCAACTCTCATCATCTAAAATTTCATTTAGCAGCTCAGATTTGAAAGCCTTGTGATGGGTTTTTTAAAACACCTCTTAAACCAACACAACAACACCCCAGTGAACCATGATACACACCCAGAAACTAAACAAAACAGTAGACCTCTTTCAAGAGGGATCTATGCCATTCTTCAGAAAGAACAGTCAGAGGATGTCCAGAAGGGTCAAAAGATAGGCCACAAATTATTTGCACTTCGGGAAATTTGAAACACATGAAGATGACATGGAGAGTTATGTCCAAACTTGATGAACTTGATGAGCTCCTTTCCAAAATAAGCCAGTTAGAAGGAAAGAAACTAATATGGGCCTAAAACCTGCTATGCTTGCTCTTATACAACCCAAGCTCTTGGAAGAACCTTGTGAGGGGTTCAGACTTCCTATTGCATCATGCCTCAATAGCATTATGAGGTTGACCGCACCTATAGCTCCTTTCAGTGATGATGTTATGAGGGAAGTTTTCAAGTTAGTAGTGGGAACTTTTCAGGATTTGAATTTTGGACAACAGTGCAGGCTCCACCTTTGGGAAGAAGCTTGAGATTTTAGGAGGTATGGCCAAGATCAAAACATATGACATCATCTTTGATCTTGAGTGTGATGGCTTGATTCTACAGATGTTCCAATGCTTCTTCAGCGTTAGGAGACATCATCCTGACACAGTGATAGCACACATGCAGTCCATCCTGTCGTCTTGTATGAGAGACCGCGATGCCATTTGCTGGGAGTTGCAGATTAGGTTGCTGAACATTTGGAGGAGAGAGCAATTGGTCTCACCTGCTGCTTATAAGCTAGCCCAAGGGCTGGTCGCGCAGAACATTGGGCTATTTAGGAGAGAGTTGACCAGGGAGGATCTGCTCCAGTTTGGTGGATCAGGCAGCAAGAACGAGTTGAGGAGGAAGGGACTTTGCTTCATCTGCAAAGAACCTTGGGGGCCTGATCACTCATGCTTGAGTGATGCAGATGATGTGGCAAAGGCCGAACAGAAGGACATCCCTTCTATATGCCAGGATGAGGACTCTTCTTCAAATGAGTCCATGGGATCATATGAGGATGCTTCTGGGGAGTGAGAGCAGTCATGCGGAGTTAATGACAGTAGGCCAGAGTTGTATTCCAGTGTGCAGGGTGAGCAGTCAAGGGACTCTACGGGAGATACTCAGGGTAATGAGTCACTTGTGACGATTCAGCCAGAGCAGCATATGATGGAGCATGAGTCAGCAGAGGAGACTATGTACATCATGCATGATATTCCTTTGGGGGAGAGCCATATGGAGGCTCACATTGAGTCTGTGATGGATATGTGGCCAACCTTAAGATCAGCCATTGAGGAGGAGCAGTGAGATGCACAGACATCAAGTACAGTGACAGTAGTTGCAGATCCATATCCTTTGGAGATGTTGGAGGTTGATGGGATAATTCTGCAGGGGGCTAGTAAATAGCGAGAGCATGGCATTCCTGATCAAGAGAGGGAGGAGCTCTTGGAGATGGTGGAGCATCCATCCTTGGGCCGACACATTGATGAGGTGCAAATGGATGCACAAGAAGTTAGCAGAGCTGCAGTACTTTCAGGGAGCAGCACTCTCCAGGAGTACATCAATGGGGCTTGCAGCATATCTTGCCCACTTTGGTCCATTATAGAGAGAGGGGCCTTCTTCTGCAGGTAGATCTTGTCGGCAGACGAGACGGGGCAGCATGAGTTGAGTATGGACTGGCGACCGCGCACCAGACTTGTTCTACATGCAGATAACACTGCATTTGGTTCTTCATCCGAGATAGATTGGCGGGAGATCATGAGCTGGTATCCTATTGATGGTACGGTCTTCTTAGTCAGGAGCATAGCAGAGCAAGGACCTGTGGGTCGTAGACATGACGGATACTACAGTCTCTAGTCGGTAGTGGAATACATTATGACAACTCTTCAGTATTCCATCCCGACTTCCAGAAAGCAGGGTTAGCATGAGCTTGACTTAGGAGTTGGATTGGAGAGAGGTGACGAGTTGGTACGCAGTTGGCAGGGCAGCTTACATAGTTAGAGCTACAGCACAACAGGAGCCATGGAGCATTGATGCTTGTTGGCGGTCTTCGCTTCATGGGACAGCAGCCATAGTTAGAGGCAGTGTGCAGTCCAAGCCAGGGGACTTAGGCGATGATTAGCCATGGTGGCAATGGGATCCGAGATGATTGATTGATGATAGGCGCAGTGAGGGATCAGTTTGGGATCCCAACATTGAGGGGTTTGTTCTGGGTGACTTGACACAGGAGCATAGGAGCACCCAGGTGTTTGTATGGGATCTGGGCATTGGGTCTCAATTGCATCGAGCCAAAAGGGTGGCTCACATATTTGGATTGCATGAGGGCAAGCAATCTTGGGGCAGAAGGTCTGTAATATTCCTTTTTTTGGTGTCACCTATGACAGGGTTAGGATGGACTTCCAGAGTTAGGAGCATACACGTCATAGGTACAAGTTGGTGTCATCAGCGGGCCCAAGGGATTTTTGGAGGAGTTTTGAGGAGTTTCTATGAGGTTTGGTGGCATTGGCTTGATATATTCCATCATCCGAGCAGTTTGCCTTTCGTTCCAGCGCATTCTGACAACTTTCGAAAACTAAGTTATTTTTGGGCTTAACTCAATTAATTACGCTCAAGGTGGCATTTCAGGAGGAATACATGATAAAACACCTTAGTGTAATAGCTCATTGGAACCGGGATGAGGATACCTACATCATGGGACGGTTGGACATGAGTTTCAGTGACCTGAGAAGACATGGTAGCCGATTTACTCTTTCCTGCATTAAAAAGGAATATTTTAATTGGAAAATAAGAGGGAAAAGTGCTCCATGAATAAAATAATAACAAAATAAGGCTCTAGAAGGATCCAGGAGATCTATAAAAGAAAAGGAGGAGGCCATTGAGGGATATTTGGGATTAGATTATTTTCTTGTGTGAGAGGTTTGAGAACTTGGTTCTCTACAACATTGGTAGCCCCAGGACGGAAACCCTCGGGTGATTTGTGAGTGTTGGACGAAAACCCAACTCTCTTTGAGGAGACTTCATTTAGAAGTTTCGCAAAGCTTCAGGGATTGGTGTGAGGATCATTCAAATCCTCATTCGGCGCTTCATTATCTTTCAGTGGGTTCAATGGTAACTGTTGTCGTAGGGAGAGTGCAACAATTCAGTTTTGGAGGCCAGCACAGTGCAGCAGCTCATATTGATGACCAGTGCTCCATCTCAGCTCTTTTGCGTCAGATATATATGTAACCCCAATTATCATTTATAATAAATAGCTGAGATTCTTCTTGTTCGATGTGTTAATGGATTGTAGTGTTTATGTGTTTTATTTTACATGGCAATCTTCTGTTTATTAATTCAATAATTTTATGGTAAAATGTCAGGTTAGTAAAATTTCCGCAAAATTGGTAAAATATCCCATTTGAGGATATTACAAGTTGTTTTCAGTGACCTAATGGAGTTGGTTCATTAACAGAGACAGATTAGAGTTGCTACAGATCGAGAGTTGAAGGACCGAGCAGGTCTGTTCAGGGTACAACCAAGAGGGGAGCTGAGAGAGCGCGCTACATCAACCAGATGGTCAGTGTATTTTGTTTGGGTAGTTTAGTTGTCATAGTTGTTGACACCAAGTCCCAATTGTAGTCTTGTATCAATGGATATATGAAGGGCATTATCCCTAGTACGGGAGCCCTAAACACAAGGTTGCACGAAACGGGGAAACGGAAACGAGTTTCCGAAACGAGAAGCGAAGCGAAACGTGACCTCCCCAAATTTTGGAAACGGGGAAACGCGGTATATATATATATATATATATATATATATATATATAATTTAAATTTATATTATAATTTAGGACATTTAAGAAATGTTATGTGAAATCATACAACTTACAAGTTTAAACTTTTAAACATATATGATAAATCATAAACTCAAAGCATAAACTATTACAAATTTACAAGTTACAACACATTTACTCATGAATGATCATTGATAACAGACACATTATGAAAATAGCAATATCGGAACCTCCAAAACCAGCCTTTATTTTATATCAAAATGTCAAAATCAGCCTTTATTATATATATGAGGTTGCAAGTACAATAAAGTCAAAAGAGTCAAGACTAAATTCTAATACTCATTATCAGAATCCTCATCAAATATAGCAGCAGAAGCATGCTCAGCAGTGGATGGTGTAGCTGAAGAAGATGTTTGGCCAATTCCACTTCTCTGATCTTGGTCCTCAATATTCAAGGCAGCAAGAGAGAGATCCAAATCAGGATTTTTTGGTTCCACATCCCACTCCTTAGAAGGACCATTTCCATATTCTTGACCCCTACGAGATGCAAGGCGAAGGTTGGAGTGCACATAAACAAGATCCTCTGCCTTCTGTGAGCCCAACCTGTTACGCTTCACAGAATGAATAAAACCGTAGGTGCTCCAATTCCTTTCTGCTGATGAAGAGCTTGCCACTTGTGAAAGGACGCGAATGGCAAGGTTTTGCAAATGTACACCATTTGCTCCATGACAAATCCACCACCTAACCGGATTCATGGTGCTTCTCTCCTCCAAAGATGATATATCTGAATAATCATCTATACCTGCAGCAAAACTGGCAAATTCCTCCTTCACCTCCCTGTGTAGATGAGCTGGAAAAATTCTCATAAGGGCTTTTTTCACCCCATTAGCCACCTCTCTATCCTTATGGGGTGCCTTCCTCTTCCCATTGCTTTGAGCAATAAGTTCCTCATCATAAAATTTTGGGTTTAAGGCATGTGCTAAAGTATGCAATGGAGTGTTGAAATTGTTCCACCTGTCAACAATGATTCTCTTGATTAATTCGGCAAACTGACCATCTACAAACAAAAGTTGTGGTGACTCCTGGGAAATAATTTCCATAGTTTTCTCAACCATGGAATCCATGCCATCATATACCTCTCCTAAGAAAGGTTGGTCGGTGTCAGCATGCCGAAGAAGCTCAAATGCAGGGGTTGTGAACAGTAGCAAGAAATCTACCTTGCTCCACCAATCCTCATCAAGGCACATTCTACGCACCGCAGTTCCCCGCTCTGAATCTGCTTGTCTCCACTCAACCCAAAGCTGACTCACCACCATAGACACTAATGCTTGCTTAACCTCAACAAGGCGACGCAGCATTATGAAGTTTGAGGCATATCTTGTCTCAGCAACTTTTAACAACTCCAATTTGGAGTATTCTCGGAATATTGCTTGAGACTGGTGGTGGTTGGTGATGAATTTCACAATTTCCCTTGCTTCCCCTGTGAGTTCCTTTATCCATGGAACTTTATTGTCGATCTCCTCTAAGATCAAATTCAGATTGTGGACAATGCAGGGTGTCCAAAATATGTGGTCATACCTCCCCTCAATAATCAAACCTGCAGCTTTGCATACCGGTGCATTATCCGTGATAACTTGCACCACCCTGTTAGGACCAACCTGTTCAATAGATTTGATAATGACATCAACAATGAATTGTGCATCTTTTACCTCTCCCGAGCAGTCTTCTGCCTTTAGAAACATTGCTCCTTTTGGTGAAGTGGCAATGATGTTTATCAATGGTCTACGCCTTGTATCTGTCCATCCATCTGAGACTATGGTAACCCCAGAGCTAGTCCATGAAGAGCGAATTGGTGATAGCACATCCTCCAAAAGATCCTTCTCATTTTTTAGAAGTTGAGTTCTAACTTTCTCATAGTTGGGCCCCTTGTACCCATGAGGAGCTTTGTTAACTGCCCTTATCATATCCTGCCAGTAAGGGGAGCGAACAACATTGAATGGGAGACCACATGCATAGATGCACCGAGCCACTCTGGAATCAGCTTCTTCTCTTCCTTGCACATTCACCAGCTTAGCAATCCTGCTATCTTGAACAGTACTAGATGCCCCTCTAGATGGTGGTAGTTCTGGTTGTTGAGTGCCACTGCCTCTCCTCTTCCTTGCTTCAATTACAATCCTTGGCTCACTGTTTGCTGGATTTTTAGCTGCTTGACTAAAATCATCATGCTTTCTTTTGATTCCATCAGCCTGATCTTGCTCTTTTTGATATTCCCTCCTTGCTAAAGGGTCAGATGTTTTCATGCAACCTGAAATCCCCTATCCTCCTCCATGCAAAAGATGTGCCTTCACTCTTGGGTAAGAGCCCTTGTAACAATTATTGCAAAGAGTACACCGCCATTCCCATGAGCCACCACCTCCACATCTTTGCAACTTCTCAACATACCTCCAAAGAGGATAATATTCAGCCCTTGGGTTGGCCTTGGGGTTTGCACTTAAACCTTGAATGGAAGAAGCCATTGCTGCAAAAAAAATAAAAAAACTAATCTATAAATAAAAAACGTTTTTTTAAATTTTGGTAGCATAAACCTTTGAAAAATAGACAAAAACAATAAGAAAAAACAAAGAAATTGAATGCTACTTACCCAAAATAATTTTCTGTCACTGAAGCTACCCCAAAATGCCAGAAAAAACAAGAGAAATATGGCTGCAGCTAAGCCAAAAAACAAGAATGCCGTAGCTGGAAACTTCGCACTCCAAATCTGCTCCTCAAATCTCTTTCTCTTGCTGCAGAAATCTCCTTTGCTCAATGGTGAAAACACCCAAGCTGAAGCACTACTCTCTTCCTCCTTCCTCCTCTCCAAAATCGCTCTTCACCAAGTGAGAATCAACTTGCTGAATTTGTGTGATGAGAGAAAGAGGCTAGGCCTCCTTTTATAACTTTAGAACCCTTCTAGATGCCTCCAAAAACTAAAAAAAACAAATTAAATATTATTTAATTGACTCGATAAAAAAAAAAAAAATTTAAATAAAAAAATAAAAAAACGTTGTACGGAACAGGAAACGCGGCCGTACGGCCGGGAAACGTGTTTCTGGCCGTATTGGTGACGTTTCCCGTACGGGAAACGTACCAGTACGGTCGGAAACGCGTTTCCCGGCCGTACAGTACGCGTTTCACCGTTTCCGTACCGTTTCCATACGGAAACGGACCCCCTCTCTGCGTTTCCTGCAACTTAGCCTAAACAGTTGTATTAACAGTTTGATTAATTTAACAAAGTTAGGTTAATGAAAATTGTAAAAAGCTATCCATATTTGTGCACTCGTAGATTTACTGTTGTATATTATTCTTCTTTGCAAAGTAGTTTGTTGTGTTACTTGGATTGGTAGCATCAGAGATTGTAAGATTCTAACCTAGACTCCAGTATCATGGAAAAACATCATAAATATGGTAAGTGTTGAACTTAGCTATGTCAAACACACACACATAGGAAAGATAAGCATGAGATATCTTTCTATTAACCATAGATGTACATTTATACTAGATTAGATGTGACTCTTGGTTTCACATTCCAAGGTCACTTGGACTCCTCTTTGACTGTTCGGCTTCCACACCTACCCATAGAAGATTAGGTGTCCAACATTCCCCCCCTTAATCCGAAGGGGTATGTGTGAGTCCAAAAAGAGAGTTGTAATACAAATCTGCAAAGTATGCATGGCAGCACTTAAGGTTGAATGAGCTCTCTGAAATGTTGGCATAAAGTGGTGGTTTAAGGATGACCACCAACATTGGAACGCTTAGTGCATTTCCTGAAACGCTTCCAAATCTGGCAAGAAGCTAAGGTTTTCTGCTAGAGGAAGTGCTCCTCATATTTTGAAGAGGGAGACCTTCAACCTAGAAGAAGGGAGGTCTACAACCTGTGATGGTTTAAGGATGACCACCAACTCTGGAATGCTTGATGCATTTCCAGGAACTCTACCAAAACTGGCAAGAAGTTGAAGTCTTCTGCTAGAGGAAGTGTCATGAATTCTTTGAAGAAGAAGAGTATCAACCTCGCATAGATGGTTTAATGCTAACTACCAACCAAAGGCATGCTCATGGGCATATGTGTCTCTGGCTACAACTCTGAATCTGGAATGACAAGTTGTGGCTCAGGCTCGCTTGAACTGTTGTGTCTCTGGCTACAACTCTAAATCTGGAATGACAGGTTGTGGCTCAAGCTCACTTGAAGTGGCTAAAAAGCTTGTAAATGACCACCATTTTCCCCCCTGTCAGGGACAAGGTGAGATGATGGCGAAAACTCAACTGCAAGATTGTTCAATATTCTAGAACAAGTTTTGACATATGACTTAAACATCTTCCTGGCTGTTGATGCCCATTGCCAAGAAGCGATCCATCCAAGATGAATCTTTGTTCTTGTAGGAGGCTTGTTTCTGAAGCATCTGTGTGAAGAATGGGTGTGCTGACCACGGTGCTTACATGGGTGAAGATTGAAACAGTGATCTTTCATATGGCCAACTTGATCACAGTGTTGGCATTTTACAACCTGTTGTTGTTGCCGTGGAAGAGGAGCAGAATCTAAAACAGCTGAATGTGAACTGTCATAAAGAAATCTGGCACTCTGAAATTTGATGGGCTTGGAGTAGTCCGGAATATGAAAGGACACATCCTTGTCATATCCAAGACTAGTTTTGTGCTTGATATGGACAAGCTCTTCCCAAGGTCTAATGATGGGCTTGGGAGGTGAAACGTGAGCTTCTGCATCTGCATACAAATCTGTTCTCGTACTGAGCTCAATGATCTGACCAATATCTTGTTGTTGATCGGAGTTTATCTCAGTTTTCTGAACAAAAACAAGTTCAGAATGACAACTCTTTTGCTGTAACTCCTCTTGTTGTAGTAGAGAATCAAGCTGTATAAAATCAATTTTCTCATGTGCGTTTTGCAAACAAGTTTTAATGTCCATGAGAGTGTTCTTGCTGATTTTCACCATCTCATCAACAGTTGAATGAGTGAGAATATTTAATAACTCTAATACATCACCAATTAGAGCCATGATTACAAATTTTCAATCTGCAATACAATCAAAGCTTTACTCTCTCTCAAGTTTACTCATTTCTGGTGAGGAAATCAGCCCGAATATATCAGTAAATTTGGCCACCAATCAACTACCGGATGAAGGGCCCGGATCAAGAAGAACCTTCAGATCTGAAACTGATTATATTTCTACAAAAAATTAGCCTCTTTGCTACAAGAAGAGGAATTCAACCAACCTTAATACTCATTGTAATTGTGTCCCCAATACACAGGAATTATTTCTTCATCTATTGAGTGCTAGAATAGTCTAGCAACACCAGCGAAGGAAGGTCCACCCACACATATGCATCCATGAAGGGCAAGTTCACCCACACATGCTCATAATTTACGATACCGGCAGGCCATTCAAAACTGGTATTATTGTAGTCTTCAATTCAATGCACCACCATTAAACAATTCGTAGTATAATGAAACAGTGCCTGCGTGACTTCCAAAACTTGTTGCAGGTTTCTATGGATTCAACAATTTCAAGCTTTGAAAAACTACGCTTTGCAGAGATTCAGGCCATGACTATGACAACCTGGTCACTACAGTTTTGACCAGCATCCAACAGCAGTGTTCAGTCCTCAGAAAATTCAACACAAATTTTGGTTTTTTTTTAACACTTCAATACCGACATATGTATGACCAAAACAACCCTGTTGTCTATGCCACTGACAAGGAGGGCCTATCTGTTTATGAAGCAACCCAACATGATGTCGATTGTATGCTTACTCGATGCCAGTCGATGATGGTTCACAATTCAACTAACCTCATGAAGATGTGGAGTGCTATGGTCCCTTTACACTGGAAGGTGCAGTCACCATTGCTTTCGACATGGCCTCCATATGTGCAGGTAATAATAGTGAACTGGGAAACTTTCGTACTTTAGCAACTGCTTACCTGGTCTTGAACAACTATTATGACATGTGGAAAGCATTTTCAGTTAGGTTCTTGTCAATTAACGCCCAGCCTTTCTTGATTACAGGATAGAGTTCGCAGGGGAGGTGGAGAGAGCATTGGCGCAAGCTGATTGGGTCACGAACTTGATTCCTTCTACTAAATTATAGGATAGGACATTAATAGATATGTATGGAGGCCATTTGATCGACACAATCGCAGTTTCCATGATGGAATCCGAGGGCATCGAGGCCGTGGGCGAAGTCTTTTTGCCAATAACCCAATATTCTACCAACACCTTTCAAGACGGTGTCATGGGAACTCCATTTCTTGAACCTTTGCTGCAGGCATTAAACAAACTTAGATACGAATACAACAATAACTGGCAGCCTTCTATCTGGAACCCTCTGATTGACTTCCTCCAGCAAAGCGAGGACGGAATCGAAATTGAAGCTCTGACACAAAAATGATTCGAGCTGCAAAGAGCTAGGGTATCTGATGCCTAACGCACATATAGGGGTTCAGATAACATATAAATGGTGAAGCAATCGTATCATTGGGAGAAATTGGTGAGGAAGACAAGAACGCACAACCTTTCTTTGTTTGTAGATCCTTAATTCGAAATGATTTGTATCAATATGCTCGTTCTAGTTGCTCTAAAGGACCTCTACCAACCACCTTTCATTCGATTTTTTCTTTCTTTCATCAGTCCCATTTTACAAAAAGAAGGTGAACGGTCACTAATAGAAAGGTGAACAGTCACTAATAAAGCATGTACAAAATTTCTGAGTGATGGTAGACCAGGGTGAGCACAAAATTTCTGGGCGATGGCAGACAATCTATGAATTTGGCCAAGGGAATGTCACAATACACAGCATTGTTCAAGTTAGGATGAGCACAGTTCATGAGCGAACGTTAGTGTAGCAGAGCCTTCGAACAATAGCAGAGGGCGTTAAATGTGTAGAGAATATGGGAGAGAATTAGGATCAGAATGGCAAGACTGAAATTCAGAACATGCACACCCAGGTGGAGGCCACAAAACCAGTGGCTCAAATTGGAGCAGGGCCAGAATTCACCCGCTCTAATACCATGTTGAACTCAGCTATATCAAACACACACACATAGGAAAGATAAGCATGAGATATCTTTCTATTAACCATAGATGTACATTTATACCAGATTAGATGTGACTCTTGGTTTCACATTCCAAGGTCACTTGGACTCCTCTTTGACTGTTCGGCTTCCACACCTACCCATAGAGGATTAGGTGTCCAACAGTAAGTGATCCCACTTGGGCCCCATAAAACTCCTCCAAACCTGTCAGGCTCACCAATGGTGTAATCTTGCTCCTATGATCTGACTGACACAGGGTTTGGAGATCTCCCTTAACCATATCACACAGAAATCCAAAAAAATAGGGACATTACAGACATTTTCCCTTGTATGGGAGCCCTAGAATCTTGTTGAAGGACTAGTAAGAATTGTGTTTTGGGGCTGAAGATTTTGTGTTACTGTGCATGATTTATTCGCTGGTTTTATAAGTTTCACTGTGCAAAATTTGTTTCTGGTTATGCACATCGGTGTGTTTCAGTTAATTAGTTAATTTGAGATTGTTACCAGATCTGATGTGTGTGCACCAAGTCTAGTGCCTAAAACTAACAGTTAAGATTGGAACACAATTTAAATTGAATAGACAAGGTTTCATCGAATGGAAGCAAATACCAATTGTATATGAAAGGTGCTGAGACTAGAAAGAATAGCTCATCTGTTTTGATTGCAAAGAAACATATTAATTAAGAGAAATATATTGTATTTGCTGTAAATGTCAAAGCAAAGCAAGCTTGAGATAGGAGGAAGGATATCGCAACAGGAGTGACATTCCAAGCCAGGATCAGTTTCTCTGAATAATCTTTAAAGATCCTATTGACAAAGCGCCTGGTTTTGAAATTGATCCTATTGACAAGGCCTGTTGTCACAAGGTCAACATCTGTGATAATTTACCCTATTTCATAACAGCATTAAATCTAAATGTGGTCATCTAGTCCTGTGACATATTGGGAAAGTTAGCAACAAGATTTAGAAGGGAAATCTCTCGCAGTGTTGTGGCAAGAATTCAACCATGTAAACTGAACTTCCAGATGCCATCCATGAAGTCCTTTGCCAGGCATCCTCAGTAACATGAAATGTTTAATTTGAAGTCAATAAGACCAGGATAAAAAACTAAGACAATGTTAGCAGATAGGACAAGTGTAAACACTTCTTGGCTTCGCAATTCTGAAACCAGTGATTAATAACAGTGCAATTTAAAATATCTAATCTTTTGTACCAAGAAAAAGTATCTTCAATAATGGAAATGTATTAAAGGTTCTGGAATGTATCACAAACAAAAGTAAGTTGTATATGTAATTAAATGAAAAGACACAAATATTTTGCTGGCATATTGTTCTGAACTGCAACTTAGTTTTCAAACTTTAAGGTCAAATAAACAAATTTGTCTGAAAATGCACATAGAATGGGCATCCTTTAATGCTAAGGGCATTCTTGATTGAAAGTCTAGCAAATGGAGTCAATGTAAAATTGATGAATGCCCCGAAGGAATGTAATAGCAACCATTATCCAAGGACCACAAACATATCATCTATTATTACAATGGATTACAAGGACCATAATAGGCGAAAAAGTGAAAATAGGAAAATGGAGTTCGTAGATGCGAATCCTTCCATGATCCGGTAAAAGGGAAGACAAGAAAGCTCTCAGAGATAATAATTACTATTGTACAATGTATACCTTTGTTCTTTTGAGCAGAGAGCAGCAATATCATCTATCCCTCGACTTCTGAGAATTCTGCACAATCACAGGGCATCTTTAGCTGAAATAATTTGACGTACTGTACTCACTACAAATAAAAAAACTGAAACAATGTTTTACACATCGCCACCAGCAGTAAGCCTAGCCTGGAATTTGATAGTAAAGATGAAGAATTGAGGTTAAAAATAAATCTTTCCTGTGAAAATTAGCTGCCATCAATAAACATTGGGATATTGGGGTTAACTGGATCAGATAGTTTGTGGGAATGGTATTTAAACTGTGAAATACTCACAGAACTGTATAAAAAGGTGACCTTTCCCCCGATAAACATCACAAGCAGTGACTGTTTACTAAGCTAAATTGAAATTATCGATTTTCTTTTCACTTGAGAGTTTTGAAAGTAAGGCCCTGTTGGATGTCATTATATCCATTTCATGCCTTGCCTTGTTGGCCACAGTGAAGACTAGCAGAAGCAGAATTTTGATATTCCACCATCAATTATTCTATATTTTCCCATGAACATTCTTGAATTCATTAACAACACAAGGGGTTGTGCACATCAATTATGTCAGAGGATTCAGACATATAAAATGATGATGCGGTTTTTTATTCTAAACATACAATACATACTGATATAAAGGTAAACCTGTACTAATAGGGTGTAGCTTAAGTGGTTGTAAGAAAAAGTCATTACTCTCCCCATTCACGTTGAACACCCACTTTGTGACATGTTTGTTCTTAGTGAGCCAATTGTTGATGAGCTAGATACGATCTATTCATATGCAACGTTATCAGAACCGTACTGGTAATCGAACCAGTTGACCCCAAAATCAGGAACTGAACCAAAACAAGGAAAAAAAACAATCAATGAAAAAATACATAAATATACAAATTTAAAAAAAAAACATATATATTCATATGCATCCATATGAATCCAAACCATTATACATAAATATGCAGAGTTTCTCATATATATAGCAAGAGTGCATATAACCAAAATAACACCAACTGCAATCTTAAATATTGTAGCTCAGACAGGGGTTCTAGCCTTGAGAGGTGTCATTGAGTCTAGGAACACAGAGAAATGAAATATCTCCAAGCCCGTGTAATTTTTCCTAAGTTTCACCTGTTGCACACTTTCTGTCAAAGTTCCAAGGAAGCAGCTGTAACATATTTTTCACAAGATAAAGATCATCAGCCATCAACTTATTGAGTCATTGTAAACCCATTCTGCAAAATATGTAATGTAAATGATGCTAGTAAGTCCGTGTACGTATGCAACAACCTAGGTAAGCCTATTATTTTGGTGTCGAATTTCATCCTAAGAGGTTTTTCGTCTCACTAATTCCCGTGTTTCTAGACACGGATGGTCGGCAGAGTTTTTCCCTCTAACCTCATGTTGAGAATTTGGTAGAGCATATTTTAATTCAATTCTCTACTTGATAATTATTTGCAAACTTATTTCTATTACTTAGATCTTCTCTTCGTTGGCTTATTAGGTCTTTCATCAAGTCAATTATCAAAACACAAGAGATAAAAGATTTAGGCTCTTCATGCCACGGCTAAAACCTCTCCCTTTTGGAGAGGAAAACCCGCAAGTAATTCTTCTTATAGACTTTCAGTTGACAAGTACCATGACCATGGAAGAGACCCTTGACCCTTGTATGCCTCCAAGACCTTGTCACTGCTCTTTTCTTGGCTCCTTATGCTGATCTCCTTTTCTACACCATTCTTCGTCAGGACTAGAGAACTCGGTCTCTAACTGTACTCCTCCTTTCTGCACTCCTTGACCCTAGGAAATCTCGGTTCCTAAATAAACTATCCTTGACCTCCTTTAGAGACTTGTTGTAGCATATACTTCAAAGATATGCCAATTCTTCTAGCCCTTGGTCTATCTAGAATCCAGTCCCTTCTTCACTCCTTCTTGTAGTCCTTTAGATAGACCCAAAACCAAGTGTAACAGCTCCCTTACTTCACTGTATTTCTCTTCGCATCATCTTCTAGAACCTCGCACTATGTTAGCACCTACGTTCACCCTTACCTCTTTGCTGCACTTCTGAACTGTGATATGCCACCTCTATGTTGCACTTCCAACTGTGATGTGTCACCTCTTATGGTAGAGATATCCAAAGTTGTTAGAACTTAGACCCAATACAGTGACACAATATTTCTTCTTCACTTAGCTGTATATACTTCTTCCCTTTGTTGTCTATACCTCTTCTCTTTGTTGTCTATTTCGCACCAAACTGCAAACCTTTTCACTATAATATATGTCCGAAAATCTCAAACAATCAGAATTGTGATCTGTCTCTGCTATGCGCAGTTTACTAGAGCATATATAGTTGTTGCCATCTGTAATAAGCCGACCTGTCTATGAATAGTTGTGACTGATATTTGAGCCAACTTGTTCAATTTTCTGAGGCCGACTTCTTCAACGAGTATTCCATACTTTGAACTGTCTTGGAGGAGCGTATATTTGACATGGTCTTGGAGGCATATAACTACATCAATGAGTGACATTTATAAGTGTAACAACACTTCATATACATGACTCTAAATTATACATTTATGACAAGATGACAAATCCCTAAAAGACATCAAGAAGAAGTCTTTAACCTATAATAAAAACTCCTTGCTCATGAAACCCATGAGGCAAGCTTTACAAAAATACATTGTATTATCTTTGTCTTCTTCATTACAGAAATTCATAATTACATAGTTATTATGAAGATCGAACATAGTTACACTTTCCAGCACTCCCTCTTAACTAGGGGAGGTATTCATAATGGTACATGGTTACTTTCAATCTGAAGAATCTCATAAGAAGAATCGGATTGGTAATCGCATCTGTATAGCATCATATCAACCAGCATTGTCATAGTGCAAGGCCTTGACTAACAACCCCATCTCTCAACGAGACAATGGGCTACAATGTTGGCGAGACAAATGACTTATAGACACCATCGTCATTGTCTCTCCAAGGTACATACTTCATCCGGGTGTTCACAAAGTATGACCTTACTGGACTATTCTTATCTTGGGTAGCTAATCCTCAAAGAATATCGGTCCATGACCACTCTTATCTTGAATGCCCTATCACATTCTCAAAGAGTATCCTATCCATTCTGTCCTTCATGGCCTAAACTAAGACTTACGGCAGTTAGTCCCGGTCTAGTGTATGACACATGAATTAGAGAATCAAATTTGTCACTTCCTTTTAGTTTAGGAAGGACATACACATTCCTATACAAGTAATGTACCTAAGCTCATTCTTAGGAATTACCAAGTTACTTCCAAGTAAGAAACTTACCACCAGGCTCCCTCTTAACCAGGGACCTGTAGCAACAATGGTGAGACACTCAACTGCTCATGAAGAATCCCTCCCTTCGATGTCATGAATTACTTTGATAATGAGGACTCTTCAACTTTGGGATAGCTTCATAGGGAACAAATCATCCATCACATTCATCCATGAGTCATGTCATCTATCAAAAAGTGATTCATCAGTCTTTCTCATCTGGTCCATCTAAATGCCATGCTGCTTTCCTTCGAACCATCTTTCAAGGATCTTTCATCCTTCCATATAGTTGGAAGCCTTGCATAAACTTATCCACAAATATATATACATATGAACTTTTAAATCAAAAGTTACCTCGGTGATGATCTTTCTCCATGACATCTTCTTGTAGGCATCGACATCCTTTATTCAAATTGACACATCTCCTAAAGACATGTATTGTCAAGGGTCTTCATCTTTACTGGACTTCTATAAGAGTCTACATATCTTTCCAGGAGATCTCCCAGTCAAATATTCTTGGCTTGCGAATGATAATTGCCTCTTATCATGGTTGCACTTCATAATCTCTTCTTTTCTTTACACAATTTTACTTCATTCCCAGGAACTTCCAGTATACAGTTCCTTGTTTTTATACAACCACCTCATATTCCATATGAGGACATATTATGTTGATTTCATCTATTATTGATAACCTGTGTATCGGAAGAGATTCTCCTTTCTTTGAACATACTTCTAAAGATAGAAGTTCATTACCTGCAACCATATGACATGACTTCATAACATCCAGTGTCAGCATATAAATATATGTAGTATGTACCTCATCCTTTTCCTTTTGAGTCATTTTGCAACAATTTTTTCTAGAATGAAGAATTTCACTCCCTTGAACTGCTTCATCAATATGTCATCATATCCTAATCCTAGAAATCTGCAAGATAGAATTCTTGATGAAACCTTTTTCTTTCTTTCTAACCAGTGAATCCAAAGAGGACTCCATTAGAAAATGTCAGCACCTATTTCCATATGGATTATTGAATGATGACCCTTGATCTAGATGACTACCTTCCATCAATGTTGTTATCAATGAGGTTCCTAGGAGCCACTTCTTTCATAGCATAGTTGTATTGCGGACATCCTCCTATGACAATTGCTCATTCCATGCTTCTATCATGATGCCATTTCTAGAGTGATGCATTAATGTACAATGCTTCCTAACATATTATTTTACAACCAACAAAAACCTCTTAAAGAGGAAGATGATCTCAATCATAGTAGAGATCTTTCACTTCTTCTTTCTTAGACTTCTTTGCATCAGGCTCTCCCCTTTCTTCTGTGACATGGTCTTCTTCCTTTTTCCTCTTGTCCTTTCTAGATTTAGGACAATCCCTTTTATAATGCCCAAGTTCATTACATCCATAGCATCGTACCTTGTCCATGTTTCTTTTTCGATTCTGAGGACCAAATTTACTAAATCTTCCTTTCTTCCTGGACATGGCTGCAAAGGCTTGATTTTTTTCACTTGGTCCTATATCAACTTTTGCTTTTAACCTAGTCTCCTCTATTTTACATAGAGACCACAGATCCTGGAATGGTGTTGCTTCTTTCTTCCCATAAATACTTGAAGTGAAGTTTCCCCATTCTTCTGGTGGAGCATTCAGCACCACTGTAGTCGTTTCACTATCAGACATTACTTCTCCCAATTCCTGCAGTTGGTCTCGTATTTCAGAAATCCTCATAAAGTATGAAGTGATTCCTTCCTCTCTTGACAATTTCAACTTGTATAGTTCTTGTCTCGAAGATATTACTTCTCCTGCAGTACTTACGGAGAACAGCTCCACCATTTTTTCATATATTTCTTTAGCATTTTCTAGCTTTGATATGTAGGGAATGAGTGAGTCCTTAATAGATTCTATGAGAATCCTCTGGGCTCTTATTTATCCCTTCGTGTACTTGGCATGAGTTGGAGCATCTTCTTTTGAAAGTTGAGTTGCAGTTCCTTTGATGTAGATCATGACTTCATTTTCAATTAGATTCAAATCTGTCATTTTCTTCCATGCACGAAAGTTTGATGACCCAGCCAATTTGTTGCTTTCTTTGCAGAAAGTCATTTTAACAGATTCAAATGAGGTCATAGAAATACTTACTTGTGTAGATTAATTTCTTCCTTCTATCAGCTTCCTTGATGATGATGACGATGAAAATAATGGCAGGAACTCCCTCTTAGATTGATTTCTTCGAAGGAGTTAGGTGATCTTGGATGCTTGATGAAGGATGACTTGATGATTACTTAAGAATGATGATGTCTTCAATAGTGTTGGATAGTGTTTGGATGGTGCTTGATGAGGTGTCTTCCAACAATGTTGATTAGGCTTCAATATCAAGAATCTTTGATAGCAAAGATTACCTCCTCGATGTGTGGATCCTTTGAATAAGGTTGAAGATCTTCTTGAGATAACTTGAGGATTTCCTTGCAAACTATTTTGACTTTTCAATGTAGACTTGATTTTGACTTTGATGCTTTCTAGAGAAAATGATTCTTGTTCTTTGATCCTTGAGTGTCTCCTTGTCACGTAGCCCTTTGTCTTCAGCACCTTAGCTCTGATACCATGTTGAGAATTGTTGGAAATTGTAACTAGATTCGGTTTTCATTTAATGTATTTGAGTCATCATGTAATGTACTTGTTAAAAGAATAAAGAAAAGAATTATTATTATTATTATTATGACTTATTAAAGCATAGGTTTCATGCTTGGGTCACCATGTTTTAGGTCAAAGTCCCCATTGAGTACTTCTAGGATTTATTCTAAGTTAATAGAATCATTGTACATGTAAAGAGAAACTTCTTAGGTTTTCAAATCATGAAAAAGGTTTATTATTGAGTCAAATATGAATTATGTGACCTCCACACCAAGTCGGCCTAGAAGAAATCATGTCGGCTCATGTAGGCCCAAGAGACACCTATTCGACCTCACCTAGAGCCTATAAAAGGAAGCAATTCAAATTCTTTTGGAACACATTCTCTCAAGCAGTTTGATATCTCTTGTAGCAAAAGAAGTTCAAAGTTTGTTGCCGAGAAGCGGAAAGAAGTGTGAGTTTTGGGAAGTCTAAGCAACAGAAGAAAAATGAAATTTTGGTGCCTCTCTCTCTCTGTTTCAGGCTCTGGATTGGGAGATCAAAGTCTTCCAAGTTTTGTTGTTGCAGGAAGTCGTATGATGTCAGAACTATAGCGCAAATTTTGTTGTTGGGAAGTCGAAAGAAGTGCGAGTTTTGGGAAGTCTAAGGAGAGGACGAATAACAAAATTTGGTACCTCTCTCTCTATTTCAGGCTCTAGATTGGGAGATCGAAGTCTTCCAAGTTTTGTTGCTGCTAGAAGTCGTATGATGTTGAAACTGCTACATAGTTGAAGTTGCTGGAAAGGGATCAA
Source organism: Pinus albicaulis (assembly GCA_034641835.2). Classification (NCBI taxonomy): domain Eukaryota; kingdom Viridiplantae; phylum Streptophyta; class Pinopsida; order Pinales; family Pinaceae; genus Pinus; species Pinus albicaulis. The sequence continues at coordinate 59,236,836 of CM076571.1, forward strand.
AATTCTGGAGACTGACTTGATGTGGAGGAAAGGTCTGACCTTGGTCTAGGGTGAATAGTCTCAAATAATACTATTGAAAGGAAGAATTTCTTGACTAGTTTTTCCCCTCGAGGGGGGTTTTGCCCTAGTTGCTGGCCTACATCTGGTGTCCTTGATCTATGTGCATTTGCTTTGATATTTGGTTGATGAACTAATAAGAAGAAAGATAAGAAGAAAATAATAACAACTAAAGAAGATCACAAGTAAATAATCAAGATCGAAAGGATTTTTCTACCTTTTTTATTCTCTAACATGGTATCAGAGCTTTGGTGAAAGAAGAAGAAAAAGGCAGTCACAAGGACTTGATCAAGGAAGGAGTTCACTAGAAGAAAGAAGTCTTCATTATCTTCAAGAAATATGTCTAACACTATCAAGGGAGAGAACAAGCTTGAAGGAGCTACAAATTATAGGTCTTGGAAGAAAAGGATTGGCATCATCCTTGAAAAGAACAAGATCTAGTCGAAGGAAATATGAAAAGACCTATAGAAGAAGCAAGTGATGTTGATAGGGTGAAGTACAGAGAACTGGAATTTGTAGCTATGGCTTTAATGGTTGAAGGCATAAAGGACAATCTTGTCCCCTTCATAGCAAATATTGATCATGCTCAGAAAATGTATGAGGCTTTGTCAAGAAGAATTAAGAGTTTCCATGGTAACCGACAATGAAGAAGTATCAAATGCTTATGTTGCTCATCATAAAGGAAGATTCAAGAAGAAAGGACCAAAGAAGAAGGTTGACATGTCCAAGATCGAGTGTTATCATTGTCACAAGAAGAGACACTATAGGAGTGACTTCCCTAACAAACCTAGGAGCAAGAAAAGAGACAGAGACCATGCTAACATGGTTGAAGAAACATCATCCCCCAAGAAAGCAAAGTCTGAGGATGACTTAAGGGACTTGCACTACTAAGCCCCTTCTCTCTTATATTTCATTTGTATATTCTATGTAGTATAGGTTTAACATCTTCTTGGAAATGTATTTATTTGTTTTATAAGTTTTATGTTTTCCCTCAAGCTTAGGAGGGTGCCCACAACATCTCCTCAAGATAAGTGTCCCATTCCCTCTCTATTTTGTCTTCATATATTTATTTAAGATTTTGATTATATTAAATACTAATCACTTGTCTACCTCTATTCCTTGTCTAGGAGTCAATCTGTTAGATGTTCAAGAATCATGGAGAAGGCTTCAAGGATCAAACAAGAAGGCCACACAAGTCAAAAGGTTTGTGAAAGAATCAAAGGTATATATTGAAATGTATAGTCTTATTACCCTCTTTGAAATATCCATTTCATATGTTACTAACTGTCGATATGTCTAGCACTACTGAATCCTAAAAGGATTCTTGTTTGGGATGACTCATCACCTAATGAATCTACCCACCTTATACACCTCAAATTGCTTGTATAGAACCTTAAGGAGGTTCTCTAGAAAAACCCTAACCTGAGAGTATGTTGTTGATATGTGAAACCTTAAACCTATTTAGGGCTATTTGTGAAAATTGTTATTTTGATTGATACATTGATAATGTCGTGTTTGGGATTTTGATATGACCATGAAAGCTCTAAACTTGTTGGAGTTGAAATGATGTTGTTCGAAATCTCGAACCTTTGAAGTTTGATATAATGAGGGTTTACTTTAACAATGAACCGAAACCCTAGGTTTTGGTTAGGTCTATAGATAAAATCCTTATTCTAGAAAGTCCTAGGAGTGGAACCCTGGGTATATGTTCTCTTGATTGAATCCCTTGCCTAGTCTAGGTCAATGTGTGTCTAATGTATAAATGTTGACTAACATATGATGTGCTTATAATGCTAATCTCCTAGATATGTGTGTTGATCCATTTTCTAATGGTCCTAAGAATCTAGGGTTTGGAAACAAACCTTAGTCAAAGTTTGAAAGATATAGGATGATGATTAAAACGTCTAGGGTCTATAAATAAATCCTAGTGATGATTAAATTCTCTAGTATGTATGTTGATATGATGAATGCTAAGAATTTATAGATGGTAAATCTAGGGTTTACATCGAATCCTAGTGGATGTCACTTATGATGTGTTTATTGAATTCTAGGATGTATATGAAACTCTAGTAGAAGCTCTTCATGATATATTTTTTATTTGAAATCTAGATTCTGCAACTAACTCTAGTGAAAGTTGATCATGTCTGAGCTGTGACTGATCTTGATTGACTTCATTGTATGAAATCTAGGATTTGTATGAATCCCTAGTGGAAAGTCTATCATGTGAATTTTAAATATTGTTAAATATCCTATATATCTATGTTGGTTCTAAGGTTTGCTATATGTTATAGTAAGGTATGTTATACCTTGAAAGTAACATTGAAACCCTAGATAAGAATGAAAGACATTATGAAGTAGTCTAGGGTTTATGATAAAAATCCCTAGCAGAAATGTTGAAGAGTATATGTCTATTATTTGGGTATTTGATTTGTATGAAGTTGATAATGCTTCTGTGGCTCTGATATGGCTAACTTTATGCTTCTATAGTTTTGGTTGTACTTGCTATTTAAGAGGGAGCCTGGATAAAAGTTGATCTCCCTAGATTAAGAGGGGGCCTAGATAAATGAAGAAATGGTTATGATTCTCTACTTCATGTATCATGCACTAGACCAGAACAAACAGCCGTAAGTCTTAGTGAATTCCATGAGTAAGAATCATAGTCGTGGTTGGAGAATATATTATGAAAAAATATGTTGCCACATGTACAGTAGGAAGAGGAATCTTCTCTTGAAAGATTCTATTAATAGTCCTACTAGAATTGTTGAGATTTTGGGGTAGCATCGGATGTGCTCTAGCTTCCAAATTTTGTGGAGCTGGAGAACATGAGATCTCCAAGACCCAGAAAGCGTTTGGGAAAATTCCATCTGGTTTAAGAGTTATTCAAATAATTAATCTTTTTAATTAAGGATAGTAAGTCTAACTTAGGAGGATTAAAAGATTAAAGTGATTAAATTAAACATGTGATGAGAATGATCTAAGTGGTGTGGATCAAGCAGCTTCTAATCTTAGCCGTCGATTAGAGATTATATCACAGACGTTGGTTTGCCAACGACAAAAGTATAAGAGAAGGGCTTGGGGTCAGTTGGAGAACACACATATTGGCAGAGCACTGAAGCTACGATGAAATTCTAGGGTGTGGTTTGCTAAGAATTTCAAGAAGAGTTTGCAGTGCAGCGAGGGGCAGTATTCGCAAGGGATTCTGAATACAACAACGGCAAAGAGGTAGCATATCCAGCAGCGCAGAGGCAGCAGGAGCCACATAGAGTTGACACAGGCCCAGTCAGGGCAGCACAAGGGCAGCGTAAGCCCAGAGAGGGTGACGCGGGCCCTTCAAGAGCAGCGCAGAGGCTGACATAGGCCAGTAAGGCTGACGCAGAGGGCTAAGGAGCTACATTGGGGCTTCTGGTGGGCCAGAAAGGGTTCGAGTTCTGAAAATCCCATTTGAGGGCGTAAATCAGCCATATTTTTTATCTCCGAGGGAAAGAGGTTTTGTTGTCGTGATTTTCTCTGTAGGGCCAACCATGTCTGGTGCCCAAAAATTGTTGTATTCAGATTTTGCATAATAATAAAACCCTCCAGAGCTAGCTACATCAGTTTTCCTGCATTGGGTTTTTCCGGGGACATTTGTCTGAAAAATATGTCACTGTCATATGAGTGTTCTATTCAGTAAATGATCTGTATGTGTAGGTTGTTATTTATGTTTACTTCGTTGTTTTTCTGAATATTCAGATTAATAACTTGTATAAATAATCAAGTAGGAGAAGTAAATCAATGGTTAGCAGTAGGGTTTCTTAGATTAAGAAATTTTCACAACAATTAGTTGAAGGGAAACATCGAAACCCCGTAGTTTGTTTTGATTATGCATTATTCATGATTGGAGTTTATGTTTGCATAGGAGAATCTCTCAAAGTACTTGATAGCATGCGGGTTACCAATCAGTTTGATTGGGAGAGATTGGTTATTCTTGATCTACTGGATCAAGGTGTGATGTGGCTTTGCAAGTAAAGCATTGTCGGAGGCTTTGTGAGTGAAGCATTGCCTGAAAATGTTGTGGCTTTGCAAGTGAAGCATTGTCAGAGGCTTTGTGAGTGAAGCATTGCCATAGGCTTTGTGAGTGAAGCATTTCCTAAAAATGTTGTGGCTTTGCGAGTGAAGCATTATCGAAGTCTTTGTGAGTAAAGCATTGCCTGAAAATGTTGAGGCTTTGTGAGTGAAGCATTGCCTAGAAATACATATGGTCAGCACTTTGTGTTGATGTCTGGTTAGGAGGGTGGCATCGGGTGGATATGCACCTAGTTCCCTGGGTTGATGGTAAGTAAGCCAGCCTGAATGTACCTATAGAGGCTGAAAGATTTAGTCCATCTTAGTCCCACTTGGATAGATTGCCTTTGCCAAGAATCTAGTCCATGGCATTGCAGTGCCTAAAGTGATGAGTGACCAAGTGGATAGATTGCCCTAGTCAGGAATCTAGTTCATGGCAATGTGGTGCTTAAAGTTCTTCATTGTTCATATAGTATGAGATCTTCCATTGTATATGTATATGATGAATACCTCCCTAGTTAAGAGGGCGTGTTGGAAATTGTAACTAGATTCGGTCTTCATTTAACGTATTTGAGTCATCATGTAATGTACTTGTCAAAAGAATAAAGAAAAGAATTTTTATTAGTATTATTGTTGTTAGGATATTCCGACACATAGGAATTAGTTAAGAATAACTTAGTCTAGTGTAGAGTTAGGTAAAGTGTGTTTCTTTACCATGTACATTTGTAACTTATAATCCGACGGTCACGATTTGTAGTGATCCAACGGTTATCTCTCACCTCGGTTTTAACGACACTTGATCCGTGCCTTAACACCCGATTGGTCCATGATATCTGTTTAAAGAGCATGGAGGGTCATTTGTCTGGTAACTATTTATGAGAGAAACATATGTAACTTTTCTTTTTATATTAATAAATTGCCTGAAGTGACCGTGTTGGCTCAGGCCGTGGACTGTTTCCCTCTTTGAGGGTTTTAACCACGTGATTATACCGTGTGTACCGATTTCAGACCGTTTGTGAGCGTACGTATTTTTTTGGATATTCTCAAGATGTCAAAGGATATAGACTTCTTCAACCAAAATCCAAAAATATAATCATTAGAAGAGATGTAAAATTTGATGAAAATATATCAGCCTGCGAGCCTAGTTCGGCGAGTGTGCCACCTTTGGCCTGCGAGCCTGATTCGGCATATGTGCCACCTCTCTCTCTCTCTTCTATTTTTAATAGCATTCCTTCTAGTTCAGATGATGACAGCGAGCATGTGAATCCTCCTCCACCTCTTGAAATTTCCTTACACTCCACCGCTTCCAAGATGGGTCCGCTCTACTCGGGATGCAACAGGTTCTCTTGCAGGTGACCCTACTGAACGACGACGTACACGTTCTCAGTTCGAAAGAGCTTCTTCCTTATTGGCTCAAGTTCCAGAAAAACTTGATCCAGAAACCTTTGAAGAAGCCTCCCGTCATCTAGATTGGGATGAAGCTATGAATGAAGAGTATCGTTCCTTATTGGCAAACGATACTTGGGATCTTGTTCCTCTTCCAAAAGGACGAAAACTTGTCAGATGCAGATGGGTTTACAAAACCAAATTTGGACCAGATGTAAAAGTGGATAGACATAAAGCTCGTCTTGTTGCTAAAGGATTTTCACAAGTTGAAGGCATTGACTATACTGAAACCTTCTCCCCTGTTACCAAAATGAATTCTATCCGCCTTGTTGTTTCCCTTGCTTCCTCCTTTAAATGGGAAGTCATTCAGATATTATTAACTACCTTTATATAGATTTGTATGAAGAAATCTACATGGAACAACCCCCTGGCTTTATCCAAAAAGACTCCAGCCTTGTTTGTCGCCTTAGGAAGTCTCTCTATGGTCTCAAACAAGCTCCTCGGGCTTGGTATGCCAAAATAGATAGATTGTTGACATGGCTGAATGGCCTCACACATCATACACCACAGTGGGTAAGTCTTCACTGAACTTTGTTTTGGTGTTGATGATCACCCTGTTCAAGGTAGGGTGATCCAACCAGATAAACCCAGTGTGAATTCTAGCCTGGAAAGAAGTTTGAAACACACTTAGGACATTGCAATGGTTTCATTGGGTCTTCAGTCTGTAACCTGGGTAATGCATACCTCTCTCTGTATCACAAGTATGCATGTGATCTTCTACACCACTTTCACATGGAAGACTGTAAGCCAACCCCTTCTCCCTTTCAGTCTGGAGTCAAGCTTTCAGTCCCTTGTACTACCCCTGAAGTTGATGCTACCTTATATCATCAACTTGTTGGTAAACTTCTGTATCTAACCCATACACGTCCTAACCTTTCCTTTGCCATTGGTCTTGTCGCTCGGTTTATGAACCAACCTCATGAAAGTCACTGGAAAGCAACTAAGAGAATACTTCAATATATTTGAGGTACAGTTCAGTTCGGGATTCATTACAGTGCAGGAGCATCTCCATTGTTGATTGGTTTCACTGATTCTAATTGGGCTGGTGACCCTGATGATCGCAAGTCTACTGCAGGATATGTATTCACTCTTGGTTCAAGACCTATTACTTGGTCTTGTAAGAAACAAAGTGCCATCTCTCTTTCTTCAGCAGAAGCAAAGTATTGTGGTGTAGTTGAAGCCAACAAGCAAGCCATGTGGCTTCGTCAGATTCTGTCTGAATTTGGTCTTCATCAGCAGCATCCAACTACACTTTGGTGTGATAATCAGAGTGCCATTCAGCTATGTAAAGATCCAGTTCAGCATCAGCGTATGAAACACATTGAAATCCACATACACTTCATCAGAAAGCTCATTCATGATCGTGTTCTTGAAGTGCAGTACTGTCCAACTTACATCAAGTAGTTGAGTTTTTACATGGCTCTGTGGTTTGTAAGAGCCAAACTAACCCAGGTTTCTGAGTTTAGAAAGCACAGGGGATAGGCTCTAATGCCTACTTCCTTCTCCTATTGTGTCATTTTTGTAAATCCTTCAATCTTATCCCAATTTGTTCTTAAGGGGGGATGTTAGGATATTTTGACACATAGGAAATAGGCTCCTTTTGCATCACCTTTGTAAATCCTTCAATCCTATCCCAAGTTGTTCTTAAGGGGGAATGTTAGGATATTCCGACACATAGGAAATAGTTAAGAATAACTTAGTTCAGTGTGGAGCATGTAAAGTGTTTACTATGTGTTAACTTGTAACTTAGGAACCAGTTGTGAATATTTAGTGGATCCCACATTTTCTCTGTCTTTATTAATGATATCTTTGATCTGTATTAATGATTTTTATACCTCATGGATCTTTATTGGAAGAGTAATGGAGGATCAGTTTACATACTCAAAGAACGTTTATGAGAGAAACATATAACTTTTCTTTTTTAGATGAATAAATTGTCTGGCAGATTTAATTAAATCACAGTCAATCGTTTCCTTTGAGGTTTTAATCAGTGTGATATAATTTGCAAATTATTTGTGATCTGTTTGTGAGCAGTGACCTTTGGTTCTTGATTTAAGGAACTTACCCTGTAAATTCCTACAATTGTTACTTATTAAAGCCTGGGTTTCATGCTTTGGTCACCATGTTTTAGTTCAAAGTCCCCATTGAAGACTTCTAGGATTTATTCTAAGTTAATAGAGTCATTGTACATTTAAAGAGACCCTTCTTGGGCTTGCGAATCATGTAAAAAGGCTTATTATTGAGTCAAATATGAATTATGTGACCTCCACACCAAGTCAGCCTAAAAGAGATCATGTCGGCTCATGTAGGCCCAAGAGACACCTATTCGACCTCACCTGGACCTTATAAAAGGAAGCAATTTGAATTCATTTGGAACACATTCTCTCAAGCAGTTCGATATCTCTTGTAGCTATGGAGAAGTTCGAAGTCTGTTGCCGGGAAGCCGAAAGAAGTGCGAATTTTGGGAATTATAAGGAAAAGAAGAAAAATGAAATTTTGGTTCCTCTCTCTCTCTGTTTCGGGCTCTGGATTGAGAGATCAAAATATTCCAAGTTTTGTTGTTGTCGAAAGCCATATGATGCCCGAACTGCTACACGAAGTTTGTTTATGGGAAGCCGAAAGAAGTGTGAATTTTGGGAAGTCTAAAGAGAAGAAGAAAAACAAAATTTCAGTACACCTCTCTCTCTGTTTCAGGCTCTGGACTGGGAGATCGAAATCTTCCAAGTTTTGTTGCTGATGAAAGTTGTATGATGTCAGAACTATTGCATAGTTGAAGTTGCTAGAAAGGGGTCGAAATTCTAGAGGTTTACTTGGTGTGGAGGAAAGGTCTGATCATGGTCTAGGGTGAAGAGTCTCAAATAATACTATTGAAAGGAAGAATTTCTTGATTGGGTTTTCCCCTCAAGGGCGGTTTTTCCCTAGCTGTTGGCCTACAACTGGTGTCCTCGATATATGTGCATTTGCTTTGATATTTGCTTGATGAACTAATAAGAAGAAAGATAAGAAGAATGTAATAAGAACTAAAGAAGATCACAAGTAAATAATCAAGAACGAGAGGATCTTTCTGCCTTTCTGATTCTCTAACAAGAATTTGGTAAGGCATAGTTTAATTCAATTCTCTACTTGATAATTACTTGTGAACTTATTTCTCTTACTTAGATCTTCTCTTCATTAGCTTATTAGGTCTTTCATCAAGTCAATTATCAAAACACAAGAGACACATGATAGGGCCAAAACCTCTTCCTCTTGGAGAGGAAAACCCGCAAGTAATTCTTCTTATAGACTTTCAGTTGAAAAGTACCATGACCATGACACAGACCCTTGACCCTTGTATGCCTCCAAGACCTTGTCACTGCTCT